>OY728141.1:1049623541-1050912541 GCA_963277665.1 Viscum album | reverse complement strand
TTAATTCACAAATTTTAATAAACATGAAAATGTTATATTCGTTATTTACCTAGTGACATTTTTGGGCATACTGAAAGCGTGGTTGGGACAGGACCCAATTTGATTTTAACAATGATCAATGATTATTTCGGGATCAATGCGACGATGCATGCCTGTCTCCACAGAATATAATCATATATTTAGAAAAAGAAAAAATGTATCGAAACCTTTAGAGAGGATCTTGCACATCATGTTTATAATTAAAAGAATTAATTTCTTTAAGATAAATTATACCTAGATCTTTAGTATTTTTCTTCGATGATGATTATGATCATATGGAATGAACCTTCCATATTATATAATTGTGATTGTAAGGATCCAAACTTGAATCCCTCTAGCGGTGATCCACATGTGCTTTGATGGCCTCCAATCGACATTGCTCATTCTATGGGTGCTATCATGGGGAATCGAGTGTATTGTGTCGGTCATTCTTGATTGCCTATTTTTCGGCCTTGACGTATGTCTCTCATTCTTAAGAGGGGAGAGAAGAAGATTCTAGAGGGAAATGGCTTGGATCAATAGTTCTCAATTCACTAGGCATGTGGTGTGGTGAAATAAATATTGATTCTCTTAAATAAATATTTTATTTTAAAAAAGGAAATAAGTATTTATTCAATATTCAATAGAATAAACAAATATATTTAATTTAAATTTTGTGATCATTTTAACTTGAATAAAAATTTTCCACGGGCTTAAGAATAATATTTATTTAATTAATTAAATTAAAATAGAATTTATCGGAGACCACCAAAAACACATAGAGTGTGACCCTCTAGGATATTTTCTCTTTGGAATTAGGTAGGATTTCCAAAATTCTAAGAGTATTGTCTAGAAAGGGGTCAAGGCACCCTAGAGAAATAATGCAAAATCACAACAACGACATCCACATACGAACATTCATTGTGTAATATAATCCCTTTGTTGGAATAACAAATTAAGCTGGTTTCATGACTATGTCATCAAGTTTTATTCTTGATACATCTTTCTTTGACTACCTGAAATAAACTCATTGTTACAACCTTGACATGGAATTTCGAGTGACAATTCTATTTCAATCAAAGGTCTAAGATAACAACTTGTATAAATGGAAGGGACAAATCCGTCCTTGACATATCCATTAATAACATGCCACTCGTGACACACCCAACATAACCCACTTCACACTAACTATCTACATGACAGTTCTCATCAGTAAATCAAAATTTATAAGCCATGAAACGTATTAATGATAGTCCTAAAGACTAAGGATCATTACATGTGCTCATAGAATGAAATACCCGATGACATAAAAATATGCAGAATTCCTACTAGCAGGTCTATTCTCATAATCTCTTATCTTAGATATTTCCATGTGTGAATATCATGAGAGGATGTCTCATATGCTTACAAGTACTCACACCCAACAGTCTGCATGCTATGGGTCACATCATATCATGTCATCCAACAAAAAAACAATATTTAAGAATATTGTTATAGCATTTCAAGGTTCTCTTCATAGAGGGGAACTTCCATAACCTTATCCATGAAACAAATTATCTAGGACATTATTATATCATAATCATTTAGAACAATGAAGAATATGTAATAATAAATTAGATTTACATGTAATCAAATTAAAACCAGTTGGTTCAAGGACACCGAATCTTACAAACTCCCACTTGGACTAGAGCCAACTGCCTACGACTTTCAGTCCGCCAGACCTCACATGATGATCATGTTTATGCTGAGTCAAGGATTTATTCAACGGGTCCACCATGTTTTCATCCGAGGAAATACTGCTCACTGCAATTTCACATCTTTGAGAAAAATATCTCAAGAGATGATACTTCTGAAGTATGTGCTTCATCTGCTGATGTGACCTTGTCTCTTTTGTGAGAGCCCCTGATGCAGTATCATTACAGTATAATGTGATGGGATTTTTATTATTGGGTATCACATATATCTCTTGGACAAAGCATCATGTACAAACTGCTTCATCAGTTGCATCAAAATCTACGATACAATCAAACTCTACTGTAGAATTTGCAACCACACTCTACATTAAGATCATCCAGCTCACTGCACCTCTATTCAAAGTGAAGATGTATCCCTTTTGCGACGTCACGTCATCTTGATCAGTCTGAAAACTAGTATCTACATGTCATCTGATGACTAGTTCCTCATCTCCTCCATAAAATAGGAATAAATTTTTAGTATTCCTCAGATGCATTAGGATAGTATTGACTACCATCCGATGGTGGTCACCTGGGTCATCATGGTATCTACCGACCACACTCAATGTATAGGCGACATGTAGCCTTGTACATAGCATGGCATACAAGACTGACCAAATCAATGATTCATATGGAGTCCTCGTCATCATCTTTCTTTCCTCATGTGTATAAGGAAACAGTTTCTTGGAATGATGAATGCCATGTGATGCTGGCAGCAATCCCCTCTTGGATTGTTCCATACTGAATCTATTTAGTATCTTATAAATTTATGTACTTTCACTTAGGATGAATAATCTCTTAGATATATCACGATGTATCTTGATCTCAACCCATTAATATATGCTACCTCACCCAAGTCTTTTATGGATAAGCAGTGATTCAACCATGCCTTAACAAACTGTAAGTCTTGTATCTCATTTCCAATAAGTAATATGTCATCAAAATATACTATTAGGAAAATGAATGAACTCCCACTAAACCATTTGTAGACACATGGCTCACATTCATTCTTTATAAAACCAAATTATTTTAACGCTTCATAAAAAAAAATTTCCATGACATGGAATATTGATTTAGTCCAAAAATGGATTTCTACAACTTGCATACCTTATTGCCATCCTTTGGAGTCACAAAACCTTCAGGTGGTGTCATGTAGACATCTTCCTAAAGGATCCAATTAAGGAATGCTGTTTTGAAATCCATTTTCCTAATCTCATAGTCATGTTAAGCCACAATGGAATGTATAATTCTAATGGACTTCAGAATTGCAATTGGTGAGAAGGTTTCATCAGGGTCAATTCCTTAATGCTAATTAAAAACTTTTGCAACCAGTTGTGCCTTATAGGTACTGAATTTTCCTTCCATGTCCAATTTCTTCTTGAATACCCATTTGAAACTAACAAGATTTACATCAACTAGAGGATATACCAAAATCTAGACTTGGTTTTGGTACATGGAATCCATTTCATAATTCATTACTTCTTGGCACTTTGTAATGTCTGTGCGTCATAATTCTTCCTTGTATGTTAGAGGATCATTATTATCAACTAATAATAAGTCACCATCTTTGGTAACTACAAAAAAAATACCATTCTGGTTCTCTAACCTCTCTTGTACTCCTACGTAGTACAGGAGTCTCTATAACATATTCTTCTACCACGGGACTTTGTGAAATCTGTTCTTGTACCAACTCTTGTGTACCTTGAGCCTCAACTTCATTGAAGTCTATTTCACTGCCTCTATACCTTTTTGTCCAAGTGATTGTATATGTAATATCCACATTTCTTCCTGGGGGTATCCTATATTGGTACACATAGTACCTCTGGGTGTGAGTTTATTTCTTTACGAGGCAAAAAAAATGATTCACTACCCCACACATGTAAATTTGATAACATATATTTTCTTCCACTCCATAACTCGTATGGAATACCATTTATCGATTTTATTGGTACTTGGTTTCGTATGTGTGAAACTATTTTTAATGAATATCCCCAAAATGATAATGGAATACTCGCATGAGTCATCATTGATCTCTCCATGCCCAAAAGGGTGCAGTTTCTCCTTTCACTCAAACTATTCCACTAGGGCGTGTTTAGATGAGTGAGTTGGGATAGGATCCCAAACTCTTGTAAGTAATCAATGAAGTCTTGATTAAGATACTCTCAACCTCGGTGTATGCAGAGTTTCTTAATCATCTTACCAAGCTATTTCTCCAATTCATTCTTGTATTCTATGAACTAATCAAAAGAATCTAACTTATAACTCATTAAGTAGATATATCCATATATACTAAAATCATCAGTAAAAGTTATGAAGTAGGAGTACCCACCACTTGCTTCAATTGGAAATGGTCCACACACATCAGTATGAACCAATTCATGAAGTTATTTAGCCCTTTCACCTTTCCCACTAAATGGGGATTTGGTCATTTTTCCTTGTTAACGTGCATGTCATACGCCATGTGGTTCTAGTAGGAATGAATCTAAATATCCATCTGGATGTAACTTTGTCAACTGTTTATCATTAAATAACCTAGACAATGATTCCAAAGTTGGGGGTGGTATGAGTCATGTAAAGTATCTCTGTTACCGATTTCCATTTCTTGGTTTGTGTGATCCAACATGTAATGTCCGTTGTGTAAATGTTCCCTACCATAAAGAAATGCTATCTTCGTAAAAGAATAAACATTCATTTCCAAACTTGAAAACAAATCCATATGTATCTATTATGGATATAAAAATAATGTTTTTAGTAACAGAAGGAAAATAATAACAACCATTTAATTCCAAGATCATTTTATTTGGAAACATGAGGTGGTAGTCTCTAACAGCTACAAAAGAAAGTCTGGATTCATTGGCTACTCATAGATCTACATCCCCTCAATCAATCTTCCTAAATATAATTGGTTCCAATATATTGATAGATATGTGAGCACCCAAAGCAGTATCCAATACCCAACTTGTAGAAATAGATAGATTTCATTCGATTAAAAACACACCTGAATCATCCCCTTGTTTCTTTGGCTGGGTGCATTTCTTCTTCCAGTAGCCCTTCTTGCCACATGTGAAACAAATAGCCTCCTGTTCCTTTGCCTCCCCTTTGATATTCCTTTAATTTCAAGGTTGTGAAGAAGATTTGGGCATAAATCTCTTCGCCTTCCCCTTCCAATTATACACCATAATAACATAATTCTTTTCATGCTTCATATCATTTTCTTCTTGGAGAATGAGGATAACATGATCAGATAGAAACTTCTCAATGTTATTCATATTTGAATATACGACAATGTTTGAGATGCATTGAAGGAGTGATGCAAGAATTAGAATGGTTCCTAGTTCTTCAGGGTGTTTAAACCCTAGATACTCTAGGTGCTAAATGTATCCATTGAACTTGACCACATGAGGCCTAGATGGGTCACATTCTCCATGGTTACTCTGAAAGAGTTCCATAGAGATCTCAAACCTTTCATGTCATACCCTCTACTAGAAGAGACAATAGAGGTTCTTGAGCATGCTATAAGCATCTGTGTTTTAATGAAACCTCATGAGATCACTAGACATTGATTATATCATCAAACATTGAATGTCGACCACGGAGTTCATATGTTTATCATAGACTAGGAAATCCTCATCCCTAGCATCTTTGGCTGGCGGAATAGGTGATGCTGACTCCAGCACGTAAGACTTCCGTTCATGGGGTTGGACAACCTGAAGGGGTCAAAACCATTCCTAGAATTTACTACTGGTGAGGATGTTGTCTTTATCTAGAATTTATCATAGGGATAGTGTGGTTGATGAGTTTTTCATTTTTATTCTACATTTAAAAGAGTAGATCATTAGCACTTTCATGATTACATTTCATAAGAAATAATAATTTTTATTTCGTCTCCCACTATTTTATGAAGTCCCAATAGCCCTCAACAATGAACTCGGAATGTCCAGTTTCCATGAAATTCTAGTGGAAAGGATCTATATTCCCCATCGCATAACCCCAAAAAGGGTTGGTCAAACTATTAAAAGGTATTTAGGTAGGTAGGTCTTTGCTAACTGGAGGCTTGAAGCTCCTTGATATGTTTAGTGGACTCCCCAATCCTAAATTCAGGACTAAGGATTTCCACAAATCTTGCTTCCAATATTACACCGAGTATTAATAGATATACTCCTTTTGATTTAATATGGTTAAGTCGAACCGAAGCCTTTTATAAGGGCTTCCTATATAAAAGTATGTGTCCCAACAAGGGTTGTTCAAACACATATTTTTATTGACTATTTCCCTCAATCAAGTAACAAAAGGCTTGTTCTAACATAATATTTTATTTTAGGGATTTTTTATCTCTTATGCATGAATTTATTATTATCATTATCAAATTTTCGCTAATATGAAGTTGAACTTACTTAGGTGATTAAGCATGTTTGGATAATATTTACTCATTAGTCTTGTTTATTTTAGTTCCATCATGCATGCTTGTTTCATTCATTAATTATGTGATTGCGAAAACACATCCACAATGTTTAACCATCAACTGATAAAAATAAAATAATGTAAATTTCCTGATCATGGTATTTTCAAATGGTTAGTTTATCTAGAGGTTGATAAAAGAACCCTGACCTTGGGAAGAAACACCTTGAACCTTTTTGGTTCGTGTTTATAACTTCCACCTATCCACCTCTATATCTCCTGGGATTGGTTTCGTCTCAGCTTCAGCTTGAACCGCGTCAACTATATTGGGAGTTTCATCCATTACATATGCCTTTTTTAACTCACATGTTGGTGAGGGGTAAAAATGGGTTTTACATAAAAGAAACCGTGGGCATGCATAACCTACATATTAATGAATAGAAGGTCCACATGCCAACAAATTTAATACAAATAAATAAATTAAAAGAAACCATCCACATACAAATGTCTTGGTCTAGCTCATGATCATCCATTCATGCAACAAATTTTATGCATAAATAAAACTAGCAATCAATTCTTTAATCATTCTTTTTTAAGTAAAATCATGCTCGAATCAATTAATTGTCATCTTTAATTAATCAATACTTTTATCTTAAACACTTTTTTGAATTTCCTTGAGTTCCTCAAACATAATAAATTTAAACAAATAAATTCATTGAAAATTATCTTTGTAGGTAACTTGTACCTTGGAGGAAACCCGATGAATTCATATTCATAACTACCTAAGGATTAGAAAGGAACATTACACATATGTTAAATTTAAAAAATATAAATAAAAAACCTATCATGTGTTGTGCCTCAGTAATATTCCTGCACGATGGTGCACGTGTCAAGGGTTTGTATAATATGATAATAAATTTTAATAAATCTATGTAATTTGGAAGAGTATAAAACGTCTATTTATAACTACACGACATGTATTATTTTTTACCATTTATCCGAAGTACACACCTAGGAAAACTGTGTGTGAGTATACTTTGTATATCTTCAGAGTACACGGTGTGTCCAGTGAGCCACACACCATGTACATCCTCATTACACGATCTCCATCCGAGAAAGCTGTGTATGGGGTACACAGTCTAACACTAACCCAAAGTGACTACAAGCCATGTCCATTCTGCAACACAGTGTGTAATTTTTGAAACCGTATTCCACCTATTCCTGGTCAACACATGGAGTCATTTAAGACTTAGAAAGACTCCAACCTATGACTTTGTTTGGAGGACCAGTCTAATGCATTGAATCTTGACTACACGACGTGTACAACCTAATACAGGTAGTGTGTTCTAGTGTTGTACAACCATGAAGCTTTGGAACCTCCATATGAGATCCTCTATTTTATTTTAGTCAAAATTAAATGAAAAGATCATTTCTGTAAGGTGAACAAGAAATTAAAGATAAGGAATAGATCTCGAGATTCAGATTTGTAGAACGATTAACTTGAATTGAAAAAACTAATATTTTAAATGCGTAATTCATCAAAAAAAAAATGATTCAATTATTATAAACTATGATGTAACCCCTCTGATACAACTTGAAGGTTCTGGGCATAGCGGAAGCATGGTTTGGACAAGACCGAATTAGATTTTTACCATGATCAATGATTATTCCCAGATCAATACGACAATTAAAGCCAGTCTCCATGGAATATAATGAAATATTTAGATGAGGAAGTAAGAGGCCTGAATCCTTTAGAGAGGATCTTACACATCATGTTTATAATTAATTTAATTAATTTTATAAATAAAAATAATACCCAGATCTTTGGTATTTTTATTCTTTGATGATGTGGATCATCCAGAATGACCCTTCCAGATTATCTCATTGGGCCTGTAAGGATCCAAAATAAAATCCATCTAGCGGTGATCCACATGTGTTCCGACGGCCTCCGATCGACACCTCTAGTTCTCTGGGTGCTAACGTGGAGAATCGAGTATCTTTTTTCTATCATTATTGATCTCCAATTCTTTGGTCTTGAAGAATGTCTCACATTCCTGAGATGGGAGATAATAATATTCGATCGAGAATTTTTTTGGCTCAAGAGTTCTCAATTCAACCGGTGTGTGGTGTGGTGTAGGGCACAATAGGTGAAGTTTCCTATTTATATACATGGAATTTTAGTTATAATAATTAATTTCATAGACACAATTAAATAAATTCATGAACATAGATAAATCCCATGCATTTAATAATAATACTATGTCATTATTTATGGTCCACCAACTTGTGCAGAAAGGAATTATAAATAAAATTCCACATCACAAAATAATAGTAGCGTTATTTTAATTTCTTCCATCTATTTAAATAATTATTTTCCATCTTAAAAATAATTATTTTACTACCGAACCAACCTTGGTCCACTTGAACTCCGCTTCCATTTATTGAACACCCGAATAAATAAATAAATAATTTATTCTATAAATAAATATTGTATTAGTAAATAAATATCTATTAAATGTTCCATAAAATTAATAAATATTTTTTATTTAATTTATGAGATAATTCTAACTTGAATAATTTTTTTCCATGCTCTTGAGAATAATATTTATTTTAATAATTAAATATAAATAGATTTTAACCGAGACCACCAGAAACACAGATTGTGTGACCCTCTTGGATTCTTTGTCATTGACATTAGGTGGGATGGCCTATAGTCCAAGAGTACTATCTAGCAATAGGTCAAGGAACCCAAGAGAAAGAATGTAAAGTCACAACAACAACTTCCACATACAAATTCTCACTGTGTAATATAATCCCTTTGTCACAATATCTCATCAAGCAGGTTTCAAGACTGTGTCATCAACTTTTGTGCTTGATACATCATTCTTTAACTACCTAAAATAAACTCATTGTTAAACCATGTCCATGGATTTTCATGTGGTGGTTCTATTTCCATCAAAGGGCCAAGAAATTAACTACCATTAATTTAAGTGACAAATCCATTCTCGACTTATCCGTTAATGACATGCCACTCGTGATGCACCCAATGTACCCTTTTCCCACAAACTATTTTCATGGCGGTTTTTGTCAGAAAATCAAAGTGCGTAAGTCATGACATGTATAAATGATAATCTTAATGTCTGAGGATCATTACACACGCTCGCAGATAGAAATATCTGATGAACCCAAAACATGCGAAATTCCTACCAGTCGGTCTGTTCTCAAAATCTCTTATCTTAGAGATTACAAAGTGAAAACTTAATGAGAGGAAGTATCATCTGCTTATGAGTACTCACACCTGATGGTCTGCATGTTATGTGTCCCATAATAGAAAGTCATCCAACCACAAAACTATATTTAAGAATATTGTTATAGCATTTCATGTTTCTCATCATAGCGGGGAACCGAATTGACCTTATCAATGAAAAAAATACTATAGGACATTATTACATAATAATAATATAGAACAATGAACAATATGTAATAATAAATTAAATATCCATTTAATCAAAGTAAAATTAGTTGGTTTTAAGAGACAAACTCCTACACGTGGAATGTTACAATTCACATAATGTATCATTATTATCTTGAATTTTTTTATCGAGAACAATTATTGGCCTATTTTAGTTTACATTGGATGTAAATAATTCTATTAAACATAGTATTTAATTAAAAGAAAATACACACTATCTCTGTGTATTATATTCTCTTCCACTAAATAAATTTCTTCCTAGATATTTAAATTTTCACCCACTATTGAAATAATAACAAGGTTATGAGTAAGTTGGACATGGATCAAGGTAAAATTTTAACGATAGATCATCATCACTTTCCGGAATAACACTAGAAACACACCTTTTACTATAAAATTCAAATATATTGCGATTATTAACAATTTATAAAAATTATGCCTCATTGGATGGCTATAAATATTTAGTGTTTAAAATAAACCTAACTTTTAGATTATTTTTTAGGATCAATTATTGTAACTAAATAATAAAAATAATTTTTATGATAATATATAATAATATCTGAGTAAATGATCACATGAATATGAAATCCTATTTAAACAATGTGTTCTTGGATGACACCTTTATTTCAGCAAATATTATTTTCTATTAACTATTATATAATTTGATCAACATATAAATCACAATTTTTATACAAGGATATAAATTGAAATATTACTATTAGGTTCCCAACCAAAATATAAAAATGTTAAAATATCATATTTCAATTAAATACATCATGAAATTTAATAATGATAAACTGAAACAACATATCGCAACACGAGTTTAAAACTAGATGTGTAGTTTGACAAACATTTTTTTGGAATGAGTGATGATTAAGATAATATCCCACCATAATTTTCAATGTTATTACACCTAGGAGAACTTATGAAAGTTCCTTTGTCGACTTGTTTATTTATATAGAAGGATTTATCTATTTGGAACCAAAAGGTCAATAATTTATCAAAATATCTGGATGATTTATTAAGCATATACCTATTATTCTCACACATGATTTCTAGTTCAAATCCCCAAAAATGACTATAAAAAATGTCTGAAAATATCCAAAACCTTCACTAATACTAAATGAGGTTCCCCATACCAACAATCATGTGTATTGTACTAAATAAACATACAGTATATAATTATATGATACCATCAAAGACAAACCAATATAAAAATACTTATATTTTACTTCATTTCTTTATGTTAATCATTTTATCTCCAAAAAATAACAAAATCACATATCCAAAAGTGTTATTGTAATGGGAATATTTTCAATATAACAATCTTATTGTGAACATTTGTCTATAATTATAACATACTAGATTACATTATATATATAACTTATGTGATACACATATTCATTACGTGGGAAATGGAACACATATGAAATTTGTGACTTCAAATTTTAGTAAAAGAAATATATATGAATGATTCATAATGATTTATATCATAAATATATGAGAAAAAATCATATTGGAAAAAATATGAGATTAAAATAACATGGCATGCTAAGTGTTATCCATATGCCATGATAAAAGAACATACAACCTCAAAAAGACCAAACATATACCACATAAAAACATTGTAGAAACCTGAGATAATATTTATAAGACATATTGAATAAAAGAACTATATAACATCCAAATCTGGCATAAGAATGGTAATCCTTAAAAACAATGAAGAAAAAATATAATTATAAAAATCATAACATAGTGGGCTAAGAATTAAAATCCCAATAAACTATAATATAGTGTGAGAAGAATTCATGTCATTAACACCCATAACATAGTGGCTCATGAATTCCCATACTCATACCACATAACATAGTGGGTTTGGAATTCTAGTCCCTATCTACCATAACATTGTGGGATAATAATTCCTATATCTATCTCCCATAATACATTAGGTCTAGAATTTAAATTACTATATCCCATAACATATTATTTTAATAATTGACATTCTTTCCTCTAATAATATAGTTGGTAAAAAAAGTAGTTTACATGTCTCCCACATCATCGTAGGTCAAAAATTCAAGTCTCTGTATAGCATTAATTATGAGTTAATTAATTAACATCACAATCTTTAATAACATTGTTCATTAGGAATTCAAATAACAATTTGTTAAAAAATTTGGGGTTAATAATTCCATCATTATCTCCCATGACATTGTGTATTTATCATGAGATACAAAATATAAACCAATTTACTGGTTGGTATATAAGAAAGTTACCATATCATAATGGTAAACCATACACCTTAATTCCACATAATATATATCACATATCCTAAAATATGAAAATTTTTATAAAAATAGTTTCCATGACATTTCCAAATGGTATAACATGAAACAACTTCAAGAGTTTGATCAATTAATAGAAAAAAACAAATCACCCCAGAGTATTATTTCAACAATAATTTACATGGTCATTCAAGAAACATTTCAAAAACATGGATATAAATTTTTGACTGAAAGAGGAATGTGATTTTGAAATAATAAAAATATTTTTGATAATTAATTTAGGAAAATGTTTTAAAAAGATAGTGTTATGATTCACCTTTATAATTAATATTCATAAAAATCAAATGGAGATTATTATAAAACATTACATTAATATATGTACTAATAAATAGTCTAATAGAATAATTAATAAAGGGCTTCGATAGAAATCACTGATTATAAGATAAAATATATTATCATTAAAGGAAATCCATTTTTAATATTTCAGAATACATTTTTTTGTTCCCATGTCATAAGAAAGACAATAACTATTTATTTTTAAATTTACTAAAGATATAGACAGATAAATCGTGATATAAAACATTTATTGATATAAAAATATGAAATGGAATATGTTAATGAATAAATTAATACTTACATCTAGTTGAACTAACCATTTAATTAGATGAATACTATTTTTATCAATATTGAATTTTTATGAAAAAAATTCTATCAATGAAGAAGAGTTGTGGTAACAACATATTCTGAAGAATATTGTGAGAAAAAAATTTATTTTCCAATAATTATGGTGTAAATTTTACTATAATTCAATACTGGGGAGATTATTCCAAACATTTATCAATATTTTTAAGACTAAAGATCATCACTTAATGAAGGGAAATTGAGTTCAGAAGAAAACATTAGGGCTATGGTAACTTATGAATAAAAATCCTGAAAATAAATTTTTTATATGTATATACCAGTATTTATTATTCTATTATAATTATGATATAATGTTGTACAATTAATTTATAAACTCCTTAGAAAACAAGATACATTTTTAAAATGAAATATATCTGAATGTATGGAAATTGTGATGAGAAGAACGTTACCTTAAATGGAAGAAAATTAACCTGAAATATAAAAAAATAACCATCTTAATAACCTATTTAACATATTTATTCATATCTATTATATTTCTACACTATTTGTTTTAATAGTTATTATAAATTTCTTTTTTTTTGTTTATATATTCATTGGGAGTTAGTAATTTTGATAACACTGCACATGTTTTGTAATGTCGACACCCATTCCCATAAATTGATACCAATTTCATAATTAATATATTATATTTGGTACTGTGAAATACATTTCATGATTATTTATAATGATATAATTTATTCAATGAGATTTTTAACATGATTTGTGAAGAGGAAATAAGCGATAAGGGTTTTTCAGTCGATTTACTAATATTAATAAAAACATAATTGTGATCATTCATTTTGGTTTCACGCCGTCAGAATAATATCTCATAAATATATATTAATAATTAATATAATATTTTCTACATTAAATATATATTTAGATCCAACAATTAATAATTTTTATAAAAAAACATGTTGTCCCTACAGGTGGTAGTCCTCACATAAGTATGTGAAATGTTTTAATCATTAAAAATGCTGAATAAAAATAAGGTGGAGAATGATTTATCCTTCAAAAATCATAAATATTTCATATATATATAACTTTTAAACACTAAATAAGGAGTTATAACTATTCATGTATGATATTAATGGAAAATGATACATAACGTCAAAGGAGGATGTAGTCCACACATTTGCATATGTGACATTTTCATTTATTTCAATGGATGAAGGAGGAATAAATACCAGTTATAGCATGAATATAATAGCATTCCAATATACTAATTTTAATTATGTAGATACATTAATATGGTTAGAATTGGTTTAAGGAGGACGGATGAAATTGATAAAGATGCAAATAATAGGGGTGGATAATACTTAAGTTGTGGATTTGAGTCTTCTCTTAAAAGTCATATCCTAATTGAAGGACTTGAGGAAAAAATATTTATAAAACCGATATGAAAAATTTAAGGGGATTATTGTACATTTAGAATATTTAGGTTTTCTTGAGAAATTCAATGGTTAGGTGATGCAAGATTTGGGTATATGTGTTAGCCTTTTATTGGGTAAAAGAGGGACATTTTTTGTAATTAAATGGTTGTTAAGGGGTAGTTGTAGACATAAATATGATTTAGGGGAGTTAGGTGAGGAATGGTTAGAGGGAAATATTTTAATGAACTTACAAAAAGAAATTCGTTCTATAGGGTCTATATTTTCTGTAAACATAATATGGTTTCATTCAATTTATGTTACATTTTAAACCCTTATAATCCATGATTAAATATTTAGCATGACAATTATTTTCATCCAAAATAATACCATCTATGGATAAATTTTTTTTGCCTATTTCAAAATTTAGAGCCATTTTAATCCATGGAAAATATAAATGTGAATAAATTATTTATTAAATTAAAACAAATGATATGTTGAAATAAACTATTTTTGTTGAATAATGTCTTATTATACCATAAGAATTTTTACCTTTTTTTACATTCAAGTATTAATTAAATGGGTTTTAATATATTTTCATTATGTTTAAACATTATATTAGATTTATCATTTATAATTTATCAATTTAGATTATTTAGCTAAAAATACCATAAAGTATTAAAATCTAATTCATTACAAAATTAATGTTTTACCAAGGTAACTAATATTTTCACTGGAATATGATTTTTATGTTGTAAATGAAAATTAAAATAACAAAAAAAATTATATATTCTGATTTAATATATCAAAATATTTTTATATAACTAAAATTTAAATTTCAGAAGATATTAATTTTATTTGTAAGTAGACAAAATGAAAAATCTTCATTTTATTAAAATATATTATTTATAAAACAGAAACATCATTCATAGTCTACGATAAGTTAAATTACGTATTTAAATGTTAAATAATTTTTTGATATATATTATTAATATAATATATATTATTTAATAATTATGGACAACTTTAATTATTAAAACTATATTGAAAAGGTATAATTCATTGAGAAAAATTCTTCTTCTAACTAAATAATTTAATTCCAAATTATATATGATTTATTACCTTTTCAGCATGAATAAGATAATTTTTTATCATTAATTTAGAATTATAATATTTAAATTAATATTGTAAATACATATAATTAATAAAGATAGTGAAAATAATAATAACATGAAAGGAAAAAAAACATATATATAAATATATTTATAATAAAATGATTTAATTAAATATTATGCATTTTGTTTAATGTTTCATTATCATACATTGTCTATGTTTATCTTAAATTGAAATATGTTATCTAAAATGTTTCTTATTTCATCTTAGTTAGGTTTTTCATGTGAATAACTATATTCAAAAAATTTTATAATAATGGAAGATAAATAATAAATTTTCTAGGCATTATAACCATTAAGGTTAATCAATATCAAACATAACAATAGATTTAACAGATAATATATAATCACTATGTAATAGAAAAATATCATATAATCATATAAAAAATGAACACCATGAAAACATTCCCACTAGTTTGTTTCACTCACTCCTCAATGGAAAAGGTCATTCTGCACCCAATTTATTCCATTGTCACTCATTAACAATGAAAATATAAAATCAAAACTATTCCACATAACATATACATTTAATCATCCTCCCCCTCATCGTATATCCATCATTATATGTTGTATTACAACTTCAAATCACTCTACCCGTATATTTGGGTAATGTGAAGATAATTAATATCAACCATATAACCCCTCGAATAATGTATGATACTGACTATATACAATTTCCACAATCACACAACCAAGTCAACAACTATATATTATATCATGAATGTTTTCCATTAAATCCCAAATTCTTATTCATACAATGATACATTATTACCATTACTATACATAGAAGAGAATATGGGAGATATGGAGTTGTCATCCATACATTCCCACCCAATCATTGATATACCTGAAAAGACCTAGATCCCAAAATATATTTGTGTCATTGTGTTTATTTAATTTGTGTGGAGTGAATATAAAAATCACTAAAAAATACACCATACAACATAGCCACACACATGCCTATCCTAAAGGATTTATAGTAAAATAAAACGACATCAATATTTAAGATATCCACACTATAATTTTCATAAAATATATATTTTACAAATTACTATAACATAAATAAACAAAATTTAATAAAAAATAAGCACCCCAATAATAAAGAAATTTCAAATTGAAACAAAATTTTAACCATTTCGTGTTTTTCTATTTACCGCCCATAATTCATTCATTAAACCATTCAATTCCATATTTAATGAAAACCCAATCTATTTATTTTACTCATGTCGAGTAGGATAGTAATCCATTCATTTCAAGAATGGAATTTTCATTAATATTCCATCGATTAAATAATTCAATACCACCCCCATTAGTTTATTTTACATTACCATTAAAATTCACATTACACCTGTAGCTACACTACTATCCCCAATAAAAATACCATCCATTACACAGACCACCCCACAACACATTAATAAAACCAATATAATAGTGACAAAATCATTACTACTTCTCAAAAAATCAACTAATAATAACTACATATCACAGAAAATTCCATCCACCATTTCCAAATTGAAAATTTTATCCTTCATAGCTCACCAAGGAAACCAAATATAATATTTTGAACATAAAAAAACCACCATGAAAAAACAATCACATGAACATGAAAAATAAATTTTCATTCAAATAATTATAAAACCTGAAATCAAACAAGCCACCCCCTCCCCTATGGGGTCCTAAAATTATAGAGACCAAGGGAATTGCCTCTAATCATGTTAACCACCAATGCTTCAAGCTGTCCACAGTATGAAACCAAAGTTTCTCTAAAATAGTAAAATCCAATGATTCCAAGTGGTCTGCTACTTTGTTCCCTTCCATCCACATGTGTGATACTTAATTACTTACAATGAGAATAAATATAATCATTATAATGATATAGTCTATCATCCAAGGTGGGTTTCTATGTCCATGTAGGGAGATGTGTGTTATCAGTGAATCCATTTCAGCTTCCTTAATCTCCAAGCCCTACTGACATCATAACATTATCCCTAAGTGCATTACCATGTCTTCCACTAATATAGTGAACTATAATATGATCATAAATCCATGTAATCACTAATCAAATCATTAAAAAAAATACTCATTGTCAAATAACATTCATTTTGTGAAATAAAATCATAATGATATTCTTTTTTCATATAATTCAATGGTGTCTAAAACACCCATAATTGTAAAATAAAAAATTTCTGAACAATGTAATTCTCACTAACACTATGTTATTACATAATTCATATCAATAATTATGACATAAATATCATATCAAAAATATATTTCTCATAAAATTCACCACGCATTAAAAAATAGAAATCATCCGGGCATTACAGATAATTAATGAATCAGATACTCAAAAAAATCAATGATTCACATTTTATATATTATTTAAATTTTTTATAATTCATCATATTAATTATTATTGTCATAATAATTCCCAAATAAATTACCAAATCCCGAAGCTTTAACAATTTACAATAAATAAGAAAAATATGTTTTGAATCTTTTACGTTAATAGATTATTTGATTATCCATATGCAATAACAACTGGATAAAGATGGACTCAAGTCCATGAATATATAATTTAATCTGTAATAAAACTAAATATTTGAAATTATTCATTAAAAAATGAATCATAGATAAAATATAATCTAACAAAACATAATAATCACATTCTCATGGTGAAAGGATATAATAAGTACCCAGAAAGGAAAGAGGAACTAACCTCAGATCATGAATACTTAATCTACAGAAGATGAGGGTTAGTAAAATTTAATTATAACCCAAGGGTCTCTAAATAAACACTATAGGTTACTCAAGGATCGATAAAAAAGAAATCAAAAATTAAATTAATATGGTTTTTAGAATGTATACAGAGTTTAGAGAATCATTCATTCATGGAATGAAAGAACATACTCATCCCATGATGGGGAGACATCCACTAAACCTCCAAAAATTATTCCCCAAGACCTCATATCTCATGACATTACTTTTATCCAAATCCAATTTTTTTCTATATAAATAAAAAAGGCCATTAAATGAAAATTATCAATATATCATGTAATTTATAATACTAAAATTTTGAATTGGATTTTATCTACATCTACATCCTGACTAAAACCCCTTACACCATGAATGAATCTAACACAATTTATTTACTCAAACACGGAACTTTGGGATTCCTCGTGATATGATAAGAAACACCAATACATAGACCAACTACCTTTATTAAATAGTGTGAATATTAACCCATTGACATATATCTTAGGGTTATAACATAACTCAATGCCACAACGTAACGAATAAAACTGTATCCTTCACCACAACACAAACATTAAGTCATGAAATACCTCTTTAAAAATAAGATAACATGATCTTTAACTATTGTTAAATATGCATCACAGTAGTGGATTCTCCGATTCACTAATCAAACCCCCAAGCGACCTCCCATGGTGCGAGAAATTCCACTATTCCCTGACTTAATATCCCCAAATGAAATCCATGCTCAATGTGAACTTATATTTGAAAAATATTTCTTCAAACCTCTAAAAACTAAAATATTTAATGTAATTGTCTTTAAATTTCCATTAAATAATGATATGATGATATTTTGTTATTTACTCAACTGATTAATGGTCAATATACATTCTTGAAATATAATTATCTTGATGAAATATTCATACATAAATTCACCCCATGGATGTTAATGTATTTCTAAAATCATTAAATTCATATATTGATTAACATTCCAAAATAATTAATTCATCCAATTAAATAATGTAATTATCTTAGTATATAACTATAATCACGTAAAATATGTGTGGAGTATTTTTAACATTTATAATAAAGGGTATATTTTAAGGTCTATAATTTACCCTCAAAAGAATATTTTAAAATCTATGTGATCAACCATAAAAAACACCTATAATTCGTAGTTATTTTTTAATAATATATAATATATTAATACAAGATTTCATTAAAATTAACAAAAAATGAATTTATGGATCATGTCATTCAGGGATATTTCATCTCTATTATAATACATATAAATATTCACAGGATTAATTTATTAGGAGATTATTTTTCTTATAAACCATATATGTAAAAGATACCAATCACAGAAATAAAAAACAATAAATTATGGTATAATAAAATATTTAATTGTATTTTCATTGGTGAATCTATACAAGTGTAAGATAATATATTGAATATGTTTTACGTATAAAAATGAATTTATTCTACAAAATATTGAACAAAATAAGGGAAACATTACATTTAATAAATGATATAAATTTATAATAATGATATTATAAAAATTAGTAATCACTATGACATATGATATAAGTATTTTTTATTTGAAAAATAAAATTGATAAGAATAAATAAGAAAATATAAGGTAATATATAATAATATTTTTTTAATCATTTGATGAATTTTTTGTGAATTTAAATAAATTATTTACTAAAATATATAATTTTAAGAAGGGTTATATGTTTTATTTTAACACATTATTTCTTGGATTCATTTTTTTAACCTTGAAATAATATAGTTTTAAAATATAAAATACTTCTGAATGATGAAAGGTATTGTAAAATATAATATTATGAAATTCCTAGATTTTATATAATGAAATAAAAATACGGGAAACATGAAAAAAATTAAAGTCCATATAAAAAAGAATTGGAAGGAATTATAACAAACATGAAGAAATCATATTACAATGAGATAAAATAGAAGAGAGAGTGATAGAGTGATAGAGGATGATAAGGATAAAAAACTAAACAATTAGAAGTTAATTGTATGTTATCATATGATGAATGAAATGTATATACATTGAATATGCAGAAGAAGTAAATAGATAAGTAATACCTAAAAATTAATTTTAAAAATATAAGGTATACCATAAATATGATTGGTAAAATTCATATAAGATAATAAATACCATTGTAAAGAAATAAATGAATGGAAAGAATATTTATAAGACAATAAAACTTATATCAGGTTCCAGATCTCATATTATGTCCTTCATACACCTAAATAAAAAATTATATTTTTTATTTAGATAATTTAGAAACATAATATTTTTTTAATTATTATTATTACATTAAAATAAATTATTATCCTATATTAGTAATCTTTCAGATTAATTTAGTCCATGTTGTTAATTTCAATGAATCGTAGCTCATCATTCTAAAATACTTTTTTAACGAAAACACGCATTCATATTTAACAAAACATTACATATTATATATAAGTGTAAACATATTTCTGTAATTTTCATTATAATAATATATAAAATTCATGTTCACAGGATATTAATTTTTGTTTATGATTATGAATCATAACTTGGTAAACTTTTTTTATCTGATTAAATTAAATTTTATGGATTATTTTTAATATAAACAATACTATTACATTTTTATTATTTCAACAGTAATAAATTATAATAATTTTGTGAATAATTTTAAATATATATATTAAAACTATTATTAAAATTATAAATGAATAGTAGTAATGAAAAAAACAACATTTTCACTGGTTGTATAAACCAACCATAGTAATAGCAGTGTTTCTAATAGTGTTTTAAAAGAAAAAAACTAGTCAAAAGATCACTGATTAAATAAATGATAATTTAATTATACTACTAAATAAATTTTCTAAAAGAATAATTATGTATAGATAAGTGATAAGTACTGAAATAACAAACAATTGATTGAAATTTTGAAGACATTCCATTATGAATATTATTCTATTGGTATTCAAATTGTGGATTATAGGATTGTCGTTTCGATATGAATAATAATTTAAATCTTGATCTGAACTGTTCGGTGGAATATTTTGATAGATTTTGTCTGGGGTCGAAGATTTTATGTGTATAGGAATATATAAAATATGGTCTATTTAAACTTTGGGGAGGATAGTTGTTGAATAAAATAACGCTTAAAATTTTATTTCCTCTCAACATAATGAAATGTTTATAGTAATGTGACCAATTTATCCTTTTAATTATTATATACACAATTTCATCACATTTATAAACTTACGTAACATAATGATATCATTTTTATATTTAATAATGTGTGTAGAATAAATAATTATGTTTTATTAAAATAAACATTAATTTTGACTTTGGAAATTCATTTATATGTTTATATAATATGTATATTATTTTTAAAAGTTTAATAAAAAGTATTTAATAATTTTTTACCTGAAATTTTCCTTTGAAATTATTTATCAATTTTGGCATCATTTATAAGTTTATAATATATATATATTATTTTTAAAAGTTTAATACAAATTATTTAATAATTTTTTACCTGAAATTTTCCATTGAAATTATTTATCAATTTTGGCATCGTTTGTATTTAATATAACATATGTTATCAGAAAAAAAAGAATTTTTACTATTCACGAATATCTAATACTTTAGGAAAAATAATGAAATTTACCTTATTCAAATTTAAATATAATGATTTTAAAAATTGGGTATACTTTATAATATAAATTTTAATAATTAATTATTTCAAATGTATAAAATTAAAATTATTATTTTTAATTCTAAATATATTAAAAAAAATTATAAAAAATTTACAAACAAACATATTACAGGTTATATATTTTTTAATAGTTTTATTATATTTATATATTTAAATTTTGGTAATTTAATTTTATTAAATATTATATTTGAAAAAATTTAGAATTCCAAATGCACATTCACAAACAAAAGATCATATAATAATTATAAAACCTATTAATTAATATTATTTCTTTCAAAAATTATTTACATAGTTTTCTATCAAAATTATATAGTATAAATTATGAATTTATAGTCATATATACATTTTTCTATTATAATTTTGTTGTGTTTTTATAGGTGTGTTAATTCCATGAGACCCCGACTTATTAGAATTTCAAATATATGTTTTATTATTTTATTTCCATAATTTTACAGTTATAAATTTTCTAAATTTACGATGTGTAATTATCCTTCATAATTTTTTGTGGATAATATATTCCTCTTAAATTCGGATAAATAAATTGAAATATTACAACTTATAAAAAAATGAATGTTCCACTATAGAGGATTAACACCCGATGAAGTAGAAAATCCAAGGCAAACAAAAGGACTCCATTAACTATGGGTAATGAAATTTGGAAGACCTTTGACCCTCATCGTGAAAAAATATCGAGCCACCAAAAATATTAACAAACTCATGGGATTAAATTCAAATGATTGAAAATAAAACGAATGAATTTATTTAATACTAGGAACAAACATGAGAGATTAGCATGATTTGTGAAATGATCCCTATATTCATGAGAGATCCACTACCATTTCCTTTATATTATTATTTAAAATAAAAAAAATTAAAATTCAGATTACCATGTTCATTTAATATCACATATTATATGCTTATATAAATAAATGAAAAAATTTCACTCTTGAAACCCCAGATATAATATATTTGTTACATAATAAACTAGCGAAACCTACACCCCTAAAATAAATATTTTGATAACAAAACCTACTAATATTATATTCAATACTGGTGAATCTTGTACTTTTGGGAACGTATTTAGATCCATCATTCAATCATAAATATATTTCTATATCCCTTATATGATACAAATTTTTAATGTTCTTGATTACCTTAGTGAAAACCTACTACAATAGTGTATAGGTCGAAACCAACTGAGTTTTGGTGAATAAAATTCCAGTGACCTAAATCTGGTGAATTGAAATAGGTTCCACATTAAAACAAAATTACTCATGAATACTCATTTTAGGAAACCAACAATAACCCTACAATACTTTGTATACTTGATTCCATCCATTGCGACATGAAATGTTTCTATACCTTCTTGTTTCCGCACAGTTCACATGAAGAATGATGTTGCCTCAAACATTTTTGAACTATCATAATTCTAAAAATTTCCATTGTATTTTTTATTCAATGTACCAACCATATCTCTAAATTCGTATCTTCCAAAATGTACTTAATGATATGAACGTTTAGATAAATATTCCATTCTATTACATGAATAATAGAATTTTATTCTAGTGGTTTACATTGTTATTGTCAAAAAATATATCCCCAACATCATAAATTAATCAGATCACCATTTTAAACCACATAAACTAATTAATGTATTTCCATACATTCATTATAGACATATACTCTACATTTTTATCACATAAATTATTAATCCACTTTAATCCTCATTTCTGTTGTATGATTTTTTTTAGTATAGGTAGAAAATATTCATTTTCTTTTACATGTGTATAAATCTTGTGAATAATCAGTATTAAATTATCAACATAGTGGTTTGTATACCACAAAACACAAGTTTTTTTCTTTCATTCAATTTAATTAATATATAATGCAATTCAAAATTTATATGTTCTTATTTCTAGGATAAATCATGAATTGACGTACAAATCCCACTCAAAATGATGTACTTGGTCAACTATTAATCTTTTCATACATATATATTCTGATCGCTGATTTATATGAAAGGATTTCTATGTACTGAATCTCTTATTCCACTGATAGTTCTTTCTCCATGGAAAAAACTATGTTTAAAGAAATAAGTGTTGTTATAGGATTACATTAATCTATTGTAAATATTTCATTGATCATTTTGGAGTAGTCTATCTGAGATAGCCCTAATGTTCTATTATTCATATCCCTTTTAATCATTATCATAATGATTTACATGTATTGTATAAGATTATTCAATTCAAATATTTTAGAAAAACTATGTTTCATCTCCTCAATCATTGAAACCATTAGATACAGAAGAAATATATCTTCTCTATATAGTATAAGAATGATGATGGTCCCATTATTCCAGATCCTTCAATTTCTATAACTATATTCATTTTATTTATTCAATATTTTCTCCAATATAAACATGTTAAACTATTATTCCTCTATCTCTACTCTTACATTATCTTATGAAGTCTTTTCTCTAATTTACAATTGATTTTATGATTACTATGTTTCATGAATCCCACTAGAAACCACATGATTTTTTTTTCAATATGTCACCATGAATGGATACAATTTCAACAACAATATATAATAAGTTTAAATTATATAGTTCTTCTATTCATAAAAATTACTCAAAATTTTATTTCATAACTAAACATCAAGAATATATCTATGAATTTTTTAAATCCAGTTTTTAATAGTTTTCCATCAAAGAATGACCCTAAAATGATACTTTTTATGAATTTAATTATTTCTATAAACAACCCATTTACTTTCAAATGAATTCATTCAAAATGGTAAATATATTATCTCCCAAGTTCCAGTGAATTTTAATAAATAATTCTCCTCATCCCTAATTGATGATCACTATTTGGAATTAGAAAGTGTCGCCAAATTATCTAGTAATTTTGATTATTATGAATTAGTTAAGAGTTTGTAGATCATGATATATAAATTCCTCTAAATTGGACTTCTAAATTTGGTTGATATCATCAATTAATTTTTTTCTATATTGATTATATTTTATCTAACTTTTAGTTTCATAACATTCAAAGATCCATCTTCATTATCAAGTGTTCTTGAAATTTATACCATATCATTAGATGGAATCGCATATAGATTTATGGTTCTATCTACATTGTCATATGGGTTTTTTAAAATTCAATAATTTTTTTTATTTTTACACTAATCAACACCATCATTGATAACAGAGTCTTTTCCTAGAACAAAATTTTCCTCTATGTTTTAGTCTATCTCAAGAACTCTTTAGATGAATTGCATAGCTCTACTTCTAATGACATACTAATGATCATTATAGTATAGTTGGAAGAAAATGATCAAATAATTATAACCAATTTGAAAGAATTAATTTTATTTTCATAGATCTTTTCATAATCCAATGACATAACATTAACAAATTCCAAGCTTATGAATTTTTTCTAGAGAATAATATTGAGTTATTTTACAGAACATAATTCCATTATAATTTCATGACCAACCATTGATTTTGGACTTATAATGAATAATTATATATGTATATTGAGTTTCTATTCCTAGATTCCACAATACATTATATGGAGAATATAATTTTCTAAGATTTATCTATATGTTTCATTTACATCTCTTTGACCATAACATATTTCCCTGCTATTTTTGGCATATTCCTCTCACGAATTATCCCTTTAAGCTGATTGAATTTTCTATTGTTTCATCTTTTTTATTCACCATCATTTTATAGACATAAGAATTTCAATTCCTAGTTATTTTCATGAAAACATTGTATTTCTGTTGAGTGAAATCATTAAAAAACAGACATATTCTCAAGAAAGAAATACGAAAATCTTATATTTCAATCATTAAAAAATTTTACAATTTAAATAAAACCACAGGGGGGAAATAACAGGTTAAGGTCACCAAATATACCGCTAGAACAATTCAAACATCAATGAATCTATATTTTTCCCATCTAAATATAATTACAACTATCCTTGTTTCCGGACAACAGAAATTTCCGTGTTTCTAATTTTCATGTAATCAATAATTGTAAATATATTGGATATTAGAATATTATTATTTTTCCACTAAGGTGACCAATAATACAATGTAAAACTACCATATATTAAGATAATATACATACATACAATAAAATTTCATTTTTGTTTCTAGTTAAAATCAATATCCCATCACATAATCAATATGCAACCAACAGTCTCCTTGAGTCTCATTCCACACTGCATTCATAATGATTGTCCCATAGAAAAAATTATAATGTTATCCAATGGAAATTAAGTTTCTATACATGCCAAAAATATGACTAAATTTATTCAGTTTCATGAATCTCCCATTCCTCATACAGATATTCCCATATCATTACACCAAAATCACATAGCTTAATTATACTCCAAATTTATCCTTCAAAAATTTGTATAAAAGTAATTTTCAATTTATCCCTCATCTCAAATTAAGGGGAATAATACTTTGGAATCTAGCGACCAAGCTTTGCTAGAATATTGACATGGAGAAAATATTTTCGATCTAATTACATCTTACACATAGAATTTGAGATTCCTAATGTTGATATTCTTACAAATATTTCATTTCTCCACCTAAATTCCATATTGAAGAGTTTTATTTTCTATAGTACAAAAATATTAGGCCAGAATCAAATTACTTACCTCCTCTATTTTCTTATGAATAGAATTTTGATTAATTCTTTTCCTAATGCATTCATTGAGGTGATTCTTCTTATGTGTCTGTAATAAAATAATTACTAATTAGTGTTAATAAATCAGTCTACATTAGATCCTAATTCGTGTTTAGGTTCTATATGTCCTCAAAAAATTACTCATCTAGAGGAATTGTTTAAAACATTTTCTACAACATCCCATAGTTCAAGAAGTGATGATGTAAGCATCTATTTCCATAAACAATCTATAAATATTACCTTCATAGATTCTTGGATCTTGCGTATCATGATGAATTAGTTCACATAATCTCGGAATATTTTTCATTCCAACAACAAGAGTTCTAAAAAACCAGCACATCATTAAAATATTTTTATTTACATTATAATCTCATTTACAAATACAAATTATTCTATAACATTTATTTTTTTCTCTTTATAAAATTTGAAATAAACATTTAATTCTAATTACAACATTATCAAATCATGGGATTTATGATATATTTTTTCTTATTCAACCTTCTTCATTTTGTATATTTTAATTCTAGAATATATTAGATCTAATTTTTTTATTTAGATTATATTTCATTATAATTTTCTACAAACATAAAACCAATCCACCAAATTTTATTACAAGGAATATGCCAATAATCTATGTCCTAACATCATCTAATAACAAACTAAATTTATAAAAATTCTATCTCGGTAAGAAAAATAAAAAATCACATGTTTCCTGAACTATAGTTCATTCATACCCCATTTTGCAAATTTTATTATCATAAATTCTAAAAAAACAGATAAATATGGCCACATTGAAAAAAGATAGTTCTCGAGTGAAGTAAGATGAGCTAGAAATAAATCATAGAACTAGGTCTTCTTTTAGTACTCCCTTAACTAAGTGTACTATAATTTGTTAGACGTCACAAGATAGTGGATATAAAAATTAAACCATCATAGGAATTTATTAAAAACCACAAGCATACCCTCAAAGGAGAATATTAGTATAAATAGAAGAACATAAAAAATTAAGGGATTCAAGTGGTTAATGTGAATTAAATGGGGAGTCCTACCTACATGGTAGAAGCAATACTATTTCCTTTTTATTGTAATTTAATATATATGAAATTAAAAAGAAGATAACTAGAAATTATTATAATTATATACTATATGATTGATATTAAAATTTTACACATTACACTGGGATCTCTCCCACTAATATATTAAGTAATATCTAGTCATCTAGTTAATAATACATTTATTGAAATCATGGTAAAAATAAAATGTTTGCATCCACTTGGATAACAATCTTGTTTCCCTTCAGCTTTACTAAAGATCCAAAAGTCAATATATCCATCAAATATTATTCATAACCCAATAAAATGATGTGAACATTATGTGGTATTGATACATGAAAAGAGATTATATTTCCATTATCAATGAAACTCATAAAATATTCATATGATGATTGAAATTCCATTGATAAGAAATTATTGAACCAAAATAGGGTCCTCCCCCCAATAATATTCAATATTTATGAAATAAAATTGATATCATTTTTGTTATGGTGTTTTTGTGATTTATTTTAAATATAACACACATATATATATAATGTTTCATTATTAAGGAGGTAACATCCATATTGTAATTAATGAGTCGTTATGTGCTTTCCCTTTATAAAATATTTGTTGTCAAATTTTTTTATACATGATAATGAAATGATATGTTTTTTATTTTATAAAAGCTTTTAAAATCATAAAATATTAGATTAAGAATTATTTATTATAAAGCCAAAATATGAATTAGAAAAAATATTTCCTAATTATAATATATTGGTGATGATATTGGAAATAAATAACAAAAAAAATCTGGAATAGTTGTTTATTTATCTATGACTTCATACCCAAATGTTTACAACAAATATTCCAATAAAAACCAATATATTATCTGATAAAAGCTGAGAATTCCCTGAGTCACACACACAATGAACAACAATAAAACTAAATAAAATTATATATAACACTAAATTTTATCCTACTTCCATAATAAAATGTTTTATTCATCATTGATGTATTATTTTATTTTATCATAAATCTATAACTATAAAATATAATTTTAGAACAATCAGTCATTGAAGGCCACTTAATAAGAAATAATATTCACATTAACATGTATGAAGAATTAGGTAAAGGGGTAAACCTAAGGATATAGTTAGTGAAATTTCATATTTAGGGGTAAAATATAATCATTATGACATATAAGAATTCCCAATAAATTATAAGTAAGAGAAATACTCGATCAATGAAGGAACGACATAAGTAACAATATTATATCATTAAAGATTCTAATATTTTTTTTAAAATATGAGTTAAAAATCATACATCCTGACATAATATTTGAAAAGGATGATCTGGAAGGATTAAAATATTTCTTGGTATAAGGATTTAAAATTACTAAAAATCAATGGTGAACAATGATGCTATAGGATATGAATTTGGAACATAAATAACCATTTAAAAATAAAAAATTAGATTAGTGACCCTTCAATGACTATTATTAAATTTCTAAAAATTAAAATAGTATAATTCCAATGAAAAACATAATAGATTGATCTAACTTCAATTTTTCCATGAATAAAATTTTGAAAAAGGATAACTACTTTAGAATAATAAATAACATAAGGATGAAATTTTATATAATGTTTCACCAAATTCATGGGAAACGTACTTAATTTCCATCCCACACATATTTTTAATGATATATCCCCATATATGTGTCCCTCAAGATCAAAAATTCATTCATAAATCAAAAAAAATTATTATAATTAATTAATTTACCTAAAATGGTCAGTAAAATAATAAAATATTTATCATTGAAGTCAACATTTAATTAAGAATATATAACATGGGTATTGAAACTATATAAAGTACTATGTATATTCTCAAGTGAATAATTTACATGTTTAATAAAACATATGTATATCGTGGTGAACACGTATCTATCAGAAGTGTGAGGAATAAATTATTTAAAAAGTTAGGAAATTGAATGAAATAATACATTAATGCATCATCCAATGATAATATTTATAAAAAAATGAAATTTATCACTTCAATCATAGTAATTTTAATTCCATTAAACTACATATATTTAGAATCTTTTATATTGATCAATTTTTTTTGTTTAAATCTGAATTTTCTCTGGAAAATATAACTTTTTATGTAGTAAAATATAATAATTTGTTAAAGAGAAGAAAATGGGAGAGTATTGATATAGAATAAAATCTTTTACTGGATGATACAAAATTGAATTTGTATTAAGACAATAATTTCAGGTTTTTTATACAATTTTAAAATAAGTATAAAAATGTAATTTTAAAATAATGATATAATTGTAAAAGAAATATATTCTAAAATGAATATTTATTAAAAAGTATAATATAAATAAATGTATTTAAAATAAAATATTTTATAATACAGAGTAAAATTGAATGGATATTTTTTGAAAATATTTTCAAAACAATTATAGATAATGTTTTAAAAAAAGATAAATAATTCTCTGTAAAATTAAATTTACAAGAGGGTCAGACCTGAATTTTAAATTTATAACTTTAGAAATATAATTTACCAAAAATTGAAAAATTAAAATAAAACAAAATAATATTATAATTTACTTACAATGAAATATAGATTTTGGAAAATATTCTTTTATGAAAAAATATGGATTTAGCATAAATAAAAAAATTATGGAAATCACAAAGGAATAAATTTACCTTGAATAAAATTAGATTATAAGGATGAATTAGTAAGGTAGAAGAATTATATTATAAGTTGGTAAATAATTTATTTAGATGGGATGTTAATATCCAAACCACATAAATGAGAATTAAATGGAAAAATGCCTCATAAAAATCATGGTTTGAACATTAACTATGTATGAGTGGAAAAGAGAAATGAAATTAATGAAATGTAAATAGAAATAATAATATTTATTTTTATTATTTTCTGGATAGTCTATATATGAAAAGATAGAATATAGGGTAATATTATATGAAATACAAAATGATGAAGAATATAAACCCCTTTACCTTATTATTTGACTAAATTTATTTGTCCATTAGCTTCCTGAATATACAAGTTACATTAAAATTGAAATCATTATAATCCTTTTTCAAATTTATGTAGTTATTATTGTTCAATTTTTTATGAGATATTATTTATCTATTTGATTACAGTTTTTTGAATCTTATTCTTTGAGATTGATTTATTTAACCGTCTGAAATTATGTTAGTGTAAAAGTAATAATAATTGTTCTATGAAGAAGGTTTGCATAATATTCATTTGTGTTAAGGTATTCATTTTCACATTATTCTACCAGTATATATGTTCCATTTTTAATAAATTTTTTTAAAATATACATGTTTATGAATAGGTATTTATAAGCACGATTTTATGTTATAACAGTAGATATTATACACCATAATAAATATAAATAATACTATTCATATTTTTTAAATTCAATATGTTAAACAAAATCCAAGTAGTGTTTTAAAATTAAAAATTAAATTGAAAAAGTATTTTAAAACCAAAGATAAAATATGTTAAAAAATAGTCCTAAAATTGTTATTATAAACCATAATTTTTTTGAGTTTTGTTTTTTTAGTTTGTTAAAATTATGAAAATACCATAAAAGACGTAAGAATTAATTTACCGTATAATTTTTGGACATTTTAAATATATTTAAAATTATATATATATATAGATAAATGATAAGAGATGAAATAAAAGATATAGAATTATAATTTTGAAATCTTACCTTGATCATTGAAACACCTCCTTAGTTATTTTACATTAGTATTTTATGGGTAGTTTTTTATTAGGATATTCCCTTAGAAAATGGTTTGTAATTTTTAAGAGATATGTTTTTAATGAGTGCACATGGGAAATATATTGGATGTGAAGGGAAATGGGTTGAAGGGAATATATTTATAATAAATTGAGAGTATAGGTTTTAAATTAAATATTTATTAATATTTCATCTCAAAAATAATGAAGTGTTTGGATTCATGTGAATATTAAGAGTTTTTAATTGTAAAAAAACTTTCATTAATATTTTTAACAATTTTTTAAATGTAATGCAATAATATTTATATTTTGTTAAATGTAATTAATCAAAAAATATTATATAAATGAAATTTATTTTAGAATTTACAAATTCATTAATATTTATTGAAATTGAGATTATAGTATATAATTTCATTATTTTTGAAGTTAAACACAATTTAATTCCTTAAAATAAGTTTAGATGTTTCTGAGTCATTATGTAATATTTATGATCTCATAATAAATATATTGTAAGACAAAAAATTATTTACACTATGAACAAAAAAATTACATTAAAAAAATCCCAAGAATTTACCAAATTCAAAATTCAATTTGGTGATTAAAAAATTGAGTCCCATTTTTTTTCCAAATTGTTTAATTTATTTGGTTTTAAATGTTTATATTCCAATAGAAAGTAAATTAATTCTAGTAAATATCTGTTAAAAATATTTTCATTTTTTTACACATGACCATATTTTTACTTATGTAATATGAAAAATAATTTTATAATAATCTAATATATTTATATATATACATATTCGTAATTAATTCAAGGTAAAAATTTTGTAGTAGATATTTTATGATTCCCAATATTTATTTACATTTAGAATGGTCGTGATTTTCATATGAATTATGTGAATACCTTATATTTTCAATATTTATTTACATGGGTTTCTCTAATTTGTTATTATAAATCATTTATAATATAAAATTAATTAATTAATTAATTAATTAAATCTTTAAAATTATCTAGACGGGGTTTTTAGGTATAGAAGACCAGGATTCACCTTAATTAAAATTATTTTTTTATTTTCATTAATTTATTTTACAATTGTAATATTTTAAATTATATTAAGTGATTTTATCATTCATATATAATATTCGATTATGAAAATATTTAAAAATATTCACTATTTATGGGGTTTTTGTAAATTATTTTTATAAAATTATATTTTTTAATAAATTATATATAATATATAGGTACTTGTAATATAGAATTTCCATACTATTAAATTTTCCCCACCGTAAAAAAATATTCTCCTCTGAATTTTGAATCATTGGTCACAACATATGAATATTTTATATTTTATTCAAAATCTATATTAATTAACATAATAATATTACTAAATGATATCTATGGTATGTTTTCATTATGAATTATTATAAATACACTAGAAATATGAATCTAATTTTGGAAGATTAGTTATACATAACCATGCACCCTAGAGAATGTGATTACCTATCTAAGGATTTATAACCAAAATATTATAATGATAGTTCCCAAATATAAAAAAACACTCGTTTTGTACTAAAAAATATTACACCAAACAAATATATATAAATATGGTGGTAAACATATATACTTTTAGACATTACATGACATTACAACAAAATCCTAGACTCCAATGTGTTGTGTCTTTATGAAAAAGGTATATATTACATCCTAAACCAAAATATATAAGATATACCCAACCAAAATCCTTTACAATGGAAACATATATATTCTTCTAAATCAATATAAAACCTACAATCCCAAATAAATATTTGAGGACCTAAGAAGTGATTTATATAAAATTATTACTATGTGTTAAAAAATAATAAGGGACACATATATGACATATAATAAAATCCAAAATCGCTTATATACAATATCAAGTAATAAATTAGATGATAAATATAATAACATCCTAAAATCATTTGATTTGATCTTGTTATATAAGAGGATGAATATATATCATTGAATAGGGTTACAAAAGAGGATGATATAGAAATAAAAAAAATATCTCATAGTGTTGGGATATAAATTCATTGGTCAATAATTATGAAGCATGCCATTATGTCATACGTATAAGCATAAAAAACTATAACAACTATAACATAGCAATATAATTAAAATCATGGAATTATTGAAAATTCAATCCACATCTTGCTTATAGATAACATTTTTGACAAAGATAAGAACATCATTAACATTAATAACATTTTTTACAAAGATAACAATACCATTTCCATGAATAGTATGAAGTTCATATGGGATATAAATCATTACAAATTTTATTGTGGTATATATAATTTTTTGAATTCCCATCATCATAATGATATAGCCATACTTTTGTATTATATAATAATAAAAAACCAGCACTAAGTCCATTGAAATAATTTCACAATTATCCCATTGGGGAAAATCAAAAATCAATGAAATGGGGTAGTTATATTGTCGAATACACTTTAATCTGAATAATGATATAAGGGGTATTAACTCCATATAAAATAAATTTTTAATTTTATTGAAAATATTTTCTCTGTTTAATCAAATAAAAACCTAATTACTAAAACTCCATACAAAAATAATGTTTTATATTTCATTAAAAAATGTTAATGGAAGAAATCTTATCATTATGATTGATTTTATAATGATGTAAAATAATGACCATGAAGTAAAAAATATCTCATAGAGAATTTATTTAGATCTTCCATATATACCTAAGAACTTGGATAAAAATTAATGAAATTGTTTTATACATAAACTATTTTGGAAATAGTTACCATTTTATGAAATAATAATAGATAAATAGAAGAATATAAATGATTTCTGAAATTGAAAAAAAAGCCTATAGAAGGGAATAAATACTGGAATATGTTTTAATGTGAAAAATTCCCTAGTTTTTTAAAATTATTAAAATAAATAAATACGATGTAATTAATATGTAATTAAAATATATATTTTAATTTAACATCTTTAAAATAAATAATCCATTTTATATATATTTTAAATAATTTATTTTGAAAAAAAAGATAATAATTAGGTTGAAAATGGACGATAATTTTTGAAAGTTAGTTTCTAGTGAATTTTAGAATTTATTTTACAATTAGTGGTATAATTTTCATACATGAAGTATTTATAATAGAGTGATAAATAGGATTTTAAATCATTATTTTAATAACTAAATTTTTAAATATTTTATCCGTAAAATGAACTAGAGTTAGTATAGAAGAATTATATATACGATGAAATATATTGTATAATATACCTTAATAAACATCATAGGTTTTGACATAAATAATGAAATTAAGGGAATCATAATAGTTAAGATATCCAGAGAATAAAAATTATAATGAGGCATACATAACATAAAAGAAACATCTTTGAAATTAGTTATAGGAAATATAGAGAGTGATTTATGATGATTGAGTCTATAAATACATGAATGATAAAGGATTACCTCAAACAATCAATGATATTAATTTCATGGGTGTTTGAATACATCCACAATAATGTATATTAGTTCGAATTTCAGAGATTATTGCATGATCCTTATGAGGGTTTATTGTACTTAATCTATAGGTGACATAAATATAAATCCTTGGAATATAATATTGATATACTATTGATGAATCATGGATTCTATATAAAGTAATATAGTGAGAATACAATGGTATTGTCTATAATTTAATATTGGGGTGGAGAATTATAATATCACATACATAATTGGTGATCTCAAAGAAAGTGGTATAACTAAATATGATCAAAAATAAAAAGAGAAAATAGAGGACAATGGTGAAACCTTTGATGAATGGTGTTAATAATAATATTGATAATATTTTTGAATTACTAGTGCATCATACATTTTACTCTATCACTTCATTGAGTTAGTGTGTAAATTAGTATAAAGATATAGTGTACCTTAGATTAGTCATGATAATTCCCTAAACATTCAGTCATATAAAATTATTAGTGGTGATCTATATATTTTCTAGGAATCATTGGGATAAGAAACTATGATTCCTTAATAGTGTCTGAATGTCTTAAATTACTATGTTATATTGTTTAGTTTTATATTATCTAATTTTTTTGGGTAGAGATTGTTAGGTTCAGTGTACTATTTCCAAGATAATGATAATATCTGGTTCATGAATGGAAAAAATATCCACCATAACCCACCCCTATTAGGTGGTATTGGACACTGGATTTTCCACAATAAGTAATGTTATTCACTAATATGCTACTTATAATGCATCATTTTTATCATAGAGATATAATGTTAATATGTAAAACTCTAAGGTAAACTATAATCAAACCCTAGATTATAGATGTAACATAATAATACCCTATATTTATGGTAGTTGAAAATATTTATTTCCAATGAACTTTTTCTTAATGATCAAATTTCATTAGTACTTCTCATCTAGCTACCCTAAAACATGATTTATACATTTTGTAATGATGCTTTCTAACTCAACCATTCAGCGAACCTAACACCCAACATGACCTCATGTATGGTTCCTTGGTGCTAACAGATGGTGTAATTGATGTAGTAAATGGGAATGTATGATTAGAAGAGGTTTTACCATTTTTAAATATAATGAGGAAATTAACAGGACCCCATAGAAAACTATCACAACCATTGAGAATGTTGGTCATTTTGAAAAGAAAAATGTGCACCTAAAATTAATTTTGTTTGGTAAAGTTTACATGTCATATGAGTATAATAATATTGACCATATTCAATATATATATATATAAACAGTCCAATTAATAAATACTCAATAACATATCCTAACCACATGTCTTTTAAGATAATAATAATAATATATATGTATATTTACTCATCCAAAATGAAAGTGGAACTATACTCGAATTATGGTACTAGAAATTATATTACACAATATAATTTTTGTATCAAATTTACACAATTAACTTCTCCTCACATAATAAAAATCATCTACTGTGCAGTACTAGTACTTATCTCTTCTGTATCAATCAAATAGAATTCATAATTTATTTTCCCTTAAAAATATCATGAAAATATTACATATATTCACTCTATATTAAAAATTATTACATTTTTTATGATATCATAAGTAGGTGGTCACAAAAAAACCCTAACATGTCTATAATGTGATCAAATGTATGTAATAGCAACACTAAATGGGTAATTATAAATATATAACAATAAATATTTTTTACATAATTTTCGTAATAATGTAATCTAATCAACTATGTGGGAATTATAAATAATCAATATTAAATTCTAAATAAATATGAATCTATCATTTATTGGAGTCTAAGAAGGAGGGATTTATATATCCTCTATGGGAAGAAAGTAACTACATATAGTCATATATATATATATATGTGTGTGTTTATGTATTTGTGTTGGTGTTCATATATATATATATATATATATATATATTCTTTATCACATTAGATACATCTTAGCTTAAAGTTAGGAAAATATAAGTACTTATATTTCCATATAAATATACAAACAAATACCTATTATCATATACATAGATCATATTCTCTTTTAAAAGAAAATTATTATATAAATGTAGAAAAACATAGACAATCATGTAACTATTTTACATATATCACCCCTTACCAATATTTCTATATATTGTAACATATATATACGAAATACTCCACAAAACCAATGCTCCATATATCTAATTCCATATATGTAAACATGTTAACATGGATGGAGCCTCATTAAGAAACATATAATAGTTAAAATTGACATACAAAGAATCAACAGTCAACAATGAAAGGGAGAATTGCTATTTTAAAATTTTAGAATAATAAGAAATAAATTTGGAATTATTTTTTAAAATACACAAATTATCAGTTATTACATAATATACCCCACACAATTACGTCCATAAAAATTATAAAAACATGAATGAAAAAAACCAGACACCTACTAAATGATTTTTTAAATAAAAACATATCTAAGGAAATACGTTATTCCATCTCCAGAAAGAATTGTTAAAAAATATGATGTAGAAAATTATGTATCTACATTACATTCATATGAAGAATAAAACATAAGATAAATAATTTATTCCAAAAAACATGATATAAAAATAAAAACTATTACAATAGTTTAATGGAATGATTTTCAACAATGAAAAATAATTTATATACATATTGAAATGGGAGATTAGTCATTTTTTCTGTACCCCCTATACATGAACATGTGTGGATATTACCCTAGATTAACTAATGAATTTCTTCCATAGGAACCTAGAGGTTAGAAGAATCAGTAATATAATGTTAAATCATATTGTTAGAATTGAATAATGAGAGGAGAAACCAATGGGTAGATTATTGGGATTCTATATAGAAATCACAATAAAGGGATTATTAAATTTAAAAATTCAAAAGAAAGGATGAATATTTCTCCTATATATAAAAAATATTTAAAATATACTATGTATCTAATAGGGGTCTATGAAATATGTGTGTGACTCTTGGTATTAATAATCAATAATCCAATTACCTATTAACCCAGTACCATATACCCCAATCTCTCTTATTTAATCAGTATCATCTAAATCTCATCCAATTTAGTTAAACATAAATTTAATCTCATAATTACCTCATTTAATATATATATATATGTGATAAAAATTAAAATACATGATAGAAAAAAATGATTATGGTAACAGAACAAACTGATCCTCGGTATGTTTAGAATCAAATATTTTAATTGAATTGGAATTCATTTCTTTTGGGTTAATTGTTGATGCCACCCCTTTTTTGTTGGACACCTAAAAATGTATTTGTGGATGTAATATTTTGAAGGATGTGATGTTATACATTAGGATATCACATAGTTTAATAGAAAAATGAAATAAAGGGATTGTGAAAACACAATTCTGATACCACAAAACTTTCACATATTAATACACTCATCTAACATTACTTATCATGGGGATTAACAATTTTTTTTCAAATATCATTATATCCATGAGATATATTTTAATGGACAAATAAAACTTAGAACGCATTACTACCCTTGTAATAACCAATAATTCTTTTATCAGTTATGGAATATTCATATAAGTGATAATCCATAGTGCATAAGTATCAGTGATCTCAACTATAATGATAATGATGAAAATCAGAGAATATCTGAAACAAAAAAATGAGGTCATAAAACATCAGTAGTTGTTAATAAATTTTAAAACATAGATTTATAAACATAATTAATGAGATATTTATAATAGTTCTTTTAATGTATATAGAGGCATTGGAATGTTTTTCACACATTCTCTAAATAGACACCACTATCATAGAAGAAATCATAGAATAAAATTGGTTGATAATCACAATTCAATATAAATAATCCATTTTTTTAATAATATATCCATATATGGTTAAACAATGAGAGTATAATTAGAATTTATAAGAACCACCATGATAATAATAATATGTTTTTCAATTTCCATAATGATAACTATTTGTGTGAGATGAAATGAAAAAGGAAAAAACTAATTCTATTGGGGACCTAAGAAATTTACCAGAAAACAAATACATGTGGCATAAATTCATGATCCTAAGTAACAAGTTGCTGTATTATTCATAGATTCTTTACCAAATGAGATAAACTAACTAACTAAAAATCTATGTGTAGATTAATTTGTGATAGAGGATAATTATATTAATTATAGGAATTAAAACATTAAAAGTTGAATCATATATTTTATTGTATATGGAAAATCATTTCTCTGTAATGTTGAGAAATCATGTGAATTACAAAATCCAGAGAGTGATATTTTGTTTCTAAAGGGAGGTTATACAATTAAAATATGAAATGATACATTTATGATGGAATATTATTGGTGGATTTATAATCCCTATACAATAATATATTTAGTTTAATATATTATAACATTAATTTTTTTATTAAATATGTGTTCCCTCCCTTATATAAAGAATATCCAAAATAATCATGGAGAGATAAACATCATTGTTAGTTTAAATGATATGAACCAATTTGGTTTCCTTTTTTTAGAAAATTATGTCAATATTTATCTTATTTATTACCTCAAAATTTCTTTATTTTGTGGTTAAAATTATTATGTGTGACAATGATCTCTCACCCCCAACACAAAAATCATGACCTCTTCCTGTTATGTTAGATTATGGGTTCCATTCACTATAAATTTGTTATATAATTGTGTTTCAAAATATAAAATGGAGTTTTTGTGTGACCAATATCCAGTTAATGTAATATTACAGCAATTATTTATCTTCATAAGCAGATTAGTGAATTCAAATACTCAATTGGTTACACTTTCTACCCCTGGACACATTATGAAAAAGTAAAATAAAAAATTAATTATAATATATTATTCCATACTAGAGTGATATAAGAGTGGAGTAGTGACAATTTATTATGATTAATTTGAAATATTATGTGTTATAGAGATAGTAAAACACCTATGAAAACCCATGATAGGGCATAAAATGAGATATTTAAAAGTAATACCTTTGTTCTTGTTACATGAATTATATGCATAATATTATTTAACTAAAAATACCACTCATTGTTTCCACTACCTTCATAATTTTTCAATTCTATTTCTATTATATTATAAATGATAAATAAAAACTATTTATTAGGCTAAATGTCAAATTTATAATTATATATTAGAATAGTTTTCACCAATATAAAATTCTAGGAGAATAAATAATTCAATTTATATTCGATTCAGGACAATGTTCACATTTAAATTATCAAAAATAATTTTATTTTATTTAATGGAGATTAAATCATTACCTAGTAGTAAATTAATATCCATCACCACTTTTTGATAAAATCCAGATAATAGAGAGATATTTTGAGATCATAGGGAAAATATTATTTAGTTTTGGGATTTGGAATCCTATTTTTTACATTACAATGATTAGAACAATTATTTGTAAAAGGTATATGGTACCTGTTCTTTTGTATGATATCATCATTCTTATCTTAAAAATTAATGAGTCACATTGACTAATATTTAATTTTGATAAATATGTATGGTGATCCAATTTTTTTTACTAAATCATATAAATAATTTATCTTACTTCCCTTAGAGTTTATTCTTATCATTATCTAATATAAATTATATAAATTCTATAATGGATCAATAGTATAGGGATAGATTAGAACAAAAGAAATATTTATACATCCTCTTGAATATCTAAAGGGAGACAATGAAAAACATAAATTAAATAATTACTATAATATAACAAATTTATAATATCTTATATTTTGTTTTTATTTTTCCAAATCTATTTTTTTTCTAAAATATCGCTTTAATGTATTATAAAATCTATATTTAGAATAGTGTTTTTAATATAAGTATATAATATTATGTTTATCTATATATAATCCTTGAATGGTTTGGTACATTGAATGGTGATTGCTTGTGAAATCAATTTATATTGAATCTATATCAAAACATATATTTAAATACAAATATATATTCAAATTTCAAACTATATGAATGTCTATATTTTCAAAAACATTATATCATAAAATAATAATTGATGAAAACTTATAAATAAGAAATATATAATTTTTATGATTATGTATTTTAAATAATAAATTAGTATATATTGTTTTAGTTGGTGATTTAATCTAACTTTAACACATAAATGATATGAATGAATTTATTAAATAAAAATTATAGAGGTCACCATTGATTCTTGGGTAGATAATGTATGTGCTCATCAACTATTCCATTTTATGTTCCACATTATTATTAGTCATGGAGTAATATTTTATATTATCTACTGTATTGAATGATTTTTGTACCATGATCACTTTACTATCCAATATCTCTCTGTAATTTTACTTCATTCGTATATAGTACATGAAATCATGTTACACTAGATATAATGGCTATTATTTATTAATAGACTAGATAAATATATGATCATTACATGAAATATGATAAAATTAAGTACCTTCAAAATAGTTGATAAAAACATAATTATTCCTCTTAAAATATTTAGAGATCAATCTTAATGATCTTTCTACTTCCATAAGGGAATGGGAAACAAAATATAGTGGTGGGAATGAATTATTAGTAATGGGTATCATACATATTAATACTTCTTTGAAAAAGTATGTGAAAATATTATGAAAAAAATACATAATAATAAAATAACATCATATAAATGAAAACATGAAATGAAATATATCCATAAAAATAGGTAAATAATTAATCATAATATTATAAAAAATTATTTATTATAATTGGAATTACTAATGTTGTACATCATAGGATGACTATTATAACCTAAAACCAAGATGTCATATAAAAATGATTAAGGAATAAACTAATCACCAAATTTAGTATGTCTCTATAGACCTATCAATTCATTATGGGGACATATGATTCAAATCCTTATCCTGGAAATAATAATTAAAATACATCCATTAAAAGAAAGAGTTTGACATAAAATACATACCAAAATGATTCCAATGGAACCACTTATAAACACATTTAAATAATGGAAATATAGAGACATATTTTAGTAATGGGTATATATACTATCAATGCCTTACATTTCAATTTAATTATATGAATATCTAGATAAATATACTTTCATATTCTAGGAATTCTATGATATTTTAATATAATAGAATCTGTCATCAATATATGTCAACCTAAGTGGGATATATTCAATATATCCGAGTGTTAGTGGGTAATAATGAATTCAATGAATGGAGTTCAAATACATTTCCAAAAAATATAATAATGGAAGAAATTATATTTATGGAAATTCCACAGATTATGGAGGTTGTATATTAATAGGAAACGGATGATTCATATTCATAATAAAATAAGCACTTTATTAATTTATAAAACAATATCTCAAAAATTATAAATGTTAAGGAATTAAAATTATTTTTGATGATTAAAGTGTGAAAACGTATTTTAAACAATTATGTTGTTGGTCCCCTTCCTAGCACCCATGGATGAGCTCATTTGATTATCTGAGTTTGATATTTCAGTAGAGATATGTAGACAAAGATTTTGGGGACCATGAACCTATGAATTATCATTATATAACTACATGGACCAACTTGGAGAGTGAAAGAGGGATATATTTTTTAACTCGTATCTAAAAAATTATCTTCCCAAAGCTTCTAAATATGGAAACTGGTTTAAAAATTATTGTCAATGGTTTTATTGTGGATAGAAATGGGGCGATGTGTGGGAATTTTTTTCTAATTATTCAGAATTGTTTATTAATATCTAAACCTAGGATGTATAATTTAACTTATTGAAAATAGGAAACCATTGACATTATGAAAGATTAAAAACATGGTATTTTCCATTTAGGGCATGATTTTTTAAAATAATATACATAAGAAGAAAATCATGTTAAATTATATTTTTTCGAAATAAAATTTATATATAATTAATTATTTTTGAAAATATAATACATATTTCATTCCTTGGAAGGATATATATATATAGATGTTTGAAAATTAATTTTATTTTAAAAAATGAATTATTTTAGTTAATAAGAAAAATTTCATCGAGAAATCCTTTAAATAATTTATTAAAAAAATATATCATTATGAGTGAAAAATAATTATCATTTATTAAATTTTATTTTACCCAGATCTTGAATTATAATTCTATAACAATTATCTTTCATGTTAAAATGATTTTTAAGGTAATTTTTGTAAAGATCAAATGATGGTTGAGGGATTGAGAATCTAATCAAATTAAATGAATATCATAAAAATATATTATGTTAATGTGAATGTATTTGTCTTTTGGAAAGTTTACCATTACATTAGACAATTGAACGCATATTTGTTTATATAATAGTTGCATTATGTTAGTGTTGTTAGGTCCTTCATGGGGACACGGTTGAATTTTTTACAATAAATTTTAAGTGTGTTGATTTATGAACATTTCTTCATGTTAATAATTATTACCAATAAATTATAAAGACTATCAAAATTAGACTGTAGAGGTTTTTTTCTAGCAAGTGAAGCTGATGGATGAGACATGAAGATTCCATCCATATGAATATGAAGCATTAGATTCAATGGGAAAGAAGTGAATATATATTTAAAAATGCTCATAAATAATTTCTAGTTATTTATTTGGATGAGTTTTTATTATTTTGAGGGCCTTAAGATGGACCATTGAAGAAATTTTTTAAAATGAATGATTTATGGTTATACATTATAGAATCATAAGTCATTGAGATTGATATGAAATCCTTTGTGTAATCATTTTAATACTAGTACAACTTTGAAGAGATACATTAAACATTTTAGAAGTAATGATCATAAGAATTTTATTGATTATCATAAATCCTTATCATCAAAAATAATCATCACTATAAATCTTATTAATCCTAATAATTCCACATATTTATCTAATTTTTACTTTTATAGTATTCCATTTATCATTATAATTCAACAAATGGAATGTTTTTAGTGATCTATTCAGTATGAATTATAGAATCTTGAAGTTATATTTGGATGTTATAAATGGATATGAAAATCATAAATTCACATGTAATGAACATTACAGATAAACCATCCTGATTAAAAAACATATTAATAATTCATGAAGAGATTATGTACGTACTAGTCACGAGAGATTAAGCTGATGGTGAGATTAATTCTATTTTTCATAATAATTTTCCATGTCCCAAGACACATTTAGAAATTATTATATAAAAATATCTTCTGAAATTAAAAGTCTAAGTTTTGAAGTGTTTTTTAATGAAAAAGAAGATCACGACAATTCAAATATATTTTGGAATAATGAATCAATTAATTTTCATAAATTATTGAAAGTGTTTGAATAAATTGTCAACTCAATGTAGAAAAAGGTAGAATATGTATTTCCATGTAACATAAAATCTTGGTATATTTCAATAAATTATTTTGGAAACAATTTTCACTCAATATTTAGTGAATATAAATATAATGAAATGAAACAATTGGTGTAAATTCTTAGGGGAGATAACTGATATGCCTATTTATAAGATAATAAGATGATAAATTTATAAAAATTTTCAAATATTTTTTTTGCAATGAGGAAGAATGATATAATCATATGGATTCAATGAGGGTGACCATACATTCATTGGAGATTTTTCTCATGGAGATTATTATTTTGATTGATGTGTTATTGTAACTATTTGATGTTATTAGGGGTAAGTGCTCATGGTCATACCCTTTATCATGTTACTTTTTATAATAAGATGGTTACTATTCACCTGGGATAACATCCTCATATTCCTGTAGTTGTAGTCTTCTGATAGGTGGTGAAACTTATTAACAAAATCTGTATGTGTTTCTTATTTATATATCCTGGAATAACTTGAGGGAGGGGTGTTCAAAAATAAAATATTTAAAAGGGTTTTCAAATTACCAAATACAGTAACTCACCCCCATATTAGTATGATTCACCCTTTGTGTGGTCTAAAAATTGGTATTAGATCTATGGTTTACACAATGATGCCTTTCTCAAGTACACAAAATGTATCCACACAATTCTGTAAATACTAAATGTATCCAAACCTTTTATTGAAAAGTATTTCACTAATGGAAATAATGGATGGTTCTATATTTCCTCTCAACATGGATTGATGTTCTTGACATTATGAAATATGAATTAACTATGATTAATGAAGCCTCATCTTTTTCCATAAACAACAATTGGGACATTTAATATCATGGTAAGGCTACAAATTATAAATTATCTAAATTATCTATAGAAGAGATGAGAAAATTAATGGATTGAAATTTTTCTAATTCTATATAGAATCATAATCACAATATATATGTGTGAAATAAAAATAAATGTAATAAATTTGAAAAATAAGTCAAATATAGTTTCAAGATTTCATGATACACAGGGATGAGGATTTTCATACATTCTACAGTAAAGTAAATTTAGTATTCATCATAGATCATGGGTTTGGAAAAACAATAGAATATTCTAATATAGAATAAAAACTAATTAGTATTCTTCATGGAAACTTAGAAGAAAATATTTCAAATTTATAAGATAGATATATCTATGAATCAGCAATTAATGAGCTCTAAAAAACTCTTATAAACTATAGATTGAGAAAAGAACCCAAATTTAGGTGATAGGGAAATTATGAAAATGATTTTGCATGGAAATCAATAAAAGGTATGAATAGAGGGTAAAATAATTAAGGATTTAATGATGTAATTGGAATAAATGATTATAGAAAATATATTTTTCTCATGCTAATAAATTTAAAAAGAGGTGTAATAGGTATCTAAAAATGTAAAGAACGTTTAAAATGTTTAAAATATATAATGGTAGTCTATTTATCTATATATTATCATATGAAATATAGAATATAGAATTATAATTAAGATTCTTCTAAAAAATCACTACTTTAGATCTCTCATATTATTATCCAAATAGAAAGAATATTATTTTATCTAGTTCCTTTAGATGGAACACTGTGTTAATTGACTAATAAGTATACAATAATGAATATTGTGGTGTTGATGATAGTCTTAGAGATGTCTCTAAATTAGTTAAAATAAAATTAGACAAATAATTGAAAAACCCATAATTCTATGAATATGAATACAATGGTGAGTTTTCTGTAGAGGGAGGAGATAAACCAAAGGAATATACCAAGAGGATAGAGATAAATAAGTGTTTTTTAGAAATTTTAAGGCAAAGAGATAAAAAATATCATTCAAAAAGTGTATTAAAAAACTAAAGGCAACTTTTATATAAAAAATAAAAAATAGTTATTGAAAATGAGATTTTTATGTTTGGTATTTCCAAAAAATAAAAAATTATTGAATATATGACTTCGACCAATATCTTAAGAGAACAAGAAATTTTCAAAGTAATAAGCCCGGTGATGAAACCTGGATAAATGATAAAATAATTTAATAATAAATATTTTTTACATTTGAGATCAAGAGGAATACTCTTGGAAACAAAAATGGGTGTACCCTAAATATAATACATGATGTGAAAATTTAATGTCTGAAATAGTTCATAAATAAAGGGAGAATTCTTCCAAAAATTAAAAATATTATACACTATAATATGCAATGATAGATTATTCTGATCAAAGACATAATTATGATCAAGTATAAAAAGATGTAATTTAAAAAAATAGTATACATCTTTTTGAAATACACAAGGTTTAAATAAAAAAAAGATATTATGAGAGAAACCAATTCATTTAAAGAAAATAGTAGAATAAAAAAACAAATTAAATAGTTTGGAATTTATCAACACAGAATATTTTAGGTATACTTCATGTGATGTCTTATAATTATCCAGAAATAATTCAAATAATTTTAAAATTAGTGTCTTTAAATATTGAGAAGAGATAATAAATAAAGTATTAGACAATAAGAATAGGTGAGAAATCTGAAAATTTATAAACATATTTAATCAAGGATGAAGTGATAAATAATTCTTTTTGTTGCAAAAAGTGTGTGGATGGTCTAATTAATAAGAAAAATTTTGATTTTTGTGTTTTTTAATTATTTGTTTTTTATGATTTTATGAGAGGGTTGTGAATGATTAGAATAAAATACTTATTACGATATATAAAAATGTGGTTGATATGAAATTTAGTAATTTTAAAATTAAAAATTGTTGGATCATGTATAAATAATTCAAATCCAACATGAATTTTTCAATGAGAGGCCATAAAAATATTAAGAAATGTGGTAGAAGTGATATAATATTTGAAAATTATTTCTCTCAAAATATTAATGTAAATAGACAATTAGATATTGATGGGAATCAAATCAACCCTATAAATGGTTTTTATTTTATGGAATAAATTAAAATATATCGACAATATAAAAATTTATGAGGATACATTTTGGATTATTTTTAGGATATATTTGTTCACTATTAAAATATTTACTGGTGAAGACATTGGGACGAAGGTATTAATAACCCAAGTATGGCTATTTTGTATTGTAGTTTCATGAACATATTACTATCTTTGTTAGCAAGAAAAAAGTCTTTTATGGAATTGAAAAATTTTCATCGTTGTCTAAATGAGTATAATGAAATTAATTTGGTAAGAATATTTTATAAACTATCAAATATTAAAATTAAATGCTACTTCAGTTTGTAATACTTATGGAAAGGAAGGAAAAACATTATCATAAATGAGGTAAAATTAAAACCCTAAAACCTATAGTTTCGATTTATTATGATGTGTGTGGACCCAAGAACAAAAAATCAACCAGTGTAGAGGGAAATTTAACAGAGAAAATTGATCGATTTTTATGACTGTCTTTTATCTTGTTAATATTACATAAATTATATGAATTTTATAGGTTCAATAAATATAGAAGTCTTTAAAAAAGAAAATAGGATTTTCTTTTATGAGGTTCCGATCAGACAGTGACACTACGAATTACAAAATATAATTTAATAAATATTATGGTAATATTGTAAAAAACACATATTTATTTATCTTTACTCTTTATAATTATATATAGTTTCATGAAAAATAAAAAATCATAATGTTTTAGACATGGATGGAATAATTTTTATACAACATGACATTTCAATATTTTATAAGCTATAAAGCATTGACACTCTTGGAATCCTTCAAAGATAGATTTCTTTTGAATCAAAAATTGTAAATTAATAATCATGATATGTGGTTTATAGTGAAAATATATTTTAAGAAGATTTCAATTTTTGGATTTCAAGTAATATTATGAAAAATGATAGAAGTGGGTGAAAATTTGGTGAAAATAAATAAAATATAATTTTTCTAGGATAGAAACCATATGGATTTTGTTTTAGAAGGTGAAAAAATATGTTATAAATAATTATTGATTTCGATTATTGTATATAACTTGATTATAATAATATATTTATATGGACTATACTTTTAGATGTTAATGATGATGCTAATAGATTCATATTTGTAGAAAAATAAATTGAAAGCATATTTCCTGGAGTAGAAAAAGAATAATAAGATTCCTCCAGCAATGATGATGTGACTAAAAAATTGTGAAGAGGTTTGTCATACTAAGAAAATGGGTGATTAGTTTACAAAAGGAGTATGTTCAAGACAATATAGGTTTGTTTATTCTTAGAACATAATTAGGGACCATACTAATGGTGTGAATACTAGGAGGAATTAAACAATAATAAGGAATAAATGGTTTCTATAAAAAATTACCCATGTTCAATGTATGAAGATATTGATCACAATAAAAAGGTTAAATAAATGAAAGAGGTACTAAATAAGGTAAAATATAATAGGGCATGGGTACATGTTCTATTAACCACTAAAAAAAATAATTATTAAAGAAAAATGGTTTGTTAGAAACATGCTAGATGAAAATGGAAAAAGGTGATCCAAATAAAGACATACTACTATGCAAGGGATACTAAAATTTATTAGGCATGTACATTAACAAGGATTATTCTAAAATTGAAATACTTGAGTACATCAGTGTAATATTAGTCATAACATTTCAAAAAATTACTAACATATTACAAATATTTTCTAAATTCCATTTGTGGAATGGTGAGTTAGAGGAAGAAGTGTGTTCAAAATAACCTAGAGGATTTATGATTAATTTAGATGGAAATATACTATATATGATAGAGATTTATTTTTAGGGTTTATGCATGCTCATATATAATTGTATTTTATGCCTAATGAGTATCAAAAAATACTAATGTTTTTAATATGTGTTGGTGAAAACATATCTATATTTCAAAAAAATCAAACCACATCTCTCTTGGTGATTATGTATATAGATAACGTAATATTTACTATATATAGTTAATTATTATGTGGAGAGATGTCATGTCACGTGAAAGGAATAAATGAAATTTCAATTATATGGGAAATTTGATTCTTCTTAGGGGTATATATTAAGAAGGTAGTAAGATATTATTTTTTCTATTTAGAAAAATAAAAAAATGGCACATTGAAAACGTTTTATGTTCATAGTGGTTGAGGGATTCCCACACAATTCATGTTCACACAAAAATATTCATGTATAATGAAGGAAAAAAAATTAATAATAATAAATTCCAATCTTTGAATGGAAGTATTATGTACATGAATTCCTCAAAACAAAACATTATATATAGTTTCACCCATTCAAATAAGTATTAATGCAATCCAAATGAAAAAAAGTTTTTGTTGAAAATGTTTTTTGAGTAACATTTACAATACATTAAATTATGGTAAAATGTATAATATGGCTGTATAGAGAGATGAGATGGGATATATTGGTGATGACTAACCCAATGTAGTTGATGACTGAATATCCATGTCTAGAGGGGACTTTTTAAAAAGAAGAATGTGTGTTTCATATAATTCTATGAAGGATATATTAGTACAAAAAATTGATAAAAAAGATTCATATGTAAGTAGATCTAAATGAAAAATAAAAATATAATCGATTAAGATGCATATGAATGATTTGAGTATTAATGAAACTTAACCTAGGACTATGGGATTCTATAATCAGAGTTCCATAGACCAATCCAAAAACATTATTGGAACATTTAATGGAAAATAACATCAATAAAATGTGTCACAACCCTAACCACTCTCCTCTACGTGTACCCCTCCAGGGCTGGAAGTGGGAGAAGAGAGATAATGAACCCCATGTCCCTTCATTAGTAGGCCACATGATGTTGAATAAAACTAAGGGTATAGTAAACACACAAATGAGAGGCATTATCATCTATGAAAAGACATGAGAAAAAGAGATATAATATATACCCCAACCAATTCATAATCAGAATACAATATAAAATAAACCCAATTGTACATATGTAATTTCATGAAATAACTACTAAACTGAAATGGAAAACAACAAGTACCAGAAGAAAGGAAAACGATTGAAAACACAAACACCGAACAACTCTTTCACACCATATGTAAGTAGCAACCAACCTGATCTCCAATCAGCTCCAAATAACCTGAAAACATTTTATATAACATAGGGTGAGTATAATAGTACATTCAGTAGGATCCTCCCTAGAGCCTCTCATGACAATGTAAGGAAATAATTGTAAAGAATAATGAATTAAAAGTGAATCTAAACTCATCACCTAAACATATATAGTATGTTCCCAACATCCCCATGGATTATCTCCCCAAGTATCACATTCCAATGTTTATATTATAATAAATAATTTCAAGGGTTTCTTGTTACCACTTCCCCACTGGTTTTCCAATTATCATATAAATTGCACGTCCTGAGAATCTCTCTCTAAAAAGTATTGTCTGAAGACACATGAGAAAATCACCACAACATGCACCTCGTGCAACACAACCACCATATCAACATAACCAAATGTAACTGGGATTTTTTGGGGATCCACCACACCTCATAATACAGGTATCTTATGTTAGGTATTAAACCTAAAGCCATTACAAACAATACACTAAGTACGGAACTTCAAGCCAACAATGCCTATACTCATTATACCAAATTAGTGAATAGAAAACTATATCTAGAATAAAAGTGTGAGAAATAAGAAAATTCCATTACAACCTTATACACACATATATGGGGAAAACTATCCATCATGCATCTCATCCCAAATAACTAAAAATAGAAAAGAGCAGGACCAACAGAGGGTGTTAGCCATCCATCATACCATCGAGATTTTTGGGAATACACTCCCCATGGTTTTGAATATCTATGGAATCTGTTTCCATAACTGATAGGGTGGAGTAGCATATAGGAACATAAAAAAATACATGACATAATATAGCTCACACACATTTTAGGGTCATAACATAGTCTCCGACTCAACTGTAGCTAATGTCTCTTGGACACCGACCTAATACTATTAAGACTCAATATACAATAAGAACACAACCATTTAATTCACTATATTATATTACATATCCCACTTTATCGATTTGGATTTACATTAATTAATTATTTAACCATTAATTAACCGTTTTTTCCACATTATATTACATTACCATTCCAAAAAAGATCCATGCCCTCTAGGAATTACCAAACGAATTCCAAAGCCTATCAGAAATAACAACTCAGAATTGAATACAAGAAAAATCAAACCCCTTGGGTTAAACATTTATTCATTCATTAATTAAAAACATTAATTTTTTTTATAAGTCTTGTTATTCATGGAATACATTATAAGACACCAAATGAAAAGGGCATAACACTATCAGTAGATGAACTACCCATAGAGTCTTTTCCTCATATATCTGGAACATCGAACTGTAACGCCCCAACCCCAGTTACCCAGAGTCGGTGCATTACTTCGTAACATTGGCATGATCACAAAAGATCAAGTCTCGAAAGACTGATTAGTTTAGTAGCATTGGAAACACTAAATACATTCACAAGTCTTACATTACATCATAATGTAAAAAAAACTACAACATCTTCTCTTCATATCCCCTTATATTATCCCTGCAGATCATTCATAATATACTTCTTCACATCCTGAAAAAATTAAATCATTGAAAGGGGTGAGCTCAAATGCTCAGTAAGGATAACAATATAGCGGAAGCATTCATAAATAAACATTATCATCTAAGGCAATGTATAACTAAAACAAAAGCCTTTTAAACTTGGAATTTAGCATAATATGGAAAAAGTAAAATGAAATAATGCCATTTACTTACTCACATGGATATTCTACTAGTCGAATAATCACATGAAATATCAATAACCACTTTCATAATGAGGGAATTCATAATTCCAGACTATCAAAACCACGTAGCCAAGGCCTCGTGCCAAGACTACAAATAATATTTTGTCAAGGCCTCGTGCCAAGACACTAGTTTGTCTCATGAGACCTGCCGATGCATCGAAGAGCTATAATGGGCTCCACCCGTCAATTATTAAGTCCAATGCATTCCTCATATAAATAGGTTTAAACATATCATAAACCATAACATAATCGTATCACATAAAACATGCTTAAAGGAAACATAACATTTCTACATTTCAATCACAAGATATCAATAAAACACATTGATATAATAAAAACACTTTCAAAACCATTTTCAATACCAAAATAAAAGAAAAGTAAAACATGGTATTTATTTTTCTTTTAAAAAAAGGTATGTCTTGTAGAGGAAGTCGAAACTCAAATAATGGTCACGGCGGCGGAAAAGTCATTTTCGCCACATACGTACAACAAAAACATTCCCTTTTGTCGTTTAGTAAATGCTTCATATAAAAATATTCCTTTTGAATAATCGTAAAAGTCAAAGGGGTTTATACACCGTATAAGAGAAGGTTGTGTATAAAACAAAATATGCCTCAAAGAAAGGAGATTGAGAAGAAGTCCCATACAAAGATCATTTTTTTAAATAAAATAGATATATTATGTGTATTCACTATAATTACACATAAAGAAAGTACAAATACAAGATAGGATATAATAATATCATGACGTAATTTGAAAGTAGGAGATTAACCCAAAGAATGGAAATTGGGTTAAGAAATTCCCTTACCTCGTGCCCGACTTGACTTGATCATTCTTTAACCTCCTGAATAATAAACTATAGTTAATTTCTATTTACATAAGAACCTTTTTCATGTTCATTATTCGTTTTATATCACTTATTACCATGTCATGACCATTATGTAATTATTTAAGTTTATAACGGTCGTTTTGTTGATCTTAGGTACTTGAGTCAAAAATAAACTTCTTATAATTACAAGTTGTTCATGTGGTGAAATATCCATTATATCTAGAATTATATTCATGATATAGATATCATATATCTCATATATATCCAGTATATACATACATTTTTTGTATTCCATAACGTTTAGAGGTAAGAAATGAAATGCACCGTTCATGGAGACGCATGAACGCTACTTTCATTTATATTTCATATTTAATGGAATGAAATCATAATGATATAAATGTATAATATAATTCTAGTATAATATATTGTATAATACCATTTACTCCATCCTTTATACATCCCACATATGATATTAACGATTCAAATCACTTTGAGGGGGCGGTAGTCCGCACTTCCTAAAATGAAAATATCACGTTTACCCATAATGGAAACCATAAAGGTATGCCATAAATGAAAAATACATAAGCTTAAGTAAAACATAAACCTATTATATATAATATATAAATATAGTGATATCTTAATGGCCACCTTTGAAGGTGTTATATGAGTGTTGAACAATCATCGTTTCGTGAGGCAGAAATTCGCCATCCCAAGAAACACTATGTTCTTTAACCATTTGATGTAGGTGTGTGTAAGTTTAGCTCGAATCCTTATTATAACAACATCCTATTATATTGAGGATACTGGTGTTGTTACAAAAGAAATGAATAAAAAGATTTTAGGGGGTTGGAGAAGAAAAATAAAATAAAAGAACACAAGAGAAGACATTACCTTAAAATCGGGTAACTCTTTTTGATTTGCGCCAAAGGCTTCCTTGGGAGGACTTATGCCCAATGTAAGGCTTCTAAAAGTAAGGGAGGGAAGTTGGGAGAGTATTTGGGTAGAGTTTGTCTGAGCAAAATGGCTTGAAAGTGTGAATAAGGTGGTAGAGGTGGGGGCCATTTATAATTGGAGAGGAGGGGCACTCTTGGAAAGTAATGAAATGTTACATTATTATACAATGCTTTTCGGATTCTAAAGAACCCAAACTTATATAATTCCAGGATAAGGTGATAAGGGTTCGAAATATTCTCATCCAATAGGCTTTGGGCAAGTGTAATTCTTAGATTTTACATTATCCTTCCATTTTATTAAAATCGTTAATTAATGAGGTAATCACTGCATCATTGTGGATTCATAAATAATTTAATTTATTGAATGTCTAAAAATTCTTAAAAAAATATCATGATGTTGGAAATCTTTTTATATTTCTAATCAATATTTATAGTCAAAAATATGACTTGTATAACCCCATTTAAAAATTTTTTTAGTAAATAAACACATTTTTGTGACCTTTTTATTTTAACATTAAAAAAAGTTATTTATTTCCTTTTCCTACCAAAGTGGCTCTATGGGGTCCCCAAGTTGACCCATGGATTTTCTTGGTCAACCATGACTCATCCAATAGGTTTAGGGAAAGTGTAACGGTAATTTCATATTTTTATAATATCATTTTTACCTTAAATTTCACTAATTACCTTTAATCGCGATTAATTAAACTTAAAAGTTACTATTCACCAAAAAATTATTTTATTCCAATTGAACCACATTTTACTTCCTAATGACAACCATGTATGTCAGATTTTTGAAAATCAAATCACAGAAGTAGTAATATTTCATTTAAATGAAAAAAAATCAGTTATTTAACTACCACTTAGTGGTTTCACTATTCATCAAAAATTAAAGTTTTTCAGAATAATGCCAAAATTTCACCCTAAGCTATAATTGATATTCCAAATTCAAAAATGATGTCTATTTTAAAAAATTCCAAAAATATAAGTTGCATTAATTAATTTTATAATTAATCTCCGCTGTCACAACAAATAGCGTGTTTTTAAGAAAAAATAAATATCAAAAGATTGACAATTGTTTATGTCCAATTTCAATGTTAAATTAATTCCAATGACCACCATTGGATAAAATAGTAAAAATATATTCTAATTATACTTTAAAACCACTCAATAGTATAAGTTATCACTATAAATTATTTTGATTAAAAAAGTTGTTTTTAATTATTTTCAATATTCATAAAAAATTGGAAGTTCTTAGAAAAATACCAAATTTTCAACATAGGCTAATTTCGATATTACGAATCCAAAAATGAAGTCCATTTTGAAATGTAAAATATATATAATTTCAAAAAGTGGTTATTACTATTCATAACTGCTACTTTTATTGGTCATGGTGTGTTAGAACTCGAGGTTGCGTACAACACACGCTGCTCTATTATTCAAAGAGGAGCGTACCATGGAAGCTTGGGGTGTTACATTCTCCACTCCTTCAATAAATTGCATCCTCGCAATTTGAAATTATTTTTGAAAATAAAAGGTTGAAAATAGAGAATACCTTTTTGGAAAACCCACATCAGATATAAGGTTAATAAAATTTAGCCTTAATAAGAGGGAAAGGGAAATGAAAAAGTCACCACCCAATTATGATATCGATTAGGAGAACATTGGTGGTAATTAAAGACATATAATTGGAGGAAAAACGTAAATATTTTTAGGGAGTGTTTGAGGTCATCAATCACAAACAAGTTTCAAATTCAGAGCCTCAAAGCCTTCAATCTATATTGATTTAAAATATCATCAGTTCAACAAGACATAAGGTATTAGGATAACACATTTTTTGTTTTAATATCCCATTAATAAAGTTTAAGAATTAATTTATTCATATAATAAGATATAGGTATATATATATTTATTCCTGACAAGTAGAGTTTCACACTTCAACTAATTTCTACCAAAAACTCATCTTTCACTCAAAAAGATAATAGAACTCAAAAATATTATATTTATCCTAATCGTACAAGGTTCAAAATATTAACACATACCACGTAGATTACAAAAACTATTTTTTGATAACCAGGGACTTCCTGTAGGATAGTGGTAGGTAATAAAGGCATGTTGCACTATGGTTGTGGGTTCGATTCCTGCAGCTTTTTCCTACACGACGGGTTATGCCCCACCCTACAGGTTGTCCTTTTCCTAAAACTATAGTATTATAATATTCCAAAAATAATCTTGATAAATGTTTTAACCTTAAACAATACTATCAAAAGATCAACTTAATCCATTCCAACCTTTATAGTTATCCAAAATACCTCCATCCAGACTTTTTCTAAATGGTCTCAAAATTCCAAAATCAATTGTAACATCAGATTCCCCAAACAAAGTAAAGTTTCTCTTATTGTCACATACTTGAAATATGATTACCTTCATCATATTAAAACCTTAATGAAAAAACAAGTACTGCAGTATAATACTTATATATATCACATTATTCTTATAACCAGAATATAATCCTTGTTTCCAAAAGCACCAATACATTAATTATTCCACTTCAACTGTAGTAACAGGATAAGATTGTCCTTGATCCCTTGGACTTTTCTGAGGTACGTTTCCCTGACTTTTAAGACATTCATTTGCATAATTCCCCATTTCCCTATAATTGTAGCATTCAACATTGATAGCCTCTTTCTTTCCCTTGCAATCACGAGCCTAGTGACCTTTTTCTCTACATTTATAACAAACCCCCATTCCTTTTAGGCAAGTACCAGGGTGATTCTTCCCGCAATTATCACATAATGTAAAATCCTTCTTTCCCTTTTTCCCTTTATATGTCTCTTGTTCCACAGTTCTCTTCTTCTCTTGCTTTACTTTATTGTCATAAGATTTAGATAATTCCTTTTCTATCTTGATAGCACATGAGACAATGTCTTCATACGACGAGAAGGTTTGTGAGACTAATTCTCGACAAAGAAATGGTTTTAACCCTTCAAATAAATGATCAATCTTACTTCTTGGGTTATGTATATAATCAGTAGCATGCCTCGCTATCCTTGTATAGTTAGCCTCATACTTTGCTACATTCTCATCCTCCTTTTGTCTCAGACTCAGAAATTTCCTTTCCATATCTGCTCGATGGTCATGTGGAAAGTATTTTTCTAATAATATTTCCTTAAACTCCCTCCACTCCATACTTAATAATTCTTCATCTTCCATTGTGTTTTGAATCAGTGACCACCATTGATCAGCATCTCCAATGAGGTGGTAGACTGCCATGATAACCTTCTCCCCTTCACTACTCCCCAAGGCGTGGAATATTTTCTCTAAGTATTTTATCCATTCCTCGGCTACTAATGGATTTTTACCCCCATTAAATGTTGGTGGTTGTTTCCTCATGAAGCGGTCTAACATTGATCCTCCACATTGCGGATCATGGTGCTCCATACGAGTAAGGTTATTATTCATAACCTGAGTGAGTTGTCCCAATATGGTAATAAGTTGATCATCACCAGTTGTATCTCTGGATCCACAATAATTATCTTGAGGAGGAGGGAAATCCCTACATGGAGTGCATGCATTGATATGGTTCCCATTCCTTCAACTAGGCGCCATTTCTAAACAATGGCATAAACTACATTAGTTTATGAATCAAAATACATAATTCCATACTTGTAAAACACTTAACATTAATTGAACTATTTATGGATATAATCCATAATAATAAAAATTTTTCTTTGAGGAAGTATATACTCATAACCCTTCATAGTGGTTTGTAAAGAAAATGAGAATTATCCTAAAAATATCCCCCGGGAGTGTCGCAACCAAGAGTGCAGCAAGGCCCGCTGTCGTGCACCAGTTCTCGTTTGAGTCTAGCTCAAAGCGGTTTTTGTGGGTTTTACCCCTAGGTACATCTGTGCCAGAGCCACCTCTACCTGCTCATATCCAGACAGGGATGTATTGATAGAAAAACTCACAAAATCTCTATAATACCAAAATTCTAGGAAGTTCTTTTATAATAATCCTTAAAGTCTATCTTTGGGCTATGTTCTCTAATCAGAGTTTATCTAAATCTAGCTTCCAAGGTTAGTACTAAACTTCCTCTAATACCAACTGTAACGCCGTGACCCCAGTTACCCAGAGTCGGTGCATTACTTCGTAACATTGGCATGATCACAAAAGATCAAGTCTCGAAAGACCGATTAGTTTAGTAGCCTTGGAAACACTAGATACATTCATAAGTCTTACATTACATCATAAAGTAAAACAAAACTACAACATCTTCTCTTAATATCCCCTTATATTATCCATGTAGGTCATTCATAATATACTTCTTCACATCCTGGAAAAATTAAAACATTGAAACGGGTGAGCTCAAATGATCAGTAAGGATAACAATATAGTGGAAGCTTTCATAAATAAACATTTACATTTAAGGTAATGTATAACTAAAACAAAAGCCTTTTAAACATGGAATTTAACATAATATGGAAAAAGTAAAATAAAATAATGCTATTTACTTACTCACATGGATATTCTACTAGTCGAATAATCACATGAAATATCAATAACCACTTTCATAATGATGGAATGCATAATGACAGACTATCATAACCTTGTAGCCAAGGCCTCATGCCAAGACTATAAATAATAATTTGTCAAGGCCTCGTGCCAAGACACTAGTTTGTCTCATGAGACCTGCTGATGCATCGAGGAGCTATAGCGGGCTCCACCCGTCACTTATTATGCCCAATGCATTCCTCAAATGAATAGGTTTAAACATATCATAAACGATAACATAATCGTATCACATAAAACATGCATAATGGAAACATAAAATTTCCACATTTCAATCACAAGATATCAATAAAAAACATTGATATAATAAAAACACTTTCAAAACTATTTTCAATACCAAAAATAAAAGAAAATTAAAACATGGTATTTAATTTTCTTTTAAAAAAAGGTATGGCTTGTAGAGGAAGCCGAAACTCAAATAATGGTCACGGTGGCGGAGAAGTCGCTGTCGCCACATACGTACGACAAAAACATTCCCTTTATTCATTTAGTAAATGTTTCGTATAAAAATATTCCTTTTTAATAAACGTAAAGGTCAAAGGGGTTTATAAACCGTATAAGAGAAGTTTGTGTATAAAACAAAATATGCCTCAAAGAAAGGAGATTGAGACGAAGTCCCACAAAAAGATCATTTTTTTAAATTAAATAGATCTATTATGTGTATTCACTATAATTACACATAAATAAAGTACAAATACAAGATAGGATATAATAATATCATGACGAAATTTGAAAGTAGGAGATTAACCCAAAGAATGGAAATTGGGTTAAGAAATTCCCTTACCTCATGTCCGACTTGACTTGATCGTTCTTTAACCTCCTGAATAATAAACTAGAGTTAATTTCTATTTACTTAAGAACCTTTTTAATGTTCATTATTCCTTTTATATCACTTATTACCATGTCATTAACATTATGTAATTATTTAAGTTTATAACGGTCGTTTTGTCGATCATAGGTACTTGAGTCAAAAATAAACTTCTTATAATTACAAGTTGTTCATGTGGTGAAATATCCATTATATCCAGAATTATATTCATGATATATATATATATCATATATCTCATATATATCCAGTATATTCATACATTTTTAGTATTCCATAACGTTTAGAGGTAAGAAATGAAATGCACCGTTCATGGAGACGCATGAACGCTACTTTCATTTCTATTTCCTATTTAATGGAATGAAATATTAATGATATAAAGGTATAATATAATTCCATTATAATATAGTGTATAATACCATTTACTCCATCCTTTATACATCCCACATATGGTATTAACGATTCAAATCACTTTGAGGGGGCGGTAGTCCGCACTTCCTAAAATGAAAATATCGTGTTTACCCATAATGGAAATCATAAAGGTATGTCATAAATGAAAAATACAGAAGCTTATGTAAAACATAAAAATATTATATATAATATATAAATATAGTTACATCTTAATGGTCACCTTTGAAGGTGTTATATGAGTGTTGAACAATCATCGTTTCGTGAGGCAGAAATTCGCCATCCACAGAAACAGTATGTTCTTTAACCATTAGATGTAGGTGTCTGTAAGTGTAGCTCGAATACTTCTTATAACAACATCCTAGTATATTGAGGATACTGGTGTTGTTACAAAAGAAATGAATAAAAAGAGTTTAGGGGGTTGGAGAAGAAAAATAAAATAAAAGAACACAAGAGAAGACATTACCTTAAAATCGGGTAACTCTTTTTGATTTGAGCCAAAGGCTTCCTTGGGAAGCCTTCTGCCCAATGTAAGGCTTCTAAGAGTAAGTGAGAAAAGTTGGGAGAGTATTTGGGCAGAGGTTGGCTGAGCCAAATGGCTTGAAAGTGTGAATAAGGTGGTAGAGGTGGGGGCCTTTTATAAGTGGGGAGGAGGGGCACTCTTGGAAAGTAATGAAATGTTACATTATTATACAATGCTTTTCGGATTCTAAAGGTCCCAAACTTATATAATTCGAGGATAAGGTGATAAGGGTTCTAAATATTCTCATAAAATAGGCTTTGGACAAGTTTAATTCTTATATTTTACATTATCCTTCCATTTTATTAAAATCGTTAATTAATGAGGTAATCGCTGCATCATCATGGTGTCATAAATAATTTAATTAATTTAATGTCTAAAAATTATAAAAAAAATATCATGATATAGGAAATCTTTTTATCATTCTAATTAATATTTATAGTAAAGAATATGACTTTTATAACCCCATTTAAAAATTGTTTTAGTAAAACAACTCTTGTTTGTGACCTTTTTATTTTAACATTAAATAAAAAGTTATTTATGTCCTTTTCCTACCAAAGTGGCTCCATGGGGTCCCCAAGTTGACCCATGTATTTTCTTGGTCGGCCACGACTCATCCAATAGGTTTAAGACAAGTTTCAAGGTCATTTCATATTTTTATAATATCATTTTTAACTTAAATTTCACTAATTACCTTTAATCGCGATTAATTAAACTTAAAAGTTACTATTCACCAAAAAATTATTTTAATCCAATTGAACCACATTTTACTTCCTAATGATAACCATGTATGTCGGATTTTTGAAAATCAAATCATAGAAGTGGTAATATTTCATTTAAATGAAAAAAATCAGTTATTTAACTACCACTTAGTGGTTTCACTATTCACCAAAAATTGATGTTTTTCAGAATAATGCCAAAATTTCACCCTAAGCTATAATTGATATTCCAAATTCAAAAATGATGTCTATTTTTAAAAAATTCCAAAAATATAAGTTCCATTAATTAATTTTATAATTAATTTCTGATGTCGCAACAAATAGCGTGTTTTTAAGAAAAAATATATATCAAAAGATTGACAATTGTTTATGTCCAATTTCAATGTTAAATTAATTCTAATGACCACCATTGGATAAAATAGTAAAAATATATTCTAATTATACTTTAAAACCACTCAATATTATATGTTATCACTATAAATTATTTTGATTAAAAAAGTTGTTTTTATGTATTTTTCACTATTCATAAAAAATTGGAAGTTCTCAGAAAAATACCAAATTTTCAACATAGGCTAATTTCGATATTATGAATCCAAAAATGAAGTCCATTTTGAAATGTAAAATATATATAACTTCAAAAAGTGGTTATTACTATTCATAACTACTACTTTTATTGGTCGCGGTGTGTTAGAACTCGAGGTTGCGTACAACACACGTTGCTCTATTATTCAAAGAGGAGTGTACCATGGAAGCTTGGGGTGTTACACGAACCATCCATTATCTAGAATCTAAACACAAAAATAACACGAAATACCCCAGGTTTCCTCAAAACATTTGAAAAGGATTGTAAGAAAGACCAACTAACTCAAAAAGTGGGTATTGTAAATCAGAGTTAAAAAAATAGATTTAACAAGCATCAAACTTTCACATTAACAGGTAGGCCTAGCTTCAACCCGTTCAAATATCCTTTGTGTACTCCTCATCACCCACATGCATAAACTTATTAGTCATCCCACTCAAGGTTCAAATATCTACCACAAAAATTGAACTTCCATTCCCCACATACAACAACATCCCTCTAGGATTAGCCATCCCATTCTCATGTCACATAACAACAAGTGACAAACAAACATAAAAAAAATCTCTTGGCCCCATAGAAAGGAATCCAATCATCACACACAAAAATCTTTCATGGCTCCAAAGAAAAAGGTACCTGGACGTTATAAGAATTTGGGTAACTCATAACCTACAATGAAATTATCTTCTGTCATACAACCGGTTCTTTATTACATCTTGAATTATCTAATTCATTATTTATAGGTTCCATCTTTGGGAATCATAAGAAACAAGCTATCAAAAATTAATTAAAAAATTAATATATCATGCATTTAATCATTATTTATCAACAATAATAAACCTTATTTACGTTAATTTACAAATTTTATTAAACATAATTACTTGCATCATTTTTATTATCATAAATTACAAATAAGAAAAACCTGAATCCTTTAACAAGCCTCTTTATCTTTTTCCCAATTAATTCTGAATTTACATTATTTACCAATTTCAATGAATCACAATATGATAAGAAAGCAACGTATAGATAAAAAACTATCTAGAAAATCAAGAGGTTTACCAATATCAAGGTAGAAAGAACCAATATATGACCGATACCATTTATTTAATTCATTATATATAATTATTAGGTCAATTCCATTGTTATCTAAGGGGATAAACCATTATATCTCTACTATCACATGTAAATAAATATTGATGCAATGAATCACCTTCCTCAAATGGATTCCAACATTATTTTCACAAGAACAGACAACACAATGGATCACGAACACCTCTCCCACAATGACTGCATCCACCCGAGGACACCGTGACACCTAGACACCAACTTACAACTGAGAAGGATCCATTAGAATCTTGGAGATCACATGGCATAAAATTGAATGGAGAAACATGATTAAATTGATCAAGGAAGCTTAATGAATGGAGGTGGAACATAATTTATATCAAATATGGATCGACACTGCATTATTGCACCAAAATAGGGGGAGCGCATGCGGATGGAATAACTCCTAGGGGAATATGATTCAAGGCTACAACACAATTCATGAATGATAAAACAAGAAGTAAATTTTGTGTCTCATACGAAGGGGGAAAAGTGGGTAGAACAAGGGAAAAAGATATCTTGTACATTGGAAAATATAATCTGAGCAAAAGTGTAGATATGTTTTAGAATTTCCATTAAAGTAAGATCTCATCAAGAGTACGTGTTTTGACTGAGAAAAGTTTCCCAGGATCTTAGGAAAATATATATAGGATATATGGGTTTTGAATCACTCAAAAATCTTTTAAAATAAGCCTTTGAATGTATTTTTCACCAATGATAAACTTAATGGGGAAAATCTACACAAACCTTGAAATTTTCCGAAAACAAAAAATTTAAAAAACTGTTGTAAATGACTCCGGATCAGGTGTGTCACTCTTGCGAGTCACCGGGGGATGATCTATTATGGGATTATTACCTATTTGGTGACCCAACATTATGAGTCACTGGTGTGAGAAACCAGTGGATGTCTCACTTTTTGATGAGAAACTGAAGGATGATTCACCATTGGGGACCTACCATCATGAAAAACTCTTGCGACTCACCAATGCAAGTCACCCATGGATGAATCACCACTGGATGGGTCACTGTTGGATGAATCACTGTTGGCAAGTCACCATTGTGAGCTACCGGTGAGAGTCACCATTATTGATCTAATGATGTGATTCCCCATTCTAAATAAACCTTTTGAGTAATTATCAAGACTCACTATCACATCCTCCCTTTAGCGATGTACCATTCCCAACTCACTAGTCCTGACCCACCATTAAAAAAATATATTTTTATAAACTCATGGAATGATTCACCGATGTCACCTAGATCACCTCAACCACCATATTTTCACAAATTAATGGACTGAGGAGGTCATAGGAATTAAATTAGATACCTATCAAATTATTATCACCCTATAGAATATAAAACCAACGTAGAGAGGAACTGAAAAAAGTGGTACAGACAACCCCCTCTGAGATACCTCTCAAATATCATTCCACCACAAGAGAACAACCACATAAAAAAGGTACAATGAAAATATATGAGACAACCACAAAGATCTCATAAACACTATCCCATGGGTGATACATCTCAAAAATGATCAATCCACAACAAGCCATAAGAGTAATCTATCTCCTAAATGGAAAGGGTCTACAACCTCCAAGATAATAACGTTATAAGATAAGATCTATACCTCAATCGACTTGGGGTACTTAGCAGGTATCTATTACTCAAGTTCCCATGTAATCTCTTCCATGTCACTATGCTTCCACAAGACACAAAAGAGGGGATAACATGCCCAGAAAACACCTTCTCTTTGTGGTCCTAGATCCCTATAGGATGCTCCATGAAGGTCGCAACATTTTCCATGTCAATATCTCCATAATAGATAATGTGAGTGTCATCCTGAAGGTATCAATAGATATGCGACACATGAAAAACATCATGTATCTGGATCACCTATGGGGGAATTTCTACTCAATATTCCATAGCTTCAATATGAACTAAAACCTCAAAAGTCCCAACAAACTGGGAAGAAATCTTACTCCCAAGACAATACCATCGCTTCCCCCAATGAGGAGTGACCTTAAAAAACACATGATCACGAATGTTAAACTATAGATGTCTATTTATTCGAGTGGAATAAGACTTATAACAATCCTGTGATGCCTTCATCCACTAATGAATCACCTAAACAATTTTTGTTGTACATTATAGGAATTACAACACAATAATTGCAGACTCTCTGATCTTAGTCCAACATAATGGAGAAGAACAAGTTCATCCATAAAAGGATTCAAAAGGGGCCATACCAATGGTGGAATGAAAACTATTATTGTAAGATTACTATACCAAGGGTAAGTGCCTCATATAATAACCTTTAAAATCTAAGACACAAAAGAAAACCATGTATTCAAGAGTCTATATGGTCCGTTCTATCTGACTATACGTCTGTGGATGAAAAGTAGTAGTAAGGAATAACTGAGAACCAACATAATGATTTACACATCTCAAGACCCTAGAGCTAAAATAAGGATATCGATCAGAAATGATTGTCCTCCAAACTCTGTAGAGTCTCACCACCTCCTCTAGACAATGCATCAACAAAACCTCTACAGTTCTCGACGACATGATTGTTATGAAGTGGGATGATTTTATCTAATGATCAAATAACACCCATATAGCATCATTGCCTACATGAGATCGAGGTAAACCAGTGAAAATTCCCATCAATATGTTCACCCACTTCCATTAAAGAACATCTAACAGCTAGAGAAACTCACTAGGAACACAGTTCTTAGTGTTCATCTTCTAACAAACCAAATATCGACACACAATCTCTACAACTACACACTTCAACCCAGGCCACCAAAACTGACTCCTTAGTAATATACACATATTTTTTATTTCAGGTTGTATTTCTAAGGGATATGTTGCACACTAAGAACCATTTCACATGACACCAAAGGAATGAAAAGTTTTCTCTAAATCAACACTCGATGTTTTTCATCCATAGACCAATAATTACGGCCTTGCCAAAAAAAACTCAGGCTCTCTAGAACTCCACCTCAAGATCCACCAACTAGGACTCTTTTAGCTGTTGTACCATAGATGACTACACCATATTCTCAAAAAGACATCATATTTCTCCAACTCCTCCCATATTTAGATTTAATAACGCTTTTTCATCCATCAATCTCCAAGAATCATTTGATTCATTCACTCCATCACAGTGAAACTTTCTTCTCAACACATCATCCCCAACATTCCACTTTCTATGTTTATATGAAATTTAAAATTCATAGTCGTTTAATAACTCTATCCACCAACATTATCACATGTTCACATCACACAGGGAGAAAACACATATCATGCTCTCATGATTAGTGAAGACTACAAAACAATCACAAATGAGATAATGTCTCCACAATATTAGAGAAAACACCACCACTACCAACATGACATCATGGATATAATAGTAAATTTTTTAGGGATGCGACTTTGAAGAACCATAAGAAAATATCAATTAATTCTGTATCGGTACATAGCCTAACCATAGGCATGAAGCGTCACCAAAAACCTAAAACTAAACTCCTTCTATTGAAAGAAAAAACTAGTTTTTTACCAAATTCTCTTTCAGATACTCGAAAGATGGATGACACTGATCATTCTACAAAAACACCTGATCCTCCATGGTCAACACTGTCAGAGGAGTCTCTGCTAACGAGAAATTTGTTATTGACCACCTATAGTATCCCACAAGACTAGGTAAACTTCACACATATACCACAATCTTAGTGGACTCCCAATACACAAATCCATATATCATTGACGGATCCATAGTCACTCTATAATGGCATACAACATTTTCCATGAAATAGACTACTCAAGCCCCAAACTCAAACTTCAACAACATCCCAAAATACTATTGTCAACATGGAACTTCCAAAACGAGATGTAGATGCTCTGTATGCTCCTCCTCAAATGCGGTGCACCCAAGGACAACGTCTATAAAGACCACCATGAAATTTTAAATGAATTCATGGAACACACCATTCATTAACCCCATGAACATAACTGGATCATTCTGCACACCGAATAGTATCACAATAAACGTGTAATGAAAATGAAGAAAATTGAATGAAGTCTTTGGGATATAGTCATCCTTCACACTGATCTGATGGTATCCTGGATGGAAATTGATCTACGAGAACAAACTTGCACCTTTCATCTTGCACCTTTCATTTGATTGAATTAATCTTCAATCTTTGGAAGAGGATAGAGGTTCTTCACTGTAACATAGATCAATCAATGATAATCAGCACACAACAAAAAAATTATTGTCATCCTTATTTACAAACAAAACTAGTGCACCATGTATGAGACCTGCCTAATAGTAGCATGATACCAAAATCAATCTCCTATTGATGGATTAACACTACAAACTCTTTAGGAAATACATTAGAGTACTATTCCAAAACCCTAGTAAACATTGACTACTTATCCTCTGTAAAAACCAACATCATCTTAGCCATAACGGATGACAAAGATTTAAAATTCCCCTGAACCACCTGAGGGTCTTGTGTTCCAACAAAAAATTATTGATGTCCATTAGCATCAAATAAAACCACCTACCTCCATAAGAAATCAATGATAGCCTGCACAAAATAAAACCAATACATGTAGTGGATGAAATTATATGTTTGTGTCTAAAAACATTAGAAATACCCCCAATAGCAGTGGTTCACCAGAACTATTTTTGAGTCTCTACATACTTCAAAAAATCTTCAGGACCACCAACTGGTGTAGTCAAAACAAAGGGTAATGTAATCCTCTCTACATAAAGTACAATGGTAAGGACACGTCAAGTTGATATGAAAGAGTATTTAAATCCTAAATAAAAAAGGCATGTTCCCAAGTATAAAACATTCCAAGGGTACCTCTAAAAATGACTGGATCACCTGGTTCTGGAAATATTAATGCATGGAGATGACTAGAACATATTTCATTTCCTATCGGACCCACCTGATGACCACCTCCATAGTTGATCTCTACCCTATGAGGGCATGGAGTATCATGGGGATGTACTCTACCTAACCCATCTTCACTCTACTAATCCCAAACTAGAGTAACCTAATGCGGATTCTTCAGCTGGAAGTACCTCAATGGAGGAACCTAGAGTGGAACGCCGAGCACACATTGACTACTTATAATGGTTAGGAACTCATTCCACTGATGACCTTTACCTATATAAGAAAAAAGTGTATGATCCCTTAGAATATGCCTAAGAGACACTTCCCCTAGAGAAACAACACATTGTAGGTTGGTACCCACCCCTAGACAAACAATAACTCTTCTACCTAGAAAATAGTGAACCCCAAACTATTACTCTTCTTCATGAGGAATTCAGAAGACTCTACTATGATGTCAAACTAGTTATGGACAAAATCCTCTTGATGACCTCTTCAATTTCTAGAACCTTGACATATATATTCCGTATAAATATAGTGACATGGGGCTAGATATATTGATTCTAAGCCCCCTTGAAATTCCTCGGCCTGGTCTCCTCATCTAGAAAATGGTCTGAAGCATATTGAAAAAGGTTCCTAAAATGGATCGTGAAATCCCGCACACTAGAGATATCCTTATGACATGTAAGTATTTCTTTTGAATAGATTCCATTCAATTAGAAGAAAGAAAATTGGTTCTAATGATCCCTAAAATCTTCTCCCATGAGACTGCCAACATATCATGATCCCAACATAACCATAACTGACACATCCTCGATGCCCCATGCAGCATCGTCACAATCAAAAATACCTTGTGCTCCCTCCATGAACAGATCAAACTGAAGTATTTCTTAAGCTCTTCTAACTAGTCTTCTGTGACTGCATCTGAAATGATGCTCATGTACTTATATAGACTATGGTGATGAAATTTCGTTATTTTCATCTTCCATGTTTCATCATCATTGTCCTCTACTCTATGACGTTCTTCTGGTGCAACTTGCAGGATATCTTCTTCATGGACCAGATGTGGAGGTCATCCAAGATCCATAACTACAAAAGAGAAAATATTTAAAGCTCCTAAGCATTTAATATGGGAGAATTTAACTTTAATTAATTATTTTATTTTATTTATTTTTGGTTATCCTATCCTAATTACTACCCATTCAAACACATGTAGAAAGTTGAATGAATCCTGATCCTTTTTAGGACTCTACCCTACAAAAAGTATCACCTTGTTTATTAGCCACTATAAGATTAAATGTTCATTCATTAGATCATAGGGTCCCTAAATACCCGTGTCTCAGCCGGTCTCCCAAGTTTACAATACATTTTAATAATTGTTGACACTATTTCCATACCAACCCATGAAACATAGCATGTTCTTACTCCATAATATATCTTATCCCTCAATTACAGCCTATTATACAACTTTTTGATGACCCCAACCCCCACCCATCCAACTGTACCCCTCTTGGGCCAAAAAATTACAAATAGTGATAATGACCCTTGAGTCTCACCTCTATTAGGCCCCAAGATAATGTCTATCAATGAGGGTATATTAAAAATGAAAATGAGAGATATTAACCTCAAGGAGAAGACATGTAAAAGAGAGTGATAAGATGGACACCAACCTACCCATGTTCAGACAACTAAAAAAATAATTGCAAGTGAACATATGTAATTTCAAGCAAGATCTACTACAACTGAATGGGAAAACTACATGTAACCAAAGAATGTAAAACGACATTGACCATGAAGAATGAATAGCTCCCGTAAACCCCAAGATAGTAGTAATAATAAATATCTCCAACATGATCCAACTAACCTAAAAAATAGTTTATATAACATAGAGTGAGTATAAGAGTATACTTATTAGGTTTCTCTATAGAGCCTCTAGTCCAAAAGTAAAGAATGCATGAGAAATTAGAATGAACAACATGTGAATCTTACTCAACACACAAACATGTATACTATTTTCCCAGCCTCACCATGGCTACTCTCAACATGTAGCACATAAAAGAGTATATAATATATTAAATAATGTAAAGGGTACCCTAATATCACTTCCTTACTCGTTTGATGCTTTCCCCCAACATAAAACATCCTGAGCATTTTTCTCTAAAAAGTATATCTCAAAGACACCTAGATAAAGCACAACAACATGAACCTCGTGCAACACAACCAACACATCCACATAGAAAAAAGTAACCAGGTATTTTCTAGGAGCCATCATAGCTCGAATAACATGTATCACCCATCAAGTATCTTACCTCAAGCCATACCAACCCAAATGCTAAGTACAGATCCTCAAGCCATCACATCCTTTACATGTTATACCTACAATAGTTTATAAGAAACTATATCTAGAATACATATGTGAAAATAATCTGCAAGAAATTAAAGCACTGTACACATATATATGTTGAAAAATAACTATTGTACATCCTAGAAAATGTAACTACCAAGATAAAAGAGTGGGACCAACGGAGGTAGTCAGCCATCTATCCTCGCACCATACCGTTGTTAAAAAACACCACTAGGGCTCAGAATCAAAGAGGTGTTAGTTACCATAACCAACATGGTGGAGTAGCACATAGAAACACAAAATGTAAAATATATAATATAGATCAAAACCACACTATAGGAATAACCTAATGTCATACTGAACTACAACGAAAATCTCACTGACATCTAGTTAAAACTACCAAGAAAAGATATCCTATAAGTACACAAACGTTTAAAGATCTAAATTAAATACATATCCCTTTTTTTCAATTTATCATCGCATTATGTAATTATTTAACAATTAATTAATCATTATCATTTTCCATATTAAATTACATTCTCTTTCTAATCATGTTCTGTGCCCTCCAAGCATAACCAAACTGAGTCCACAACTTCTGAGAAATACTACCTCATCGTTGCATCCTAGCAAGATCCAACCCCATATGTAAAAAATTAATTCATTAATTTATTAATAAAATTATTATTTCCATAATTCTATGTATTATAGGAAGACATTATAATCTACCAAATTCAAGGGGACCAATACAATGAGTATATGAACTACCCATCGAGTATGTTCCACCAATAGTAGGTGTGTAGACCCATCCATCCTCAAGAAGATAGACATGTATATAACGTGGTATACCCTAAAAATTATTGAAACTTTTAGATAGTGGGTAAGCAAGACCAACTTCCTCAAACAGCGGGGAAGATAAATAAGATAAAAAATAGATCTAATAAGCATACAACATTCATATAAATAGGTATGCACAACTTAAACCTATTACGTCATATCTGATGTCCTCCATAACACCCACATGAAGAAACAAACTCATCTCTCCTCTTTATCTGTCAATTGACGACACAACAATAAGGAATCCCTAACACACATACACCAAAATCCCTCTTGGATCATCCATCCCATATTCACATCACATCACAAGCAGTAGGAAATAAACCTAGCTAAGAGATCTTGTCCCCAAGGAATGGCATTCATAATTCACACACAACAAGATCTTATAGATCCAATTAATAAAGAACATGCCCTTTACAAGCATATAGGTAACATAGTCCCTAAAAAAGGAATTATCTTTTATGACACAACCCGTTCTTTATTCCATATTGAATTAACCGATTCATTATTCCCAGGTTCCAACTACGGGTAACCTAATCCACAAGTTATCACAAGGTATCAAAAATTTATTAATATATTAATTTAATGCGCATTTAATTATTTCTATAATAAATAATCAACATGGTTTCGGTTTATTAATCAATTAAATTAAAATTTATTGTGTGCATTAATTTTGTTATCATCGAATTATAACAATACCAACCATATTCATTAAACATGCCTCTTTACCTTTCAGCCAATAAATTAGAAAACTAATTCTAGTGTTACGTTAATCATCATTTTTTATCAATAAAAATATTCTAAAAAATGATGGAATAGGTATAAAACTATCTATAAAATCAAGAGGCTGATGAAAGATAACATAGTATAAAGAGAAAACATAATATCGATACCAATTATTTAATTCAGTTCATATAATTTTTATGTCAATTCCATTGTGATCAAAGAGGGATAAACCCTAAATAATAAATGATTTCAAATAAGTAAATATAGAATAAAATAATCACCCACGTAAAAAGGATTTTGATGTTTTTTATGATATCATGTAACACAATGGATCAAGATCACCTCTCCCACAATGACTTCAACCACCCGACGACGCTGCATCCCCACCGCACAAACCAACAATAGAGAAATCCCCACTAGAAACATGGATATCATATTCCATCACATGGGAAAAAAATGAGAGGAATATGACTAAGGATCCTATATAGATGGAGGTAGATCATACATTATATTGAAGATAGATCGAACCTTCCTAGTTCCATGAAAACAAGGGGTGCACAAGTAGTAGGAAAGAATCCAAGTGGAACATGATCCAATGATACAACACAATGCACAACTCTTATGGGAGGAAAAAAATTTGGAATCCCATAGAAATGAAAAAAAATATAGAAGAACACGGTTAGAATATATCTTGAGATTTGGAAAATCTAAACAGAATATTGGTTTAGACACAGTTTAGATTTTCCATTTAATTAAAATTTCATCAAGTTTACACATTTTGACCATGTAAAGATACCCAGAGCCCTAAGAAATTTTAGATATGAGTTAAGGTATTTGAATTTTCCTTAAATACAATAAAATAAGGGTTTGAATTCATTTTTTGTGAAAGATAAAATCAAAGGGATGAAACTACAGAAAATGGGAAAACTGGAGAAAGTTAAAATTTTGAAAAAATGTTGTAAATGACTAAACGTTAAGGGATTCACCATTACGAGTCACTAGGGGATGAGATATTGGTGTATTATTCACCATTGGTTGACCCAAATTTGAGAGTCACTAGTGGGTGAGTCACCGGTTCAAGATAATGATGGATGACTCAACATTGGATGAGCTACTAGTGGATGATTCACCACTGATATCCTAATGTAATGAACTACAGTCATGAATCCCTAGTGTGATTCACCGTTGGATGACACACCATTGGATTAGTCACCATTAGGATAATCATCATTGGAATTTCACTTTTGCGAGATATCAGTTCCAATCACCATTGTTGAGCTAATAGTGTGATTCATCATTCTGAATCAACACTATGACTCTCCACTACGACTCACCATCAAGACTCACAGTGGCGATCTACCATCATCATCCTACGATTCGTAACTCACCAATCCAGAACCACCATTGGAAAACTATATATCTGAAAAACACTTGAACCGAGTCACCATGGTCTCCCTGAACACCTCAACCACAATATTTACCCAATGTAATGGAATGGGGAGGTCTGGGCCACTAAAAACAATAACAATTTTAAAAGGGTAAGGTTTAAAATGGTATTATAATGTTAGAATTTGATCTTATTTGATACTTGATTAATCAAATTATAATCATTAAAGGCAGTTTTGAACAACTTGAGAATCTATGGTAGCTAATGGTAGTGTAACCATCTCTTAAAAATATATATATATATATATATATATAGTTTACTCAAATGTTTATTCATGTTCATGTTCTTATAGAGTTGTTTTTAACTAGGTTAGAATCTTGTTTCCCCTAGTAAGGAATTATTATGATATGCGAGTTGGGAGGTGTTGGTATGAATCTTCAATAACTAAAAATAATTTTATTTTGGGGTTTTCCTAAAGATATGAATGGATTGAGTAATGTTGTATAATTGTAATCATCCATATATGACTTAATAACTCTATCATTTTTCGAAGATCTTATTCAGAAAGATATGGATATGATTGATCCATAAATCCTTTCAGAAGAGATGTTTTAGTTGATCCCTTTTTTTAAACCACCTGGGTTATCTTATCCTGATTGGGGAGAAAAGTTTGAGGTATTGAAAATAAAAATGGAAGCATGGGTTATTTAGTAATTCTTTAGGATGGTATTTTACCTATTTGGAAATAAATTTTTATTGTGCGAATTGATGAATCAAAATTCATGTAAATAATATGTAATGATCTAGTGAAATTATTATTGAAAACAGACTATAAAACATGTATGTACTCTAACATGTTATGATATTAGATGAGGTATGAATGTTTCATCCATATAATCTTTGAGATGATGTTCCTATGATAAGGAAAAGTAAATATCTTGGATAATGTTTTTATATAATTATTTGATATGTTTACGGGGGGTTTTTATTATTATAGAGTCCATTAGAATTATAAATTATGTTTTACTTAATAATAGATGATGTATGAATAATATGTACTACATTATATGACATTGAACGTAAAATTAAATCATTAGTGTAATGCCTTTAGTGATTGTGTGTCTTTGAACTATGGTTGGAAAAAATTACAATGTTATAATAAAAATTCTTTTCCTTTTCATCATAAAGCTTTATCTTCACAATGATCCATTATTTTAAATCTTTGTGAGTATTAGGATTTATTAAAATTATTTAATTTCTATATTATTTATTTTTCCCAAAAAATAATTATTTAAAACATGATGAGTTTTTTTCGGATTATCCAGGAAACATTAAAGATATTTTGAAGTTACATTTTGATGAAATAAAAGGGGAATTAAATAAAATTATTGTAATGTGAAGACAATAATGGAAAAATGATCATGATCAAATGTGTGATCATGATTCATTAAATGATCAGTGATTCATTAGTTTTAAGATAATAATATTATGTAGAGATGAGTTACATGCTGTATAATAATGGTCCAAATCCTAATCATCATGAATCAATCCTTATGTGAAAAAATTAATGAAAATTAATTAATTTTTTTGTGAAGTTTGAATGAAATACAGGACTGTGATAATTAAAATATAAATCAAAAGGAAACAAATTAGTCTATATTTATACTTCTATGAGTATTTTGAATAATAATTGAATGAGCTTAGCTGAACAACTAGAAATCAATAAATATATATATAACCAAATATGGAAGAAAATTTCTTGTAGTAGTTAGCGAAAATAAATAAGAAAGTAAATAAAATTAAATTCTAGTAGGTGGGTAGTAGTATGCTAGTCTATCAAAGAAAATGATTAATATTTTTGACCAAAATCATTATTATTACCATGTAACAAAGAAGAAGAGGATAATAATATAGATTCCATGTGAATTATCATACATTCACTAGAAAGCATTATTCATAAGGAGTTATTTTATATGATTTATTTGTTATTGGAATTGGATATTGATGGATATTCAAAATTTTCCTAGGATTGTCCTTTCATGAGTACTATTTGATAATATGAATGGGAATATGTGTGTGGGAATATAACTATATTTCTTTTGGGATGTTGTAATCATATAAGAGTAATACCTTGATAAGAATCATGTTGTACCTCTCTTATTTTTGGCAACAGATAATAAATTGAGAGAGAAATTCATAAAAAGAACAACATTTAATTATTTTCAAATTATCACACACAATGACTCAAAACCCATATTCTCTCATTGTTTCTCACCATTATTGCGATACCACATGAGTAACTATATGAAATACTTAAGTTCATAGATGAATCCAAAACATGGGGAGATTGATGAATATTTTAAATGAATGAAGAGATTCCAAAAAATTTCAGATTAGAGAAATTATTAGTGGAATTATCAATTATATTATGTTGTTACTATTTCTTACTAATGATAGTGAAAAAATCACTTGGATAATTTATAAAGACCCGTAAATTTCAAGGAAATTTTTTTCTCTTTATTTTCTTTGGAATATTACAAGAACGCAGTCTCAGACAACACCTGATTCCGAGGCCCAGTGTGCCCGGAATCATTTTCCAAAGTTTGGCTCGGGTACGTTCAGTGAACGGACGAGCCGGTTTTTCTAACTTTTGAACCGGTGCTCAGAATCAAATTCTGAGGGAACCGATGGAATCGCAGCGCCAGTATTTTCTTAGAAACGCCTCTTCTAGAGTAGCGTTTTCTCGGGTGTGGTTTTTAAATTTTTTGGGCTCTGTTAAGAAATAAAATAAAGTGTGCAACAACTTTATTTTTATTTCACTTAAATCCACTTAAAAGCCACTTAAAGCTGCTTAAGCTAATTTTAAGTAGATAGGGTGCAATTCAAAATATCCTACCCTCTTGGTAGGATATATGTGGGGTGGGGCCCGCACAAGCCCCACCGTTTCTTTTCTGCTAAGTAACGCACCCGCAAAAACCCCTATTAAATGAAAGTCAACTGGGGCGTTTCCTTAAACAATTAAAAGCTCCTATTAATTGGGTGGTTTATTGGTTGAAATTAATTCCATGAATTAATGGGTCATTACTTAGTTTGTTTTTCAATTTGTTGGCATTTTAATAAAATAAGGCCAACACACCTTCTTCTTGAATGTTGTGTCAAACCTTTGGAGAATCTGTAAATATCTTCCTCCCCCATCACAAAGAACGTGAAGAACGTGAAGAAAGCGAAGAACGCGAAGAACGCGAAGAACGTGAAGAACGCTGGCCTCCGACGAAAGGGCAACGAAGAACACCGAGCCCTCAGAGATCGACGACGCGACACCGAGTACCGCGACGCCGACACTTCTTCTGTGACGTTCCTTCTTCTACGATAAATCTTCGATCATCCGTAGAGGTAAGAGATTGCGGAACTTTTAATTTTTTGTGGTTTATAACAACAACATGGATTTAATTGTTATAATTAAATCTGTATGTTCTTAATCCTCGGAGTTCATCGACGCAACGCCGTATAACACGACGGCGCGACGCCCTTCCGCGACGCGACGACCACCTCCTACCGCGACGATCATTTCCGCGTAGAACGCTCACTCGACGACTACGACGAGGTAGGGATTTTATTTGAAAATAATATTTTATTCTCATAGTTGTTTTTCTTCTAAAACGAAGTGCTTGGGATCAAAGTTCAATTTTAATTTATTAAAATTGTATCCTGTTATGTTTTCATGTGTTGATCATTATTTTCCCAATTGTTATCACCTAACACGGAGGGTGCGGGCCAAACAAACACGGCCCGACAACCCTCCACAGTTTTTCGTTGATGTGAGAAATGGCTGAGGATGACAAAATGGGTCGCAGAGACGATTTGTTGTTTCCGTAGTAAAGAACGGGACCCGGGAGAAGCTACGGCGCAGAAGGAAGTGGAATCGGACCACCGGAGGAACTCTGGTGGCCCGCGGAATCCACCGGCGGCGCAGGTCACCGACGACGGCCGACCAGACCCGCGACCGCGCGGGTCCGGCGAGACACAGGACGCGGCTTTGCCGCGTCCGCTGACCAAGCACGGCCCCATGCGGGGCCACGACTCCTCTTCCCGTGGGGACAACACGCCTCTCGGTTCCCTCGCTCGGCCGCTCAGCCGAGCCGAGCCGAGCCGACCCGCCGGCCGGGCCGCCCTGGCCGGGTCGGGTCGGCCCGGTTCAGGCCGACCCAGGGGGGTTGGGCCGGGTCGGTCCGGGCCCAGACCCCCCATCTCCGGTTGTTTTCGGTCTTTTGCTCATAACATGAGCTACGTGCCTCCGAACGATGCGCCGTCAGCGGTGATGCGATCCTTGGATCGAGGCAGTCATTTTTGTATATCACACTCAAGGTTTCGGAATACTTTGTGTTTGGCTGGGTTGGCTCGTACACGAAACCAACCAGGCCCTCGGACCAGAAACACTCATATCTTGGGATTCGGACGTCCGATTGAAATGTCATCGACTTTGTTGAATTCCTCTAAGTGAGACAAATCTTTTGGAATACTCCGCCCGAGGTTTGGACGCAGGTGGAGTACGGTTGGGTTGGTTTTCCCTTAAGAACCAACCGGGCCCCTGGGACGAAATAGCCAATAACCCTCAGACCGGGCGTCCGATTGACGCGCCATCTGCGACGTTGAGTTCCTGTTGGCGATACGGAACTTTTGGATACATCAACTCTGGACTATGTGTTAGTTGATGTATCAGCCTCTCAGCTCATGGAGCGGACCCTCCCGAACGAGCTTGCTGTGTGCGGGAACCCTAGAGCTGGCTGCAACTACTACTGTGACGACGACGACTGTGCAGAGATCCTCAGTGGGTTCGACGACAACGACTAAAACACTCAGCGATCCTTTGTGGGTCAGTGCTACCGATCCTGTGTGGGTCCGATCCTGTGTGGGTCTGCGCTCAGTGGTCCTGTGTGGGCCAGTGCCTACAGATCCTGTGTGGGTCCGATCCTGTGTGGGTCTTTGCAGGGGTTAGTTACCTATCGATCCTTTGTGGGTTAGATCATTTGTGGGTCATTGTGGTGGTTAGTAACTATCAATCCATTGTGGGTCTGACGACTTAGATGGATCAGTGATCATCTCTATCGTCATTCGAAGAAGTATACCTGTGTGAGCTGAAACCCTGTTTTTCTTTCCATTGTGGATTGTGTTGTGCTATCCTGTGTGGATTTACGTTTTGGTTTCCTTTGTGGATTGTGTTGTACTATACTATGTGGATTTATGTTTTTCTTTCCTGTGTGGACAGGGTTGTACTTGAGCTCGGATATGGGAGCCGAGTGAGAATTGACGACTTAGGTATATGTATGGGCATATACCTAAGTCATGTCGGATGTTACTTCGTGATTGTATCTTTCCATTGTGGATTATCCTTTTCGGGTTCTGGGAGACCTTCGGGGGTATCGGGGTCCCTACTGAGTAGCTTATACTCACCCCTGCATGGGCTATGCCTGCACTACATTGTGTTGGTTGCAGACGACGGACAACGCTGATCGTGGTGGAGGCTTGCGGAACGGGACGGTACGTGGAGGTGGACCACTGGGTGGGACGTACTCGGAGCGGTCGGCTGGAACCGAGGAGCAGTGGAGGCTATATGTACACACCCTTCAGGTGGGACTTCCAGAGGACGGCTCGACGCTGCGGCTTTTTCTTTCAGTTGATGTTTTTCCCCTTCAGTTGTACTTTACAGTTGGTCTTGTATTTCCTTCCCCCTTTACTTTTCCGCACTTACTGTTGTACTCAGCTTTTACTTAGTGTTTACTTCTTCTTCTTCTTGCTTACACTATGGTTCTTATTTACTTTACAAGGGCAATGCCTTCCCTTTTTACTGGGATTTACGCCTTGGTGCTAGTCGCCAGCCCCTGGCCTATGGAAGGCGGGCTTGGGGTTGTCACGGCACGAGCCCCGAGGACGGGTCGTGAAAAATTGGTATCAGAGGAGTTCGGTTCTACCGCGGACTCTGGTCCTTTCTTTGTGAAGCAATAGTGTTTAGCGTATTGGGTGTGGTTATCAGTCTAGGGAGTCCAGTGTTGGTGCGGCGGCCGACGTATCCGTACACCAGGACCCTGACTTCTGATTTTCGACATAATGCATGAAAACATTGATTGCATGTGTGTTTCAAGTATTCTTTGTGATTACTTTGTATCAGCTCAGCAGGTATACTGTTCTGACCGTGGCGCACCTGTTTCCTTTTCAGGATGGCGCCACGATGGCAGCCAGCTAGGATTCCGAGAGTCGTACGTGATGACATCCCGCTGAGCGCCGAGGCCTCAGTACAGGGCCCTTTGACAGCAGAGGCACTGGCAGTACCTCTACCCGCCGAGCCACCGATGCTTCCAGCACCAACCGCTGATGATGCACGTCACCTCAGTACACTGCATGAGTTCCAGCACCAGAGACCGCCCAGGTTCCGCGGGGAGACGGACCCCCAGGCAGCCAAGGACTAGCTGGAGGCATTCTTACGAGTTTTCAAGCTAGTGAGGACACCAGCAGACCTCATGGTGATCCTCGTAGCGAGCATACTGCACGCAGTAGTGGGCCGATGGTGGAGATTGATGCTCCAGGTGCTCAATGACGCATCGCTCCTCTAGATAGACTTTGAGGGCCTCTTCCTCCCAGATTTCGTCCCAGCCACACTCTGTGCGGTCCGCATCCCGGTGCTTCTCCAGCTGCGGTAGGACAGCTTGACGGTCGCCTAGTACTTGGCGAGATTTACCGATCTCTCGCGCTACTCGACCGACATGGTATGGGAACCATTCTTCTAGGCCTGAACCTTTGAGTAGGGTTTGAGACACGAGATCAGGGCATCGCTGATCTCCCTCAGCATTCCTACTCAGGCAGGAGTACTGGAGCGAGCCCTTCTGATCAAGCGCTTCCTTGCTGAGCCTTCATCAGCAGTGAGACCTACCGCGAGGAAACACGTAGCAGAGTCTTTCGCAGGAGGCAGTAGACAGAAGACTCAGGGGTCTAGGCATACCAGACCCTCACACAGACGACCTTAGGACACTGGCTCAGTAGTGCGGGGCACACAGTGTGGAGCCATTCTTTCAAGAGGTAGTCAGTGCTACACTTGCGGCGGGTAGGGTCACATGGATCGTGACTACCCGACCCACCGTGCCGAGGAGCAGCAGACAGTTGAGGGGCCACCCAGGCAGAGGTAGAGGGACGATAGTGGCGGCCCGCAGGGAGGAGGCGGACGATGCAGAGGAGCTGTCCGAGCAGCAGGAGGTGGGCGACGCATTGAGGCTCTACCACCACCACCACCAGGAGGTCCACCCCGGCCACAGGGAGCTAGCGGGCAGAGACAGGCACAACTCCAGGCGGTGGGGGCCTATGACAACGGTGCACCCGAGATGATTTGTGGTACGATCTGTGTCTATTCCACCCTTACTGCAGTTCTTATAGACACAAGAGTGAGTCACTCTTTCATAGTCGCTACCCTTGTTCTGAGCTCGAAGATTCCGATAGAGCCGTTGGCTCGATCCTTACGGCTAGAGACTCCTACGGGAGCAGACTCGACGATTACGCACTGGTGCCTGTAGTGTGAGCTTACTCTAGGAGGCGAGAGCTTTGGCTGGGATCTTCTTGTAGCGGCGTCGAGGCCTTACAACGTCATCATGGGCATGGATTGGTTATCTACAGTCCATGCACAGATTGACTGTATTAGGCGCAAGGTGCGATGTGTATGCACCAACGGGAGCAGGTTCACCTTCACCGGCGAGAAGGGAGCCTTCGCAGCACAGGATGGAATTCTGCAGAGGAGAGGAAAACCCATTACTAATCAGTGGGCTAGCCTCATCCTAGAAGAAGTTGACGTGTGGAGTCCTAGTTTTCCTATAGTGGTGGATCAGTATACAAACGTTTTTCCCGACGACGTTCCAGGGCTACCTCCTCGCAGAGAGGTAGACTTTTATATTGATCTTTACCCCGGGACAACCCCGATATCCACTCCAACATATCAGATGGCCCCCGCTGAGCTTCGAGAGCTACGGGTGCAGTTGGAGGACTTGCAGGGCAAGGGATTCATCCGACCCTGTGTTTCACCCTGGGCTTCCCCAATATTGTTCGCCAAGAAGGCGGAGGTAGCTTGCGACTGTGTGTCGACTATCTTTACCTAAACCAGGTGAAAACGAGGAACAAGTATTCGCTACCGAGGATTGATGACCTCTTCGATCAGCTCAAGGGTTCACGGTGGTTCTTGAAGATAGACCTCAGGTCAGGCTATCATCAGCTCAGAGTTCGAGATGAGGAAGTGCAGAATACGGCCTTCAGATATCGGTATGGCCACTCTAAGTTCTTGGTTATTCCTTTTAGCATAACCAATGCTCCAGCAGTGTTCATGGGTCTCATGAATAGGATATTTCAGCCATACCTCGATCGATTAGTCGTGGTCTTCATCGACGACATTTTGATATACTCGACGACTGAGGAGGAGCACGCCTACTACTTACGGGTTGTACTAGTCACACTCCGAGAGCACCAGCTTTATGGAAAGCTCTCGAAGTGTCAGTTCTAGATACATGAGGTCCACTTCTTGGGGCACGTCATGTCTGAGGCGGGAGTTGCAGTGGATCCTACGAAGATCGAGGCAGTACTAGCTTGGGAGCCACCCAGGAGCATGACAGAGGTGCGGAGTTTCTTGGGACTAGCTGGATACTACCGGAGATTTGTGCCAGAATTCTCCAGAGTTGCGGAGCCACACTCAGCTTTGACAAAGAAGGGGAAACCCTTTGTGTGATCAGACAGATGTCAGCAGAGCTTCCAGGATCTGAGACAGAGATTGGCCAGCGCACCTATCTTGAGGTTGCCTGAGAAGTAAGTAGGGTATGTAGTCTACTGTGATGCATCAGGGACCGGACTCGGATGTGTCCTGCTGTAGGATCGGGAAGTGATCACCTATGGATCACGTCATTTGAGGCCACATGAGCAGAACTATGCTATCAATGACCTGGAGTTAGAAGCAGTGGTCTTCGCCCCAATGACATGGCGACACTACCTGGTGGGCGAGCGCTTTACAGTCTTTTCTGACCATCAGAGTCTCAGGTACATCTTCTCGCAGAAGGACCTGAACCTGAGACAACGACGATGGATCGAGTTCCTCCAGGACTATGACTTTGAGATAGTCTATACTCCTGGGAAGGGGAACGTGGTAGCTGATGCTCTCAGCAGGAGGACAGGCATTCAGCTACTTGAGGAGGCGACAGAGCAGCTAGTCGCTTTGCAGATATCCTTCATGGATAGAGATGGAGCAGCCTTCCTTCAGTCACTCACAGTCTCTCCTCCACTACTACAGTGGGTCAGAGAAGCACAACGTGGGGATGCTAACTGTGAGACGCGGCGTGCAGAGATATCCTCAGGACACGCACATGATGGATTCTCCTTTGGAGCAGAGCACGACATCCTTTTCAGAGGACGTACCATAGTACCAGTCTCTTTACGAGAGGAGGTGCTAAGAGAGTTTCACACTTCTCCTTTGGCGGTACATCCTGGAGTGGCGAAGATGTACCGGGACCTCAGACGACAGCACTGGTGGCCGGGTATGAAGAAGGTTCTGGTAGAGTTTGATTCACAATGCCTCACCTGCCAGCAGGTGAAGGCAGAGCATCAGGTACTAGCAGGCTTTGTAAAACCCTTGGAGGTCCCGGAGTGGATGTGGGACGGGATATCTATGGACTTCATGACTGGAATTCCACGCACTTCCAGAGGTCACGAATCCATCTGGGTGATTGTCTACGACTCACCAAGTCTGCTCATTTCTTAACCATCAGAGAGAAAGGCTCGGTGGAGAGCTTCAGGCGTCTCTACGTTCAGGAGATTGTACGACTTCACGGTGAGCCATCATCTATCGTCTCCGCTCAAGATGTTCCCATTACTTCCCGGCTTTGGAAGGGGTTGCAGGAGGCGTTCGGGATGCAGCTACGTCTGAGCACCGCCTTTCACCCTTAGACGGATGGTCAGATGGAGAGGACCATTCAGACTCTCCAGGACATGATCCATACATGTGTCCTCGACTTTGGTCACAGCTGGGAGGACCACCTACCCATGGTGGAGTTTTCTTACAACAACAGCTACTACTCCACCATCGGGATGGCACCATATGCGGCATTGTACGACAGACCTTGCAGATCTCCGTTGTGCTGGACAAACCCTGGGGAGTCAGTACTTGTGGGACCGGAGATGGTCTGGGCCACAACAGAGAAGGTCAAGGTCATCCAGGAGCGGATGAGGATAGCTCAGAGCCGGCAGAAGTCTTATACTGACAGGAGGCGAAGGCCACTAGAGTTCGAGGATGGCGACCACGTCTTCTTGTGTGTCTCACCTCGACGTGGATTACAGAGATTTGGCCACGGTGGAAAGTTGTCTCCATGCTTCATCGAACCATTCCAGGTCCTCAGTAGGATTAGTGAGGTGGCTTATCGCCTGTCTCTACCACCTCAGTTGCACCGAGTGCACGACGTCTTCCACGTATCTCAACTGAGGAGATACGTGCACGACCCGACACACATCATTGACCATGGGGAGATGGCCGTTGATGATGGGGAAACTTTTGCAGAGGTCCTGGTGGAGATCCAGGATCGACAGGAGCGGGTCCTACGTGGACGGTCGATTCCTCTAGTGCGCATCAGATGGGAGCACATGAACTTCCAGGAGAGTACTTGGGAGCGGGAGGCTCAGATGCGTGCTCAGTACCCACTTTTGTTTCCCTAGTTTATGATGTATCTTTATGGGGACGTAATGTCCTGAGGTGGGATTGATGTAAAGAGCCGTAAATTTCAAGGAATTTTTTTTCTTAATTTTATTTGGAATTTTACAATAATGAAGTTTCAGACGGCACCAGATTCCGAGGCCCGGTGTGCCCGGAATCATTTTCCGAAGATTGGCTCGGGTACGTTCAGTGAACGGATGAGCGAGTTTTTCTAACTTTTGAACTGGTGCTCGGAATCAAATTCTAAGGGCTCCGATGGAATCGCAGCGCCAGTATTTTCTTAGAAACACCTCTTCCGGAGGAGCGTTTTCTCGGGTGTGGTTTTTAAATTTTTGGGGTTAAGTTAAGAAATAAAATAAAGTGTGCAACAACTTTATTTTTATTTCACTTAAAGCCACTTAAAAGCCACTTAAATCTGCATAAGCTAGGCTGAAGCGGATAGGGTGCAATTCAAAATATCCTACCCTCTTGGTAGGATATTTGTGGGGTGGGGCCCGCACGAGCCCCACCGTTTATTTTCCACTAAGTAACGCACCCGCGAAAACCCCTATTAAATGAAAGTCAACTAGGGCATTTCCTTAAACAATTAAATGCTCCTATTAATTGGGCGGTTTATTCGTTGAAATTAATTCTATGAATTAATGGGTCCTTATTTAGTTTGTTTTTCAATTTGTTGGCATGTTAATAAAATAAGGCCAACACACCTTCTTCTTGAATGTTGTGTTAAACCATTGGAGAATCTCTAAAGATCTTCCTCCCCCTTCACGAAAAATGCGAAGAACGTGAAGAACGCGAAGAACACGAAGAACGCCAGCCTCCGATGAAAGGGAAACGAAGAACACCGAGCCCTCAGAGATCGACGGCGCGACGCTGAGTACTGTGACGCTGAAGCTTCTTCTACGACGTTCTTTCTTCCGCGAAAAATCTTCGATCATCCATTGAGGTAAGAGATTAGAGACCTTTTAATTCTTTGTGGTTTATAACAACAAAATTGATTTAATTGTTATAATTAAATCAGTTTGTTCTTAATCCTCGGATTTCATCGACGCATCTCCGTATACCACGACGACGAGATGCCCTTCCGCGACGCGACAACCACCTCCTACCGCGATGATCATTTCCGCGTAGAACGATCGCTCGACGACTACAGAGAGGTAGGGATTTTATTTGAAAATAATATTTTATTCCAGTAGTTTTTTCTTTCTAAAACAAAGATCCCGGGATCAAAGTACAATTTTAATTTATTAAAATTATATGTTGTTATGTTTTCATGTGTGGATCATTATTTTCTCGATTATTATCACCTAACGCGGAGGGTGCGGGCCAAACAAACAAGGCCTGACAACCCTACGCAGTTTTTCGTTGATGTGCGAAATGGCGGACGATGACAAAACGGGCCTCCGTGATGATTTGTTGTTTATGCAGTAAATAACGGGACCCGGGAGGAGCTACGACGCAAACAGAAGTGGAATCGGACCACCAGAGAAACTCCGGTGGCCCAAGGAATCCACCGGCGGCGCGGGTCGCCGGCGCGGCGGTGCCGGCGGCCGGAGGCGGCGGCAGACCAGACCCGCGAACACGCGGGTCCGGCGAGACACGGGACGCGGATTTTCCGCGTCCGCTGACCAAGCGCGGCCCCACGCGGGGTCGTGGCTCCTCTTCCCACGGGGACAGCACGCCCCGCGGTTCCCTCGCTCGGCCGCTCGACCGCTCGGCCGAGCCGAGCCGAGCCGACCCGCCGGCCGGGTCGCGACCAGGCCGGGCCAGGCCGCCCCGGCCGGGCCGGGTCGCACCCAACCGGGTCGGACCCAGACCCGGGTCGATTCCACCCGGTTCGGGCCGACCCAGGGGGGTTGGGCCGGGTCGGTCCGGGCCCAGACCCCCCCGTCTCTGGACGTTTTCGGTCTATTGATCATAACTTGAGCTACGGGCCTACGAAAGACGCGCTGTTAGTGGCGATGTGATCTTTGGATCAAGACGGTTGTTTCAGTATATCACACTCAAGGTTTCGGAATACTTTGTTTTCGGCCGGGTTGGTTCGTACACGAAACCAACCAGGCCCTCGGACCGGAAACACTCATATCTTGAGCTTCGGATGTCCGATTGACGTGCAGTATACTTTGTTGAATTCCTCTAAGTGAGACGGATCATTTGGCATACTCTGCCCAAGGTTTGGACGCAGGTGGAGTACGGTCGGGTTGGGTTTTCCTTAAAAACCAACCGGGCCCCTGAGACGAAATAGCCAATAACCCTCAGACCGAGCGTCCGATTGACGTGCCGTCTGCGACGTTGAGTTCCTGTTGGTGATACGAAACTTTTGGATACATCAACTCTGGACTATGTGTCAGTTGACGTATCAGCCTCTCGGCTCGTTGAGCGGACCCTCCCGAATGAGCTTGCTGTGTGCGGGAACCCTAGAGCTGGCTGCAACTACTACTGTGACGACGACGACTGTGCAAAGATCCTCAGTGGATTCGATGGTGACGACTACAGCACTCAGCGATCCTTTGTGGGTCAGTGCTATCGATCATGTGTGGGTCCGATCCTGTGTGGGACAGCGCTCAGCGGTCCTGTGTGGGCCAGCACCTACAGATCCTGTGTGGGTCCGATCCTGTGTGGGTATTTACGGGGGTTAGTTACCTATTGATCCTTTGTGGGTCAGATCCTTTGTGGGTCATTGCGGGGGTTAGTACCTATCGATCCTTTGTGGGTCCGAAGACTTAGATGGATCAATGATCATCTCTATTGTCATTCGAAGATGTATACCTGGGTGAGCTGAAACCCTGTGTTGCTTTCCTTTGTGGATTGTGCTGTGCTATCCTTTGTGGATTTACGTTTTGCTTTCCTTTGAGGATTGTGTTGTAAAATCTTGTGTGGATTTACGTTTTTCATTCCTGTGTGGACTGAGTTGTACATGAGCTCGGATGTGGGAGACGAGCGAGAATTGATGACTTAGGTATATGTATGGGCATATACCTAAGCCGTGCCGGATGTTACTTTGTGATTGTATCTTTCTTTTGTGGATTATCCTTTGTGAATTCTGGGAGACCTTCAGGGGTCTCGGGGTCCCTACTGAGTAGCTTATACTCACCCCTGCATGGGCTATGCCCGTACTACGTTGTATTGGTTGCAGGCGACGGACAACGCTGATCGTGGTGGAGGCTTGCGGAGCAGGACGGTACCTGGAGGTGGACCACTGGGTGGGACGTACTCGGAGCGGTCGGCTGGACCCGAGGAGGAGTGGAGGCTATCTGTACCCACCCTTCAGGTGGGAATTCCAGAGGACGGCTCGATGCTGCGGATTTTTCTTTCAGTTGCTATTTTTCCCCTTCAATTGTACTTTACAGTTGGGCTTGTATTTCCGGTCCCCTTTACTTTTCCTCACTTACTGTTGTACTCAGCTTTTACTTTGGGTTTACTTCTTCCGCTTGCTTACTCTGTGGTGCTTGTTTACTTTAAAAGGGCAATGCCTTCCCTTTTTACCGGGATTTACGCCTTGGTGCTAGTCGCCAGCCCGTGGCCTATGGAAGGCGGGCTTGGGGTAGTCATGACATGAGCCCCGAGGACAGGTCGTGACATAATTTATTGAATTTGGATATCTTTTAGAAGTATTATACCATTTATTATGAAATGTATAATATTAGGAAAGATATTTATATGGATAGGATAAAATGGCTCATATGTTTATGGAAGAAACCTAATAATTTTTGGGATGAATAGAAGAACCAATTTTTAGATTGAAACGTCATAATATTTACACATCTTGGGCATGAGTTTCACTCATTTCCTCATAAGTTTCTAAAATTTCTTCTAAAGGTTGAGTCTAAATTTGTATGGATGAAATGACCAATGTTTTTAATTTATATGTTATCCAAAAAATTTATTTCACAAGTTACATGTTGATATGATTCTAGGAACACTATATAGATTATATGGTAGGGTTCAACAATTATGATTATTTTGGAAAAAAATAATGAGAAAATAGATAAATTCAAGAGCCAATGATTTTGATGAGGAAATTATATATGATGGTGTCGAGGAAATTCATAAAAATTGAAAACATATTGAATATTTTATGAACCATTATCCATGAATTAATTTAAAAATATTTTATTGTAATAAGATAGAGAAGATCACTATTTAAATAATTTTTTTATTTTCCATTTAGAATATTTCAAACTATATATCTATGGTCAACATGGACTGTAAAATATATCAATATATGTTTGGAAATTAAAATACTTAAATATTAACATATATTTATTGTTCTTGATAAAAAATAGAAAAATATATTGAGAAACTACTTAATGATTTCAGGCACAAACTAGATTTTATATAGAGTCCATGGTTGCTCTCACACAATAAGTGAGAGGCCCCTAACAATGGAGACTATCATATGAAGAATATTTTGATACAAATTATTATGGAGTAATTATAAAATTATGAAACGTTAATCTTAATAAAAATATTTTCTTGATCTCATATACTAATATAAGTATGTTCAAAACTATGTGAGGGTGAGTGCTGTTATTTTATTGTAGACAACTTTTGAAAAAAAAAATGATATGAGAATCATTGGTTTTGGCTATTCCTGTAACTTTTCATTGACATGTCTTTTAAGTATTTACAGTTATGGAAAATATTTTAACTCTAAGAATAAATAATATCTAAATTAATATATATTAATTTTTGAAAATTATAAAAATATACTTATGTTGTAAATAGTGTGATTCGGTGAAAATGTGTCGGGAAAGATAAAAATATCATAAGGAATAATAAGAGGTGATTATATTGAATGTTATTAATTTTAATATGTTGTAAAAAATAGAATAAAAAATATTATTATTAATATAATTAAATTTTCATTGTAAAAATAAAATAAGAAGAATAATCAATAGAAATATGAGTTTCTACATGTAGTGAGCCATAGAATTCCCATGGTTTAGTGATTTAATTACTAGGAAAAATTTTAAAGTTATCTTATTTTTTATAATCCCAATGTATTATTTTTATGGATAATATTTAAAATTATTAGTCAATAGTTTCTAGAAAATATATTTTCATGAAGGACTTGAAATTGTAATTAAAATAAATAAATAACTTTATTTATTTTTCTGGATTATTTTGAGGAATTCGATGAAATTGGTTTTTGATAATTATATTATTTTATAAAATGGTGTTAAATCCATGATAATTGTTTGTATTTTCATCATAGAGTAATTTTTTTGATATTTGTTTCATTCCATCATAATTAACTTTCATTATGATTTCTTATATGGTCACTTTTTCTATATACTAAAGACACTCACTAGTATAATCTAGTGAGAGCGGGTTAGAATAAAAACATATCACAATGAAGTTAATTGATAGTATGATTAATGTAAAAACACCTATAACTAAAAAATATCATGCTTATGGAGCTATATTTAACAACATTATATTTTAAAATAAGAATATGTTCGATAGTATACACAACATGAAACACTGAGATTAAACAAACCCTGAAAAGTTATTAAATTTTTTATTTAAATATAACAGTGGTAAAATATACATTAAATTAAAAATATGAATATAATTAAATAATTTATAAAATTTATATAATGTTTATAATAAAGAAAAATTTATTTACTAATTCATAGGAAATAATTATTCAATTTCTTTAAAAAATATTTTTTTCTTAAAAAACGATTTTTATTTATTTTAATGATAAAATTATATAAAGAATTTATAATTTAGTTAAATAATTTATTTGATAAAATTTAATTTCTTTAATAAATCATTTTATCATAATTAAACATGGAATTTTTTTTAGAATTTTTGGGAGGTATTAAATTTTGGTGAATTTAGAAAAAATAGTTTATTGTAAATGTTTTATTTTTTTATTAAATTAATTAATTTAAAATTACAATTATTATTTTAATTTTATTTAATGTTATCATAATTATTCATTATTTTTATCTAGTCCATTTAATTACATTTAAATCATTATTATAAAGTATTTGGGTTTTAGTTTAATCGTATGCTCAAAATGCATTCTCTTAAAATTATTTAAAAGAGAACAATATTTCACCATTTATATAATTAATATAACTAGTAATGTGAAATTATTTAAATGAAATTTAAATATTATATATCTATGTTTTTAAATGAAATTCATATAATGGTGTTTTTTATTCCCACAGTTAATATAAATCATCTTCTCCTTTTAATGTGAATTTTTCTGTCAAAAAACCAATTCTCATCCCACTTGCATGTTTTATTTTAAAATAAATTCTGATAATTAATTAATTGAATATGATAAATTTTATTTAACATTTTAATTCATCATAAATTATATTATATAATAAGTTAAGATAATTTTTTTTCACAATGAACTGTCAAAAAATTCAAAAAATAGTTACATTGGAAAAATAATGAAAATCACAAACATGAAAAAACATACAGTTAAAGAATATGAGATATTTATTATAATTTATAGATGTGTTTATTGGCCTGATATCAAACCCAATCATTTGTTTTATAATTTTTTGGATGTTTTCTTGAGAGAGAATTCCTATTTTTGAACAGTTTTGGGTGTTCATTAAAATGCCACTCCTTATCAATTATAAAAGCACACCCATCCCATTATTTTATCAATCCTATCAAGCCATTTCAATGAAAAAACATATAAATAGATCTCTCCCATTCTTACTTATCCACATTATAAATATTAATTTGTTCTTAAATGTTAAACCATAGTTTCTTTAAAAATAGTTCTAAATGAAGGTCATCTATGTGAAGGCTATCGTCTTCACCGAGATCCTTGTTTTTATTTCTTATTTTCAAAAAATAAATTAATCCATAATTTTTTTAATATAATAGAATTTTATATTCTATATACATATATGTTATTATATTTTTTTCCTATTATTTATCCAACTTTATTGGCATCAAATGGGAAACGAAACCACCATTCATGTGTACGATAGAATACCACCTCTCAAACTGATGTAATTCATTTTCCATCATTTACTACAATGTATATTCCTAAGGATTGATTTAATATTTATAAATTATATTAATTAAATATGACTAATTTATTAAAAGTATTATATAATATACTTTCTTACTATACCATCAATGGAAAAATGATAATGCCATTTATGCGTACGACAAAATACTGCCAAATGAAACGATGTGATTCATTTTTATATTACCCAGTCACATGGATTGTATATGTAATTATATTTAATGAAATAATATGATATTAATGAAATTATTTTTATTTTGGAATTATAAAATAAAACATACTTTATTTACATCTTGATCATTGAAATATGGAATTATTATACATGCATATGTTCGACCTATAGTCTCCATGATTGTAACATAATTCATTTATCATAACCATAATTTATGGATATTTTTAAATTATAATTTATGAATAAAAAAATCTTGATTAATATTCTGGTGATTATATAATAATGACACCTTTTAAAATGGTCAACATGATGATGCCATTTTTATGTTCTGAATTGTGTGTCCTTAAAACACCTGACATGGAAATAATATATTTTGTTATCAAACACATAAGTAAAATAATTTAAATAAATTGTTTAATTATAATGGATTATACCTATAAATTTATCATAATAAACTATGTAATTTATAAATGTTTTTAATACATGACATAAAACAGAAAAATAATAAATCAGGGTGTTTATGTAAGGATTTTGTCTCAAAATATCATTGTTTGAGACACATATTCATTTATACACCAAATGTATTTTAAATGGTTCATATAATAATACATTATAAATTATTTCAACAATCCATAATACATATTGATAGTTTATATTATATTTATTTACATCATTCATTGGTGTTATGATATAAATGTTACCAATGGGATAAGGGTGTATGTTTCAATATCATTTTAATTGAGAATATTTATTCTTGAATTTCTATTATAAGATATTATTTAATCATTTTCCAACAGAAACATTGATTTTTCTTATCTTTTGTTTATTAATGAAATATCTGTAATGTAGTAAAATTTTTCTCTCTTTGGTACATAAAATGAGTGATAAAAGGTTTTTACGAAAAGAAGACATCATTTCTATCGTGGGTCGAAAATCCTTTTTCTTTTAAACCCACTATTTATAAAAATATTTTAGAGAATATTTTTAAAATTACCTTAAGTAATTACAACATAAATTTGTATCCACGTATAATATTTAAAGGAATATTTTAAGTGGAATATTTGTCTTTTTTTAATGATGATCTTCTTATCCTTTTTACAAAGGTTTCCAAGGAATTAATTTTTATCTTACACCACACGTACAAAATGGATCACCATCATAAAGAATCAACTATTTTAATCTTCCTTTATATAATTAAATGGATATTTTTAATGAAGATGTATTGTATTATATAATTTTTTTGTTTTTTTTTCAATAATTCAGGTCCATGTGAGAAGGTCACTCAATAAATATTCAATATAATCATTGACCAAATTTTCATCAACGATAAGAACCATTGATATTGTAAATTGCTTTGAGATTATCCATATATTTTTCTCACATATATTACAATATAATTATACCTTAAATTTATAGGGATAATACATTATTTATTTATATATATCCAATTCCTTTATTAAAGAATTTATTTTCATTTATATATGAACAAATATTATATATTTCATTTATTTCCATGGGTTCTTTTTAGTTCTATGACTTTTGATTGATTTTGTTTTTAATGAAAAAATAATAAAGAATATTTTATGATGGGTGTTCCCAGAATGTTCTCCAATTATAGGGATAATTTATTTAGTCTAATGAGTACTCATAGATGGGATTATGGAGTTATCCTAATACATTATAGTAATTTGACCAGCAGGTGATATGGTCACCAAGGTATTCCATCACTCAGTCTATATCATGTTATGTGTTGTTGAAAATTTCCTATGATCCTCTGATCTTATGATACCATGTTACTTTTTCTTTCATTTTGATTTCCTTTGAAAATTATATTTAATAATACAATGTTATACATTTTAACAACACACTATGCTTCGTTGACATGATTCTTCTTGTACAAGGTTTTGTTCTAAATGATTTTTTATGTACTCCCCAAATTATCCCACAAAATATTAGGATATTAAAAATATTAATGATATCTTTATGAAAAATAAAATATTTTTTTCTTATCCTAACGTTTTTTATGAACCCATTCATATAAATAAATTTGGTCTCTCAGTAACTTGGTTATAATTAATAGATGTTTATATTAAAAATCATGTAATAATATTTTTATAAGTATTATGTTTGTATTTTTTTGTATTAGAACCCTGAATTTTTCTTTTTATTTTCACTAAATTAGTTTTATGAGAACCCTAGTGAAATTTAAAAAGATAATTTTATGTATAAAAAAAATAGGTAATTTTTTTGAATTATAGAATTAGTCGTTTCTAAGGAATTAAATCCCTATCGGGATACTACAAGTTGATGTGGATATGGAATAGTTTTTCCTAATGGTAATTAAATAATAAATGGTGAATTGACATAGAATCTAGTCACATGTAACGCAATAAATGACCTTGATACACAATACATTTGACAGTCCTATTGGATTTGAATTGGTAATTCACAAAATAATTTTTGAACCACTATGAACGAAATGAAAATTTTGTTTGGTTAGAAAACCAAATATTAAATGTAACCATTGATAATGACGATTGAAACACAGAGAATCATATGACATGATATACTAATCATTTATAATTTTTTCCTTCAAGGATTATAAGATTCAAAATTTTATTTTAATCTATTCTCATTTCGTTATTTTATAGTTAATAATGGTAAATAGCTGAATACATGCCACAAACCAATGTGATTAGAGATGTATCGATTTCCCTCATGATATGAATATCCTAATGAAATTATATGTTAAAAATGTTATGATAATATGGAATGATATCTCTTTAATTACGATTTAAAATATGAATATAGTTAAATTTATTTGTTTATCAAAAATTTGAATGTTGGTGTTTTATGAAAGATGAACTGTTAAAGATGATAAAGAATAGAAATTTAAATTTCTTGCATTTCAAAAAGGAGGACAGAGACACCGTATAATGCACAATAATTGAAATGTAACAGTATTTATGTGTGGGGAAGGAGGATATAATGAAGTTAATTTCTGATGAAATATGAAGATTCAAATTAATAAGATGCTGGGAAATAATGTTCATCATAAAGAACCCCTAATAATTTAAAGTCCTCTATGTTGTAAACATTGTAATTATTTAAGTCATTTACCTAATACAAGGACTAATTCCTAATTGAGTGTGTTATTAAAATCATTGATTTTGAATAATTGATGTGTGTAGGTGTTGAAACTTTAGAATCATGTTATTGAACTATTTCTATCAATGACATATTCAACTTAAGAATAATGAAACATACAAGGATAGTTCTAATTTTCTACTCTAGTAAGGGATTAAAAGAATATTTTGAATGTAAAAAATGAATTATAATGGAGATTTAATGATAAGGAATATGTTATAAAAGACACATGATTAAGGACAAGATAATCATTGATTTGTACATGATGTTAAGTTAATTATAGTCAATTTATTTTGGATTTTTTGGAAAATAATGTGATGGATAGAATCCCTATTAGTAAAAAATTAATTTGCTGTCTAATGTTATTATTTTAAAGTGTTCATAATATTTTTGAGAACATTATAGGAATATTGTTAATATAGTTTCATACAAATGAAAACATGAATGTTAGATGGAAACAAATTTTATCTAGTTGGGTTATGGTGCTTGAACACTCAACTAAAGGATGATAAGAGCACAATTCCTTCCAATTACCAATATAATGTTCTATTTATATAAAAATGTTTTGACATATAAGATGTGGGGGTAAAATTATGTGGATTTTTGTAACAATATTAGTGGATCAAAATATTTTAATTTTTAGTAATTTTAGGGGTGTAATCATATTTCAGAAAATATTTTATTTGGTTAAGAAATATATAGAAGCTTTATTTTTAACATATAATATTATCTTGGAATAATTAAATTATGGTTTTGGAGATATAAGTTTAATATTATGAGATAACCACCGAGTATAAAACCTTTTTTCATGTTGAGGTTATTGAATTTGTCTAGTAAAGCCTTGAGTTTTTATAATTTCTTTGTAAAAAATTAAATTTATTTGATAAACTTGGTTACATGAAACTTCAAGTTAATATTGTGCTATATGCAACAATAGATTATCTTGGGTTACACATGACCTGTATTTTTAACATAAACCATTATATATTATTAATATAGTTACATAAACATGAACACTACAACGAAACCGTTTAACATATTGATTATAATTATAATAAATAATTTTAAATTACAATTATAATGGTTTGATGTAAAATAATCATATTTATTGTAAAAGTGGTTAATTTATAGTAAAATCATTATATGATTTGGAAATACAAATTTCTCAAAAAATGTGTTTTATAAAATATTAATAAATTTGACATTTCACACATTCTGGGAAATTAATTTTTTTGAAAAAAAATAATTTTGGAAATTATGCTTTAAAAATTAGCTTAATACGAGTTGTTGTCATTTTTTCTGAAAAGTTTTATTTTTTGATGAATATAGAATAATAATAAATTTTAATAGAAAAAATCCTTGTAATTTATTTTCTTTTAAAAGATAAAATATATTTATATTTGTTTTAAATTAATATATCTTCCATTATACATCCATTAATATAAATTTATGTCATTTGAATCTATTTCATACTGAATTTTTAAATAAAAACATTGTAATGTTTTGTTCATTTTATCATTAAAATCCTACATTCTCATCATTCTTATGGGATTAATTTTGAATTTAATTTTATAGATTATATAAATGGAATTTAGAAAATTTGGATTCCAATATTAGGAATCCTTAAATATTATATTTAAAAAAAATTCAGCATAGTTCTTGAAAAAAATTAAAAGTAAAAACAATAATAATTATTTACTGTGGTAAAGGTGAAAATGGGTTTACTCAGGGATAAACAATGAGGATAAGGGTTTAAAATAAATAAAAATAATTTAAAAACCTTTTGGGTTGAAATATTTTGAAATTATCTCTCTCAATTTTATTAATTTTCGTCTATTCAAACCCTATTGAACTAAAAAACATGGGTGGAATTATATCATTAAACAAATTATATGTGTGCCACTCACCTCACTTATAAGAGTCCATAACTTCTCTTCACATCTTTAAACATTCAGAACAACCTGTTGTCACTATAAATACCCAAATAAATTACTATAAGATGTAATCTCATCCTATAATACATACTTTGGACAAAAATATATATTCATAATGATTTTGGTGAAAAACATCAGAGGATACCCAAATAATAGGTAACATTCATCAGCATGATATTTTATTTTATTTCTTCCACTACATCAATAAGTTCACATTAGACCATCATGATATAATATTCTCAATATATTAAATATATTATGATGTTTTTATATTAATGGAATTACATACAACTATCTCTACTTCCATCAAATGGGTCATAAAATCATTGTTCATGTGTACGGTGGACTACCACATTGTGAAATGATTCAATTATTTTTCAAAATTAACACATATCAAGGATGAATATAATGATGCATTTAATATTTATATAATATATTTATGATATAATATTACTTTTGGATTTATTATATCAATTATACCATCACACACTTCATTTTGTGGGAATATGACACAGTTTCTCGTGTGTGTGGAGGACTACAGCCTCACCAAGAAATACGATTCATTAATAATTTATATGGAAGGTAATATGAATGATTTTATTAAAAATTTGGAATATATATGATATAAAAATTATTCTATAACGGTAATATATCATTTATATTTCTTTAAAACCAATAAGAAAATGGAAACAACCTTTATTTGTATGTACGACCTACAGTTTTCTTAACAATGTATTTAATTTTATATCAGTATATTTTATTGATTAATATAAATTATAATATTCATAATATATATGATATTTAAATAAAATATACCATTCTAGAGATGATTAAATCATGATCAAATATTGAGGACTAAAAATCACAATTCAAAACTTATATAGAAAACAATGCTGTTAATACTAAAAACATAAAATTAACAAGTAATTGATAATAAACAAGTAATAAAATATCATAAGTAAATCATATATTCTATGATATATATAAAAAAAGTTCTATAATATATTTATTATAATCATATATTTACTACATAATATTTTTTAGGATTTACAATAGAAGTAAAGACTTAAGGTAATGGATTTTTAGTCTCTTTTTTTTATGACCCATCCCAAAGGCACCTATTCCATGACTACCCCAACCCTACTTCCAATAGTCTATGGAACTATGAATAGAACCAACAATTCATATCCCACAAATGGGAGGGAATTTCCTAAGTTCATTTACAAATAAACATGTCTCTAATCCAGAAATTCTAATAAGTAAAAACAATAAGTAAAAAACATCACACATACACTATATATCAACAAATAGAGTATGACCAGAATGTAATGTGAAGTAATGTAAACTGGTCCAGAATACCAGACCACCAAAAGAAAATTTTTTCATCTAAAAATTCAAAGTTGTAGAAAAGGTTACTCAGACTGCTTCTTGAAGCCGTCAGAATACCTCATCCTACCTGAACTCACAAAGCTTTTCCAGGACCTACTTTACCATGGAATCTGTCAAAAGGACACACAACTATAAAAGAAATGACATGTGTGGGAAAAACTGATTATGGGCTGTGTTAAACAATATTTAGTAAGGAACCCCCTAACCATAAAGGAATACTACAAAAATAAATACCACACCGAAAATACAACACTGGAAATACAAAAAAGGAAATACCACACATGATATACCAAAAAAGAAATACCACAAATGGAATAATAAAAAAAATACCATGATGTAATAGTAAATTCATCTCCTTAAATATATATGACCACAACCCATATATCAGGAATATCTAGAAATACTCTCTCCCTAATGTGAGACACAATATCCAAGAGATAGAAAGTATCTGTGGGATAGATAGTATGGGTATGAAACATAGTCTTTGGGAGTCACACAATCTCCAAGATATTAACAGTCTATATTATACATAGATTTTTGGGGAGACACATAGTCTCCATGAGAAAAATATCCTCTATAAGACATATGGACTTTGGAAGTCACACAGTAACTATGAGACCCCAATAAATATATCACGACCATCCACTTGATTCCACTCAAATAATGCTCATTCTAGAAGAAAATACTCATGAAAATATTAGGTCATAAAAAAATTTCCACAAAAAACCACGTTAGATAACTCCACGAGACCTTCTCATCCCAAGGCTCCCAACACCGTAGAAATTTCATCAAATAGACACATGGTTTTAAAGATATGTGCGTTTGAAAATTCAGATGTGGGTCAACTATCTCATCAAAAGGCCATCGAGGTCGACCACCATGGTCTCTGATGGCCCAATCCAGCCACCCGAGTCCAACATGCTCGTGAGGGTTGACCCGACATACTAGGCATAGCCTATACATCATTAGCTTGGTCCGCATGCTCTTTGTGGCCCATGCAGTATGTGTGCACCCCACAGACGCTCCCCTAGGGTGATCCTAAAGTCTTTAGACCACCAAATGTGGTCGGGTTTTGTGTCTTATAGTTGGTTGAAAAATCCTAGGGAGTTCTGATGCTTACTATGGTAGGCTTCAGGGGCTCCCACAGTGTCAGGATATTTTTTCCACACCACTCCACATCATCTCACACTGGCGACATCGATTGCTGGGGTTTCCATGCCGATGGTCTCTACTGTAGACCATCAAGATTGATAAAGTGCTCAGAAATCTACAATGATACCATTTCATTGATCCTTGTCTAATGAGCTACATCAATCTGGCCTCTATTTCATATTTCCACCAATATGGGGGTATCTTTTTTCAGAGCCTCCTAAAAATCCCAGTCGTGACCATGAGGGTCCAACAACTAAGAAATCTTTGAATGAGGGAAGGGAAAAGAACCAATAATACATGTGTAATGAAAATCATCATTTGTTATTAGGGGCCTCAGTTCATTCTCATTTTATGTATAAAAAAGGATCCATAATTATAACAATGATCTGTCTCTTGATAAATCCACTAAAAAATATCCACCCCATAAATGATCGAACCATGGATCAACCTGTTAAAGGTTTGGTTTACATTAATCATTGAATTTATGAAAGGGGAATCCGAAAATGGAAAATAAATTTCATACCTAAAGTTTTGATCAGCTGTTGACAAGAAGAGGTTGTATTGCCATCATTGATATGATTTTCCAACTATATTGGCATAAAAATCTTTGATCCGATATCCAATCATTCATCATTCATTTGACATGATTATTTCTCCAATATTCACAATAATTCGAAGGATAAGTAAATAGAAATTAATTATATGATAAGGTTTGGTAAAAATAAATCTTGTCAATGCATCACTGCGTAATGATAAATAAAATCCATATTAATTTATTTTATTCATTATAAAGTCAAAAAATTAATTTTCACTACCAACCTATGACAGTAAATTTTAGGCCACACCAAAGGAAAACACCACATTATGAACTCAATTGTGGTCTCAAATTTCAATTATGAGTTACCATTGATGAGTTATTAGTCTTTTAAAATGAAACAATTTTTTAATTATTCTATTTATGGTTACATCCTTGGTGACTTTTTTTTCATATGGCTTGTGCCGACCAAAGTTATGACATTCCAAGGGTAAATATGCCATTATAATCTCTATGGTTCCCTCATATTTTGATTTTGGAGAATGTATAAATGATATTACACTTTTTATGGAATGTTTCATGTGCGTTTTATAAAAAACATAACATTTTTCAATGAATTGGTCTAGGAACATTGGCCCTCAGAAAAACACACCATCTAAGAACCTGGTCTCATAATTTTTCATAGAATTTATGAAAATAAAATCAAGAAATTGAGAGTCATTACATTATCCCCACCATAGGTATTTACAATACTAAAATAAAAAACAAAGGGCTACTCAAAAAAGAGGGTACTGAACATGAATATGAGCCTCCCTCCCCAAAAACCCACCTGGAGATTCTCACGCTTCAATTGAATGAACACCATTAGCATTGACCAAACACGAAGGATCCTCTCCTAAAGATCCTCAATCTTCATGAGGTACTCAGTAAAATTATCCCCATCATTGATTTTCATCTCTTACTAGTAAATGATGACCCATAACTCATCTGTTGTAACATATGTAAGAAGTCATGAAACCACTCAAAATATGAATGTAGAGACAAGTGGAATGCTACCACACCAACTCTACCTAGAATCTAATATGGTCTAATGATCCTTGTAGATATCTTTTCACCTCATCCAAATCACCCATATCTATAATGAGGTGAGTCTAGATGTAAAATTTTTCCTCCTTCTTTGAACTCCAAAGGTTCTGATTGCCTATCATGATAAGAAATATGTTGGTTATGTGTTGTCTTAAACCACATCTATATTACCTACAACTTCTCTGTTTTCTAATGATATAACTTCGGGACCATGAGTGATGACTCTCTTGGGTCCGTCCATAAACGTGGTGATCTACATGGTCTCCAATACAAGGCCTCAAATGGTGCAATACCGATAGTGGAATCGTAGATTTTTTTGTACACAAAATCTTCCATACATATGTGATCCTACACACTACGAACAAAATATAGTATGAAATCATGAAGCATGTCCTCCAAAACTTAAATGTTCTGCTCATTCTGGTCGTCTATCAATGGGTGAAATGCTGTACTCAAGTGTAACTCAGTCCCAAACACCCCGATAGCCCCATTAGCAATCGAGATATAAAAAGTGCATCATAATCAAATACTATTATTGATAGAACTCCATGGTGTTGAAATATATCTTGCAAGTAGAGGAATCCTGAACTCTCTACTAAACTCTTCTCCCAAATATAGTGGATGTGGTCTGACTTGGTGAGTTAGTCCACAATCACCCAGATGGAATCATTCCACCAAGATACATGTGGTAAAACTGTTAAATTATCAATGATTTGTTATAACACTTATATTATGGATCTATAAGGGGTTGAGCCAAATCCATTGTAACCTGGTGCTTAGCCTTCACCCACTGACAAGTGAGGATTCAGTATACCAACTCTACAACTCCCATATTCATCCCTGGCCACTAAAACTATTTTTATGAGTCCTATTACATCTTCTCCACACCTAGATGTAATGCCAAAGGAGAATTATGGAACTCTATAAAATCCTCATCCCATATCGCCACCAATACTACTATTTTTCATATGAAAATAATGATTTTCTCCACACCTTTTGAATATCCATCACATGAATTCCCTTTGGAAAAATGAGAATGTAATGTCGTGTATTTGGTATCCCTATGCTATGCCTCCATAACTATCTATTAGACTAGAGTGGTGAAAACCATCAACTGGAGGTAAGAAGCTCCATTAACATCCACAATAGAAATCAACAATGAGGTAAACTACTCTGATTACATGTTTTGTGACTGTTAAATAGATATCCTAATGAGAAAATATTCCACCATGATTCCATTAATAGGATTATATACAATCTCAATGTCATAGTCCAAGCGGAACTCTATCCACCATCTTTATCTCATGTAAAAATCATTCTGATAGATGATGTACTTGAGACTCTTATGGTCCGAGTAGATGATAAACCACTCGCCCATTAGGAATTGTCACCACATATTCAATGTGAAGACAACCACTGCTAACTCAATATCAGGGGTCATGTAGTTCTTCTCATGTGGTCTCTACTAGAGTGAACCATAAGAAATCACAACTTTCCCTAGCATTATGAAACAAAAAATACGGGTTCCTAATGCATCATAGAACACTACATACTCAGAACCCTCATCTAAAAATCTCAATATGGGAGGTCTCCTCAATATCTATTTCAATTACTAAAAGATATCCCATCACTTCTCCATCCACATGAGTGGATTCCACTTCTATGTCAAAGATGTAAAAGATGATGGTAATCTTGAAATGTTTGGTAGAAACTTCTGAATGTACTCATCAAATCCAAGAAAAACCTGCACCTTGATAACACTCTATGGTGGATACCAAGTTAGAACTACCTCAATATTCGCTAGATCCCCTAAAAATATAGCCTCTTAAATACATGTTCCCAAAAATGGTCCTCTCAAATATAGAACTCACACATTGAGAGCTTCCTGTAATATTGGTTCTCTTAGGGTGAGTCCAGAACCTTGGTCAAGTGTATTACATTCTCCTCATCTGATAGTGAGTATACTAGGATATGATCATTGTATACCACCATTAACCAGTCTATGTATACCTGGAAGATCTGGTTCATGAGCCCCATGTACACTACAAGGGAGTTTTTCATCCCAAACGACATCACCATGTACTCATAGTGGCTATATCTGCATCTGAATGACCTATTCTGTATATATGAATCCTGTAATCAATGATGGGGATTGAAAAATATAATGAAAATCATTGAGAACCACCAAACCCATGTCAAATTATCAAATTATTCATCGATCTATAGTAGAGGATTCTTATTCTGCACATTCACGTGGTTCATGCATCAAAATTCTACACAAAACTTCTAGTTATCGTCTTCCATCCTGGAAAAAAACTACTTCTACCCAGGGTGAAACACTAGGTCTCGTGATTCCCTTCCACTGCACATCCTAAAACATTACCCTAATCTCCCATAACACTTTGGGATCCATTCGATATGTAGGTGTAGATATCTGTTTAATCTAGATGTATAGATCAATATTGAATTATACCTCCCAATGTGGAGGTAATCCTGAATCATCCTCAGGAAATATTTCTTCATACTCCTCCACCACAGTAAAAAACTGATGAATCATATCATCCACTGTGTTGAGGTTTATGCTAGCCAACTAAAAAGTGATCAGATACACCCTGCTATGTGTGAGTCCATCCTACAATTCTTGGGTTCCCTTTTAACTGATTAAGGGAGACCTAGTCCCATCACTGCAGATACATCAAAATTTCATCATAAAACAGCAAATCTGAGCATGGATTGGGGAAAAAAAGTCTATAACAAGAATAAAATTGTAATTCCATGATGCCGCTACCAAGAGAACCCAATAAAAATTCCCACCTCAAAGAGTAAGGTTACAGTATGGGCACCAGTGTGTGATCATAAAATGTTCTCCCGTGTGAGTCTCAATATTTAAGGGTTGAGTCAACGATTACACAAAAATCTATGACTCCAAAAAAAGGATTGTGGATAGGAATTAATAAATGGAACCTATGTCTATCAAAACAATAGCTATGGAAGAAACAGAACATATTGTACCTATAGTCATCTTAAAAGACCTGGGGTCATAAGCCTTTATCACCTGAATCCGGCCTCATCCTTTTCCACCAGATCCTTGAGCCTATCATGGACCACCTGGGGGTGGAGGCAGTAGAATTTCAAACCTCTTCCAATCTCCTACTTCCCTACATGATCCTCTTCCATGTATGACACAATGCAGACCACTTTACTCCACACACTGGATCTTCCACAGTGGCCTCTCGACCATATCCTGATCAGTTGTACGACAGTTTAGGCCATCTCATTCCAGATGTCCCCGAATTCCAAACATATAACACAGTGTGTCCATTAGTAGAATTGAGATTCCCTACGACTGTCACACCAGTAATCCTATGCCCTTGGATCATCCCCCAATGTGCCTGAACATCTTGGGTCCCTAAGACTACTACCAACAACCTTCTGAAGTGGTCTCAACTACCTAGTCTCTAGGCGTAGCTCCCACTACTGGTGTATGATTATCTAGATAATTTTCCACCATCGAATCTCACTTGGGTAGTCCATAAAAAGTAGGACTGAGAAGGGGTGTTTGGTATTCTATAATCTCATGAATTAGTCCCTACTCGAGGGTGTGATACATGAATTACTGGTCTCATACAATATTTTTGGAGTAAATTTAATGATTTTTAAAACTCACTAAGTACTCCTCGACAATTATATTACCTTTCTTCAAATGTTGAAGCTCATGTTTTCTCAAAAATCACAATGTACCCAAAATGAACTTCTCTTTGAATTTATGATTGATTTTTTCCCAAGTGAGAGTCATCTCATCATGTGTATGGGTCAATAAGCTGCACCATTACCTTGTAAAAGACTCACAAAAAATACTTTTATCTAGTAAAAATTCATCCCCACAAGGAGGAAGACACATGTGACCACCTCTAACCAATCTTCAGCTGGCTAGGGGTCTAGATCACCCAAAAATCTGTGATGTCTCTTCTTTTGGTACTCATGCAAAACACTCAATTTTTTTGCATCCTCATATGGTAATGCTAGTAGTAACTACTGCTCAAAGGGTGGTGGTATCACAGGAAAACCACCCAGAGGTGATGTCTAATAAGCATGCCCCTCTACCAACCCCTCATCGATAGGTGGATCATCCTTGTGATCATGAAACCAAATCCTAGCTGACTGTCAGTGTGGAGACATCCTATAATAAAACTAGATGTACCATGGTTAATAGAGTATATCTAGATAAATGACTCAAAAATGACATGGAATAAATAACCCATTTCTATATAATGTGTGTACCATTATTTTTCCCTACATCAGTGTTTTAATTTACCAAGTCAAAAAGTGGAAATTAGAGTCTTAGTGTATAGAAACATCGGACACCGTAGGAGCACTGGATTCCATGGACTTTAATCCAAACTCAAAACACTAAATAATATGTCCCCAAACCATACTCATTGACTCTTTGTACTAAGGTAAAACTAACATACATCTAATAACTCTCTTTCACGGCCTATTCTAGATGGACCATTGCCGTGACTACCCCAATCCTGTCTCCAATAGGCTATGGGCTAGTGAAAACACTGAGAAGCTATATCACAAAAATGGGAGGCATTTTTCTATGTACTTATACATAGAAACTCCTATCCAAGACACAAATGGTGAGATGTAAAAACACTAAGTAATCAACATCATGAATGCACTATATCCCATTAAATATTGTACGATAGGAAAGTAAAGTCCAATAAATTAAACGGGTCCAGAATATAAGCCCACAGAAAGAATATTATATAAAACAAAAACTCCAACTTGTTGAAAAAGTTATTGGGACCACTTCTCAAAGTCATGGGATCACATCAGCCATCTTGAACTCACAATGCTCTGTCCGGTCATGGTGTGCCATGGAATCTGTCAAAATATCACTCATTTACAGAAGACACGACATGAGGGGGAAATTACCATAATTTGGTGAGTAAGACAATACTATGTAAGTCACCCTAACACCACAAAATAAGACCACATAAGACATACTAAACAAGAAATTCCACATAAGAAATACCACCAAGGAAATACAACCAAGTAAATACCACAAAGGAAGTACGTACCACATTGGAAATGCCATTAAGGAAATACCATGAAGGAAAAGTATAGTTATCTCCTTAAGGATATAAACCAAAAAATTATATATCAATAATATCCAGATATACTCTCTATCTAATGAGACACAATGTCACCATGAGACAAGTAGTTTCCATGAGACACATAGTCTCCATGATACACAAAATATTGATAAGAAACACATTCTTTGGGAGTCAAAAAATCTCCATAACACACACAATATTTATAAGACACAAAATCATTTGGAGTCACATAGTCTCTATGAGATAAACAATTTCTTTAGGGCACACATACATTGGGAGTCCCATAGTATCTATGAGACACATAGTCTCTATGTTATATCTATATATAGGATTCTTCTCAAAGCACAAACGTTCCATGATAACCTAATACTCAAGGGTTTAGGTCGTATGTAATCACAAAAAAAACCACCTTCAGATATCTCCAAAGAAAATTCCCATTAGAAGGGTCCCCACCCCATAGACAGTTTGGAAAACATACACACAGTTTAAATGATAAAGTTGTTTCAAAATTCAAAAGACATCCACTGGATTGTGGAATGACTATGGCAGTCGACTACCACCCTACTACCATAACTACATGAAAACTCGATCGACCATGGACCAGTTCGGCTACTCGGGTCCGACCCACTCAATAGGGTTGACCTAGATTGCCCCACTGGGGCCCGACACCATCTTATTGGTCCCGGACCACCTAGGCTAGTCGGTCTCACAGATTCTTGGCCCACATGGCCGGCTTGACCCAATTGGGCCGTGTCACCTATGAACCTTGTTTGCACCCAACGGAAGCTACCCCAATGTGACCACTGAGTCCCGCGACTACACACACAACCAACATTCACCACAGATGACTAGATACCATGACTCCCATAATGTCATGCCGTCATGTCCACATTCTCTTCTTTATCATGCATCATCATCGCCATGCATAGTCCCCCACATGCATCTTGCCACTGAATGCCCCTTCTGACATCGGTCACTGGTATATGTGAAAAAGTGGTCCCTTCTGCGGTCCATGAGGCCTCCTCTAGTTCTCAGATATCTTTAATGAAACAATATCAGTGATCCTCGTGTCATGAGCAACATCAATCTGGCCTCCATTTCATATTTCCACAATAATTGGAGTCTGATTGTGTTTAGAGCCTCCCCACAATTCAAGACTAAACCATAAGGGTCTGAAAACAAATAACACTAGTAATGGGGGAATATAAATGCCCCAAGAACACCCGGGGATCAATCCTTAGCCATTATTCATATCGGCATCGATTCATTCTTGGTAGATTTATAAATGAAGATCCAAAATTATCATAATGATATTTCTTCTATTAAATCCCCACAAAAAATATCCACCCCTAAAATGATTTAACCATACATCAAACTATTTTTGGGTTGGTTCGCATTATATGTTTAATTTACGAACATGGAAAACATGATGAAAAATGTAGTCCCTACCCAGAGATTGGACTAGATGTTGATGTGAAACGGTTTCATTGATGTCATTGATGAGATCCTACAACCCTTTTGGCATAAAGATTCTTGATCTGATCCATGATCTATCATCATTTTTTCAAGAGGACTCCATCTCCATAATTTACATGAATTATAGGGTTATAGAAATGACACTAAATTTTATGTCAATGTTTTATAAAAATAAGACATGTATCTGCATCACTGCATTATGTTAAATAAAATAAATATTAGTTTATTTTATTCATTAAAATTATAAAAAAATATTTTTCAAATCCACCCCGCATCGGTCGATGTTAGGTCTCACCAAAGGAAAACAACACAATAAAAACTCCATAGTGGTCTCATATTTACAATCTATGTAATCGTTCATGAGTTATTAGGATTTTAAAATAAAATAATTTTATTTAATAATTTTATTTAATAATTATATTCATGGTTATGTCCTCAGTTAATTTTAATCATATGACGCATGCCGACCAATGTTTGGACACTCTCAGGGTAAGGCCACGATTCTAAGATCAAAAGTTCCCTTAGATTTCTAATTTAGGAATATGTTTAAATGATATTCCACTTCTTAAGTAAATCCAAACATGCATTATTTTAAAAACAAAACATTTTTAATTAATTATTTTGGGGAGTCTAGGCCTCAGAATTGCACTCCATCTTAGTGCATGGTCTCAGAAGTTTCCCAAATAATTTCAAAAAATAAAATCACGAAAATCCGATTCATTACAATTATATTTCATGGACAAATAATCATATTCCCTACTATATACTTATTGTGGTGTATATACTTATCCATTGACATATTATATAATGAATGAAATTTTTTTAATTTTATTTATATTTTCATATGATATTTATTCTTCAATGGGGATTATGATTCCTGATATTTCCAAAGTTGTATGTTCTTTTTGTCTCAATTTTCCTTCTTTGATATGTATGTCATATTATGCACCAATATTATTTTACTTGGTGTATAAATAACCATATTGACCTATAATATTAGTAATTGATTTATAATTAGTGTATAGTATGTTATATTTTATGTTATTCCTTCATTGGGATTATTTTAGAATGTTACCAAAGTTGTAATGGATTTCTGTTACAATCCCATATCTTATAATTAGTTCTAATGATTATCTTTTCTATAGTTAAATTTAATAATCCATATAACAAATCATTAATTTTATTATCCTATGGATATTTATGATTTTTTCAAACAATTTTACAATTTTTTCCATGGTACTTAGATTTATTGGTAAAGCATTTTTAATAAAATTAGAATTCATTTATCTCCATAGTAAACCATTTTCCTTCGTCCAAAACAATGTCTTCTAAGTTTTTTTTTCCATTTTTATTAATATAATATAATTTTATAAGGACATTTTACCCATGATTTTCTTTTTAAATATTTTTTTAATGAAATATTATTGTCATTTTTTAGACAACTACAAAATGGATTTTATTAAAAATATGAAAGAAAAAAGTTTTTTATTATGTATAGACTGATGAAATCATACCCCCTTAATGAAAATTATTTACATTAATGCTTACCATATTAATTTTCAATTTTATTTTGAAGAAATATAATTTCAAAAATTATTATGTTTGAAAAGTGTTTTTAAAGGGTAAAGGATATTTTCATCAAAAAATATTTTAAATGATCCTAAAAAATAATTTTTCATCTATAATTACATCCAATTATATTACCCATTATTTATTATGGAAATAAATTGAGGATACCATTCATATTATATCATTGAATGATTTATTTTGAGGTGGGAATTATGTTTCTGAAATTTGATTCACTTCCGATGGTTATACAATGATTAAATTGTTATAATACACGCTACTTTTTCCATGGGTTATGCTATGATAAAATGATGAAATTATTTTGAAACCTATATCTTTTATAATTTTTATGATTTTATGAGATGTTTATAAAATTAATTTCATTTCATGGATTATGATATGATTACTGTTTTATGATCCCCTGACACACATTTATATAGTTTTAAATACAATTTTGGTGGGACATATGTCTCTCTCATGCACATTCAGTAAAGATTTTTTTTCATGATATATGAATGACTATAATGGGCATTGAAACCTATATATAAAGGTATTATGTCTATTAGGATGGTTTTTTTGAATGAACCTTGAAAACATTTATGGTCTGGGGAGTAAACCCATTCAATAATTATAGCCTTGGTAGTGATCATTTACAACTATAGTAATGGTTTCCTATGCTTATCTATATTCCAAAAATATATTTATTATTCCAATTTTATGCTCTCAGGGATCATTTTATTTGATTTCATTGTGAATGAAATATTATGAACTGTATATATTAATTCTATGACTCAATATTTTGATCTATGATATCCAGGGATTGTTTTTAAAATTTTATGCACATGGTATCATACCATTAAGTTCATGTTATGATTACAGATATCCCTTGTTAACCATTACTGAAAATATAAAATAACCATTTATTATGATTCATTTCCCCATTTTATGAGGAATATTATTATTTTTAATATGCATTATAAGGGTTATAGTGATTAAGATCACAATGGGGAGTAATTTAGATTACCTATGGACTAGTTTTTTGGGTTTTACTTATTTATAGAGACACTAAACTATTACATTCACTAGGCATGTGCTTGTGTGATATAGTGCATATTTATATGAAATTATGTAATATCTATGTCTAATAGGTTTAGTTTGTTATTGTTGGTTATAAAGGGAAAATAGAAAGGAATCTAATCCCTGGGAACTCTCACATGTTAGTGTTGCACCAAGCATAGATCATTTCCCAAGTGATACATAAGTAAAGAGAAATAACTGATTGTATTGGTGTGTCCCACCAAAGAGGTGTAGCTTCCCATAGAGTGTCCTAATAGTATTCAGTCATAGTCTGTTGGAAATAATTCCAACCAACTATAATTTCTATCAAAGGAAAGGATTTGATATCCTTTAAATAATAATATGATAAAACCTTAGTGAGATCCCTAAGGATGAGTCAATGGAAAATTATAAGGATAATTCAATGTATATGAAAACATCCTGGATTTTTAGTAAAAGATAGAGAGAGTGATTTAATAGAAATTAAATCTCTCTCAAGATACTACAAGTGGATATTGATATTGCACAATGGTATATAAAGATAATAAAACTAAAATTGGTGAATTATGTTTTACTCGAGCGTCACCTATTTCACGACAATATGACATTAGAACACCTAGTTCGAAATTCCTAGTGGATTCACTTTTGAAATTCATAATCACATTATAAAAAATCATGATGGATTCGAATTGATGATGAATTTAATATCCAAGGATAAATAAATAGTTCTATATATTAAATAAGGATCCATGATTTTCTACATCCTAAATGTTAATTTTCATTATTATTTGGTTCCCCATCAATATTATTATTCCTGAAAAAATGATTTCTAGTTTTAGTCAATGGGTATAACTGGAAAAGAATTTGTAAATGATGAGTGTTCTGGAAAATAAAATGAATCTCTTTTGGAACTTAATAATTTTATGGGATTTTTAACAAAAAATATCATTACAATAATGAAACAAAATTATCAACATATGAATCATTATAGTCATACAATTGAATAATAGAGGGAAAAAAATTATATTGATTCCTTTTGGAGGAAACATCCAATATATTTTAGTGGTTCGTCTAATCTAGTAGTTTATAAACAATGTATCATTACAACTGAAAATATATTTTCTTTTTATCTAGTGTTTGGAACATGAAAAAATCATTTTGGATGTCTATTAACTGAAAGGTGAAGTGGATTAGTGGTATAATTTTTTCAAGAATAAATGGAAACATGAAGAAATGGAATACATGGATGGAAAAAATTTCAGATTTTTTTTTAAAAAAAGTACATTCCTAGTATTCTTTACATTAATTTGAGAAGTATGATGATCTAAAGAAAAAGGATGATGAATCTGTTGGTACCTACAAGGGAAATTTTACATGACAAGCGAGGTAAAAATTTTGTATTATCATTCAACCTAAATTTAAGGATGATAAACTCTTTAGTGGCTTAAAACTATATGTATGAAGTGTTTTATCCATAAATAATTTTAATAGATATAATGAAATAGTTCGATGTCTTATCAAGGTGGAGAAGAAGGTTGGATTTTGGCATCGACCTCATGGATTTGATAAGAAGAGAAAAATGGAAATCACTTAAATATTTAATAACCAAGGAGAGGAGATGATGGAAATTGATTTAGGTTCAATGTGTGGGAAAAATCATGGAGAAAATATTTTCAAGGAGAATAGTAAATATTTTTGCTATTGAAGGTAGTTTCATTATAAAATTGATTGTTAAAGTGATGAGGATAAGTTAGATAATGATGAATGTAGTGAGAAACCATTGTATAATGCACCACCCACACTCTAGTGCTTCAAGTGATGGGATTACTGGAATTATCCTAACCAGTACCCAAATTTGAAGGATAATGATGATGATTGATGTCATGAACCACTTATTCAAAGAGGGAAAGGTAAATCTCGTCCAATCACACTTTTGGATAAATTTTATGCTAACAATGTGGGGAAATGTATTCTTATTATCCAATCAAGAACAACTAATGTATTATTCTACCCTTGTTCTACCAATTAATTCATATATTAAGAGGTTTATAAGGGTATAAGATTCCACCAAAAAATTAGATGTAGAATTAGTAGTAGAAACACCTAATGATATGATGATCACATCTCAAGTTTATGATTCCTCACCAGGTGATGCTGGTGAGAATGGGCCTCATGACAATATTTTCATTCATATATTAGTTGATGTTTATGTCATATTGTACATGGATTTGATTTATCTATATACACTCACCATTAATTTTTGAGCAAGGGATGTCATGTTTGACATTCCAAAAAAACCTAAGATCATTTATCAAAGTGATGATAATTATGAATACCTTATAAAGATACCATCCATTCCTTGTGTATAAATTTCAATTAGTAAGGGGAATTTATCTCCAATGGATGCAGAGAAACATTAAATAGATGATATGAATATTGTGTTATAATTTGCAGACATAATTATGGAATAGTTTACAATCCCTCCATAATAATGTTTTATCAAATTCTCAAAAAAACTCATACTTGGTTCCACATAAATTTTGAATAATTCTTATGGAATATCCGTAACTATAAGGCCCCGACCATAAAACTTACTTAATATTTAATTAAATGAATAATTCAATTGAGGATCTTTTCAGGTTTAGAGTTTTATAGAATTAGGACATAACTATTACATCTCAAAAGATTACAAAGTAGACACTTCTACTATGTTTTCATAAAATAAAAACTCTTAAAAAGAAACATGTCTACTTCCATTTTTAGATAGCATGACTTTTCCTTGATCCCATCCTTGACCCTATTACACATTAAGTCCTGTGAAAAACATTTCAAAAACATGGGATGAGCATAAAAAAGCTCAGTAAGGGATATACAAGTACGAAATGAAAACATTAGTCCATGTATGAAATCATACATTACTTATGAAACATAAGTATTTTAACATACCTCATAAAATCATGAATAAATCATATAATTCATAAGAAATAAAGGTAACTTGAGGCATTCATAACATTTTTACGTAGGGAGTAACCCTCATGGTTACTTTTGGAATACCCATCACAATATATTCCCTAAATCTCTTCAGAGAAACCTTAACATTTAACTCCTTCGCGTTACCTAATGCATTGGAGAGCTATATCGGGATCACCCACCCTTAGATTATCACGGAACCACCCGTCTTCATAACAATGACCAAGAACCATAACATAATTGTATCACATAAAACATGCATTAAGGAAACATAACATTTCCACATTTCAATCACAAGATATCAATACAACACATTGATATAATAAAAAAATTATGAAAACCATTTTCAATACCAAAATAAAAGAAAAGAAATACATTGTATTTATTATTCATTTTAAAAAAAAATTATGTTATGGCTTGTAGAGGAAGCCAAAACTGAAATAATGGTCACGGCGGCAGAGAAGTCGTTGTCGCCGCATACGTACGACAAAAAAAATTCCTTCTCTCATTTAGTAAAATGCTTCGTATAAAAAAAATATTCTTTTTGAATAAGAATACAAGTAAAAGGGGTTTATACACCGTATAAAAGAATGTTGTGTATAAAACAAAATATGCCTCAATGAATGGAGATTGAGATGAAGTCCCTTACCTTGTGTCCAACGTGACTCGATTGCTCTTTAATCTCCTGAATAATTAACATCAGTTAATTTATACTTTCTTAAGAAGTTTTTTAATGTTCATTATTCCTTCTATATCACTTATTACCATGTCATGAACCCTATGTAAATATTTAAGTTAATAACGGTCATTTTAATGATCATTGGTACTTGAGTCAAAAATAAACTCTTTATAATTACAAGTTGTTCATATATCCTTTATATCCAGAGTTATATTCATTATTTAGATATTATATATGTCATATATATCCAATATATACATGCATTTATAATATTACATAACATTTAGAGGTAAGAAATGAAATGCACCGTTTATGGAGACAGTAAGCTGTACGTACGCATGAACGCTACTTTCATTTCTATTTCGTATTTTATGGAATGGAATCATAATGAAATAAAGGTATATTATAATTCCAGTATAATATCATATATAATATCATTAACTGCATCCTTTATACGTCCCACATATGACATTAACGAATCAAATCACTTTGAGTGGGCGGTAGTCCACACTTCCTAAAATGAAGATATCGCGTATACCCATAATGGAATCCATAAAGGTATGACATAAATGAAAAATAGAGATGCTTAAAGAAAATATAAATATATTATATATCATATATAAATATAGTGTCATCATAATGTCCACCTTTGAAGGTGTTAGAAGAATATTTAACAATCATCGTTTCATGAGGCAGAAATTCACCATCCATGGAAACGGTTTGCTCTTTAACCATTAGATGAAGGTGTGTGTAAGTGTATCTCTAATAATTCTCATAAAAACATCCTAGAACATTTAATAGACTTTTTTTGTTACAAAAGAAAGTAATAAAAAAAGTTTAAGGGGTTGGAGATGCAAAATAAAACATAAGAACACAAGAGAAGACACTACCTTTAAAATGGTTAACTCTTTTTGATTTGAGCTCAAAGGCTTCCATGGAAAGACTTCTGCCCAAAGCGGAGGCTTCTAGGAGTAAAAGAGGGAAGTGGAGAGACAAAATGGTCAGGGGTTGGTGGTGCAAAATTCTTGAGAGGTGTGTGTAAGGTGGTAGAGGTGGGGGCCTTTTATTAGAGGAGAGGAGGGGCACTCTTGGAAAGTTATAAAATGTTACTTTATTATAAAAAGATTTTCGGATTTTAAAAGTAACAAAATTATATATTTTGAGGATAAGGTGATATGAGTTCGAAATACACCCATCCAATAGGGTTTTTACAAGTTTAGGTCTTAGATTTTACATTATCTTTTCATTTTATTTAAATCGTTAAATAATGAGGTAATCGCTACATCACCATAGTGTCATAAATAATTTAATTTATTTAATGTCTAAAAATTATAAAAAAATATCATGATATAGGAAATCGTTTTATCTTTCTAATTAATATTTATAGTCAAAAATATGACTTGTATAACCCCATTTAAAACTTATTTTAGTAAAACAACACATGTTTGTGACATTTTTATTTTAACATTCAATAAAAAGTTATTAATGTCATTTTCCTACCAAAGTGGCTCCATGGGGTCCCTAAGTTGACCCATGGATTGTCTTGGTCGGCCATGATACATCCAATAAGGATATGACATGTGTCAAAGTCATATCATATTATTAAAACATTATTTTTACCTTAAATTGCACTAATTACCTCTAATCGCGATTAAAAACTAAAAAGTTACTATTCACCAAAAAATTATTTTAATCCCATTGAACCACATTTTACTTCTTAATGAAAACCATGAATGTTGGATTTTTGAAATTCAAAACACAGAGGTGGTAAAATTTCATTTAAACGAAAAATCAGTTTTTTAAAGTACCACTTAGTGGTTTCACTATTCATCAAGAATTGATGTTTTTCAGAAAAATACCAAAACATCACCCTAAGATATATTTCATATTCCAAATTAAAAAATGATGTATATTTTAAAAAATTAAAAACATATAAGTTACATTAATTAATTTAATAATTAATTTCCACTATCAGAACAAATAGCGTGTTTTTTATGAATCAATTTATATCAAAAGATTGACACTAGTTTAAGTCCAATTTCAATGTGAAATTAATTCCAAAGACCACTACTGGATTAAATGGTAAAAATATATTCTAAATTCACTTTAAAAACAATTTAAAATATAATATAATCATATTAATAAATTAGATTAAAAATAGGGTTTGAATTAAAATACAACATTCTTCACTATTTATTAAAAAATGAACTTGTTCGGAAAAATACCAAAAACTTACACAAAGTAAATTTTGATGTCACGATTCAAAGGAAGAATTTTATTTGGTCCAATAGAATTTATAAGTGTGACCAAAACTATATTTAATGACGGTTCTCCATCCAATGGCGATAAGTGGACCTTTAGTGAAAATTAGAGTATATATGCCTAAAATTGAATTCTTTTCATATTTTAAGCCTTTAACCTTTATTGGATAAATGTAAAAACATTTAACAAACATATATAATAATATTTTAGTTTTTTCTATTCATTCCTGCCAATACAATGGCTACGTGTTAACTACCATTTAAAATAATATTATTTTATTACTAGTGTGCAATGTACGATTTCAAAGACACTCTTTGTTGCGTATCGGGTATGCTATCACACATAACAACCCCTTTAAACTAAAATTAATATTTAATTCGTAAATATTAATAAATATGAAAATGGTTTATTCTTTATTTACCTGGGATGTTACATCATTTCCTTCTTTTGGGAATTACGTCCTTGCAATTTTATTCACTTATCAAAATAAGTGGGGGTATTTATCCCTCATAGCATTTTCAGATTTCCACGTTGCCTCTTCAACCATATGGTTTTTCCACGAAACCTTTACCAGGTGAATTACCTTATTCCGCGACACTTTCTCTCTATGGTCAAGAATCTGGACTGGTTGTTCTTCATAAGATTGATTCTCTTCCAACCGAACTACCTTTGGGCTCAAAACATGGGATGGATCTGGCATATAATTTCTCAACATCGAAACATGAAAAAAATTGTGTACCTGAGATAAACTCGGAGTTAAAGCCACTCAGTAAGAAAATGATCCAACTCTCTCCAGAATTTCATATGGTCCAATGAACGTTGGAATCAGCTTTGCTTTCTTACCAAATCGTATCACACTTTTCCACTGTGAAACTTCGAGAAAAACATGATCACCTACCTCGAAAGATAGATCCTTCCTCATGTTGTCTGCATAACTTTTCTGTCTACTCTGAGCTATTCTCATGTGTTTCTAAATCAACTAAACTTTTTCTACCATCTCTTCTACCAATTCTGGTCGCATCAGCTTCCTTTCACCCACTTCATCCCAAAAAGATGGAGTTCGACACCGCTTCCAATATAATGCCTCAGTCGGTGCCATCTTTATACTGGAATGAAAACTGTTATTATATGAAAATTCAACCAAAGAATGATGTTGGTCCCAAAATACCTGACAATCCATCGAACAAGCACGTAGCATATCCTCCAATGTCTGAATTGTTCGTTTTGAGTGCCTATCTAATTGAGGATGAAAAGATGTACTAAAATTTAATTCAGCACCCAACAACTTCTAAAGGCCTTTCCAAAAGATAAAAGTAAACCTGGGATCATGATCAGATACAATGGATAAGGGAACTCCATGCAACTTGACTATCTCTTTATGATACAATCAAGAAAGTTGATCTAGAGAGAAAGTATCTCTAATAGGAAGGTAATGAGCAGATTTAGTCAAGCGATCAACAATAACCCAGATTGCATTATTACCTCGATATGTCTTCAGTAATTCCACAACAAAGTCCATGGATATATTTTCCCATTTCCACTCTGGCACTGGTAAAGGCTGAAGCATCCCTTTCGGTAACTGTCACACTGCTTTAACCTGCTGACAAGTCGAACACTTCACAGTAAAATCAGAAATATCTCTTTTCATTCCATGCCACCAGTAATACTTCCGCAGATCTCTGTACATCTTAGTACTGCCAGGAGGAACTGGAAAAGGAGAACTATGAGCTTCACATAACAACTATCCCTTCAACTGTGAATCACAAGGCACAAACAATATCTTCCCAAATCTCAAAACACAATCATTATCAATGTTGAATTCAGGCAACTTACCCTTATAAACCAGCTCTACCTTTTTCTACAACTCACTATCTTGCTTCTGTGCTTTCTTGATTCTGTATGATAGAGAAGATTTCACTGATACCTGAAACAAAATAGAAGGACATCCTACACCAAAAACTTTTATGTCAATTTTCATCAAATCCTTAACCAAAGGATCACGTTCTAAACACAACATTTTTAATGAAGCATTACTTTTTCGAATCAAAGAATCAGCCACTTTTTTTTCTTTTCCCGGATGGTAATGAATTATACAATCATAATCCTTGATTAATTCTATCCATCTCCTCTATCTCATGTTCAATTATTTCTGAGTGAATATATATTTTAAACTTTTGTGAATGGTATATATTTCAGACATTACTCCATACAAATGATGCCACCAAATTTTTAAAGAGAAAACAACAGCAGCTAATTCCAAATCATGTGTAGGGTAATTTACCTCATGAGTTTTCAACTGACGTGGAGAATATGCAATTACCTGATCATTATGCATGAGGACACAACCATGTCCCTTCAATGAAGCATCACGTTATATAACAAACTCACCATTCCTAGAAGGAAGTGCCAAAACTGGAGCATTCACCAATCTTTTTTTCAACTCCTGAAAGCAATCATCACATTCTTTTGTCTAGATAAACATAACACCCTTTCGAGTTAGCATAGTCATTGGACTAGATAACCGTGAAAAAGTTTCAACAAACCTTTGGTAGTAACCTGAAAAACCAAGAAAACTACGGATCTCGGTTACATTGTTGGGTCTTGGTCATTATTAAACAACTTCTGTTTTAGCAGGATCAACAGTTATGCCATTTTTTGAAACAATGTGACCAATGAAAGATATTTGTTGTAACCAAAACTCACACTTTCTTAATTTTCCATACAGTTTATTTTCTTTTATGGTTTGCAAGATAACCCTTAAATGAATTTCATACTTTTATTTACTTTTCGAAAACACCAAAATATCATCAATGAAAAAAACCAGAAACTTATCCAAGAACTCAATGAAAATTCTTTTCATAAGGACCATGAATACAACAGGTGCATTGGTTAAACCAAAAGGCATAACTACAAATTCATAATGGCCATATCTTGTACAAAACGCAGTCTTTGGAACGTCTACTTATTTTACTTTCAACTGATGGTACCCCGACCTCAAGTCAATCTTCGAAAAATACTGAGCTCCCTGGAGCTGATAAAAAAATCATCGATATGAGGCAAATGATACTTGTTCTTAACCGTTATATTATTCAAGGATCTATAATCAACTCAAAGTCTCATTGAACCATCTTTATTTCTAACAAACAAGACAAGAGCACCCCATGGTGATGTGCTAGGTCGAATGAAACCTTTATCTTATAACTCTTTCAATTGCTTCTATAAATCTAAAAGTTCTACTTGAGCCATTCGGTAAGGGGGTTTTGAAATTGACTTAGAATCAGGAACTAAGTCAACAGTAAATTCAACTTCTCGATCATGAATAATACTAGGCAACTCATCAGAAAAAACATCAAGATACTCATTTACCACTTGCACATCATTAATCTGAACAGTTCATTTATTTTCAACAATATGTTCAAGATAACAATCATTTCCATCTTTTACTAGTTTCTCAAATTCCAGATATGTTATCAAAAGAAAGGGTTCATTCTTGTACACAAACTGAAAATCCTTCTAAAAAGAAACAATTTTAGCTATGCTGTCAATCTTAGCATGATAATCAGAAAGCCAATCCATGCCCAAAATAACATCAAACTCTACTACAGGCAAAACAATAAGGTTTGTAGGTAGGTTATTTCCACGGATATGGATAGGAAGATTATTATAAATTCTTTTTGCCTCAACATTTCCCCCAGGTGTTTTTACCACAAGTTCAGGAGTCATTTCTTTAGATGGTATTCCCATTTTACTAGAAAAGTTTTCAGAGATGAAAGAATGTATAGACCCCGAATCAAACAACATAGTGGCATAATCTGAAAAAACAACCAAAGTACCTGATACAACTTCATTTGACGGGCCGACATCTGCTGAAGTAGTTGCAAATGATTTCACCACCCATTTCTGCTTGTAGTCTAACTGCTTCCCATCACTAAAGCTCTTTGTTGGACACTCGTTTGAATAGTGACCCATCTCATTGCACTTAAAAAATTTCTCTAACTGTAAATAAAATTTGGACTTACCATCACCTAGATCTTTTTCAATGCAATCATGAGCCTTATGTCCCATCTTACAACATCGGTTGCACTTTCCAGAATCCATAAGACATTCCCCATCATTCCTTTTACCACATATATCAAAAACTGGAAACTTAGTTTTTGTTACCGTCAGACCTTTTTGAAGAAGTCTTTCCTTTCTCTTGCCACCTCAGTCTCTTCTTCTACTGGTTGTTATAGAACACTTGATCATCGGAACACTCCATTTCCACCTTCTCAGCACATCGAACAATATTTTCATAACTTTTTAACTCACGAGAAGCTAAATCCATTTGATATTTTGGCCTTAATCCTGAGTAAAAATGATTGAATTTACTATCAAGGTCTCGAATTAAATTTAGAGCATACCTCGCCAATCGAGTGAACCTTTCTTCATAGGCAGCCACTGAGTCTTCCTCTTTCCTCAATTCCAGGAATTGTTTTTCCATCCTAAGTCAAACAGCCTTAGGACAATACATCTTAAGAAACATACCTTTGAATTCATCCCAGTCGAGAGCATCAATCTCATCAGTGTCCTTGATATTTTTAACCATTGACAACCACTGATCTACTCCACCCACCAAATGGTAATAGAAACAATAACATTTTGATTTTCTGAACACCCCATGACATCAAAAATCTTCTCCAGTGCTTTAATCCACCCTTCAGCTATAACAGGATCAGATGATCCTCTAAATGATGGGGGATGTTGCCTCATGAAATGTTGCACCACTAACATGATCCTCTGTGGTTGATCTGGTTGATCTCGTGCATGGATACCGTCAACAATTATCGCTTGAGTCAACTGTGCCATTACTACAACAAAATGTTCAGTTACAATTCAGACCATCTCAGGATGTTGATTCGGAAGGTTATTTCCTTCTTTATGCCTTCCCAGCACTGCTTCCCTTTTTCCTCTGTGGAAAAAAATTCTGAACAAAGATGTCTTAGTTGAAGCAACATGGTAATATTAAAATTTTATATCATTTCAATTTGACCATAAAGAAAATATATTTTTTGATAATTATTTAATAGAATCCTAACTCTTAAAGTTATCTAAACCGACCTCTGATACCAAATATAAGGCCCCGGCCATAAACCTTACTTAATATTGAATTAAATTAATAATTCACATTGATGATATTTTCAGGTTTAGAGTTTTAGAGAATTAGGACATAACTATTACATCTCAAAAGATTACAAAGTAGAAACTTCTACTAAGATTCCATAAAATAAAAACACTTAAAAAGAAACATGTCTAGTTTCATGTTTTAGATAGCATGAATTTTCCTTGATCCCATCCTTGACCCTATTCCACATTAAGTTCTGTGAAAAACATTTCAAAAACTTGGTATGAGCATAAAAAAGATCAGTAAGGGATATAAAAGTATGAAATGAAAACATTAGTCCATGTATGAGATCATAATTTACTCATAAAACATAAGCATATTATCATACCTCATCAAATCATGAATAAATCATAGAAATCATGAGACATAAAGGTAACTTGGGGCATTCATAACATTCTTACGTAGGGGGTAACCCTCATGGTTACATTTGGAATACCCATCACAGTATATTACCTAAATCTTTTCGGAGAAACCATAATTTTTAACTCCTTTACGTTACCCAATGCATTGGAGAGCTATATCAGGCTCACCCGCCCTTAGTTTATCACGAAACCACCCATCTTTATAACAATTCCCAAGAACCATAACAAAATTGTATCACGTAAAACATGCATAAAGAAAACATAACATTTCCACATTTCAATCAAAAGATATCAATACAACACATTGAGGTAATGCAAACATTATGAAAACCATTTTCAATACCAAAATAAAATAAAAGTAATACATGGTATTTATTTTTCATTTTAAAAAAAATTTAGGTTATGGCTTGTAGACGAAGTCGAAACTCAAATAATGGTCACGGCGGGGGTGAAGTCGTTGTTGCCGCATATGTACAACATAAAAACATTCCTTTTGTAGTTTAGTAAAATTCTTCTTATAAAAAAAGATTCCTTTTGAATAATCATAAAATTCACAGGGGTTTATACACCGTATAAAAGAAAGATGTGTATAAAACAAAATATGCCTCAATGAATGGAGATTGAGACGAAGTCCCTTACGACATGTCCGACGTGACTCAATTGCTCTTTAATCTCTTGAATAATAAACTTGAGTTAATTTCTACTTTCTTAATAACCTTTTTAAAGTTAATTATTCCTTTTATATCACTTATTACCATGTCATGAACACTATGTAAATATTTAAGTTAATAATGGTCATTTTAATGATCATTGGTACTTGAGTAAAAAATAAACTCTTTATAATTACAAGTTGTTCATGTATCCATTATATACAGAGTTATATTAATTTTGTAGATATCATATATATCATATATATCCAGTATATACATGCATTTATAATATTACATAACATTTATAGGTAATAAATGAAATGCACCGTTAATGGAGACGGTAAGTTGTACGTACGCATGAACGCTACTTTCATTTCTATTTCATATTTTATGGAATGGAATCCTAATTACATAATGGGATATTATAATTACATTATAATTTCATATATAATATCATTAACTCCACCCTTTATACGTCCCACATATGGCATTATCAAATCAAATCACTTTGAGGGGGTGGTAGTCCGCACTTCCTAAAATGAAGATATCGCGTATACCCATAATGGAAGCCAGAAAGGCATGCCATAAATGAAAAATACAGAAGATTAAAGAAAACATAAAAATATTATATATAATATATAAATTTAGTATCATCTTAATGTACACCTTTGAAGTTAGAAGAATATTGAACAATCATCGTTTCGTGAGGCAGGAATTCGCCATCCACAGAAACAGTATGCTCTTTAACAATTAGATGAAGGTGTGTGTAAGTGTAGCTCTAATCCTTATCATAACAACATCCTTGTATATTGACGATACTATTGTTGTTACAAAATAATGGAATAAAAATAGTTTAGGGGGTTAGAGAAGCAAAATAAAACATAAGAACACAAGAGAAGACATTACCTTTAAAACGAGTAATTCTTTTTGATTTGAGCTCAAAGGCTTCCTTGGAAAGACTTCTGCCCAAAGTGGGATTTCTAGGAGTAATAGAGGGATTTGGAGAGACACAATGGGCTTGTTTTGGCCGAGACAAAGGCTTGAGAGGCCTGGGTAAGGTGGTAGAGGTGGGGGCCTTTTATAAGAGTAGAGGAGGGGCACTCTTGGAAAGTTATAAAAGGTTACTTTATTATAAAAAGATTTTCTGATTTTAATGGTCCAAAAATTATATATTTCAAGGATAAGGTGATAAGAATTCGAAATACACCCATCCAATATGTTTTTGACAATTTTAGGTCTCAGCTTTTACAATATCTTTTCATTTTATTTAAATGGTTAAATAATAAGGTAACCGATGCATCATCATGGTGTCATAAATAATTTAATTTATTTAATGTCTAAAAATTATAAAAAAAATATCATGATGTAGAAAATTGTTTTATATTTCTAATGAATATTTATAGTAAAAAATATGACTTTTATATCCCCATTTAAAAATTGTTTTAGTAAAACAACACATGTTTGTGACATTTTTATTTTAACATTAAATAAAAAGTTATTAATGTCCTTTTCCTACCAAAGTGGCTCCATGGGGTCCCCAAGTTGACCCATGGATTTTTGTGATCGACCATGACACATCCAATAAGGGTAGGACATGTTTCAAGGTCATTTACTATTATTAAAACATTATTTTTACCTTAAATTACACTAATTACCTCTAATCGCGATTAAAAACATAAAAGTTACTATTCAACCAAAAATTATTTTAATCCAATTGAACCACATTTTACTTCTTAATGAAAACCATGAATGTAGGATTTTTGAAATTCAAAACAGAGAGGTTGTAAAATATCATTTATATGAAAAATCAGTTTTTTTAAGTACCACTTAGTGGTTTCACTATTCATCAAAAATTGAAGTTTTTCAAAAAAATACCAAAAACATCACTCTAAGATATATTTGATATTCCGAATTCAAAAATGATGTATATTTTAAAAAATTCAAAACATATATTTTATATTAATTAATTTAATAATTAATTCCCCCTGTCAGAACAAATATCCTGTTTTTATGAAACAATATATATCAAAAGATTGACACTAGTTTAAGTTCAATTTCCAAGTGAAATTAATTCCAACGACCACTATTGGATTAAATGGTAAAAATAAATTCTAATTTCAATTTAAAACCAATTCAAAAGATAATATAATAATATTAATAAATTAGATTAAAAAGAGGTTTTGAATTAAAATACAACAGTTTTCACTATTCATTAAAAAATGAACTTTTTCGGAAAAATACCAAAAATTTACACAAAGTAAATTTTGATGTCCCAATTCTAAAAAAGAATTTTATTTGGTCCAATAGAATTTATAAGAGTGACCAAAAATATATTTAATGACAGTTCTCTATCAAAAGGCGATAAGTGGACCTTTAGTGAATATTAGAGTATTTATGCCTAAAATTGAATTCTTTTTGTATTTTAAGCCTTTATCCTTTATTGGATAAATGTAAAAACATTTAACAAACATATATAATCATATTTTAGTTATTTATATTCATTCCTGCCTATACAACGACTACGTGTTAACTACCATTTAAAATAATATTATTTTATTACTAGTGTGCAACGTAAGATTTCAAAGAAACTCTTTGTTGCGTATCAGGTACGCTATCGAACATAGAAACCCATTTAAATTAAAATTAATATTTAATTAGTAAATATTAATAAATATTAAAATGTTTTATTCTTTATTTACCTGGGATGTTACAGTAACAATGTTCCACGAATTGAAGATGAAATTATCGATAAACTATGGCAAGGGATTTATTCAAACAACAATGATAACCTGTAACGCACCTATTATTTTTGTTAAAAACAAATATATATCAGTGCAATACAATATTGATTATCAGGATCTGAATTAGATCATAAAAAAAGAACAATTAACCTATTCCCTATATTGATGACTTTTTCAATCAACTGCATGGAGCTAAATAATTTTCCCTGATTGTAATTTATTATGTATATCATCAATTTAGGATAAAGAATGATGTTATACCTAATAAATCATTCCACAAAATGTATCTACACTCTGAATATACTATGATTCCATTTAGTCTTACTAATGGCCCTTTTAACTTCATAGATTTAATGAATAGTTTTTTATTGTTCTATTTATTAGTCTGTGGTTATCATTATATTTGATATTGTTATATATTAAAAGAGAAACATAGATGATGAATTACAATTTATAATTTTACTAATGACCCTATGGATGAAGAAACTATATGCGATATTTAATAAGTGTGAATATTGGTGGCAACTGGCATTGTTTTTGGATCATATAATCCCTTGAGAGGGTATATCAGTAGATCCATCAAAGATAGAGGCTATTAAATGTTTTTATAGAAAAACCAAATTCACTATGATTTTTATATAGTTTTTGTTTATCTAGATATTACTAATGGTTTATGGATAATTTATCATGAATATATATTCCAATGTCTATGTTAACTTGGGAGGGTGCCATGTTCTTTTGGGAAATTTAATGTGAGGAATGCTTCAGGGAACCAAAGATATGATTAGTCATAATACCTATTATTACATTACCCTATATTGGAAAAGGTTTTATAAACTATAATGAAACTTACGAGAATGGATTTTTTAAATTTATTATGAATAGTGAAATGGTTATGGATTATTTGTCATGGAAATCTATGATTCATGAGAAATATTTACTAACTAATGATTTGGAGTTTTCTATTGTAGTTATTACATTAATAATATAGATGCATATAACTTGAGGTGAAATGTGTTATTTATATACCAATCATAAATGGTTAATGCATATATTAACAATGAAGGAATTGAATATTCACTAAATAATGTCATTAGATATGGAAAAATATTATCACAACTTAATAAATTACAACCCTAGAAAATCAAAAACGATGGCTATTTCATCGAATCGAAGTAATATTGCTATCTTATCAACGATGATGAGTAAAAAATATTAAATATCAATGGATTAAGAAAGGATGTATTTGGAAATCCTAATGCAATGAGATAAATATTTTATTGAAGAATTGAATGCTGAACCATCTATCCATGCAATTATTAAAGATGCATATATAGAAGATATAGATATATAGATGAATCCTAAAAATCATCCTGATTTTATCATAGATCATTGTATAATTATAATGTTTAGAAACCATGTCTATTTTAATTTCATACCAGATATGAATAATAAGCTATTAGAGGAGGCACATAGTTCATAATTCATTCAGGATGTATAAAAATGTATAGAGATATCATAGAGAACTTTTAGTGGGATGGATTTGATAAAGATATCATAGATTTTGTATCTCATTTCATGGTATGTCAACAATTTTAGACTGAGAGAAATAAATATAAGTGATGCTAAATGCATTACCTACACAATAATGGAAATGGGAAAAAATAACAATTGATTATTTATTGGAAACCCCGAAATGTACAAAGGAAATGCTGTTATACAGGCTATAGTCGATCATCGTACATAGTCAAAACACTTCATCACTATTAAATAATACTTATATATAGATTATCTATCCCTAATATATATTATGTAAGTTGTTAGGTTGTAAGGTGTACCACATTCCATTGTGTTTTATTAGAACTCGAGGTATAGTTCATTGTTTTGGAGATGTACATAGAATGATTTAGATATGGAGTGGAGTTTCATCACGAACTAAAATCAACATATAGAATGTAAATCTGATAGGACTATTCAAATACTAGATGATATATTGATATATTTTTTATTGGATTGAAATGGTGGTTGGGGTCAATAACTTCATATAGTTGATTTTTTTTTACAAAAATTAATTTCTTTTCTGAATTAATATGAATCCTTTTGAAAACCTCTATGAGAAAAAATGTTAAAATTCATTGTTCTATAATGATGTTTGATAATAAAATCTAGTGCGACCATAGATAACTAATGAAATTTTAGAGATGTTTAATTCCATTCAATAACACATCAATGCAGTTTAGTGTCAGTAGAAAATATATATAGACAATTACATATGCGTTCAAGAATTTAATGGTGTTGAAAATTGGTTTCTAAGACTTTATCCATGGAAGAATTTTATGAGATTTTAGATGAAATGGATAATAAAACCTATGTATATTATCCCCATTGAAATTATTGATAATATTTGGACTATACCTTATTACATAGTGTTTGAAATAGTCCCCTCGGAATTCCACGATGTGTTCCATGCATCTCTCTTATGAAGAAAACCTTTTGGAGATTTGGGATCATAGATAGAAATTTATTTGACAAAACACTAATCACATGGTCTATGGTTTTTGGAAAAAACACCATCTTGATGAAGCTATTAAGGAACCTTAGGATATAATGGTTCAAAAGTATCCTTAGTTTTTTGTACCAAAATGATGAATTTTGGGGGGTAAATTGATTTTTTGGTGGGTAAAATGTAAAACCATGAATTGTATTAATTATTATATTTATGATAAATTAAATTTCATTTATATCTTTTATTACAAATAATACCATGTTAATCCTTTCCAACATGACATATTGGGTTAGTTTATGTTATATATGACATATTGTTTTGTAAAAAAATGATATATTATTAATAGAGTAATTTATACATGAATGTTATAACCTATCCATTAAACATAGTGATATATATATCAATAAATAATTTTTTATTATTATTAATTTTAGTTTTATTTAAAAGAATCTTATTGAAAAAAAGTACATAAACTGTAGTTAGGTCATTATATATTTTGAAAATACTAGTTTTTCAATAAGTGTTTTTATGTGAACAATAATAAAATTATTTTTTCAAATTTCTAAAATATTAAATTGATAAAATAATTAAGTAAAATTTTTCTTATGTTGACTCTTTTATATTTTTCTAGAATGTTTCATTCATGGCTGAATAGTTAAATATTCTGAATTTTAATTGAAAACGAAAATTTCATTTAATTTATTTATAAATTAAAATTATATTTCAAAATGTTTTAATACAAAAATAGTCCAATTTTACAACCATTAATTCAATTATGTACCTTATAAACAATTTCATTTTTATTTTTCATATGAAATCATTTTAATTATTTGAGAAATTTATCATTAAAAACTGGCATTCTCATCATGTTAGCAAGATTAATTTTAAATTAATTTTTTTTTTAAATTTTGTTAATTGATTAGGAAAAATTGGTTCTATATTTTTATGATCATAATTTAAATTATCCAATAATTTGAACTTAATTTTTGACTCGAATCAATAGTAAGAGTATTAAAATGTTTTTACTGAGGTTAAGTTAATAATTGGTTCACCGAGTGGTTAAACTAAAAAGATACGTTTTAAAATAAACCAAAATTTTTTCCAAACGCCATTTTACTAGATAATATCACCCATATAGATTCAATTATTTTTAATTTTCCATTAGTGGTGTCATGTGACATGATGAAACATGGATGAAATCATTCTTGAAAAAAATTAAAATTGTGTACTTACCACACTTATAAAAGGCAACATCTTCTCCTCTCCTATTCACACCAATAATATATTTTTGGTTTGGCCTATCCATAAAAAAATCCCTTAAAAATTTCATTCTTCCATCATAGAATCCTTATTTTGGAAAAAATGCATCATAGGATGGAATGTTTTGAAAACGTAAGGAGGCTAATGAAAGAAGAGATAACATTCATCAATAACCATTTTCTTATTTCTTCATCCACCTCATTAAATCATTATAATAACATGTTGATATAATAAATTCTGTATATTATATATAAAGAGATATTTTTATGTTATGTCCAGGACCTTCAACTATGTTCACTTCAATCAAATGGGTTATAAATTCATCATTCGTGTGTATAGTGGACTAATTCCTCTAAAAAAGATGTCATTTGTTTACAATTACAACCTCTATAAGATAAAAATAATTATATATTCAATATTTATATATGATATTTATGATATTAAAATATTTTTTAATTATTAAGTCACGCATACCTATACACACTCCATTTATTGGGAAATAATAACATCACACATGTGTACTATAGAGACCCCAAGCATGACGTACATGGACATTACATTAATTTTTTTGCAGAATACATAATATATAACAAACAAAGACACACAAGGACCGTAATAGTTTAGTGTCTTTGGAAACTCAAAATATAATCTTTTAATCGTGTTGAAAGATCTTAAACATCTCCCATAAAGATCTTCCCCTTTTTTTCATACCAAAAACCATTCTTTATATCCTGGGGAAAAGAAAAAATATAAAGGGTGAGCTCAAATGCTCAGTAAGGGTAAGCATGTAGAAAATAAAACAAACAATACACATTTGAACTTAAAAACATGAACATAATGTTTAAACATCAAATTACTGAGCAATGACATAAAACATGGCAGTACGTAAGGAATAGATCATAATACAACATGAATAATGATAAAATAGCATGGGAATAAAACATGTAATTGTGGAAAACCATTAAGCAAATGTTATGATTTCAATAGTAGCCAAGGCATTGCTTCCAAGACCATATTAGGGGACAAAGTCCCTTTTTGAATCGAGTTCACTCCTCGTTCCAGTCCTATATCACTGAACCAGATTAACTTACCATTTCAGACATGTCTATCTCATGAGATATAAATATTTACCCAATGCATTGTAGGGAGATATAGGTCCCATCCATCTCATAATGAAATCATTCTTACTTGTTCCACATTATAAACATAAATCATTCATCATAACCCAAAGAATAAAAATGGGTTTCATAAATATCATCCCATCATAACATAATCCATATAAAAAAATGGATATCATTTAATCATAAGAAAAATGAAACCATTTAAATCATAGAGACAATATACTTGAAACATACACATATGAAATAATGTCATCTTAGATGGAAAATGGTTTTGATAAAACACTTGAAAAGAATTCTTGAAGAAAATATTCTTTCTTCTTAAAAATCATTTTCTTTTCACAAAACAACACACAATTTTTAATGAAAAGTATTTTATTGAAAATAACCATGAAATATTTTAGAGTAAACTTCGTGAAAATAAGGCGTTATGAAACCGTAAAAATCCTTTCATGCCGTATATGTTAAAAGAAACATTCTCCTCGCACTTTTGTCAGAAAAGTCAAAAAGTTCCTTGTGTGGTAACCAAAAGTAAAATTCCTTTAATAACATGTGGTAAATTTATGAAATGGGTAAAAATGACTTTAAACATACATGAAAACATTTTTAGAAAACATGGGAATGTATGATAACAATAACCCCATCAAATACTTATGAATAAACAATCTCGGATAAAAACGAGATTGGAAAAGCTATCCCTTACCTAAGGTCTGATATGATTCATACGTATCCGAACATCCTATATAATGATTTAAATAATTTCATTGTCTTATTCAGAATCATATTCATTGTTATGATATCATATATAGTTCACTTATGACATTATATTACCTGTTCTTTTGTAAATTCCATGTTAAAGCAGCGTTTTGTTTAAAATTGTTTCATTTATCGTACATGTTTCGACTTTATGTTCTTGATATTATTACTTATATCATGATTTACTTAATTCCATAATTTAAAACATTATTTTTATATAATACATATTCAGAATATAAATATCTGACAGATCGATAAATGGAAATGAAATACACCGTTCATGGAGACGGTAGTCCGTATGTACACATGAACGCTATTTTCGTTTCCTTATTGAATTAAATTGAATTAAGTAAATGAAACATATATTTACATAGATCCAGTATCATTATTATGTAATATATTTCATTATTATTTATTATATATACTTTATCGTCATACTTTAATGGTTAATCATGGAAAATGAATCTCATCGCGTTCGTGGAGACGGTAGTCCGTATGTACGAACGAGCGAGGATATCATTCCCATAATTATTTAATAGAATTTTAGTGGATGATATAATATCTCAGAATTAGTATAATGTAATAATATCCATATATATTAATTCTTTACACCATTATACCCATCCAAGTAAGGTGGTGGTTGAAAAACATATTACACCACGGCGTGGAGACGGTATTCCATACGTATGCACGCGTGGTGATTTTGTTTTCCGTAGGATGGATAGAAGGTGAAATGGAGTTGTTTCATATTTATAATAGCATATAATTATATTATTGGTAGTTATGTTATTACTTTATAATGAAAAAACTAATTAAGAAGAAGTTTACGAAGAAAAAAACATGAAAGAATCAGTAGAAGAGATTACCTCTTCTTTGACACAACTCCTTTAAACTTATTCATAGGGCACTAGGGTTGGTATTATAAGAATAAATGAACCTCCAGAATGTTTCTATGTAAGGGGAGAAGAGAAATGGGCAGGGGTTGGCCGAGAATAAAGGCTCAAATGGGTGTGAAGAGATGTGGGAAGGGGTGCCTATTTTATAAGGGAGGAGAGGGGCACCTTTGGAAAAACATAAAATATTATTTTATAATAAAGTCAAATTCGGTTTATAATAACTCCAAATTGTTTTATTTTTAAGATAAAGTTGGTATGGGTCGAAATAATATCAACCAATATGTTTTAGACCAGTTTAGGTTACTATTTTAACCATATCATTTAGATTTAACTCTAAGATAAATAATTTATCTTTTACCGTGTCTTCTAGTTTTCTTACACTATATGTTTTATAAACTTACTATAACAAGACAAAATAACCCCAATTGGTTCATTATTAATATATATAACCTTATATAAGTCATTTGGCCGAAAATTAGATTTTTAGGAATAGAATAACAATTAATAATATAATATTTGTTTTAAAAACTATTTTATGTCAATTTTGACACTATTTGGTAATTGTTTTTTTTGAAACTCATAACAGCATTATTAGTTCTAAATAAGTTAAATTAATAAATAATAACATGTCATATTAACCTATAAAATTAGTGGAATTCATAAAAAGTCTAGAATTATATTTATTTGGGTATTTATAACATCAATTATGTTAATATTTAATTAATAATGTAATTATTGCATCATCATTGTGTCATAAATAAATTAAATTATTTAATGTATAAAAATTATAAATAAACTACCATTATGTAGGAAACCTTTTTATCTTTCTAATGAATATTTATAGTCTAATTTATCTTTTGTATAACTCTATATTACAAATGTTTTCGTCATTAAACATTGATTTTAACTCTTTTAACTCTTCTTTAAATAAAATAATAATAAGTGTCCTAATCAAATCCAAGTGGACCTAAATGAAATTATTTTATTCCTAAGGTTGTTTTTGGTCGAATAAAACTTATCCAATAGAATTAGGACATGTTTTAGGGTAATAAAAATATCATTTTTACCCTTAATTACCCTATTTACTTATAACCATGGTAAATAAAAGTAAAAAGTTACTATTCACCAAAAATTATTTTTATCTCATTGAACCAAATTTTACTCCTTAATATTAACTGTGTCTCTTGGATTTTATAGAATCCACTCACAGATGTGGTAAAACATAAATAAGAGAAATCTACCCATCAAGTTCTCTCAGAGAGTGGCATAGAACATGGCTATGAAAAAGCCAACAGTCACAAAGCCATAAATTTGTTATGATCTAAGGTACCGTCTGATTCATTAGATATAAGAGCACTATGACAACATTTTTGGATTTCAAGATCATTAACCTAAGGTTGATGAATTTGAATTAGAATAAATACTTACTTTATTTCAGTACAATCTCACCATTGTTCGTGCCTTGAACAATTTCCACTTCATCTCTTAAAGAAATGAAGTTGCATTTGTCATTCTTGAAGTGTTAGTAGATCATGTGATAGAATTATGGGTCATTCCATCCGTCTCAAACAAAAGGGTAGAAAAAGTTATAAAATATACATAAGTCCATCTATGGTGAGGTTAATCATATATGATTCCAAAAATAGACTTATAATTCATCTATCATACCTATTAATAAAATAAAACTAGTTTCTACTATCCAGGGACATCCTGTAGGCAAGTGGTAGGCAATAAAGGCTTGTTGCACTTCGGTTGTGGGTTCAATTCCCACAACCTTGTCCGACGCGATGGGTTGTCACCCATCCTACAGGTTTTCTTATTTCTAAAACTACATTATTATAACATTTCTGTAATAATATCGAAAGAAGTTCTAGCCTTAAACAACAATATCTTATGTATAACTTAATTCATTCCAATATTTAGGCTTATCCGTAATACTTCGGTTCAAACTCATAGTATAAATAAAACAATTACTTGAAAGGTCACATAAAAATAATGAGAATACCATCATTTATCCCCCATATATCATACGATATATCTTATTGGTCAAATTACAAACACACGAATACCTTAATCATGTATTCTCTGGAAAAATGAATACCCATTGAACCTTGGTGAAAACATGAATTTTTTCCAAAGTTAACTCTTTCCACATACCAAAATCCAAAAATTCTATATACTCAATGTATGATATAACTTTTTCCTTATATTAGTCATGATCTCATTAATACTATCAAACATTTAATTTCTCCTTATCCCTTCATTATCTGCATATCATCTGCTTTCCAAAATATTTGAATCACTTTTCATGGTTACCGGTACCATATAATTATTGAAAACAAAAACATAGATATTCTAAAATTCCACGATACCATAAATGAGATTCCATGATACTATTTTGAAATCCCATTACATAAACACTTAGTCATTACACAACATCATTGTCATACTCAACATCACAAATAGTGATCGCATGTGACTTCCCATTATCCTTTTCCTTAAGAGGTTTCTCACGTTGATCATCATTAACCCTTGGATTAGGTCATTGATTAGCATAATTCCCCATTTCATTGTACTTGAAGCATTGAAGTGTTGGTGGTGCATTCTCTGTAGTCTTTTCTTTATTCACATCAATAGAAACCCTTTTTCCATTACTTCGACACTCAGCTTCTCGATGACCTTATTTTCCACACTTAAAACATTTTCTAGTCCCTTTAAGACAATCTACACCATGATTCATTCCACACATTGAGAATAAAGAAACATTCATCCTCTTTTCACCATTTTTCTGAGATTTCTCCTTGAACTACAGCTTTCGTTTCTTGTCAAAACCATGAGATGTATATGTAACAACAACTTCCTTTTCTACCTTCATAGCACAACACACAATTTCTTCATAGCTACTGAAGTCTCTTATAGCTAATTCCCTTCGAAGACTTGGTTTTAAGCCACTGAAGAATCAATCATCTTTACTATCAGGTTGGATGATAAAGCCAGATGCGTACCTTGAAAGCCTTGTAAAATTCGCATCATATATTCCAACAGATTCATCATCATTTTTATTAAGCTCAATAAAATCCTTTTCCATCTTTGTTCGACGAATACAAGGGAAGTACTTATTGAAAAATATGTTCTTGAACTCATCCCATTCCATGGATTCAATTTCATCTTGACTCCTCATATTCTTAATTTGATTCAACCATTGATTTGCTTCACCTTATAAATGGTAAATAGCCAGAATGACTTTTTCATGATCCGAATAGCAAAGTATAGAAAATAACTTATCAATGGTACTGATCCATTGTTCAGAAACTAGTGGATCAGAACACCCACCGAAATAAGGTGGACGTTGCCTCATGAAGGACTCAATAGAATATTGTTCTCTTCTATAATCATTTGGAAGTAACAAATGATTCCTATCTTTTGTAAGTATAGAAATAATATTGAGACCCAAAGATTAAAGTACATGGAAATTAATATACATTTTTGCAGAATAATTAATACATAACAAACACAGACACACAAGGACCATAATAGTTTAGTGTATTTGGAAACACGGAATATAATATTCAAATCATGGTGAACGATCTTCAACATCTCCCATAAAGATCTTCCAATTTTGTTTTCTTACCTAAAACCTTTCTTTATATCTTGGGGAAAAGAAAAAATATAAAGGGTGAGATCAAATTCTCAGTAAAGGTAAGCATGGAGAAAATAAAACAAACCATTCACATTTGAACTTAAAAACATGAACATAATGTTTAAACATCAAATTCTTGAGCAATGAAATAAAACATGGTAGTACATAAGGAATAGATCATAATAGAACATCAATCCTGATAAAATAGCTTTGGAATAATTTATTTAATTATGGAAAAATATTAATCGAATGTTATGACTTCCATAGTAGCCAAGGCATTGCTGCGAAGACCATTTTAGTGGACAATGTCCCTTTCTGAATCGAGTTCACTCCTCGTTCCAGTCGTGTATCACTGAACCAGATTACCTTATCATTCCAGCCATGTCTATCTCATGAGATAAAAATATTTACCCAATGAATTGGAGGGGGATATAGGTCCCACCCATCTCATAATGAAATCATTCTTACTTGTGCCACAACAAAAACATAAATCATTCATCATAACCCAACCAATAAAAATGGGTTTCAAAAATATCATCCCATCATAACATAATCCATATAAAACAAATGGATATCATTTCATCATAAGAAAAGTGAAACCATGTAAACCATAGATACATTATTCTTGAAACATACACATATGAAATAATGTCATCTTAGATGGAAAATGGTTTTGTTATAACACTTGAAAAGAATTCTTGAGGAAAATATCCTTTCTTCTTAAAAATCATTTTCTTTTCACAAAATGGCATGGAATTTTTATAGAAAATGATTTTATTGAAAATAAACATGAAATAATGTAGAGTAAAAATCATGTTAATAAAGCTTTATGAAAACGTAAAAATCCATTCATGCTGTATAATTTTAAAAAAACATTCTCCTAGCACTTTTGTCGGAAAAGTAAATAAGTTCCTCGTGTGGTATACAAAGGTAAGATTTTTATCATAACATGTGGTAAATTTTAAAAACGGGTAAAAATGAAATTAAACATACATGAATACCTTTTTATAAAACATGTGCATGAATGATAACAATAACCCTAGAAAATACATACGAATAAACAATCTCTGATAAATACGAGATTGGAAAAGTTATCCCTTACCTTAGGTCCGATATGCTTCGTACGTATCCAAACCTCCTGTATAATGATCTAAATAATGTCATTTTATTTTTACATAATCATATTCATTGTTATGATATCATATATGGTTCACTTATGACATTATATAACCTGTTCTTTTATAAACTCCATGTTAAAGCAGCATTTTGGGTAAAATCTTTTCATTTATCGTACGTGTTTCGACTTGTTATTCTGTATATTATTACTTATATCATGATTTAGTTAATTCAAGAATGTAAATTATGATTTTTACATAATAAATATTCAGAATATAAATATATATGATAGATCGATAAATGGAAATGAAATACACTGTTCATGGAGACGGTAGGCCGTACGTACGCATGAACGCTGTTTTCATTTCCTTATTGAATTAAATGGAATTAATTAAATGAAACATATATGTATATAGATCCAGCATCATTATATGTAATTTATTTCATGATTATTTATTATATATAGTTTATAATCACACTTGAATGGTCAATCATGGAAAATGAATCTCATCGCGTTCGTGGATACGGTAGTCCGTACGTACACAAGAGCGGTGATATCGTTCCCATAATTATTTAATCAAATTGTAGTGGATGATATAATATCCTATAATTATTATGATGTAATAATAACCATATATATTTATTCTTTACACCATTATACCCATCCAAGTAAGGTGGTGGTGGAAAAACAGATTACACCACAGCGTGGAGACGGTATTCCGTACGTACGCTTGTGTGGTGATTTTGCTTTCTGTAGGATGGATCAAAGGTGAAATGGGGTTGTTTCATATTTATAATAAAATATCAGTATATTATTGATACTGATGTTATTTCTTTATAATGAAACAACTAAATAAGAAGAAGTTGAAGAAGAAAGAAAATTGAAAGAATCGGTAGAAGAGATTACCTCTTCTTTGACGCACCTCCTTTAAACTTCTTTTTAGGGCACTAAAGTTGGTGTTTTAAGAAGAAATTAACCTCAAAAATGTTTCTAGGGAAGTGGAGATGATATATGGGTAGGGGTTGGCCGATCTTCAAGGCTCAAATGGGTGTGAAGATAAGTGGGAAGGGGTGCCCTTTTTATAAGGGAGGAGAGGGGCACCTTTGAAAAAACTTAAAATATTATTTTATAATAAAGTATTATTCGGTTTATAATAGCTCCAAATTGATTTATTTCGATGTTAAAGTTGGGATGGGTCGAAATCCTATAAATCGATAGTTTTTAGACAAGTTTAGGTTACCATTTTAACCTTATCATTTAGATTTAACTATAAGATAAATAATTTAACTTTTACCATGTCTTGTTGTTTTCTTACACTATATGTTTAATAAACTTACTATAACAAGACAAAAGAACCCTAAGTGGTTCATTATTAATATATATAACCATATCTAAGTCATTTGGACGAACCTTAGATTTTAGGAATAGAATAACAATTAATAATATAATATTTGTTTTAAAAACTATTTTATGACAATTTTTACACTATTTGGTAATTGATTTTGGTGAAAATAATAACAGCATGATTAGTTCGATAAAAGATAATTAAATAAACATTAAAATGTCTTATTAACATAGAAAATTAGTGTAATTCATACAAAGTCTCAAATTACATTTATTTGGGTATTTATAACATCAATTATGTTAATATTTCATTAATAAGGTAATCACTGCATCATCATTGTGTCATAAATAAATTAAATTATTTAATATCTAAAAATTATAAATAAAATACCATTATGTAGGAAGTAATTTTTCCTTTCTAATGAATATTTATAGTCTAACTTATATTATGTATAAACCTATATTAAAAATGTTTTAGTTATTAAACATTGATTTTAACTCTTTTATCTCTTCTTTAAATAAAATAATAATAAGTGTCCTAATCTAATCCAAGTGGACCTAAAGGGTAATATTTTATTCCTAAGGTTGTTTTTGTTCAAATTAAACTTATCCAATAGAATTAAGACATGTGTTAGGGTAATAATAATATAATTTTTACCCTCAATTACCCTATTTACTTTTAACCGTAGTAAATAAAAGTAAAAAGTGACTATTCACCAAAAAATTATTTAATCTTATTGAACAAAATTTTACTCTTTGATATTAAACATGTCTTTCAGATTTTTGAAATTCCACTCACAGAGGCTGTAAAATTACATTTTATGTAAATTTTCAAAATCTCCTAGGAGGTGGGTAAAAACGGTGAAAAGTTCAATAAAATTTTTATATATCTAAAATTATTATAAAATGACTCTAATTAATTACATTAAACTTATATAGGTATTATGTATCAATTTTTACCTAAAATAAATTTATATAAAATAAATAATTTATTAAATAAAAAGTCTGTTTTTAAATAGTAACCCAGTGATTTCACTATTCATAAAAAATGAATGTTTTCAGAAAAATACCAAAAATTCACCCTAGTCTAATTTATATATTCCGAATCCAAAAATGAAGTCCATTTTGATTGATAAAATTTATTAAATTTGAAAAAGTGGGTATTACTATTCATAAAGGGTAGTTCATAATAATATTATAATAATATCTCGTTTAGTGAAACTCGGTATTGCGTACTACCCACGCTATCGAGGAAGGTCTTGATTGCATGTAATGCAATCCAATTCATGGCTGCGTGTAGTGAATGCTCTGTTTGGTGTTGCGTATAACATAATCAAAACTTGTTTCATTTATATAGTAAATAAAATCTATACATAATGTTGCGTAGTGTAATTTTCACAAAATGAACATGAAATTGTTTGTGACACGAGCAAAGAATAATGTTGCGTATACTGTAAGCTAATATAGTGTTGCGTATAGTACAAGATAATTTTGGTGTAGCGTAAAACACAAGACATCAATGAAATTAAAAAGAATAATTCTCATAAAATCTCGGGTTGTTACATGTACGGTGGAGTACCACCTCGTAATGCGGTTTCTTTCATTCATGATTTACATAAAAGGTAATAAGGATGTGTTAAACGATAATATGTTATTTATTTTATATTAATTTTTGTAATGATAATATATCACTTATCTCTTTTTCTTTAAATCTATCATGAAAATGGAAACTGTGTTCACACATATGCACAACCTACTATCTATTTGAATGATGTATTACATTTTCTATAACTAAATATTAAATATTTTTTAAATAAATATATATTTAATATATATTATATTTTTATCTTGGTTAAAAATATTGATATTATTAAATCATTATAAAATTATTAGGACCAAAAATAATAAATCAAAACATTTACAAAAAAACATTGCAGTTATTACCCGTATCCTAACTTCAACAAGGAATTGTTAATAAAAAGGCAAAAAAGGGCATAATGAATCTAATTCTATGATATATATAAATATGATTCTATATTATATTTCTGATTAGATTAAATTCCTGATATATTAGTTTTTAATGTGTATGATATAATTAAATACTTAATGTAATGTATTTCTATTATATCATTTGATTCTGGGAGAAGTATGTAAATTCACAAATAATTTCTTCTATGTGGTGTATATAATTCATATTTAACATCTTATAACCTGGAAAAATTATTATCATGATTTTTATTATTTTATTATACATTATTCATTAATGACGCATATGATTCATGATATTAAAAAAATAATAATTGATTTTTGTCTCAATCTTCCATCTTTGGGACATATGTTATGTTATGCACCTACATTCTCCATGAGGTGCATACACAACTCATTCGATATGTAATATCATGAATTTATTTATACTCAATTTATATTTAGTTTTATTTTATTTTATTCATTGATGGGCATTATGATTCAATGTTACTAAGTTGTAATGATTTAATGTAACAATCTCATCTTTTATCAAGATTGTTTACAATTATGTTCCGAATGATAAAGTCATATGACCCAAATATCTATAAACACGTGAATTTTATACTCCACTATTTATTCAAGGTATTATAATTTTATTTTCAAAATTTCCAATTTTTTTACTTAAAATAAATATACAGACCCAACCCTAGAAGCCAAGAGATAGTGCGTTATTTCATTACATTGGCAATATTACATAGAATCGAAACTCGAAGGATGAATCTGTTTGGTAATCATAGAATTCATTATTAATACATTTGTAAAATAGGAAATACAATCATGATACATAATAAAATTAGATAAACTGTATCCTTGAATTCTTATTCAAATATGTATCCTTGAAAACATGGGGAAAAATAATAAGGGCAAGATCAAATAATCAGTAAGGGTAAATAAAGTGGATGAAGTAATAAATCCATGAGAGTAAATAAACAGGTAATGGTAAATAACAGATAAAAATACACTTTTAATGAATACATAATGTAATATCTATATAATTTGGTAAGAAACTAAAAACTCATTCCATTAAATCAATGAATTGACAATTAAATACATCCATATATATGTTGATGCAAAATTTCATGGATAAATAGTACCTGAATTCTAAATAAAGTTATTTCATAATTATTAGATCTCATGTTTCTCAATAAAATAATACCTTTCCAATCCACAGATAGTTTAACTATTATAATTTGGACAACTAAATCACCTCATGAGACCAACATTGCACCGAGGGCTCGTATTAACTAGTCTCTAATCCATTGGTATTGCCTTAAATAGTCCCCAACCAATATGATTTAAGTTCAAATAATTACTCTTATATTTAATAATCGATTTTACTTAAAAAAATGTATCTATAGTAAATAGAAGTAAATGTTTTATCAATAATTCCCCACTTAGTAAAATAAATGTCAAAGAGAACACAATATGTAAAATGATATTCGGTTTAGGAAATAATAATATTCATAATGTGGGAACACAGATACTCAATGTAATTTATAATTAAAAATTATTTAAATAAAATTATTATTTAATATAATGTTAAAAATCAACCAATGTAGTGATATTTCAATGATAATAATTAAGAACATTTTTTAGGAAAATATTCTTTAAATATCTCAAAGTTCCCCATACAACATGAAACATTTAAAAAATAATTAAGAGGAAGTAAATTTTTTAATACCAGGAAGGAAAAGGATTCATGATACAATTTTACAAATTGGGGTAGTAGATACTCTACAAAAAAAGTGGTGTATATGGTGTATGCCACAAAGAAAGAAAAGAATGAAAAAAATCCCTTATCTTAACCTTCCATTTTTGTGTGGTATTTATCCTACTTTAATGTGGAGTAAATTATGTTACTGACTTATACAATAAAATTAATTATGTTTATAATATTATATATTTTCTTCTCATAACATCATATTACCTATTTGTTAATAACATTTCATTATTTTCACTATATGGGTTGTTAATTGCCTAGTATACTCAAATATGTTTGACTTGTTATTTTATTATCGTATCAATAAGATCTCTATTTAATCATATATATAATCTAAAACACTAATTATTTATCTTATTTAATAATTAAATATGTATTTAGACTAATATATTATTTATGGAGATAAGAAATGAAATGCACCATTCATGAAACGGTATGTCGTATATATGCATTAACATTAATTTCATTTCATTTTCATATTTAATGAATGAAAATAAAATGATAAATATGTTTATTATAATTAAATTATAATATATATTTAATATATTTTTTATAGGTTTATTAAAATAATCCTTATATGTTTGATGTATAGCATGAATGAGTCACATCGCTCTGTGGAGGCGGTAGTCCACACTTACACAAACTAGGTTATCATATTTATACCAAATGGAATTTAAAGGGGTATGTGTTATAAAGAATTAAATAATAATATATAAATATTAAATATCATATCATACAATATATATATATATATAAACATGATTTACATTATAATGGACTCTATTAGAGATGGTAATGAAAAAATCAACAATTATCATTTTGTGAGTCACTTGTTCACCGTACACAAAAACAATATCATTGTTACCCATTAGATTGATTTGTGTGTACGAGTAAGTATAAAACATATCATAATAACATAGTAGTATATTTAGGACTTAGTTTTCTTTATAAAATCATAGAATATTATTATTTGGGTAGTTGAATAATCGAAATAAAACAATAGAGCATAATGAAAGATGTTACCTCTTAATTGGGTAACATTATCAAGATTGAACCAAAAGAATTACTTTGATGGATTTTGGACTAATTGGAGTCTTATTGTATTATTTTTATGATGTTTAAGAGATATTTTGCAGATCATGGTCGATAAAAATTGGCTTCTAATGTGTGAGGAAGTGGTGAGAGAGGAGACCATTTTATAGTGGGCGTGGAGTGACACTCCTGTAATATTTTCACAATGGAATTCCATACATAATTTTCATATTCTCTGTGACTCCAGTAATAGAAATATGTTGATAAAAGAGAGTATAGGGTCTATTTATTTCCATAAAATGTATTTTTGACATGTTAATATGCTTTTTAGCCTTGAATTTATAGTTTAGTGCTTTATTAAGTTTAAATTTCTCTAACCCATTGTAATTAATTTTAATCACTTTCAGTAACAATTTTGAATGAAATATCTTTTAACAAAATAGAAATTATGAAGTGTTTTGACTCCAAATATTGAATCCATTTTTCTAAATTTCAATCACATAAGTGGCATAAATTATTTTAAAAATCATTTAACAGGTAGGACTACAATGCATGTTTTTAATGTCAAAACATCCAAAATATTGATATATTTGGGTATTTAATTTCATTTTGAAATTGATTTTAATAAAAATAAATTTATTAAATTATAAAAAATATAATTTAATTAAACATTAAAACCAATATGGAACATAATATAACCTTAAAAACAAATTATATGAAAAAGCAGTTTTGAACTGAAATTTACTATTTTTAACTATTTGTTCAAAAATGAATCTTCAATGAAAAATAAGAACAAATAATCCAAAGAAAATATTAATGTTAAAAATTAAAATATTAATTTTATTTTCACAAATTAAATCAATTACTGTTTCAAAATTCAAAATGAAAATGGTTTCTCCAATAAAAGGTGGTAAAATTGCCTTTATATAAATATAGATTTATTTGTGTGAAATTTGGTTTGTTATTATCTTATTCTGATCAAAACCTATGGATGGATATTAAAAACAATATATTAAATATATAAAATATATATTTCATTAAAATCCTTGAGTAATTTCAATTAATTATGTTTATTAAGAAAAAAATTCATTTGAAGCATAATAATAATAATATTTATTTTTTATATCTAAATGGTTATTATATTAACTTCTCATTAATTGGAAACGAATGAATTCATTTTATATTTATATAAACCCAAAAAAATTCATATGTTATTTAATAATATGAATAACAAATCAATTAATTTTTAGGTTATATAATATTATATTAAATAATAATATATTAAGTATACATTGCTATAAGGTGATACTTGGTATTCTGTGTAACACAAGATATCATGGAAGGTTTCTCATTCATTTAACAAAATAATACATGTTGTTGAACACATTAATTCCATAAATTATAATACATCTAATTATGTTCATCAATATTTTGAAATATAATTGGATAATATATTCCCATTTTACACTTGTTGTTATGTATCAGAAACACTATTGAATATTATGTTGTACTTTAGAATTTATGTGTGCTAAATTCTACCAAACATATTTAAAATGAGTACTTATAATTTAAAATGAATCTAGGAAATTAGGGGACTGATATTTTAAAATAACTATTTTTGAAAAACCCACATCATAAAAAGGTGTGATCACACATATTCATAATAAGAGAGAGGGAGACAGAATAAATTAAAATGGTTATATAAATATGTTCCATAGTTAGAGAAGATATAAGGGAAATGGAAAATGTGGAAACAACGAAAATAATATAATAATAGTGTTATGGTGGAGAGTTCTAGAGAAAATTGTTAAGACAATGTTAATAGGTAAAAGGATATAAATCTGTGATGATTTAAGGGGTCATTTGATTCATTAAAACAAATAAAAATTTGGTTTAAGAACATTTTTAATGGATTTGAAGAATTATTTTAATCTATAAGAATATCAGTAAATAAACAAACTTGGTATGTTTTAATAAAAACAATACTATCCTTTGGTCATGGATAGAACTATTTCTACTTCATCTCATAGAATAATATTAATCATATAGTGATGAAATATATGAATATTTAAAACTAAACCCAAATTTCAACACAAACCATTTCATAAATGGTTATTATTTTAAAAATATTTCAATAAAATTCATTGGAATGATAGTTGGTGGATTTCGTAAATGAAATAATTATCATCAATCAATAAATATGAATATGTTCTATGTTTTCACATTCCAAACATGTGAATAACTTTATCAAATAATTTTTTAACTCAATTCACCATAAAACCATTTGGGAAACATGCACTCTTCGTTATTCATTATGTGAGAAAAATGTTATTGGATATATTATTTAATTCCAAATGTGTTGTAAAATATATCAATGAATGTGAGGAAGAATTGTATAAAATTCATTTATTAGTTCCAAGGTAATCATAATTTTCCCAAATCAACCAATTTTCATCATTATCTCTACATCCGAAACATATTAATGGTTGAGTTTCCCTTGATAATGTGTTTGTCCAAAAAATATAACATACTAATGAAAAATGTTTCTTGGAACCATTCATCATACGATCTAAAAACCTTTTAAAAAAGTACAGAAGTAGAATCCCTATATATTCCAAATTTCTTATAACTAGTACACCGATAATAAAATATTAAAATGATGTAATTATTTATTCCAAATATATAAATACACCAATTATTACACTTCATACATAATCCATTAACAATGAAACCCCATACTACCACTCAATACTTATATCCTATCACATTTCACCAGTATTATCATCATCATAAACACTATAACTATTATGTGTACCACCTGTTGGATTCTATTCAACATAGTTCCACATAAAACATCGATTTTCATGACGACTATTCATTCCACACCTAAATCATTTAACTTTAAATTATTTCATAGGTAGTCCAATATTATCATCCATTTCATCCACAAAAAATTCATTTTTCCAATGAAGTTACATGATTTGAGTTCTTTTCCACAGTTAAACCATCTTATTGACCCTATAAGACATTTACTTGAGTGATTATTTCCTTATTCTTGACATAGAGGAAACTGAATCAACTTTCCTCCAAGGTCTCAATTACTCAAAATTCAAGTGAACTCCTTCATTCCCCTCCCTAGTGAGTGAAAGAGTTGTTTAAGGTAAAAAAATTTAACCACGATCTGTGAATGTTTATTAAGCATGATTCCAACATCCATTCATCTAGTTATCATTACATTAATCTTATCATCATTATGTTTTTCATCACATACAATATTAAGCCAGATCCTCTGGGATCCTACCATTGACTAAAACTAGAATGCGTATAGTGAGAAACAATTATCAAAACAAAAAAACTAATTATCATGTAAAATTACATATAAGATGATGAAACCATGAATCCATCTTTTTTTATCTAAGAAATCATAGTTTTATAAGAGGTTATTCATATGTATCTTCTAATTAAATCCTGCATGATGTTTTATAAATAGAAAAAAGAATTATCCTATGTTTATCCCTTGGGAGTGTCATACCTAGTGTTTCGTAAGGCGCTTTTTCATTTAGAAAGTTACCTCGAGTTATGCCTAGAACAACTTGTCATATTTATTACCCTTATATACTTTTATGCTAGAACAAAATTCAAGTGTAGTATCCATACATGGATATATTTCCTAGAATACCCCCAGAATTTACACCTTAACTAAATTCTATGATTTCCTTATATACTAATCTGCAATGTCAATCATAAGTTTTCCTCTGAAATATATGTTTTATAAATATTATTTTCAAGTATTCTCCTAAGATTCCTTTCATACCAACTTTAACGCCCATACCCAAGAATCATAGTGCCAATGCAATTTTTACACTGGAATGACTATAAGGAATCAACTCATAAAGGACAGATAAATTTAGCAGTCTTGGAAAGAAATATTAAATACATGATACCCATAATACATTAGGAAAATAACAAATAAAAAAATTAAATATAATAAAATGAAATAAACTCCTTCCTTGAATTCTTATTAAATTTTTTTCCATGATAACTTATTGTTAGAAACACCATAAGGGTGTTAAAATATCATATATAATGGTAATGAATGCGGAATAATAATGAATCGATTAGATCAAATCAACATGGGAAGGTAAATAACTGATAACACATTCTATTAGGATAACTAGATAAGGTAATATCAGTATGGAAATGTAAGAAACTAAAAACAAATTCGAGTAAATCAATGAAATGAAATTAAAATTCATCCATTGATAGGTCAACATACAATATCTTGGATAAATAATAACTGAATTCTCAATAAATGCAATGCATAAATTTCAGTCTTCATGTTTCCCAGGCACATCATACCAATATCATCCCAAGACTGCTATATTATTATTATTTGTCCAAGTAATTAGCCTCATGAGACTACCAATGCATCAAGGGGCTTGCATTAACTAGTCCCCAACACATATGAATTTCTTTAAACGGTTTTCAATCCATTTATTTCATGTTCAAATAATTAACCATATATTTAATAAACACTGTTCCATATCAAAATGTATCTCTATTGAATACTTCTTAAACTTTATCAATAATTCCCTAGTTAATAAAATAACTATAATAGTTAACTGTATGTGTAAAATGATATAATGTTTAGTAAATAATAATATAAATTGGGGAACAATATGTATATTACATGTAATTTTCAAAACAAAAATGATTAAATTAAATTTATTTTTTTCATGATAATGTTAATAATCACTAAAGAAGTAAGATTTCAATGATATCCATTAAGAACGTTTTTGAGGAAAATAATATATTAAAATCTAAAAGTTTATTATAAAAATTGGAACATTAAAATCATAATTACCCTAAATGAATGTTTAAGATACCATGAATATAATGGATTCATGATATAATTATTAAAAAGGGGATGTATATACATAAAAAAAATATATGTATGTGGTATATGGGGTGTATGCCTCATGAAAAGAAAAGTAAGATAAGAATCATTTACCTTAATATTAATTTGGTTGTACGGTATTTATCATCTGGTATAATGGTTAAAATTATGTTACTAAATTATATAAGAATAATAATCATGTTTAAAATATTATATATCATATTTTTATAATGCCTTATTACCCACATGTTAAGAATCGTTCCTTATTTTCATTATTTTGGGTGTTAATTTCCTAGTTTACTCAACTGTGTTTAGAATATTAATTTGATTCTATTATCACAAAGAAAATTCATTCATAATATTTAGTATGTAAAATTATACTGAATTATTTTATTTATTCATTACATATGTATTTATTATAATATATAATATTTGGAGATATGAAATGAAATTCACCGTTCTTGGAGATGGTTGGTTGTATGTATGCATGAACAATATTTTGAAATAATTAACTTATTAAAATAATGAAATTTAAATCATACAATTGGATATTATAATTCTAATACCATATATATGTCATATATGTTACATAAGTTTATTAAAATAATCCTTAATTTGTTCCATTTATAGTATGAATGAGTCACGTCATTTTAAGGAGGCTATAGTCCACACTTCCACAAGCGATGTTATCTTTTTTATATAAAATGCAATGTATAAGGGTATGTGTTATAAAATAATTAAATAAGAATAGATAAATAATAAATATCATCTAAATAATATATAAATATATTTTATATCATAATTTTCACCATGAGATGTGGTAAAGGAAATATAAACAATCATCAATTCAGGAGGGTTTGTTTATTGAGGAGCCATTTTTTGGTTAAGGAAATATAAACAATAATCTTAATCGGGTAACTTATTTTGGTTTTTACCAAAAGAATTCCTTGTATGGATTTATGAAAAATGATATTCTTCAATAAATAGGGTATAGATATTTAGGAGCTATTTTTCAGATCTTATTCTATCCAATGTGGCTTGAGAGGGGTGAAAAAGTGGGAGGAGTGGGGGCCCTTTTATTATTAGGCAGGAGTGTTACCCCTGTAATATTTTTACAATGAAATTCTATACTTGTTTTTCATATTCAAATTTTCTCCCAAAATAGACCTAATTATATCCATAAGAGGTTATAGTCAAAATGTAAAGATAAAATGGATTTCAGAAAAGTGTATAGGTCATTTTAGGCATTCTGTATAATGTTGTTTCCAATATTAAGCTTAACTTCTTCTTAATCAATGAAATGAATTTTAGTCACATTCAATATTGTTTTTGGTCAAAAAAATTATATATTATTAGACCATATATATCATTTTCAATCTAAATATCAAATACATTTTTTATAATTCCTATCATAGATGTTGTAGAAATGAGTTGATATATCATCCCACGGGCGGGATGAAAATGCCTGTTTTTTGAATTAAAAATATACAAAAGTTTGATAAACAATTTGTATTAAATTTTCATGTGAAAATGATTTTAATGATAGAAATATAATTAATTAATAAAAATATGACCCAGTTAAACTTTTAACAAAAATCTAAAACATAATATTACCATATTAATAAATTAGATGAAAAATTTAATTTTGAACTAAAATTCACTATTTGTTTCTATTCGTTAAAAAATGAATGTCAAAGATAAAAAAATCACCCTAAGATAATTTTTATGATTAAATTTCAAATATGATGTTTCTTTTTACATATTAAATCCATTAGAGTTTCAATATTCATATTAAAACTGGGTTCTCCATTAAAAGGTGATAAAGTTTCATTTATGGAAGTATAGGTTTATATATGTGAAATTTGGTATGTTCTTTTCTTATTCCTATCAATCCAAATGGATGAATATTAAAAATATTTGATTTAATATATAACGTATATATTTCATTAAAAAAATTAACTATTTGTAATTAATAATATTTCTTACTACAAAACTTCTTTGGAAGCATAAAATTAATAATATTTATTTTCTATAACCAATTGGTACTTATTGTTTATTCTAATTAACTGATAACGAATGATTTTTTTTATATTTATATAAAAAATTAATTTTTTGATTTTATTTAAAACTATTGATCAATTATTACCAAAGGGATCCATTATATCATATTATATTAAATAATAATATTTTAATAATACATTTTTATTTGGTGAAACTCGGTCTTGCATGTAACAAAAGCGATCATCGAAGCCTACTCTCACGTGTTAGACACGCTAACTAACTGTTATGTGCATTACACGTTAAAGAATATATTAAATTTGATTTAAATATTTAATATATTGTAATGTATCAGGTTAATATTTTCCCTTTCTAAACGTGGTGTGTCATGAGATAAACACTATTGAATATAATGTTTTCTATAGAATTTCAAGGTATTAAAATAATTTAGATAATGTATTTAATTAAAGATGTTTATATTTATCTGTTGGGACAAAAAAAAATTATTCCAAAACCATGCTTTCTAAAAGTTTTATCATTTTCTATTTGTCTCCTTTGATTATTAAAATCCACATTTATATATTTTTTTAATTTTTACAATTTTTAAATGAATCTTCAAGTCATTTTCCAAATAATCCCCATTGGATTTTAAAAAAATGTTAAATGACTCATTATTCAGAAATTTATTGATTGAATGAAACTCCCAATCATTAGAGCTATTTTTTTGAATATTACTTTATTTGTATTTAATGTTTTTTCTAAAAAATTAATTTAAAAACATTTTATGTTTTAAAACGTTTTTTTGAAAGGGTAAAATAAATTTTTAGGAAGAAATATTTTAAATAATTATTAAAAATCATTTTCCATCTAAGATTACATTTCTTGATGTTACCTTTGAATTATTGGGGACATGATCCTTGGACATTATTCTTATTTTTTGTCTGAATGACTTATTGTTTTGATATAATTGTTTTTATGAAACCCTTTTCTCTTCCATGTGATATTCCTTGATAAAATTATTTTGAAACATGCTTCTTTTCCATGGGATACGTTATTAGGAAATAACTAGATGATAATTAATCTTGTCCAATTTGCACATGTTATGATATAATGAATTTTTATTGAAACCCATTTCATTTCATGGGTTATGATATGATGAATGTTTTTTGATTTTCTAGCAGACTTAAATATTGTTTTCATTATATGAAATGTGGGACCCATATCTCTTTCCAGTGCATTCAGTACATTTTTATATGTCATGAAATATATAGGACTGTAACAGGGATCCCACCATGATTGTAAGGTAAATTTTCCACTATGATAGTCAGGGGAGTAAAAATATACCATGTTGATGATTTGGGGAGTAAACTCATTGCAATATGATAACTTCATCAGTGATCCTTGACTACAATGAAAATTATTTCATATGGTTATGTGTATCCTATTAATCTCTGTATTATGCCAATTTTATACTCTCATAGATCTTGTTATTTGGTTACCTTATGGTTCATGTCTTATAAATTTCCAATATATATTTCATGACTCATGATTAGGATAATTGATATGCATGGCACATTTTTCAAATGTTATGATCATGGTATCACAACCATATTTTCTTACTACTCTTACGTATATCCCTTATTTACCCTTATGAAGCACCTATTATCACCCTCTCTAATGTATCATTTCAAAAAGTTATGATATATTTTATTATGTATAATATGTGTGAGAATGGTGATAGTTATTAAGATCATAGCTGGATATGATGTTGTCTATAAATAGACTAGTTGTTTGTGTTTCAATGTTTTAAATGAAACTAATCTATTATAGTACTCAGGCATGTGTTTTTGTAAAGAAATGATTATTAAAAAAATTATGTAATATCTATGTATTATAATCATGGTTTATTATATATATGTGATATAGGGTAATTTACTTAAGGAATGATCTATAATAAAATTGTGGTTTTATTAATGAATTATGAGGATTAATATATTAATATTAATTTTTGTGTTTTGTCCTACAGTTTTGTAATAAATTTTATTTCAATAATGATAGTATGAATAACATGTTACAATTTAATGTATCATATGATCTGTTAATAGTTATTTTTTCCTTCATGTATAAAAATAAATTATAATCAATATTTTTTCTTTAGATTAAGTATTGAAGTTAAAATTGATCAAAATACAATTAAAGAATGAAAATGTGATTATTTAATTAAAACATGTCATGTATTTTTATATTATTTTCAATCTATTATTATTTTAAAATAATCCCTCAACTATAAAAATAGGACCTTGAAACAAAAATATTATCTAATAACCTCCATGTTCTATGAATCAATGGTCTTCTAGTACATAATAAATTTATAGTTCTAGGGTTGTTACCATTCTATTGAACATTAATGTTCTTCAAATCAATGACATCTTCCAATCTATAAATTTATTAATTCATTACTTGCATGAATATATATTCACTTACCAAATATTTTCTTCGACATGTTAACATAGTAATGTGTAATTCCTTATGACCTTCATATTTCTGTTTCCCTCATATTAGACGATGTTTTTATTATTATTTTTATGATGATGTGGGTTTTCCTCAAAGGAAATTTTCAAATTAAAATCCATTGATTAATGGGAAAAATTTAATATTTTAGGGATGAAATTTATTTAATGGGGTTTATTATAAATCCATAAGATTTTAAAAGAACAATATGTTCAATGGCGTATGCAAAAAAAACATAGATTAAAAGAACCATGGATATTCATTTAAATATTATTATATAAATATGTCTATTATAACCTTTCCATTAGGTATGATGGAATCAATAAGAATAAATAATTAATGAAATATATATAAAGGTTTTAATCAATTTTATGGTTTTTATAAAATTATTATTAAATAATAAGTCAATTATTTTTAAGAATATTTTTTATTTAAAAAGGATTTTTTTAATTATTGAAAGAAATTATTATAATTAATTTATATAACTTTTTGAAAATGTATTTTATAAAATTAAACTAATTTATAAACTAAGAGAAAAATTATCCTAGGGTTACATTTTGGTATTTTTCTAAAAATATTTACATTTCATTGAATGGTGGAACATACATTTTTTTTAAAATTTTCATATTCTATTAAATAAGTTATCCAAATTAAAAGAAAAATAATTGTTTTATCTTTTTTATAATTAAATTGATATTTAATTAGTTTAATTTAATTTAATTAAATACATTTAAATCACATATATACAATATTTTTGTATATTTTTAATCATGGGCTTAAAACATATTTTTTAGAAAAATTACATAAAAAACATATTGTTTCCCCATTTTAATTATCTAAAATAACCCATAATAAGGAATGATTTAATATTAATGTAAACAATATATATCTATATTCTTTAACTAAAAACTAAATATTGATGATGACTATTCATATAGTTATCGTTAGATACTGATTTCCATTAAAAATGCCTTTTTTTCTTAAAAACCTGATTTTGTCTGGCTTGTGATATTTATTCCAAATTAAATTCAATGAACTCTATGAACTGAATTGTTGAGTCAAATGATATTTCAACATTCACATCAATCATTTGTTTTGTAAATCACAAATCAATCAATCGTAATCACTCTCTTTAATTTTCATGTATGATGTATCCTTATCATAGTTGTGTTTGTTGATTCATTTACATCATTTCATATGTTGTTTAAATCATAACTAGATTATGAATTGAATCAAAATCAGAAATTATTATCAGATTATTTAATTATTTTTAAGTAGAAATCATAACTAGATTATATACTATGTTCTATTCACATCCCTCGTAATATCAGGAATCGTAACCTAACTGCGTATTGTATTGTAATAAGGAATCGTAACCAAACTATGTACTGTATTGTAATCAAGAATCGTAACATGACTATGTATTGTATTATAATCAAAATAAGTATAGTATCATAATCACGATATCATAATGAAGATAGATTTTGAATCGTAATCATGTATCGTAATCAAGATATCATAACCATGATAGATTCAGAATTGCAATCATGTTTCGTTATTATGATATCGTAACATGGATAGATTCTGAATTTTAATCAAGAATCGTAATCACGATATTACAACCAAGATTTATTATAAATCATAACCACATTATGAATCGTAAATAGGTTTTTATTTGTAATCAATATGCATATTTATCTTGTTAAACCTAGTAAAATGTTATGTATTATACTTTTAAAATGAATTATACTCTTATCATAACTTAAATACAGCTTTCATGAGTTTCATATTAATTTTTTCATACTTACTACATTCTAAGTAATGTGATTTCATTGATTTTGTTATTTACCAATCAAAACAATGTCATGTATTTTGTTTTTCTACTGTCGTAATCCCAGTTGTCCAAGCCACTCCATGTTTTTCAGAGAAATATGACCGTTGGAGAAAATATGAATGTTGGGACCGGATGCCTATGAATAGGAGGTCCTTCAAATCAGAATAAACAACTATGCTTCTATCAGGTTCTAGATAGAGATGTTGTTACTTCTCTCTTACTTTGTGCAATAGCCTTTAAGACACAATAAGTGAACAACTCCTTCCATGTTCTTTAATTCTTTTAGTTATTTGTTTCTGATTCGTACGACTGATCATTGTAATAATTATCGAGGGATTCTAAGGATAGGAAGAGGTGAAACTGATCATCAAATCTAGGGCCTTAAATTTCATGAAGGACATAGGTGATGATTACCTTCTTAATCATGGACTTCTAGGAATAGAAAGACAATAGTATCGATCTTAGTATCGAGGGATTACCAAGGTGGTGGTAAGATAGACATATATCCTAGGTGAAAGGATAACCTTTTCTTTGCGATAAAATAATTGTAATACCTTTACATTTCCACTAATATTTGTATTAGAAATGGAATTGTATTGTTTCCCATTTCTATTTATATTCTTTACAATTTGTAATTTTTTTAATTACGACCCTATTATTAAATTTTGTATCAATTGATTCTAAATATTGTATGGTAGAATATTTTAGATTTTCATTACTCCATTGATTGTATTCTATTCAAATAAAATTGTATTACATTATTAATAGAATTACATATTTCATTATCTATCAGATCCAGTACTTATATGATTAATTGTACTAGTTGAGAGTTGTATTAGTTTAAGATTTCTTAAACTAATTCTATTCATAAGAGTTTTAATACAATGTTTTAAATCTACAAATCACCACTAGTCTTGATTGTGCCTTATAATATACACTTACATCTATATTCTGATCCAATAATTGGTATCAAAGGTGATTTCCATTATTTTTTATTACTTTATTTCTTTTGGCAATACAATTGTATTTCTATTACAAATATTTTGTTTATACCTACCTTCTACATTAATGTGTGGAGTGTAAGTGTTTTGTTTTATGATATGGAAGGAATAAACATTGAATAAATTGATAAACTAAATCAAAATAGACAACCTTTTTTATGGAAATGATTATGAGTACTGGAGAGATCGAATAAAGGCATTTGTTATTAATACTAGAGTGGACAAATTTGTCTTGCTTACTAGAGGATATAAAATACCAAACAAGGAAGTCAGTACCTTCAACAATGAAGAGAAATAATAATGTCAACTAAATTACAAGGTATGAAATAATTTGTTGTGTTCAATGACCAAGAATATATATAATCAGATATCATCTTGTAAAGCATCCAATTTTATCTGGAAAAAATTGGATGTCCCGCATTTTGGTACATATGAATTCATAGAAACAAGAAGACCAATGCTTCGAGAATATTTTCAAGGGTTTATTTTCCCTTTTGGAGAACCAGTATGCAAGGTACAAAATATGTTTTTGAAAATTGTAAAATGTCTATAATATATGGGAGAGAAAGGATGTAATGATAAAGTACTCATGGACAAGATCATTGATAGTATTCCCAATGAGTGGGAATAAAAAATAATAATTTTTTATAAAAAATGGGAAGTCACTCAAAGATCTTTTAATGAGTAATTTAGAACTCTACCTCAGTACGATAATAGAATGAAACAATATTCTGATTTCAATAAGAAGAATAATGTCAATTGGAGTGTAGCTTTTACTACTACTAAATCTAATATGCCATAAATATAACAAGATAAAAAGCTAAGAAAGTTGTTGTTATGTAAAAATAATGTGGTAGTGATCACTAAGATAATGAGCTATCGAATTGTACCCGAAGGATGAAAAATATTGTTGGAATGAAAGAAACTAAATACATATTCAAAAAGAAAATTAGAAAAGAAAAGAATGATTCTGAGGTCACTTGGTATGAATGCAATAGAACATGTCATATTGGACCAAATTTTCCATTACTAAAAAAGAAATACAGAAAGGATAAACATTCTGAAAGAAACAAAGAAATGTATTTTAAAGCAAAAAAAATGTTATGATAGAAAATTATATATGGAGTACAATTAGTGGTGATTAATTAGATGAATCCTTATATTATGAATCTTCTAGTCAGAGAAACATATGACCCATAGCTTGACTACCAATTAAAAATCATTACATCATAGTTAAGTTACACACTACTTAATATCTTACAAATTTATCTTGAAATACAAATTACTCTAATGAGAAACATTATTACTCATCATATGAAGAATCTTCCCCAGTATAGGAAAATTTACCTTCCTTTGATGAGGTTTCCAGATTTTACAAATTACATGAGAATGAAAATTCAAAACTCAAGAAAAATCTCAATATGAAAAATTATAGAATATATATTCTTACAATGGAAGTATCTGATCTGACAAAGGATATTGATCATAAAATTCATGATATTAAAAATACTTCAATGTATCTTAAGGAATTTAGATCAGAGAAGGAAAAACTTTCTAAAGACATTGAATAAAATTCTATAACGAAAAACGTTTCTCAAGCCAAAAATAATTGATAACAATTTCTTATAAAAATGATAATTTAGTCATTACACTAAAAATATTAAATCTTTTCTCTTAATATTCTTTTATGGAAATTTACTAGTGGTAAAGAAATTTTTGATAAGATGTATTCTCAAATTCTTCCTTCAAAAAATAAATATAGATTTGGATACACTCACTCAAAACCTATTTTTAGCAATTAATGTTTTTTTATCAAACTGCTCCTTTTTTTACGAATTGTCAATGTGGAGGACATTGGGAAAGATGTTGTTCTCTTAATAAAACCCAATCTTTAGGATTTCACAAAACTAATTTTCCAAAAAAATGTGCATCCCCATGATTCTTTTATATAAAATTTCTGTGTCCAAACAATTTTGGGTTTCCAAAAACTAATTGTTTCTTTTTCAAAAAAACAAAAAGTGTAGAAAAAAAAGAACATTTGGTACATGGTTAGTGGTAGTTCTCGGCATGTGATAGGTAACAGTGCTATCTTTGAAAAGATTATTGAAATGAAAGGCAGAAGAGTGACCTTCAAAGATAGTTCTTAGGAAAATATCATTTGTATAGGTAATATTCTTCTTTTAGGTCAAGTTCTAATTTTAAAGTATTTATTTGTCAAAGGCCATAAGCACAACCTCATTAGCATAAGTCAATTATGTGATTATGTTTACCTTGTGAATTTTAGAAATGATATACGTTTAGTTCAAAATTTCCAGGATGAATTTTTTTTTATTTTCCCTAGGCATGAGAATGATTACACAGTTAACATTCACGACATTAGGAGAAAAGAATTAACTTGATTAAGTGTAATGGAAAACTAATATTGGTTATGGAATAAAATGTCAGCACATTGAAACCTAAGGAATCAATGTAAACTTTCAAATAAAATTCTTATTAAAGATCTACCAGATATTAGATTTGATTCTTCAATGGTTTTTGATTCTTGTCAATATGGAGAGAAACATAAAACTAGCTTTAAATCAATCAAGGAAGTCTCAACATATAATTAATTATAGTTAGTTCACATGGATCTTTTTGGTCCTCTGAAAACTGGAACCATTAGAGGAAAATACTAGGAATTTGTTTTAGTTTATGACTATACTATATTAAAAGGGACTATTTTTTAGCAATGAAATCTGAAGCCTTTCTCTATTTCAAAAATTTTAGAGCCCAAGATAAAAATGAGAAAAAACCTACCATTAATAACTATTTGTAGAGATCATGATGGAGAGTTTCAAAATTTTTATTTTGAAAACTTTTGTAGTAAGAAAGGTATTACTCACAATTTTTCATCTCCAAGAACCCCTCATCAAAATGGTGTTGTTGATAGAATAAATCTTATACTTTAGGGAATAAGTAGAAACATGTTGAGTGAATAATCAATTGCTAAGAATTTCTAGGATGAAGTTGTGAATACCACATGTTATAATATAAATCATTTTTTAACTAGACCCTTTATTAATAAAACACCTTAAGAATTGTGGACTGGTCGAAAACCAAATGTTTCAGTCTTTAGAGTGGTTCGATGAAAATTATTCATATTGAATAAAAAATAGATTTTAAATAAATTTTCACCCAAATATGATGAAGGAATATTTCTAGAATAATCCACAACTTCTAAGACTTATAGAGTTTTAAATAAAAAATCATGCAATATTAAAGAAACAGTGCATGTTAAATTGGGGGAAACTAATACTTTTGTTTTTAAATAATCCCTACCTACATCAACATATGTATTTTCAAAAACTAATTATAAACCTAGGATTGAAATGTACTTTGATAAGGAGAAAACTAATTAAATTTTTCCTAAAACATTTACTCTAAAAGGTTTCTACCATATGTTGATGAAAAAGTTTTACAAAACCCAAATCAATTTATTCTTAAGAATAATCCCATTGATAATATCTTTGTAGATGTAAAACGACATGTGAAGACCAGAAATTCCTTGTGAAATAAAATAAAACACCTCACTTTTCTATCACAATTTGATCCTAAAACTCCAAGTGAGGCCTTTGGTAATGATTTTTGAAATAATTCAATGAAATATGAACTAAATAAATTTTAATGAAATAAAGTCTAATGTATTGTTGAAAGACCTAAACAAACAACATTAATTGTTGTAAAATGGGTTCTCAAAAACAAATATGATAAAAATAGAGTAATTATAAAAAATAAATCATGACTTGTTGCTAAAGTCTATAATCAACAAGAGGGAATATACTACATTGAAACCTATACTTCAGTAGATATACTTTAATCTATTGAAAAATTATTCGCCTTTGCATAATACTTTAATGTCAAACTCTTTCAAATGAATTTTAAATGTTCTTTTCTCAATGGTTTTGTTCAAGAAGTTGTTTTTTTTGATCAAATCCGTAGTTTTGTAGATCCAAAAAAATCCTGATCTGGTTTTTAAAATTAACAATTCTTTTTTGGCCTTAAACAAGTCCCTGGAGCATGGTATGATAGAATTACAGGTTTTATTTTACAAAATAATTATTCTAATGGTAATGCTAACCAAACTCTTTTTATAAAAATGGAAAACAAAAATGTATTCATTTTCCAAATCTATGTTGATGACATTATATTTGGATCAATTGAGCAATCTATTACTGATTCATTTGTGAGTCTTATGATATTTGAGTTTGAAATAAGTATGATGGGTGAGTTAACATTTTTTTAGGTTTTCAAATATCTCAGAAACCAGAAGAAACTTATGTATCCCAACATAATTATGTCAAAGATCTACTAAAAAATTATGAATATGACAATAGTAATGGTATTATAACTCTAATTGGTACCTCAAATACACTTGATCTCGATAATGCTGAGAAACCAGTGGATCAAATCACTTATTGTGGTTTGTTATGATGTTTTTTATAATTAACAACTATTCATGAAGACATAATGTTTTTAGTATGCATATGTGAAAGATACCAATCTAATCCAAAATAATCTCATTTAAAAAGTGTGACAAGAATATTTCACTATTTAAAGGGAACTTGGGATTTAGGACATTTCTATTCTTCTATTAATGATTTTTATTTGAAAAGTTTTTCAGATGCTAATTTTTGTGGGTATAGAATGGATAGAAAGAGTACATCTTGAACATGTCATTTCGTAAGAGATTATTTGGTTTCCTGGTAATTAAAGAAACAACACTTAGTAGTACTCTCCACCACTAAAGAAGAATATGTAGGAGTTGGATGTTTTTGTGCTCATGTGTTTTTTATGCAACACACACTCACTGGTTATGGCACGAGTTTATGAAAAACTCAAATACTATATGATTATACCAGTGCCATTTCTATTCGTAAAAATCTAATACATCACTCATCTAAATAGGAAATAGATATTAGGCATCACATTATTAGGGATCACAAAAATAAGATGATATTTTTTTATAATTAATCATAATGCAAGAACAAAATTTTGACATTTTTTCAAAACCATTATATTTTGATTGATTTGATTACATTAAATAGAAACATGGAATAATAAATCAAAAGTAATCATTACATCAATTTCTTGTTTTATTCATCTACTTACATTGAGTTACTCCTTTTAAAAGGGGGAGTATACATATTTTATAGGTTTTATTCTTCATTCTTTATGTTATATATGTTTTACTATTTTCATTCTTTTGGTTTTATAGTTTATCTGTTTAAGTTTTTGTTTTAAACTGTATCAGTTTCTCTTTTTTTATATTTTATCACTTTCACATATTATTTTATAGTATATCAGTTTCACTTTTTGTTTTATAGTTTATCGGTTTCACTTTTTGTTTTATAGTTTATCAGTTTCACTTCTTTTTAATGATTATCAGTTTCACTTTTTATTTTATATATAATAACTTTTACACTTTATGTTTTCTATTATATACTAGTCTCTATTTTTTTTTTCTGTTTTATGTTTCCGTTTAAAAATGATTCGGTACTAGAATACCTAATCAGTATTAGGATTACCTTATTGATATTAAAATATCAACAACAGTATTGGAAAACCTAATTGGTATTGGGATTACCTTATTGGTACTGAAATTTCAATAGAGATATTTGAATACCTAATTGGTATTAGGATTACATTATCAGTACTAAATTATCAATACCGGTATTGGAATACCTAATCGGTGTTGGGTTACATTATCGGTATTGGAATTTCAATATCAGTATTGGAATATTCTTGTGGATTGTTATAATGGTTTCAAAATTTTTGGTATCAGCCTAGTTGACCTCATCCATATTACTTTATTTATTTTGATCGCTTCATTTTCATATAAAAAATGCACTGAAACAAAAATATCAATCTTGTTACTCCTATAGGTATGTTTTCTAAAAAATTATTTTTGTTGTTTTAATGGTTGTTTCTCATTTCTTTATAAAGTATTCTTCACTGAATATGATTTCCTTTTAAAATAAAACCTCATGATTTCATAATAATTATTGACCTATAGATCTCCTAGATTTAATCATAACAATTATTTTCATTTAAGTAAAACATTCCCACATCAATTTATTTTGTGTTTTATCCCAAGAAAATCTGATCTATAAATATTCTGCAAAGTTCGATCAGTTCTTAATTCATTTTTCATAAGAAGAGATCTTCTCATATTTTATAATCCATAGATCCTTCATAGGGTGAGTTAGTGTCCATGTTTGAGTCTTTTGTTTCTTCACTGAAATAAATGCCTCTAAAGAATTTCACATCAGTGACTTTCTTTTGGGAAATGTTTATTTACCGAAATTTTTATAACTCTTTTTATTCTTCTTTGAAAAAAAAACAATTAGTTTTCCTGGTTGGGAGTCAATTTGTGTTGAAAGACTAGGTTCTGATCATGATCATGTGTATCATGATTAGGTATTAAAAGTTTATGAATCAATAGAGATAGATAAGAATCTTAAGATATCATTTATGATATATGACATTAAATATAAAACCTCTTCAAAACATGCTGCTATGATTATAGATGCTCAATTTGTGTGAGATGCATTATGTCATTATCATGAGTTATAGGATAGTGATGGAACTTTTGATAGGTCTATTTATAAAGAAGCACAGTTTGACATTCATGATGACAAAATAAAAGTGGGTCATTTATCAGATGATAATAGAATCATAGCCCTTTGGATGCAAAAGTTTTTGGTACTGAGAAAATGTGATAAGAAAACTTTGAATGTTTCAGATGTGTATGTGCATGACTATTTGGTCAGCATGATAACTGTTAACCTTATGGGGTTTATTTTCCAAACAATTAAGGAACTCAAATTCGGTTGTATAAAGTCTCTGCTGATCAAGTTTCACTCTATTATACGTATGTTTTCTAAAGAGTTCATGGGTTTGTGTAATATCACAATTAAGTCAGATCTGACTTCCTTTAAATATCCCTTAATCAATAAAGATATTTTAAAGAGAACCAAATTAAATTTCAATTATTAATTAAAATAATTTAAGAGTGATCCGGATGCTGATCATGAAAAGGATGATGTTGAAGGTAGTGATAAACCTTCTAATCCATCCAAATATTCTTTGAATCAATGAAAGAAAATTAAGGCTACCTCTCCAAAACCCTCAAAGAAACAAAAGGTTGTATCTGATGAGATTTCTAGTGAGTGGAGGAAGAAAAAGAAAGAAAAGAATGAAGGGGATCCTCAATTTGGATTGGATCTGGCTGAAGCTTTGTCGTTGAGAGTCGGTTCTGAAGAAACCTTGAATGAAGAAGATCGAAAGAAGAGATTAAGGAAAACAAAGGGTGATGCTATTAAAATTAGTAGTCTTCTATGAATAGCCCTATAATCGTAATCCAAAATTGAATGAAGGGATCCATCTGGGAAAATTCAATTGGTTCCAATATGGAAAGTCAAGCGTTAATATGTTTTTCAACAAATGGCTACATAGTCTCTTCCCAAAGAATATGAAGAAGAGGAAGAAGAAAAAGAAAGAAAAGGTAAAGAAGAATATGTTCTTGAAGAACATGGGCAGTTGTAAATTCATGTTGAAGAAAAATAAGACACTAAAAAAAGACATCATGCTGCAGAGTCATCAGAAGTACCATCTTTTGTTTATTCATCTCCATATACTCAGACTTCAAAGAGAGTATCTCAAAATGTTTATCCAAGAAAGTTACTCAGATTTCTGATAAATATGAAGAATAATAATAATAAGAAGATGAATTAGAGGAATAATCTGATAGAAATCGAAATCAGAAAACACAAATTATCAGCAATGGGACTCATTTTGGTGATCTCCCACAATTTATTGAAGACACATATTCTGAATGAAAAAATCACTCTAAAAGGGGTTCATTACGTTGAAAAAGCCTTCAATAGGCTGGAGAAGTTGATACCTTTTATTACAAAAGTTGAGTCCATATTGTAAATTCCCTCCAATTCACATAATGATAAAACATATTATGTTAAGGCCTTGATGGACATATTTATTTCCCATAAAGAAAAGTTTAATCTTTTCGATGAACGTGCTACTGAGCAGAGTATGACTTGCAATAATGTTATGAAATGTTATTATAATGTTAATGATATTCTCAAGAACTATTTTTTCAAGTAATATGACTTTCTTCCTCAGGTAAAAGGTCTCAGTAACATGTATCAACAATTGTTTTCTAATTTAAATGAAAACATTGAAAATCTTAAAAGACATGGTACCTCTGAAAGGGTGGTCTCATAAGTGATTAAGTCCTTAATAGAGACATTTCAAGATGAGAGTAATGGAATTTTTTCACTCTGAATAGATTTTTTAATCTTGAGAAAGACTACAACCTCAGAATGGTTGATTTCAATAATTGTGAAACAATACTTAAAGCATAAGAAGCTATTAATTGACTTCATGAATATCACCTCCAAAAGATAGAAAAGATTATTGCTGAACATGATGAGAATCAAAAGGATCAGAAAGAATATCTTGAAAAAATCATGTAGGATAGAAAATAGTTCAAGAATATGAAACTTTCCCTATTTAATCATTTGGAAAAACAAAAGGGAAAATAATAATGGTTGAACTTTTTTTGTAAAAAATCATTGTTTCATGTAAAAATTATAGTTTCAAAATTCATTTCCCTAATATTTTGCAGGAAATAAATACTTTCACTTATTATTTTTTAAAATCAAAATGTAGGAGAAAGAATCTGATAAGATAGTTTTTCTTATGAATGTCACATTAAGGTGGAGAAATCATTAATAAAATTGAAGAGAATATGATACCTCATGAGCTGTTTAAACCAAGTGTGGAATTAGTCATATTCACTAGAGTTATTAAACTCATGGGGATATAGAGTCTTTCTTGTTTGTTATTTTTTTGTAGTTTCTAAAAATGAGAAGATTGTTGAGTCAAAACATGTTTCAACTTTCCCATCAATCATTTGTTTCGGAAATCACAAATAAGAAAATCATAATCACTTTCTTAAATTTTCATGTATGATGTATCCTTAACATAATTGTGTTTGATGATTCATTTACATTGTTTTATATTTTGTTTCAATTGTAACCATATTATGAATTAAATCAAAATGAGAAATCGTAGTTAGGTAATTTATTGTTTTGTAAGAAGAAATCAAAACTAGATTATACATTGCGTTCTATTCACATGCATCGTAATACCAAGAATCAAAACCTAACTACATATTGTATTGTAATCCAGAATCATAAGTAAACTATGTATTGTATTTTAATCATGAATCGTAACCTGACTATGTATTTTATTATAATAAAAATAAGTATAGTATTGTAATCATTATATCATTACTAGTATAGATTCTGAATAGTAATCAAGTATTGTAATCGCGATATTGTATCCATGAATGATTCAGAATCTTAATCAAGTATCATAATCACGATATCGTAACCAGGATATATTCTAAATCATAATCAATTATCATAAACACAATATCATAACCATGATATATTCTGAATCGTAACCAAGTGAAGAATAGTGACTAGGTTTTAATTTGCAATCAATATGCATTGTTATCATGTTAAAACTAGAAAACAAGTTAAGTATTGTACTTATGAAATTCATTAAACTATTATATTATATTCAAAATCGATTAACAAGTATCATTCTCACATTTTCATACTTACTACTTTTGAACTAAAATTATGTCGTTGAGTTGGTTATTTACCAATCAAAATGTTGTGTATTCTGTTTTTTTTTGACCATACTAATTTCAGATATCCAATTCACTCCATGTTTTTCAAAGAAATATGATTGTGGGAGAAAATATGACGGTTGTAACATGAATCCTATAAATTGCAGGTCTTTCAAATCCGAATAAACAAGTTTACTTATATAAAGTTCTAGAGAGAGAAGTGTGACTTCTCTCTTGCTTTGTAAAAAAATCCTTGAAGACACAAGAAGTGAACAGCTTGTTCCATTTTCTTGTAATTCTATCAGTGCTTTGTTTCTGCCTCATGAGACCAATAATTGTATTAACTATCAAGGGATTCCGAGGATAGGAAGACGTGAAACTGATCATCGAATCGAGGGCCTTCAATTGTTTAATGGACCGAGGTTCCAATTTCCTTCATAATCGAGGACTTCCAAGAATAGGAAGACATCAATTCAGATCTTCTTATATAGGTCTTACCAAGGTGGTAGTAATATAGATATATATCCTAAGGGAAATGATATCCATCTCATTGGGATAAATTAATTGTAATTCCTTTATATTTCCACTACTATTTGTATTAGAAAGTGAATTGTATAGTTTACCGTTTGTATTTATATTCATTGAAATTTTAATTCTCTCAATCACGATTCACTTATTTCATATTTTATTAATTAATTATATATGAAGTCTGATATAAGACATTACAATTTCATTACTCCATTTATTATATTCTATTCTAATGCCATTTTATTACATTACTAATAGTATTACATCTTTCTTTATCTATCACATCGAAGACTTGTATGATTAATTTTACTAGTTGAAAATTGTATTTGTTTATATTTATTAATCTAAGTCTCTTCTTAAGAGTTTAACTAGAATGTTTTAAATCTACAATTCACCCCCAAATGTATTGTGCCATCTTATATAAACTTACATCTATATGACGATTGAACACGAATCTGCTAAAATAGATTCCATATTTTTAATAATAATAATTTATATTATACACTATGTTAAAATGAATTTTTTCTAATGAATAATATTTATAGTAAATAAATACTCAATAGGGTAATTAAATTATAATGGTTAATGTGAGTAACCTTAGAGAGAAATTGGATTACATGCTTAAAAATATTTCATATTAATTGTTGAGGCTTGTATTTTTATTATCTATAATACACTGATTTATTTTTCAAAATTTTAGGAACTTTTAAAGAGTGTGACTTCCCATTATTGAATAATTTTGAGTATTATCAAATATGTCACCCATACTCAATTTTAGAATGGAACACCTACCATCACTTCTTCACACCTCCAATATAATTTTTCTTAACCAAAACCTTCCATAATATAACCTAAAAACCTTATAAACATTCTAAATACCATTTTCGTCAAAAAAAAATATTATATTATGGCCCTTAATGATAGATACAGAGGAGTGCATTCTAAGAGAAGGTAATCTCCTTCACGAAGATCATAAATTTTAATAATTCTTATTTATCCCCCACCAATATTTTATTAAAAATTATAATATAATTTAAAAAACATTCTCTGTATTATAATAAGTTATTATTTTGATGAAATAATATTTATCCATCTTATCTTACATCAATTCAAAAATGAACGAATAATTTATGTTTAAGATGGACTACTCTATCATGAATCAATGTAATTCATTTTCCTTCATCGCCTCTCATTAGGATCCAAGATGTTGGATTTAATATTTATATATGATATTAATAAAAAATTTATAATTATGATAATGTAATATTTAATATAATTTTTTAACTTAACATAAATTGGAATGTGATAATGTCATTCGTGTGTATAGTGGACTACCACCTCATGATTCAATGGGGTTAATTTTTTAATTACATAATCACCTTTATTATATATTTAAGGGTATTTATTGAAAATTTATTGTATTTATTATATTATTATCATTATGTTTATATAAAATAACACTTTTATTATTTCGATCATGATCATTGAAAAACTATACATTACACAAGTTTATGTATGGTCTACCATCTCTATAATGGTACGGTATGTCATTTTTATTATCCATAAATCGTGGTTATTTTTAATCGTTTAAATTATATATAAAAATGATAGTTTTTTCCAAATTTATATTTAATAGGTGATGAAACAATAACCCTTTGACCATAGTTAACACACCAATTACGTTTAAATTTAAAAACCAAGTGTCCTCAAAACCCCCAAAATGATCATAAATAATTATATAACTAATTATGTAGATAAATTAAAATAATTAAAATGTTTATGTATACGGTATTAAAATATTAAAAATATCATAAATAAAGTTAATAATTCCCATATGTTTATTATAATAGAGAAAAAAAATATAATCTATAAATCTTGGATTTTAGGTAGGAGTTTCATATCAAAATATCCTTCATTGAGACACATGTTCAATTATACACATAATTTATTTTAAATAGAGCATATACTTCTCTAGTAAGTACATAAACCTCAATCATTCATACATCATGATATATTTAGTTACAATCCTTTTAATCCATTCATTGGAGTTATGGATGGAAATTTACGAAAGTGGTAAGGGTTGATGTTTCAATCTAATTTTAATAGGAAATATTTATGCTTGAATTTATATTGTAGAAAAATATTATATATTTTCATAATAAAAAACATAATTATTACTCTCCTTTGGTTTTTCATTACATTTCTAGTTAATAGTATAATTTTATCCGCTTTGATAACTTAAATGATTGATAAAATATTTTAATTAATTGCTGACATTATTTCCCTCTACATTCTAAAATATATTTTCTTATAGGTTTCTGCTTTCTAAAAATATTATAAAGATTTTTTTTAAATTTCACTAAAATATTTATAAAATAATTTTTTAGAAATTTTAAGACGTTTTGAAAATTTTTTAAATGGAATAATAATTCTATTTTATGAATCAAGAAATTTTGTAACCATTTTATAAAATTGTGAAAGGAATGTTTCTTTTATGTTATACCATATATACCAAATTACATTCCAATATTACCAAAAAAAAACTTTGAATCACCATTTAAATGATTCCGTGTTTTTTTCAAGATAAAATGTTTTCTATAAGATTTTTTTATTTTTAAAATTTTAAGGAATTGATTTCCAAAAGAAAATAGTATTTTTCTGATGAAATATTCCATGTAATTTTTTAAATGCATTTCCAACAATGATTAAAAATACTGGTGTTATGAATTGCTTCTAAATTACTTATATATATATCACATGTATACAAATATTATTTTTCCTTGATTTCATTTCATAGAACATTCCATAAATTTTTCTCTAAAATTACATCTCTGTGAAATTTATTTTGACTTTGACATGAGATAGTATTATGTAACAAATTTCATTTTATGAGAAATTATTATGTTTACGCATTATGATTGATTTCATTTTTTAAACCACATATTCGTGAACATTGTATGATGGGTGAACCCATATATACTTACAATTCATTGGGTTATATTTTTAGACACATTAAATGTCATTTATTCGATTAGGGGTTATACTTAATCCATTGTGAGACGTTTTACACAATGTGTCATTTTCTTGGATGTTATCCTTGACTCATTATTATGTTATGTTATATGATACTACCAAATTTCCTAGGATGAAATGATCTTATAGTGTCATGTTCATTATGTTATTCTCCCATGGGATTTCCCCAAAGCCTTCCATTTTTTAGAAATAATGTTATACAAGTGACTTATAAGTTAATATTCCTTATCATGTTTATTCTCTTACTAGGATTTTTAGATAACCCATTTTGTTTATGTATTCTCCCGGGTTTCCCTATAAATTTTTTGATATCCAAATGATCATGTAAATATTTATAGAGACCAAATTAAAGAACTTTTATTTTATCCTCACATTATTTATTTATTACCCTATTCTTACAAATAAACTAGGTCTCACAATCTTTAGGTTGTAAATAAAATAATTTTATGTTAACAACCATTGAAAATTATGTTTAAATTTCATGGAAAAATATAGGGTTTAATTCAAGTTAAGAAGAAAACATTTTAAAAACACTTATGCGAAATTTTAATAATTTAATTTCACAACACATAGGTGTATGTGATTGGGTAAACATAAAATATATTTTTTCCTTATTAAAAAATAGTGGCTCAAAGACCAAAGGGGATAATATTTGGTATACATTTTAGAATTTGAAAAATTGATGACCACACCTAATTTACGTTCCACTTTGTTGTGTGTACACTAGTTTTAAAAGAACTATTATATAGTATTAGAAAATATGTTTTTTTGAATATTTAGGGGGATGTTAATTTGTAATTAATTATTTAATGTCCATGTTTTATGTGAATTTAGAAGGGGTTTTGTTGGAGAGAAATGTCTCGATTCCCATTAATGTGTGTTAAAAAATTCTATGATAAATTAGATGAATACATAAATGAAATAGGTGAATAATAATGAGAAAAATATTAGTGAATAAATTAGAGAAACTGATATTTGAATGTAGTCAAAGTGGTATATCATCTAGTAAATATTTCAAGACTCATCCTTATTAAAAATAAGGTCTAGATAGTGATATGGATAATTAATCTAGGTCAGTTGAAGTACTCTATTATGAGGGTAAAATTTCTCAATAATGACCATCATAATGTTATCAAAAATATATTTGAGTTTTTTCTATATCTTAGGTATAGGAATTGATAACTAAGAAAGGATGTAAAATCTATGAAAAAGTAATTAATTGCAATGTTTAAAAAATAAAATCCATTCATCAATGAGTAAAATTCCATGAAGAAATAACTATAGAGTAGAAGAGATAAATTTATAACAATTGAAGATAATTATAAATACTATCTTGAGGATAAGGAAATGGTAAGAACCCAATTTTTGAAAGAGATCCTTGTATTGGATATAACACACTAAAATTTTATGGTCTGTATATTCTTAAATAAATTCATTTTATTATATATCATATGTTTAATGCAACACATAGACTAAACAAACCATTACATACCATTAAATATAAACATGATTATTATAATTGTAATTTGAAAATCATGAAAAATAAACAGTCAACTATAGTAATAAATTCCAATATTAAAGTATAAATAAAATATAGGTATCTCGTAAATAAAAATATCAAATATTTATATCAAAGAATAAGTAAATTAATTTTTTACAAATGATCAATTATTTTCTGGTATATTTTGAAATATAAATGTTTATTTAAAAGTTTATATTTAATACAATGATTTAAACAAAAATTTAACTTCCAAAAATATGATCATAAAATAATATTTTGTTGTATTATAATTATATTATTGTTTAATGAGATCATAAATAATTTTTAATTGTGTAGTAAAATCTATTATATTATTAAAATCTATATTTCTTGAATTAATTATGAATTCAATTAAATTTATATTGATCATATTTTGAAAATTATTTTCCAAAAATTTATTTCATTTTTGAAATCATAAAATTGTAAAATCGTTATGGTGATGTTTTAGGATATATTTGAAATGATTTATTTTTTTGTGGATAGTACAATGCATAAATTTAAGGTATTTAAAATTTTATAAAAAAATAATTTTGGAGTCATTGCAGATCTAGGAACACATTAGTTTGAACTGATAAGAACTATTTACTATTCATTGTTAATATACTCATCACTATTGATAATGATGTTCTCAAATAATAAACTAATGAATTAAATAATCAAAAAACTCCCATATCCACCGATTTAAATACAAACCCTCCCCACCCCTTGTCCTCAATCCCTATAAGACACAAATATTTTCTAAATTCAGAAAAATTCCCTTACCAAAGAACATCCCCAAATCCATGACCAGATGGTATTATGAAATTTCCAAAGATATGTTTCATAAAGAAATTCTCATGGAGATGATATTCAATAGGTACATTCCTCATTTCCCATTTAATTTCATTTATTTTTTTATACTATAATCACCTCGCCTATCCAACGGGGAATGGTAACCCATATATAATATATAATGACATTTTATTTTTATAATGTTAGATATACCATCATGTCTATAGTCTTCTCCCATTTTTTTAAAATAAAAATATCACATGCGATGTATCGAATCACCACCTTCATGGATGATGATTCTTTTCTATCACTACCTTCAAGGGTTGTCATAAAATAGTTATTATTCATAAGTATGGGTTTTATATACATATTATATCTTGTATCATTTTCTGGACCAAATTTATATACATATTATTAAATAAAATGACTGTAGTTTGTGACAGTGGAAAAACCTCCAAAAATAAACCAAACATTTATCATTAATGTTTTATCTAAAGAATCCTCAACACATCTGAAAAAATAGTTTATAGGACCATTTAACTTAATTGAGGAATATTAATACCATTTTTCCACCTATGGTGTTTTAGATCTATTTTAAAAGAACTCTCAGGATTATATATAAGGAAATTAACCATAATATCATGAAATGAACACTCCTAGAACAACACAGTTGAACATTATAAATCATCGGAATGTCCATAAATGAACATAATAAAATTATAATAAATAAATTTTATATTAAATTGATTATTAATTAAAAAATTAATTAGTTTAATTTTATTATGTAAGAGATTATGTCAGGTGATTATTGCTTTCGCACATAAGGTAAGAGGTTTCTCATCTCACTTTTATTTCTACGAGATATGCCTTATTCACCATTTAATTCATGTGTTTAGTGTATATAGAATTACCTTTGGTGTATGATATCATGAATCTAATTATCTTCATCGTATCCATTGTTTAATTTCACAATCATTTATTATATGTGGTATATGGTTCGACTGATTACTAGGGGTAATGGGTTTTCATCTCACATTAACTTCTGTTGGACAATTTCAAAATTCATCACTTATTTATTTTGTGTACAACCCATTTTATTAATGATAATTATTCATTTAAAATTTCATTAAATATACACATTTATTTTCTCATATATATGATTACTTTCTATTTTATATACCGTTTGTAGAAATGATGAATACATTGAATGCAATTTTAACTTTGGAGATATTTTTAAATCTCTATCTTCAAATAATTATAAAGATTTTGATAAGGAATAATTTTGTGAAATAAATATATGTATGAAGATTTATTTGGACATGATGTGATTGGTGGGGCCTAACATTATATAGTTCCTCGATGCATCCTTAGGTCACATGAGAAAAAAATCGTATGTGACAAACCCTTCACGTTTTTTCCAATTAGAATCAGAAGGGTTTCTACCCATATACATATATCATTGTTTTCAAAGTCATGAATTGGGTTTTTCTAGTTCTAGATGTATTATTTCAAATAAATAATCATTTTCTTCCCTCATTATTTAGTTATTTTTATTAATGATATATTTATTATGAAAAAATTCTATGTATGAATTTTTGTTCTATTTTTTTAAAAAATAGATTGTATTATTCATTTATTTAACATGAAATATTAACTATAAATTATAATTTATTATTAAATTAGTATTTATTTTTTGTTTATACTATATGTATCCAATAATTATCATTTATGCTCAACTAATTATTGTTTTCATTCACCAGGTTCTGAAGATGAAATTTTTGAATAACATTAATGGATGTGTATTATTTTCATTTTATATGATCAATGATTAATTACTAATGTAACAAGGGAACCATGTATATATATATTGTTCCTCTAGTATACTAAATTTATTGGTCCATGGTGATGAGATATCTTATATCTAAACCATTATAATAAAATAAATACAGACTCTGGGATACCGGGGTCGGGGTTTTTATAATTAGTATCAGAGAAGGTTTAATAGAAGCCATGGGTACTAGGTATTAAAGAAACATGATAATGATAAAAAAAATTATAGTGACTTCTTGGATCACTAATCATGTATATTGTGAGATTAATTAATGTGTTCCACTATTCACTGATGTATTGTAAGGGTATAAGGGGTATAAATATCCTTGGAAAATCTTTAGATTTCCCCACTAGAGAATTAAATGAAATTTATTATTGAGATGAGATTATCGTGACCATATTTTGATAGATTACTTACGTTATGATGAATAACCATACTATAATTATTTTGGATAATTTCATGTAGCCGAATCCTGATATTTTAGTAATAATACCCAAACAACATTACCTGAGAAATAGATCATGTCTTTTGAAAATATATTTCTATAACTGGAATGTGATTAAATGGAAAATGTATTTCATGTGTTATATTTCATCAAGGGTGATAATAATAAATCATTTTCATTGGTCTAGAATACTATAGAAGAAAATAAAAAAACCATTGGATGAATTTTTTATAGAATCAATCTTTGGAAATTATTCCCCTCATGATAAATGTACTGAATTGAAGAGAAAATTCCATAACATAAATAAAGAAGAAGAATATATTACTACAGAGTATAAGGATTCATTCACAAGACAACCAATGTATGATTTATATTACACACATGACTCATAAAACAAGATTTATCATTTCATCATGGTCTTATGCTCTGTCTCTGAAGGGAAATTTCTTCTTAAAAAATTTCACCATATGGTGTAATATTGATAACTGTCTTCAAAACAGATAAATAATTTTTGAAACCATATATTTTTAAAGGAAATCAACACAATAATAGGTCTTATGATTACCAAGAAAAAGTTAATGCATCAAAGAATAATACTGGAACACATAAATTACCATTATGTGAAAATTATTTAAATAATCATCCTTGGAAATGATTTAAATGTATGGATGTTAGATATAAGTGTTGTTGCAACATCACCATTTTCCTTTGTATGGATACAATTTGGTGATGTGTTTCTATTTCTTGATGTTTGATTCGGTTTGGTTTTTTTTGCATTTTGTGGTGAGTGGTTCTATTTTTTTGATGCAGTTTCTATGGTGTTCTATGCGATTTACTACATTCTGGGGATCCGAGGTCATTTTGAATGATGTTGTGTGAAATAGTGATGATTCTTCTTTGGTGTTTTTCCATCGGTGGTCTAGTGTGGTGCTCTGAATGCCCTACATTGATGGTTTTTCAAATTTTGGTTCGGAGGAATCGTTGGTCTGGTTATGGATATACGGCTCACAATGGTTTTTGGCATGGTTGAATTGATTTTGGTATGCAGAGTGTTGAATGGATCATGGTTGTGCTGTGGTGTCTGTAGAGTAGGTTATGTCGTTTGGACGGCCTGGTCTTCCTCGTTCGGGTTACATCATCGCCCTTTATGGATGTCCTTTGGATCATCGCACGTCATTGTAGGGTTGGGCGAACCCCGACTAGAGTCTGCCATAAGGTTTTTGGATTTGGGCTAGTGTTGACGGTTGCCCCAGTGGGTATTCAAGGAGATCAGTTATGTTGTTTATCAATCTCTTCTGATGTTCATGATTCCTGGTTCGTGGTTCCTCGGCCTTCTCTTGACAATTTCCGCTCTTGCTTTGAAGGTTTGTTAGTTTAAATGGTTGTATGGATTGTTCATTCATTGTGATTGAATGTTGTTTGTTGTGAAGGATGGTTTTGTTTTAAGTGGGGAAGTGGGGAAGTGGTGAAGTGGTGAAATGGTGAAGTCATGTATGTTTTCTCACTTTTCCCTTAAACGTGTTTTCATAATAAAAAAAAATTTCATTCAGTGTTATAAGTGTTGAGAAATGGGTAAGAGAGATAATCAATTAAAGAGGAAGAAACATGTAAATAAATATAAATGATGTAACTATAAATAATTGGGTCATTATTCAAATCAATTTCACAATAGTTAGGGTAATATATAATAGAAAAGTAAAAACAAAGATGGAAAATCTTATGTGTTCACCACAACTGATGTAGAATGACCAAATGATGTTGTGGATGGTACATTAATCCTATATCTAAATTTATCCAATTCATTATTTGATTCTATATCATTTTTCTCTTATATAATTAAAAATATTTTTATGAAAATTAAAAACATTCCTTTTCCTTTAATACAAGAGTTCACAATTAAAACTTATAAGGAATGCCTCATTTCCATAAAAGTGTGTTAGGAAGTTCACAATATGACCCATAAATGTGATCTATTTTTCATCCATATAGTCATACATATTTTATATGTTTATATAATTGACAATATTGACTACTATTAAAAATACATTTAAAATTTTTATTATAAGAATGAGGATGTTACAAACATGGAGGAAGATGTATAATTCATTATATTTTGTTTAGAAACATAATCATGACATTATTATACAGATCCTCCCCATTTAGCTTCATTGAATGAAATTCTTGGGGGGGGGGGTAGAAAAAAGTAGGGAAGAGGAATGTAATCATTTATTTGGTGATGTATCAATTAGACCTGAATGCATTGATACATTTTTTGATGAATTTGATGCACACCCCCAAAAACATGATGTTGAGTCTACCATTGATTTAATCTGTAATGTAAGACCAATATCAATGAATCCTTACAGAATGTACAGCATTGAATTAGAGGATAAGAAGAAAAAACTAGTTTAGTTGAGTAATAAGGGATTTATTACACTTGTTTTTCTCCATGTGGGGCCCATGTTCTATTTGTTAAGAAGAATTATAGATCAATTATTTTTTCAATTTACTGTATATAAATTATTCCTATTACCATAATGAACATGTATCCTCTACCCCAGTATTGGTTTATTTGTTCAGATTCATGAAGCTTATCTTTTTTTGTAGTTCAAACATTATTCCAGCTATCATTAATTTTGAGTAATTTGGATGTTCTTCTAATGAGAACATTTCAAATAAGGTATGAACATTATGAGTTTATTGTAATTCTATTTAGATTAACTAATGCCGCGTCAATTTTCATGGATATAGTTAACAATGTATTCAAGGAATATCTTAGTAATTTTATTAATTCAATGATGATATTCCGTTGTACTGTAAAATATATAAATAATATTATAGTCACATTCTTCTCATCCTTGAGACTCTCATATGGAATGTTTTATATGGTAAATTTAGCAAGTTTGAATTCTAGATTCGTGAAATTTCATTTCATGACCATTTTTTCTCTAATGATGGAATCTCAGTTGATCACGTCAATAAAAAGGTTATCAAAGAATGGAATACACCTATAAACATAACCGAGGTAAGTATATTCATTAGTTTAATAGGTTATCATCAGTTTTTCATCCATAATCTTTCTCGGTTGGAGAACCCATAAACCATGATCAATTGCAATGGGATTGAGATTGTATGGAAAAAATATGGTGGAACATCTTTTGAATAATATATGTTAAAATTAGTCAATGCATTAACATTGCACTACTGTTATGAAAAGATGGGGTTATTATATATAGTTATTCATTGAATAATGGACAACATCATGTACTTATAAAAAATTATAATGTTATTTCATATACCTCAAGGAAGTTATAGAATAGTGAGAAATTTTATCTAAATAATGATATTGAGTTATTACCCAGACTCCTTACTCTAAATGGACATAAAAAATATCTATGTGGAGAAATATGTGTGATACATATAGGTGAAAATTGTTATATATATATATATATATATTTACATAGAAGGAACCCAAAAAGAGTAAATAGAAATGGATTGAGTTAATAAAAGATTATGAAATTTCAATACACTAAAACCCAGGAAAAGATAATAAAGTAGAAGTTTCATTAAACAAGAAATCTCATTGAATTCAATGCCAAATGTGTATTTAGAATGATCTGATGTTCATGGTTTTTATAAATATAGATATGGAAATTGTTAATGAAGGGGAAACATAACTTCCTTATCAAATTATTGTGAAAACATATTTATTAGAAAAAATAATATTCTTTAAATCTATGGATTTTAATTTTCCAATTAAAATTAAATGCATTAAAAATTTATTATTAAAATAGTTCATGTATGGGGATGGAATGATGTAATTTTGATAGTGGTTATGTGTTTCATCGATACCTGATCTAAAAAAGTTAACTATAAGATTATTATCATAGCTTAAATATCATTATACACCCCATTAGTACAAAAATGTATATATATTGGAATGAAATTTTTTTGTGGGATATTATGAAGAATGAAATTATTGACTATGTGTAAATATTTCTTGCCATTTAATAAGTGGATAATAAGATAAAACATCCTAGAGATTTTATCTAAACTCTACCTATTCCTATGTGAAAGAGGAAAAAAATTTATATTAAGTTCCTTAAATGATTTCTAATGAATCCTAGAATGAATGATACAATATGGTTTAATTTTGATCTCCTTATGAAATAAAAAGATATTCTTCCTATAAGAGATTATTTACCTCTTGAGCACCTTGAAAGACTCTATATCAATGAAATTTTCAGACATTGTGGTAGACCTCTATCGATTTCATCTGATTAGGATCACCATTTTGTATCAAAATTCTAGAATAATATTAAGATGACTTTGGATATTGATCTTCATTTGAGTTCTTCTTATCACCCACAAATCAATTTATAGTCTAAAATGACTATTCAAACATTAGAAGACAGGTTGAGATCATTATCAATTGACATTCATGGTATGTGGGATCATTATTTATCTTTGGTAGAGTTTCACTACAACAATAGATTCCATTATGTAGTCATATGGAACCATATGAAGAACTATGTGGAAAGATATGTCATACTCAAACATGTTTGGATGAATTTGATGAAAATAAACTTATATTCCCAAACTTATTGGGGAGACAATGATAATGGAAAAACTATTTAGACTCATATTAATGCAGCTCAAAGTGGGATAAAGAGTTATGGTGACAAATAAATAATATATTTGGATTTTCGTATGGGAGATCATATCTTTTTTAAGGTATCTATAGGAAAGATTGTTATATGAAACCCAAATATGCCCCAGTTATTTTGGACCATTTGAAATTCTGGAATAAATAGGAGCTGTAGCTTATCGATGAGAAAAGCCACAATGTCTCTCTAAAGATCCAGATGAGATCCACATATCATTTTTAAGGAAGTGAATCCCAACCCCAATGCATGTACTAACATATAATTAAATAGAAGTGGTACATGAATTTTCATACTTCCAAGATCTTATCAATATTATTTACACTGGAGGGAAAATATTGGTAAATTAGATGACTAGAGTGGTAAATGTTCTTTGGGGAAACCATAAAATGGAAGAAATTGTGTGGGAACCTGAGGATGTTATAAAGAAGAAATAATAACATTTTTTGAAGCAAATATTCATGAAAAAATTTCCAAAATGAAATTTTTGAATAATGGAAGAATATAACACATAGAGATTTTATTGTATGTATCATATTAAATAAATTGAATTAATTAGATAACTTATGTTGCATGAAACAATAGAATCAAAATGTTACTGTTTAGAATTTTAATATGGACTTTAGAAACCTCACATATTAGAGTATAAATAAAATTTATGAATGTCATAAATTAAAATATGATACATTTATATAATTTAGTAATTAAATAAATTCATTAAAATGATAAATTACGTGTCTGGATTTTATAAAAATGTAAATGTTTATTTAAATTATTATATTTAATATAATGATTTTAAAGAAAATATATATTCATAAAATAGATTCATAAATTAATAATTTATTTTATTTTAATTATATGATGATTTATTTCTACCATAATTAATATTTTAATGTGGTATTTAATTGGGGATAATAATAAAATAATTATTTTTCAAATAAATGATGATTTTAATTAAATTATATTTATAATACCCCAAAAATTATATTTATAAAATTGATTATATTTATGAAATCTAAAAACTGAAAAAATGTTAGAGTGGGGTTTTGGGTTTTTTCTAAAATAGTTGAATTTTTGGTTAATATTGAAATTTAGTAGCTTATAGTATTTAACATTTTAAGTAAAATACATAAATTTATGATTAATTATTGATTTAATCACCCATTATTAATTAGTCACATGTATTAGTTACTATTTCTTGTAAAACATAATCAACAATATTGAAAATCATGAGCCAAAATAATAAACTATGGAATAAAATACAAAAAAAACACCATTCTACCCCTTTAAATACCACCCCTAACCACTTATTCTACAAACAAATTATAATACTCTAAATATTGTATAATTCAAACAAATTCCCATCACAGTCCTCTTTTACAGGTTCAATACCTAATGTTATTACTAGAAGTCCAGATTCATGTTTTATAAGGATGTTTTCATTGAGAGGATATTGAAGTTTTAATGTCCAACTTCTTTATGATTTAATTTCTTTATCTTATTTTCATATCCTATCCTACAAAATCCAAAGTGGAATGGTAACCAAATAATCATAATTATATGATAATTTTATTGTGAAAATTTAAAATCCATCATAAAATCAATTCTCTTATGCTTTAAAAAAACATTGTTTGTGTTATATCGATTCATCGCCTTCGTGGATGATGGGTTATCATTTTCCATTACTCACTTTAAGGGTGGTCATTAACCATTATAATGGATAAAGAAGATTTTAATATACATATTATAACATGTATCACATTCTGGAACCAAATTATATTCATAATATTAAATAAATAGAATCTAGTTTATGATGGTAGGAAAACACATAAAAAATAAACCAATCATTTATCATTAATGTTTCATCTAATTAATCATACTCCTATTAGAAAAAATGTTATATGAGACCATTTAAAATTATAGATTCATATTTATACCATTTCTTTACAATTATGGCATTTTCGTCAAATTTTCACAAATGCCTATAATTATACACAAGGTAAAAAAACATCAAACCATGAAAAAAACACTCCTGAAACAACAAAATTAAACATTACACTTAACAACCCAAACTTTCATTAATGAAAATCCCTCTTGCTCTAATTAAATGTCTCTTTATGTAAAATATTTATATAAAAATGTTGACTTCTTTGGTTTTATGTTTTAGGATTTTAAAATATTGTTAAGAATTGTGATCGTTGATATTGTAGCCATTGAACAGTGGTCACATGATTACAATAAATATGGGCTTTAACAAATCAAATTTACTTAGATAAAGGATGTGATGGCCTCATCCATTAGACATACGCCATATGAATCTCATTTTTTTGAGCTCAGAATGGAGGTGAAGTCATTGGGATTCGCTATTGACCAAACTCATGCCAAGATTGAACATGTTATGCTTGAGCAGAACCACCTATGGAAAAAGTGGAAGTGGATAGAGATTACCACCAGAGCGATGTTATCTGAGCCACCCCAATAGTATGTAACCATCGCACACACCATCTTTCGGTCTTATGCGAGTGTTTTAAGGGGTTATTTAACAAGACCCTCATACTATGTATATGTACATTATTTCTGTATATAATAATGAATATAATTTCATTTAATTATTGTCAACTTGTGAATATATTTTAAAGCACATGATGGTGGATACCGATACACGGTGAGACCAAAACCCGATGAGAATGACAAACACTAATACTAATCTCAGATCATTTTCGGATATGGTGGCTGGGAGATTAGTTGAAGAAGTATCTTTTAAAGTTAATGAGGTACCTGATGTTTGAATCAATCCCAATTTTTTCGTCATCGTAGACATGAAGCGGTCACGTTCTCAATAGAAGAGGCAACATCTCTTGCTTCAGACTTGCGGTTTTCCCTCATTGGGAAATTTTTGAATTGTAGACCTTCAATGATGTATTTGCGATCTTTGCTGGAAGCCTTGGGATTCACATGTTTTCATATTGGTCTCCTCAAACCTACACATGTTATCATTATATTTGGATCAGAAGAAGTGTATTATAGGTTGTGGGTCAAGAGATCATGGTTTTTTGGTGGTTGATTCGTGAATGTTCTTAAATGGAAACCCGATTTTGATCTGAATGCAGAGTCTCCTATTGGGCTGATTTGGGTTGGTTTTCCTGAGCTTCCCCTTTACTTGTTTAATCATGCGGCCCTATTTCCTATTGATAGCATTATTGGAAATCCCTCGAGGTTAGATTCAGAAACACAATCCCTTTCAAAGCCATCTATTTCTAGAATATGTATAGAAATTGATGTTTAACAACATTTTCCCTCACACATATGGATTCAGAGTAGTGAACTTGGTTTTTCTCAGGAGATTTTTTATGAAAGGGTTCCTGATTATTGTCACAAATTCCTTAGACTTTGACACCCATCTAATAGTTGTGGCAAAAGTAATGTATGTCATAAGAACTAGAAACCCACTTGGGTGGAAAGGAGTAGTAATGTTATCCTATCCAATATCTCCAAAAAGGAAAAAATGGAAAGAATTATTGGATTGGATCCAAGCCAATCCCCTAAAAACAAATTTCAGATTTCATTGCTTCTGTCCATGACAACACTTCCATCCCTCCCCTCTCTAAAGAGAATCCCATTAAAAATCAGAACTCTCTTTAAAATGATAAGAGGGAAATAGTTTTCCATGATCCAATCACTATTGAGGAATAGAGTGATCACATAAAGTCTCAAGAGGAGGAAGGTATGGATCATATTGATGCTTCAGATGTGAGTGACTCCTCAGTTGAGGAAGAGGATAAGCCTGGCCAAATTGAAGAGTCCTATTTAAAATTTTTGGCCCAGAAAAGAAAAAACCCTATGATGGACGAGGACTGATTTATCATTCCGAATCCAAATAAAACACGAATACATATAGATTATTCTCATACAGAAAAGACTATTGTGACTAGATCATTGGATTCTTCCAAGAGGGAATCTGCTGAAAAATTCCAAGAAAAACCTTTGAAAGATGCCCCGATATTTGTTTTATATTACTTCTCATAGCATTTCACATACCAAGAGATCCAGGATTAGAACAATAATATGGAAAGGAAATAAGAAATTTCCCATGAAGAGCTTCAACATGGTGCAATTTCTGCTGAACAATATCATAATACAATACATTTAATTTTCAAGGAAAGTATGATGATGTTTATGCAATCTCCTTGATCTCAGTGTTGTCCCATTTCAGACTACCTTTTTCGTTGTTTTCTTTCGGAGACTTTGGATTACTGTGGATGTTGACTTTTGGATCTTCAGATTCCTCTACCTTGTCTGGTTATTGTTAAATTATTTTTATTATGGATATGATGTCTTTATCAGCTGAGTGTTTTTTATTCTATGAACTAATTGACCTCTGTCTGGGCTGGTTCTTCCACTTTTTATCTTCAGTTGGCTCTGGATTATTTGTTCTTTTCATTATTGGATATTGTCATAATAATGACTCCCTGGGATATTTTCTTGTTTTTTTATGCATGACTTGATGAGTGAGTTATTGTTTGACCGTATCTATTCCTTTCATTTTGGTCTCATTCTTTTTTTGTTCCGGACATGAATTGATGAATTACATAGAATCTTGTTTTTTGGTATTGAAGTTCACCTGTGTGGTTTTGTCATAATTTTGACAGGTTCTTGTTCCTGGATGTTAGAGTGTTTTCTTTTTGATCATGATATTCCATGGCTGGATCTGTTTTGTTGACGTGAGGATGATGTGGATCTTCTTATGATATGGTTTATCCATTGTTTTGGAGACAACAATCACTTATTTCTGTTTCAGCTGCATGTTTTTCTAAGTTCTATACTGTATGGTTTTCATGGTTTGATATTTTATTTAACATTCTTTTGGTTGTTGACTCCCTTGATTTTATGAGGAATTTGATGAGGAATTTGAGGACTAAGGAAAGCTATATATAGAAGGTTCGACTGCTTACTGGAAGGAAGGTCATACTTCCCCTTTTCTGATCACTATTTGGCAGTCTTTAATTTTAGATTTGTTATGTTTGATCTACCTTTTTGAATCCTCTTTAACTCCTCGCTTGTGTATGTTCTTTACACCTCATGTTTGTAATGCTACTCTTTCTTTTTTAATAAATTCCACCGGGGGTATGAATTGGGAAACCAATTCATGTCACCACCGCTTAAAATAATATTTTAAAGCACAAATAATATTTTTAGTCAATGTTCGAATAAGTAATATATTTTGATGAATTAAATGAATTTTAAATTAAATTATATTTTATAAAAATATTATTATTGTTACTAAAATAATTTTTATTAAATATAAATGATCATATAATTTTATGAATGAAATTGTAATTTTTATTATGGTTTGAATGCCATTTTTTGTCAAAACCCATGAATTTTCGATATATGTTGTTTTTTTTAAAGTGAAAATTAACATATTTAGAAAATTATTTAGATAAAATGAATATTATTTATAGAATTAGGATTTCAAAATTATCCAATGAGGAATTTTTCATAATTTTCTATGACAACCAAATCTTTTGGGTAAAAATTAAATACTGTTTAAATATATAATGTGTTTTATGACAACATAATGACTCAATAGTGATGTAATAAAATAATATTAACTTAATTTTCGGCCAATATTTTGTTTTCCATTAAAATAATGTGATTTTTGGTTTTTTTTTATTTTTTTTAAAAAGATTTAGTGGACTCTTCATGACTTATTAAACATTTTGTCCTCTTAAATTGTTTTCTTTGGGAGTGTGACTCACCTCTATATAAGCAACCCCATTATTTTAAGAAGCTCATACTTTGGACATATAAAAGATTGTTTTCCACTTCTCTTATCCCAAACGATGGGAAAAAACCATGGGCTCGTTTATGGTTTGGATTAGTTTAATGTGAGGTGTCCCAAACCTAAATAACAAAGAATTCCCTCACTATTCCTATATAAACCAACCCATGCTCTCACTTCATCCTCACTCAAAGCCTTTGGAGTTCAGCCAAGATCTGACCTCATTTATGAATAATCCTCCCATGGTTCCCCAAGCTCCGAAGAAGCCTCTCTCAAGCCTCTCTCAAGCCTTTGTAAGCACACTTCTGAGTAAGGGTTTTTCCTTCCTTTCTCATTTTTCTCCAATATTCTTTAAATTGTTATTCCCTTTTAATTTCAATTTTAAATATTGAGGTATGGTTTTAAACCTCCCTCGTACTTCCCTTTTTATGTTTGAATGATGGGAGACCCCTTTCTGTCTCATTAAATTCCTCCCATGTACACCCGTTACTAAGCCAAAATTCGAAAAGGAATTTCTCTCTCCTACTTTACTTTCAAGCAATTATATTGTATCATGAATCTAAATTTCATTAAATTTGTTGGGAAACATATCTATATTACCACCGTATTGTGTATGTCATTTAAATATGATGAGATACCCATTTCTCTCTCATCAACCATTTTTGTGAGTTCTTATGTAACGCCGTTATGCTGCCAAAATTACATCGTGCTCTTCTAAGCCAAAGTCATTTGGTAGTGAATACCATGCCCATTTTTTATCAAGGGTATTCAAATTTATGCACATTTAATTATTTCTTAAAGAGTTTCATGTATGTATTCCACATTCGTTTATCATGGAATAAAATATTACGTTGAATGATTCAATGTTTTATGATCCATGTGACACACTTATGCATGAAATGAAATTTTTAAGAAGGGTGTGCCCTTACAGCGCAAAAATGTTTTGGGTAAAGTATATTATCATGATAAATCATGTGAAATGGGTGTCTAATCAAGATAATTCATGTCCAATGAGGGTTTACTCGTGCTTCCTATGAAATGAGGATTTACACATGCTCCATGTGCAATGATTCGTGGCTCATGTGAATTCCACGTTAAGTGTTGTTGCCAAATTTCCATGTAATGATTATCATGCTTTATCTTGCCTTTATGTTTATGATTCTATTGTGCTATATTGATATTCCTATTGCCTAAAATTTATTTTATTCCTCATTTTATTCGATGATTATTCCATTACTGGGATTTATAGCTCACCCTTTTCCTATGCATGTCTGAAGTTATCCCATGCAATGCTATGTATGATGGAATGTAGTTGTAATGTTATGGATGTTTTCAACAAAGATGTTTTGTTCATGTATTATGTTATTATGTAATGATCATAGGCCCCAAAAAGACACTAGACCTCTCGATATTCTATGTTGTATCAAATGATGTTTATGTAATAATTTATGTTTAATTGTGTAAGAAAATATTACGGTTGTCAAAGTTGGTATTAGAGAGTGGTTATGTTATTTATGTTTTTAGGATTAGATAAACCTAGTAAATACTTAGCGGAAATACTTTGTATAATAAAAACATCCCTATTTTTTGGTGGGTATTGCGCAAGTGGTTTATCAAGAAAATATATCTCTATCTGGATATGAGCTAGTAGAGGCGGCTCTGGCACAGTTGTATCATAGGGGTAAAACCTGAAAACACCACTTTGAGATAGACTCGATTGGGAAATGGTACACGACAATAGGCCTTGCTGTAGTTTTGGTTAAGACACTCTCGAGGGGTATGCTTTAGTAAATTCACCAGCATAGTATGAACCATTATTTAGGGACAAAATATTCCTAAAGAATATATGTTAGAAAGTAGATCATGGATAACAAAGACTGAAGTAAATAGATTCATATAATAAAGAAATAAGATTTATTTATAATTAATCTGTTTTGTCCTTGTATTACCTTTTATGTTTTACCCCTAACTTTCCTTTTATTCCATCCAATGGCCGATAATTGGAGGACTCAGGCTATCAACAGATGTGAAGATCAACATGATGAATGTACTAATGAGATAACCAATCCAATGGGAGCGATAATCATGAACTTTGTCACACTTCTCTCTTAGATAACTCATTATTTGAATAGAAACATGGGTCAAGAGGAATGTTCAACCCTCTATGAAAGAATAATTCTCTATCGAGAGCTTCATGAGACAAATGCATCCTACTTTTAATGTATCATCGGATCCCTCAATCGCTGCACAATAGATCAACTCCATTGAAATGATCTTCTCCATCGTTCAATGTTCTGAACAAGAGATGATTCTCCTAGATTCATATCATATAGTGGGTGAATCTGATCAATGGTGGACGTTGAAAAACATACGAATCCTTAGGAGTAGATTGAGGTGTTGGAATGGAAGGATTTATTGAAGATGTTTTTTGATAAATATTTTCCGCAAACCCTCTAGATTAATATTGAAAGGAAATTAATTGACATTATGAAAAAAGATGACAAATCTATAGGAGCGTATGATGCAAACTTCACAAGGATTGCACGATACGCTTTCGGATTTGTCATTACCCCCAAATACAAGGTTTACCGCTTCAATGGTGGGTTGAGACCTAGCCTGCAGAAAGCATTGGCGATCCGTGACATCGATAGCTATGAGGAAATTATCTGATGTGCCTTCCTGGTCAAAATGGTGATTAGAGAATCTCATGGGTATCATGGGGATAAGAAGAGTAAGGTGTACTTCAATACTTGAGGTCCAATGGATAAATCTAATGGTGCTGAGAATACCCCACACCCCACATTCCAAATGTTCTGAAAGAAGCACCATGTAAATTTCCTGAAAGGGACGAGTAAATACATTATGTGTGAAAGGGAAGGGAAACTAACTATTAACTATCGAAAAGAAATACACATGACTGAGATAGAATAGAGGAACTCTCCGTTCGAACCTCAAGGTGTGGTTCATTGCTACAACTAAAAAGAACCAGGGCATCTTGTAAATTAGTGCCCTAAGCAAAGGGTTTTTTGTGGCAACCAACAACCTCCAAAGTAGCAAGAGCGGGCTTTTTCCATCACTACTACTGAAGTGAACCCCTGCAACTAAGTGGTGATAGGTACACTAGTTATTAATTCAAGAATAGAAAATGTACTTTTTGCATCTAGTTCTACAAAATATTTTATATCTCGAATGTTTAGTAGAACAATCCTAGTACCACCACAAATCATGGAAGTCAAGAAGTCGGTGAGTACAAAAAAGGGGGAAATCATTGCATCCCATTAATATAACTCCTCCTATATCATAATCTAAGGATTTATCTTCCCGGCGAACCTATTAATACTCTCTCTGGTGGAATTTTATGCGATTCTTGGCATGGATTGGCTTTCCTTATATAGAGCCAACATAAATTGTCGAGAGAGGGGAATCACTGTCTATGTGGATAATCGGCCCCCGTTTCAATACAAGTGCAAGGAGGAAGATGAATATTCTTTAGCTTCGTTATCTCAAGTGTGGATATTAATGCCCAATGATCATGCGTATCTAGCTTAGATGATTGTGTCCTAGGAAGTAACCAGCCTTGAATACATGTCCATTGTGAGGGAATTCACAGAAGTGTTTCCTGATGAATTGTCTGGTCTTTCTCTTATAAGAGTTGTTGAATTCTCAATTGATCTTATAACAGGGGAATTACCCATATCCAAAACTTTGTATATAATGGTTTTTGATGATATTGAGGAGCCCAAGAAACAACTATAATAGAATCTGGATAACAGTTTTATATACCCATGTGCTTCACCATGGGGTGCACCAATCATCTTCACCAAGAAGAAGGATGGGTCAATTCGCCTTTGCATTGATTATCATGATCTTAACAAAATCACAATAAAAACAAGTATCCTCTCTAATGAATTGATGACTTGTTCAATCAGCTGTGTGGGGCACAATAATTCTCCAAGGTGGATTTGTGGTCAGGATATTATCAAGTAAGGGTGAAAAAGAAAGATATCCCCAAGATTACTTTTCATACAAGATACATGCATTATGAATTCATAATAATTCCTTTCAGACTCACAAATGCTCCATAAATCTTCATGGACATGATTAATAGAGTCTTTAGACATTACATCAACAAATATTTAGTAGTCTTTATAGATGTTATTTTGATATACTCAAAAACCAAGTAGGATCATGAGAAGCATCTCAGAACTGTTCTAAAGACCTTTTGGAAGGAGAAGCTCTATGAAAAGTACAACAAGTGTGAGTTCTAGTTGACAGAGGTCTCATTCATGGGAAATATCATCACAAGTAATGGGGTATCTATAGATCCCTCCCTAATAGATGCAATTGAGGGATGACTGAGGCTAACAACGGTAGTGGATATCCATAGATTCTTGGGGTTAGTAGGATATTATCGACGATTTTTTAGAAATTTCTCATGTTTTTCCAACTCTCTTACAAAGCTAACATAGAAGAGAGTAAAGTTTTATGGGAGTGATAAATGTACAAAAATATTTATGGAGTTGAAAAAGAGGATTAACACTATTCTCGTGCTCACTTTACCCACAAGTGGAGAACTTTTTGATGTATTTTGTGATGCTTCAAAGAAGGGAATGGGATGTGTATTGATGAAAAATGAAAAATTCATTTCCTATGATTCAATAAAATTGAATTTTAATGAACATAACTATACAACACATGACCTAGAGTTGGCTGTAGTGATGATTGATTTGAAAATTTGGCAGCATTATCTCATTGCGGAGAAGTCTAAAATCTATACGGACCACAAAAGCCTCAAGTATAAATTCACAAAGAAAGTGTTGAACACACGCCAATGAATATGGTTAGAGCTGATCAATGACTGTGACTGCTCAATCCATTACCACCCTGGTAAAGAGAACTAGGTGGAAGATGCCCTATGTAGAAAGGACCCAACAATTCTATCATTGATGAGAATTGAAAGGGATCCAATTTTCATATGATTGATAAATATTGACATGGGAATCATAAAGAATGGAACATCATTAATCCTTTTACAAATCATTGCACAACCATCACTTTTAGAAAGGATAAAGGATGCTCAAAAGGATGATGTGGGAATTCAAAAAAAAGTGGAAGCAATCAGAAAAGGTAAATCCTTGGAGTTTAATGTTAATGAAGAAGGAATTGTGAGATTTGGGAAAATACTCTCTGTTCCATCTAAAATCGAGATGAATAAGGAACTTTTGTATGATGCACATAGTTCAAATTTTTATATTCTCCTTAGAAACACAAAGATGTATTGAGATCTAAAAGAGTATTATTGGTGGGATAATATAAATAAGGGGATCGCTGAATATATATCAATGTGCCTCGTGTGTCAGCAAGTGATGGCAGAGAGGCAGAAGTCTAATGGAATTACACAACCATTTCCCATACCCGAATGGAAATTGGAGAACATCACCATGGAATTTGTCATCGTACTTCCGAAGAAATCCAAAGGCAACAATGCAATTTGGGATATTGTGGATCGTCTTACAAAGGATGCACACTTCATTGATATTTAGGAGTATTTTTCATTGAATCAACTAGCAGAGATATATATCAGGGAAGTGGTAAGATTTCATGGTGTACCACTATCTATTGTGTTTGATCATGATCCATGATTTTCCACTATGTTTTGGAAGAGTCTTCAACATGCTCTAAATACTGAACTAAACTTCAGTACATCCTATCATCCTCAAACTGATAGGGAAATACGAGCAGACTATCGAAACACTTGAGGACATGTTGAGAGAATCCTCAATGGACTTTAAAAGAGGATGGTATCAACAACTTACTCTAGTTGAGTTATCTTATAACAACAGTTTCCACTCGAGAATCTAAATGGAACCATATGAATCCCTTTATGGGAAAAGGTCAGGAATAATCACGTGTTGGGATGTAGTCGATGAGTGTAAGCTCCTTGAACTAGAAATGATTGACAAAATAGTGGAGAAGGTGAAAAACATTCAACAGCATATCTAGGTAGCCTAGAGTCGACAGAAGAGTTATGAAGAAAAATTTTGATGAGACATTGAGTCTAAAGTTAGAGACATGGTATTTCTATGAAAATCTTAGTGGAATATAGCCATGATATTTGAAAAGAACATGAAGTTAATTCCAAGGTACATCGGCCCCTTCAATATTCTTGATCGTGTTGGGGCTGTGGCCTATAGACTAGCACTTCCACCTACTATGGAAAATGTACATGATGTCTTTCATGAATCCATCCTATGTAAGTACATACCTGAACCTTCATATATACTCTTATCCGAGGAGGTACAGTTAGAGGATGATCATTCTTATAAGGAGAAACCAATGAAGTTCTTCAATCGTAGATAAAAAGTTCTAGGAAATAAGAAAATGCACCACGTCAAGGTGTTGTGTCCAAACCCAAAGTTTGAAGAAGCGACGTGGGAATCAGTGAAAATGAAGAATCAGGGTTACCCACATCAGTTTTAGTGTGGGAAAAATATATTTAGAGAAATATATTTAATAAGGGGGGAATATTGTAACGACCCAAACATTAATTAATGGAAATCCCTCTTGATCGAATTAAATGTCTCTTTATGTAAAATGTTTATATAAAAATGTCAAATTCTTAGGTTTTATGTTTTTTGATTTTAAAATACTTTTAAGAATTGTGACCGTTTCTATTGTAGACATTGAACAGTGATCACATGATTAGTATTAATATGGGCATTAAAAAACCCAATTAACTTAGACAAAGGAAGTGATGTCCTCATCCAGTAGACTTTCCCCATATGAATCCCATTTGTTTGAGCTCATAAAGGAGGAGGTGTCATTAGGATTTGCTCTTGACCAATCTCAAGCAAAACTTCAACATGTTATGCTTGAGTGGAACTACCTAAAAAAAGTTGATGTTTATAGAGATTACCACACGAGCGATGTTATCCGAGCCACCCCAAGAGACTGTCACCATCACACACCTCACCCTTCCATCGTATGTCGATGTTTTAAGAGGTTATTTAATAAGTCCTTAGTGCTATGGTTACATACATTATTTTTGTATATTATAACTAATATATTTTCCTTTTATTATTGTTTACTTGTAAATTGTTTTTAAAGCACAAATAGTATTTTTAGTTAATGTTAAACTATGAAATCTATTTTTATAAATTAATGGATTTTTGTACTAAATAATATATTAATTAAATATTATTATTTTTATTAAATTAATTTATTTAATATAAATGATCATATAATTTTATGAATGCAATTGATCTTTTTATTAAGGCTTGATAGACATTTTTGTCAAAACCCATGAATTTTTTATAAATGTCGTTTTATATTTTAAAAGTGAAAATTAAGATATTTAGAAAATTATTTCGATAAAATGAATATTTTTTTTGAATCAGGATTTCAAAATTATCCAACAGTGAATTTTTCATCATTTTCTGTGACAGTCAAATTTTGGGGTAGAAATTAAACACCATTTAAATATATAATGTGTTTTATAAAACCATAATAACCCAATTGTGATTTAATAAAATACTATAAAATTTATTTTCGGCCAATATATGTTTCAACATTAATATAATGTGATTTTGGGTTTTCTTGATTTATTTTACAAAACTTTAGTGGATGCTTCAAGACTTATTAAACATTTTGTCTTCTTAAATTGTTTTCATTGGGAGTGTGACTCACCTACACATAAGCAACCCCATTATTTTAAGAATTTCAGACTTTTTCCTTATAAAATATTATTTTCCACTTCCCTTTGTTAAAAACATGGGAAAAAATCATGGGCTGGTCTGTGGTTTGTATTAGTTTAATGTGAGGTGTCCCAAACCTAAATAATAATAAATTCCCTCACCTTTCCTATATAAACCCACACTAGCTCTCACATTCTTCTCACTGAATGCCTTTTTATTTCATTCGACCTCTTCTCTTTTCTCTCTAGAATCCTCCCAAGGTGCCCTAGGCTACCAAAAATCCTCTCTCAAGCCTCTCTAATTCCATTGGAAGCACACTTCCAAGTAACGGGTTTTTATCCTTTCCCATTTTTGTCCAATATTATTTAAATTGTTATGCCTTTTTAATTTCAATTATAAATGTTGGGGTATGGTTCAAAACTTCACCCATGCAGACCTATTTATGTTTGAATGATGGGATACCTCTTTCCCTCTCATTAAATGCCTCCCATGTACACCCGTTAAAAAGCTGAAATTCTGAAAGGAATTTCTCTCTCCTCATTTACATTCAAGAAATTCTATTTTGTCATGAATCTAAATTCAATTACATTTGTTGGGACATGCATCTATATGTCTCCATTAATGTTAATGTCATTTAAATATTATGATACATCCCTTTCTCTCTCATCAACCATTTTTATGAGTTCTTATGTCACGCCGTTATGCAGCCAAAATTTCACCACGCTTTTTTTCCAAGCCAAAGCCATTGTGTAGTGAATACCATGCCAATATTTCTGTCAACGGTATTCACCATTTTTAACATTTACTTATTGTTTAAATAGTTTCATTTATTTATTCCACATTTTTTTATCATGTAATAAATTATTATGTTGAATGATTCATTGTTTTATGATCCATGTGGCACACTTATGCATGAAATGAAATGTTTTAGAAGGGTGTGCCCTTATAGCGCTCCAATGCATTGGGTAAAGTATAGTATAATGGTACATCATGAGCAATGTATCTTTAATCATTCTAATTCATGTTCAATTAGGGTTTACTCATGCTTCAATATGCAATGAAGATTTACTCATCCTCCGTGTGTAATGATCCATGACTCATGCTAATTCCATGTTAAGTGTTGTTTCCACATTTCCATGTCATGAATATCATGCATAATCATGCCTCTATGTTTATGCTTATCTTATGCTCTCTTGATATTCCTATTGGCTATCATGTATTATATTCCTCATTTTATTCCATGATTATTCCCTTACTAGGCTTTATAACTCACCCTTTTCTTATGCATGTTCTCAGGTTATCCCATGCAATGGTATGTATGAGGGAATATCATGGTCTTGTAAAGGAAGTTATCAATAAAGATGTTCCTCTTTCGTGTTTTAAGTTGTTATGTAAATATCCTAATCCCCAAAGACAATAGACCTCTCGATCATCTATGCTGTATCTAATGAAGTTTATGTAAAAAATTATGTTTAATTGTGTAATAAAAGATTAGGGTTGTCATATTACAAGTAATCGTAATGACTATAAATAATCTTAATAAAATTATAATAAATAAAATATATGTTTTATATTTTATGAATTTGTTATATAATGAATCTAATTTAATTATATATATAAGGACCTGAACTTAAACATTAGATAATCTTGAATTAAATGTATAATTCACATTGAGGTTATTTTCATGTTTAGATTTTTAGGGAATTAGACCGTAAATGTTACATTACACATCAAAAATTAAAAATTAGACACTTATACCTAGTTTCCAATTTTTTCACAAAATACAATATCTTAAAAAGAAACATATCTAGTTCCATGTTTTAGACTGCATAAATTCTCCTTGATCCTATCCATGACCCTATTCATCTTTATTTCTTATGGAAAACATTTCAAAAACATGGGATGAACATAAAAATCTCAGTAAGGGAAATAAAATATGCAATGAAAACATTAACCCATAAAAAAATAGATAAATAAATCTGTAGTTTTCGATCAAAACATACCTCATTAAATCTCGAGATTTATGAATAACACATTGAAATCATAAATCATAAAGGTAACATATGGCATTCATAACATACTTACAAAGTATCTATCACAGCTATATAGGGAGTCAAATTTGGAATACCCATCAAAGTATATTTCCTAAATCTCTTAGGAGAAACATTAACGTTTTCCTTTGTCATGTTACCCAATGCATTGGAGGGAAATTCCGGGCTCACTCACCCTAGGTTTATCATAGATCCACCCAAATATGTAAACAATGCCAAAGATTCATAATTCTGTCATAACACATAAAAAATGATAAAGGAAAGATAACATTTCAACATTTATATCATAATATATTATTTCAATATGTTGACATAATTTTTTTTCTCAAACGATTTTCCAAAACCATTTATAACATTTAATATAATGATTTTTGAATTAAAGTGTCCCATACCACATTGAATCATTTAAAGGATTTTACATTTTAAGAAATTAATTTCCATATAAATAAATACTTAAATCCATTTTTAAAACATGGAAATTAATGAGAAATATTTATAATAATAAATCTTTAAAACAATATTTTATTTAAGGAGTACTAAACCGTATGAGAGATTCTTGAATACATATAATTGAGGAATAAAAGTTCATCAAAAATTTATAATATCATGAGAATAATGGTATTCATGATAAAATATGCCAAAGAACAGTATATAAACTATATAAAAGTGATTTGGTGCATGACAACAATGAAGTCTAAAGGGAAAGTAAATTGAGCTGAAAAACCTTATAAAGACAGTATCCTTAGATTAAGGATAAATCAAATACCTAATTATGTATAAAAAATAAGAATACAGCCCATATAATTGTATATAATGTGTAAAATAATCAGAGTAAATTCACACATATTCATAGTATGACAAATCAAGAAGTATAAGTTCAACCCAAAGAATTGTAATTTTTTTAAGATGTTCCCTTATAGAAATTCGACAGCCTAACGACATCACTTTAAAAATAATAAAATTGGTTTATGAGGGTGAAAAATATATCTCATTACATGGAAATAAAATTTACATAAATAAGGGTATATAAGAATTTATTCCAACATCATATATTGTAAATTAAATGACTTAACAAAGAAGAATTCTTTGACTAAAGAGTATGGTGAAATGTTCCCTTACCGATTTGGTAACATACGAAACATACAACCCTTGAAGGAAGGATCCTAAAATGAAGATATAAATATCCATAAATTTAAGTATAGTACAAAATTAATACAATCATGGGAAGTACATACCCCACACAAAAGGAAATAGTGGAAAATATAGCATGAATTTCACGAGAATAAAAAGTGAGATGAAAATTCCTTCTGATGTTGTAATCAATCGAGTCATATGACTAAAATTTAATGAACACCAAATGATTCATAGAATAGCAGGAATATAAATAGAATAATTATAATAAATATCAAATGTCAATGCACAATACACTACATGCAATAAATTATGGACGAACCATGGAAATCTCACTAAATTAAAAGTGATATTAGAAACCCCTTACCTCGTGTCTGACTTGAATTTTTTGTTCATTGTTCTCCCTGAATAACAAACATAAGATACATTATAATTGATTAAGAACCATTTTTCAAGTTTAATATTCCTTTTATACAACTTATTACCATGTTATAAACCTTATGTAATCATTTAAGTTAATAATTATCATTTTGTCGATATTTGGTACTTGAGTCAAAAAAAGGACAACTTATAATTACAAGTTGTCCATGTGGTCAAGAGTCCATTATCTACCAAATGATATTCATGATTTATATATCATGTATATCATATATATCCATTATATATATGTATTTATAACATTACATAACCTTTGGAGGTAAGAAAATAAATGGACTATTCATGAAGACTGTAAGCCGTACGTATGCATGAACGCTGAATTCATATCTATTTAAAATTTTAATTGAATGAAAACATAATGATATATAGTTATTAAATAATTCAATTATAATATAATATATAATTTCAATAAATCCATCCTTTATACATCCCACATATGGTATGAATGTGTTATATCACTTTGAGGGGGCGGTAGTCCCGACATACTCAAATTAAATTATCACATTTACTCATAATGGAAACCATAAAGGTATGCTATAAATTAAAAATACAGAATCATAAAGAAAACATAAATATAATAAATATAATATATAATTATATTTACATCATAATGGACACCATAAAAGGTGGTAGGATATAATTGAACAATCATCATTTCGTGAGGCGTTAGATTTCCATCCACAGAAACAGTATGTTATTTACCCATTGGATAGAGGTTTGTGTAAGTTTAGTTACAATAATGCAACTAATAACGTCCTATTATATTGAGGATACTATTTTATTTATAAAATAACAAAATAAAAAGTGTTTAGGGGGTTGGAGAAGTAAAATAAAACAAAAGAACTTAAGAGAAGATGTTACCTTTAAATCGGGTAACTCCCTTTTGTTTGAACCAAAAGTGTTTCTTTAAGAGCCTTATTCCTAAGGTAAGTCATCCTGGAGTATTATAGGGATGTACAGAGATTAATTTGTTAGAGTTTTTATGAGAAAAGGGTCTTGAGAAGTTTTAATAATGGGTTAGAAGTGACTGATCTTTATAATGGGGAGGAGGGGCTCTTTAGGAAAGTGTGAAAATATTATGTTATTATATCATGATTTTCGATTTCTAAAGGCCCAAAACGAATTAAAGTCAAATATTAGATGAATAATGGTCTAAATAAAATAATCCAATAAGAATTGGATAGGATTTGGATATTATTTTAATCAGTATAATATTATTTATTTAAATAATTTATTAATGTTGTAAACAATGCATCATTACGGTGTCATAAATAATTTCATTTATTTGATATCTAGAAATTCTAAAAAAATTCCAAGATGTAATAAATAATTTGAGATTCCAAAATAATATTTATAGTCTAAAATATATCTTATATAACTCTATGTAAAAATTGATTTACTAAAACATATATGTTTGTTCAATTTTTGTCTTTACTTTAAATATATTAATATAAAGGGTCATTACCATTATTAAGTGGCTCCATGAGGTCCCAAAATCAACCTAAAGATTCCCATGGTCAGATCCGCATTAAAAAATAGTATTAAGACACATGTTAGTGTAATTTTATATTATTATAATAAAATTTTGTTACCCTTATTTACCAGATTTACCCATTAACCATTGTAAATAATTTTTTTACTAAAGTAAATATTCATGTTGCCTAAAAATAAAAGTTTCCTATTTACACAATTTTGAACTCGTGATTCCAATTACAGAATATTTTTTAAAAATTAAAAACATTGAAGTGGAAGAATTTAATTTAAAATTAATTCCCGCAGTCAAAACAAAAAGCGTGTTTTTAAGAAATTATAACTATCAAAAGATTGACACTTATTTATGTCCAATTTCAAAGTTAAATTAATTTCAATGACCAAAATTTTATTAATTAGTAAAAACTTAATCTTTTTAAACTTAAAATCAATTAAAAATATAATCTAACCACATAAATAAATTAGATTAAAATAAAGTTTTGAAATAAAATATAGTATTTTTCACTATTCATCAAAAAATGAATTTTATCAGAAAAATACTAAAATTTTACCCAAAGTTAATTATGATGTCCAGATTCTAAAGAATAATTTTATTTTTTCAAAAATAACATATAAAAGTGACCATAATTTGAATATATACGGTTCACCATCAAAAGGCGTTAAATCGAGTTTTTAATGAATATTAGAGTATTTATGCCTAAAATCAGATTCTTTGTTATTTTAGGCCTCTAAAATTTATTTGATAAAAGTAAAAAGGTTTTAAAAAAATATATTCATATTTAAGTTAGTTCTATTCATTTTTACCAGTCGAAAACCTAGGCGTTAACTACCATTTAAAATAGAAATATTATATTATTTGTGTGCTATGTAAGATTGCAAAGAAACCCACTGTTGTGTATCTGTCATGCCATCAAAAATTGCATAAAATTTAAAATAAAAATAGTAATTATCTTAAAAATAATAATAGAAATTAAAATTTATTATTTCTTTATTTACCTAGGATGTTACAATAATATAAATTAAGTACAAGTGCAGAACACTTTCAAATATAAAGCAAGGGGTTACTCATCTCAATTATATTTCTATGAGATATGTCTTATTCAAAAATTATCTATTATTTGTTGTGTATGCTTACATCCCATTGGTATATTATATAATTAAACTGAATATCTCAATGGTATTCAATGTTTCATTTTATAATCATTAATTGTTTTGGTAATACGGTTCGACTGATTACTAGTCCTAAGGGTTTTTAATCTCAATTTAAATTTTATGGGACATATTACATAATTATCTCTTATTTCAATTGTGTAATACCCATTTTATTTATGAAAATAAATCATTGATCATTTCATTAAATATCCAAATTTCATGTATCAGGGATAAGATTAGTATCTATTTCGTAAACCATTTTTATATACATTGTATTCGTTAATTGATATTTTAACCAGTAAAATATTGATAATACCATATTCTCTAATAAAAATAGATATTTTTATAAGGAATACTATTTTTGAATCAAATAAATTTATGAATAAATTTTATTTACTTACAGTGACAGGTGGGTCTCGACATTATATAGGCACCTGAAGAATCAATAGACCTCATGTGACAAAATAGTTTGTGAAAAACATTTCACATTATTTTAAAAAAAAGAATCATATTTGTTTCTAAGAACATATTTAAACCATCCAATGAAATGTATTTATGGTAATAGTTCGTGTGTTATATACATGGAACCTAATAAATGTGTATTTATTTCATTTGGTATTCATCTATTACTATTAATGATATTTTCACTATGACAAACTCCATGGGGGAATTCTTATTCTCAATTTATTAATTAATTGGCATGTGATTTTAGAAATTTACCAGTCCATATTGGTCATTCCATGTTGATTATTCTCCACCTATTATTGATTCATGTTTCTATTGTATGTGTCCAATAATGAGAATTTTATCTTTACCTTTTATTTGTTTCCTTCCCCGGGTTTTGGAAATAAAATCTTTAGATAAGTGTCAAGGAAACAAATTAATTTCCTTTTCTATGTTCTATGTTTCATTACTAATTTAATAAAGGAACCATGTATTTATATAGTTCATCAACACTTCTAAATATACCTATCAATGGTAATCTGATCTCTTTTATATATATTCCATTCTGATAAAATAAACATCAACTATGGGATATTGGGGTTGGGATTTTAACGTTGGAAGAGTCACATAATACCATTATTGGGGTTAGGAATGCATAATTATTTATTATAATAAGAGCATAGATAAATATAAAAATATAGAATAATATCATTGTGAAATGAGTAATATATCCATTGAAAAAGTATATCTACTTGAAAATCAAACATAAAAAACATGATAATATTAAATAAAGATATTTTCTAGTGTTGCAAAAAAGTTTTGATTTAAGAAAACTTCATATATATATATATGTTTGGCATCTAATAATACTGAAATTAGTCTAAAAATGAATTTTAGATCCATGGTAAAAGAATTTACCTCACACTTAATTTAATGATAACTCAATGTCTATCGAAGGGTAATTATATCAAATCAATTTTATTTTATTATATAGATTTTAAAAAATTATAAAAATTTGTATGGATCAAAATTATAATAAACTATCCATATTATTAAGTGAGAAATATAAATTTGTGAGGATATCACCTCCCCAAATTCAGTAAAAAAACATTGATTATTGCACTATAAAATTTAATGTATTTACATCATTATAGACTCTTTTAAGAGTTGATAGGGCAAGGTTTATAGGCCACATTGGTGATGTTGAAGGACCAAACACATGACTATATTTTATAGTATAAATATTTTAGTAAGTTTGATTGATATAAGGATTTACCAATGGGGAATAAAAGTTGAAAAATAAAGAATAACCTGTAGCCAAAAGAAAACATCATGGAAGATTATAAATCTGTCTTATATATAAAAAATCAAATTATTGAATGATTACATGATTTTTTTTTCATATTGTATATTTATAATTATAGTGGCTTTTGGTATGTACCAAATCATAACTAATTTAATAATGATATGAAAAGAAAAATAAAATTGTACAAGAAATAGTTTGATGATGATTCCAAGTATACATTGTGGAAGAAACATTTGAAAGAGTTGGCTGATTCAACTGCTCCCATGAATAATGAAATATAAACTAAAAAGGATTTTATCAAGAGATTAAGTTCATTCTACTCGATAATGAAATTAAATATTATTGTCCATTTTATTATTTCCATGAATCTCATGATTATTGGGACAAAATTGAAATCTAAATTATTATATATCTATGAAAATTACCATAGGTATAAGGAATTGGCCCGAAAATGTACATATTCTTGTGACTACAAACTACAAATCACATTCATACATTACAAAAATTACGTTTATTATCATAGGTTTAGATAATTAGGTCACAAATATTAAATAACAATCTTATATATATACTAAGTTGACACTTATAATAAATATAATTTTTCCCATAATAGAAAACATTTAAAATGAAAAAAGTTTTCCTTACATGAAAAATATCCATTGCTTTCAATATGATTTTATCCTCTCCCTTACACATACATAATCCCTATGAACAAAATATTATTACATGGACTGAGAATTAAATTTCTATTATGGTAAAAAAATAAATATATACACTTTTATTGTATGAATATTATAGAAACATTTACCTTTTTCAAATGAAACATTGGGTTAAAAATAAACATTTTCTTATAAGATAAATTATTTATCTACCAAATGAATTTGAAACAAAATAATAATATATATTTAAGGAAAAACAAAACTCATAATCATTATTTTAAATTAAGAAAAATTAGAAATAACATTTTCATAAAGTTACACATTACAACCTTATAAAGTATCACATACTTTCCATTACACCATGAAATCATATAATTTACAAAAACCTTGATAATAAGAATATATTAATCAGGTAGGTAACATGGGTTATAATTTTCATATCATTATTACTTAAAAATATCATAACATTCATGGTAATATTTTGACTAACCATAATAGTTACACATGATATAAACATCAGGGGTAAACATGAAATGATCCTCATATTATATTCCCATTATATATATAGATAAACAAAATTGGTTAACTCCATCCCATTAAAAAATTAATTAGAGAGATAAAATAGGTTCACAGTCCATTTTTTAATTATAGAAACACGCATCATCATAAACAATTCCAATAAACCATTTCCCAATAAAAAAATTTTCTATCATAATTTTTTCCGTACCGTGATAAATAAATTTTGGATATTAAAATTTCTATACAATTATAATACCCTTTTTAAAATGATCATTAAATATAGGAAAAATTGTTTTTCTAATAGAACATGAAATATTGAAAAGGAATCCAAAAATCAAATAATAATTATGGTGCTGGGAAAGGTTGTTGTCTCCATAAAAATTAAATTTGTACAATAATTTTTATTTTTTAAAGGATATAAAATCATTCCATAAATTATTAAATTTTTTCAAATTAGAATGAACATTATAAGAAAAATAATGTGTTTCATATGATTCCCATAGAACAGTATAAAATAATCATGAATTTTGTTTTAAATATGGATACAAAAAAATAGTTTTTTAAAGATAAATATTAAAATAATTTTTTAAAATAAAATCCATTACATTGAGTCTGAATCCTCACATACATTCATTCTTTTCATATTCTATTTACTGTGTCCTTTTCTTAATAGTTTAATAACTCTAAGGATGGTATTATACCTAAAAATTTCCTCCAAAATTATTGGAGGGTTTCCAAGAATATATTTGGGAATGTCTTGGACAATCTAAATTGGTTTTGAAACGTTAAATTATAAGAATTATATATCCCCTCTTAAAAGATATGTCAGGGGAACTCATGTAATTCATCAAAAAAATAAATTATGTAAATTATTTTTTACTTTAAAATGTATCAAAACCGACTTATTTGTAATATAGGGTAGGTATGGGTGAAAATAATACCATCCAATAAAAATTACAAACGTTTTATCACATTTTCAGCCTTATATTGTATTTAAACTGTTGTTAACCCCATTCAAACTAACCATGAAAACATGAGTTTTTAGTCTTTGAGGGCCACTACAGTTATAAAATACAGAAAAAAGGCCAATAAATTCATCACATTTGATATTATCAATCATACATTAATCAATATAACAATATATTATATTTTGTAATTTTATATCATTTAATAAAATATTACTTATTGTAATATTCATCAATTTAATTGTCTTGAACTATTCATTTAAATGACATTATTTACATCATGAAAACAATTAGTCTTCGAACCAAATATTTTAATAAATCAAATAAATGTATTATTCATAAAATTCTTGAATCACATTATTTATATCATCATATATTAATTTTTTTATTTTTAATATCATTTATTGCATTTTTCCATTAAATGAATAATTATTCTGTTAGTGTCATGTTAATTTTTATGGTTAATATATCTAAACAAAAATTTTAAAAAATTACAAAAATAAATATAAATAATTTAGATAATAATATAATATTTTTAAAGAAACATCTCCTTTCATTAACCATGTGTTAAAAATATTATAGTTATTATAACAATAGAGTGAAATTTTTGAAATTTCATAAAATAAAATATTATATAGGATATAATCTTTCAAAAGTAAAAAAAATTATAAAACCAAATCATGGATGTGTGTGTACAAATTTTAATCATCCAAAAAAATAATGAAAGTGTAATGCTTATTTTATAGTCCTTATCATATTAGTTTTTTTTTCAAATTTCATAATTCACCCTTAACGATGGTAAAAAATATTACTAAGGTTAAAATTCATCATGAACAAAAATAAAAGGGAAATATTTCTCAAATTCTGACCTACATATTCAATATATTGAATTCATTTTTCAAAATTCATAACATTCTATTTTTATAATTTAATATATAATTTTATCAGAAAAACAAAAAAAATAATTTTCCTAAAAAATAAGTTTTTAAGTATAAATTGTTGTTAAACATTATCAAAGTATAATATTATTTTCCAAACCATATTTATATCATTTTAAATAATCATAAACAAATGATATTTTAAAACTAAATGAAAATAGAATTTTACATTATATGTACTTCAAAAGAAAATACAACTCTCAATTAAAATAAATATTTTTTATTTTTCATTAAGAAAAATACTTTATAAATTAAATTTATATATTTTTTAAATAAATAAATTAAATTATACCTTATTTTACACAAAAATAATATATTCTTATAAATTTATCTTTTTTCTTTTGATTGAAAATTTTATTATATCATTATAATGAAAATATTTCTATCAAATATATATAGTATATATATTAAAATGTTTTTTAAAATTACCTTGGTAGTTATATTAGGATTTTCATGGTTCTTGAAATTTCTAATTAATATGTTGAAATGTTTCCCATTTAGGGAAATCTAGATATAGAAAATTTGTGTGTGAATGGAAAAAGTATGTTGTTCATGAAATCAAAAGATGTATATCTTGGTATCCATAAAAAAATATAAATTTAAATTTAAGGAATGAAATGTTACTCAATTTTATAAAACTATTTTTAGAAAATTGGATTCAACACCATTGAAAAATTTTTATCATGTATACAGTGTATAGATAGAAATTTGTCCAACTTAATTAATGAGAAAATTGGTATAATCATATGAAATTAATATTATGTTATATAATTTCCAAAGATAATGAAGTAATCAAAATTCTTTTGTGTGATGAATAATTTTATTCATCTTCAATATTAATAATTTTGTAGAATAAAATGTGGGTAGAATATAATGAGTTCTTATGGTTATGGCGATTTAAAAAAAATAATTTGGATTGAAAAATAATCATCTCTATTAATGAAAATGAAAATATTATGGCATCTACCTTATTCCTGTAAATTTATTATTTTTCAACATGGAATATAGATCTAATGTTTATATATGATAAGTGATAAATGGAGTCTACGATGATATCTATACTCTTTTAGGAAGAAATCATCCATTTTTATTCAAAATTTTTATCTTTGTATCTCCATAAAAAATTAATACATAAAAATTAATTGGTATAGTTAATTTATAGAAAATAATTCTAACAATTAATAAAAATTCATGGTAATTTATGATGATAACCCATTTTTAGAGATATGTTATTGATGTACAAGCTTTTGATGATGGATTTTTTTCGAGATGGAAAGAGTAACATCATGGAGAGTTTCTAGTTTGTTGGTTTGTTCATTATTTCTTCCTCATTCCATTAGTGATGTTTTTAGGGTTTATTCTCGGATATCATGTCCTTATTGAGACTTTTTTCGGTGGTGATATTGATTTTTTCTAGTCTTGGGTGTGTTCGTTTCTGGTTTTGGTGTTTGCTTTCGGAGTTGTCTATGAATGTTACAAGTTGTTAATTGTGGCATTTTGATGAGGTTGGTTCATCTGTTATGGTGGTTTGATGATGCAGTGAGTTCATTCACATTGGTCATGGTGGTAGTGGAGTACTCTATGGCATCTGGTGTGGTATTTTCCGATGATGGTGACGATGGTGAGTTGATGGCGATATCGATTAATGTGTAACATAAGGATGATGGATGAAATCTTTTCTCCTGACCCTAGTTCCTCTCTCTTTGAGGTCTCATTAGGTTTGTGACTGTTGTCTTTTCTGAACTTATTTATTTTGAATCTGTTTTCTAGGGTTTATATCCTGCACATTGTTTCAGTCACCTCTCACCCAAAAAGTAGCATTTTGAAAATTACAAAAATGGAATTTTCATTCATTGATTGAATTTAGCACTATAAATATAAAAGAAAAATTGGATAAGTAGTTTCATTAATTTAGAGATATTTTATTAGAGGAGGTCACCCCTTACATTTATTGATATTAATAAGTGGGATAACAAAAATATTAATCCCTCTTTATTCTTTCTATAAGGTAGAAAATAACATTCAACCCTTATTTGTAATAAATTATAGAGAATTAGTTTATTAAATATTAGGGAATGCTCTTAGATGAAGGAATATCGTGGGGAGATTAATGACCATTTTAAATTATTAAATATAATGATAGTATGGATTAACTATGATTTTATGGGAGGGTGGTTGAATCCATTAGGAATTTCTTTTTCTATTTTTTACACAATATAGTTTAGATATTCTATTAGATGGAGGTTCAAGTTTTCCAAGATCATAGATTTATCATATGGTTCAGTCTATCATGTTTTTATTTGAGGTTTTTTGTTTTTATCATTAAGAAAACAAACCTCATAATATATAAATTGAATTTATATAATTATTTGAAAAATATAACATGTATGTTCAGGACCACTTGGTTTTAATGTCTATGTACGTCCTTATATAGTTTAGAAATATCTGCATAATATTGATCATTTATTCATAAGTATGGAACAATCTATCTTTATAAGGATTAAAAAACATTATGATGAGTACTTATAAGTTATAGGTATATTTGGAAACATGAACCTTAAACATATCCGAGGGTACTATTTTATATTTAAATTGTAGGTTTTTGTTTTACAGTTGTTTACCTGATTTTCATAAAAACTCAGAATAATTGGATAAATTACAGAAATGGACATTATAAAGTGGAAATGATATTTAAAAATTCCAAATTCATTTTTTCATTTACAAAATCACTATTGTTTATGAAGAACTATGATTAACCCCATTTCAATAATTATTATATGATGGGATGTAAGATAATATTTATGGTTGTATAATAGGTGAGTTGAAAATGAATAATATTGGAACAAAATATTTATGATAAAAATGGTAAATAATATTTATTTATTAATTTCTTGAACATTAGTTATTTAAATATCAAAAATTAGTTCCAATTTTGATGTGAAAGGGGAAGATAATTTGAGATGATAAGTAATTTTTTTACTAAACCTAGTGTCCCTAAAAAGTCCATAGAAGCCATCATTTTATAAGGGAGATCCCAAAAATATGTGTTTATAACATCCCTCTCTAGATAATTGTAGATCTAGTAGCTAAACTGCTTTTCCAAGAGGCTTCAGGCATGCTTCCCTATATTCCAGAGGTTACCAAATAGATGTGGGGGTCTAAGATACTATTGTGGGGAGACTATAGCCACTATATCAAATTCCACAATAATGAATTTATATCCAAAAATCATCCCTTAAAATAATTATTTATTTTAAGTAGAATAAATATATATCAACTAATAATACATGAAATGAAAAAAATTATTGAACAACTCTGTCATAAAAACTCAGACCACCCCTGGTATGTTTACATCCCCAGAAAAAAATTGAAAATAATCAACAGGTATCCCTTGTATCTTTGAGCCTAAAAATAAAATATTCTCATTGAGCACATCTAATCCATCTATATTGACAATTATAAGCCGGGACTTATCCAAACTTGGTTCTTGTAATAAACATTTATGATCTACTCATGTACCCATGTGTAATTATGGTCCGAGAAGGGTGTGAGTAAAACTAACGTGGCCACCACCCAGGGTTTATAAAAAATACAACATAAATATGTAGTGTATGTAAAAAGTGATAAATACGAGTATTAATTTACTAAATTAATAATACACCCAAAATAATCCCTCAAACCCTACTGTTTGTTTTTCAGTTTACACCGAAGGTCATCCAAACCATCTTCAGATCATTGTCAAAGATTTCAGAAAAAATCTCAGTACTAAGACATCCATAATCATAACCAACCTACTTTGGAATTATCACACACACACACACAGATATCAAGTGGAATATCCTAATACATTTGGATAGATCACTACAACTTAGTGTAAGATTCTATAATTTATGATGAATCACAGATAACATATAATAAAAAATTGGTCCCTACATTCTGGCTAACAAGAATATCACCCTTAAGAATACAGTGATTGTGAAAGTTTCCATTAGGTTGATCGAATCCCATGAATCTTACGCTGAGGTTGTTTATATAAAATGAACATAATCTAACTGTATATCTCTTATCATGCATCATACTATCATTATGGAATGTATTCCATGCATCTTACCCTCTAATGCATACATAATCATGAAAATTAACCACATGCATGACATATGCTACTCTCAAGCATCGAACACTAGTAGATAACATATAAATAAGATCTCAGTTTTTATGATAAAACCTATACCTCTTCCATCAATTATAATAGATTCACTTAAAAAATATCAAGATATTTACATGACTAAGGACCATATATAAAAATCATGTCATCAAAAGCTGCAATGTTCAAATAACCTGAACAATAATTGGAAACCATTTATTCCCTTGATCAATGTTATCAAAATCATTATCATTGTAAAAACTATAATTTACTTATAAATTTTGCACATTTATATTTCTCGTGTCATAATATAGATAATTTACAATATTATCAATCATAAGTTAATTAAAATTTGACTCATCATAACATTTATACCTTTTTCTAAATTCATTCCAATAACAAAATTCATGGAAAATATCAACTAAAACAATGTTATAAATTTTCATAAAAATTGTATCTATTTGAAATCACTTATCATTTATGAAAAATTTATATTACACATGGAATCATGTGCATATTTCATTATTAATATATTCTTATTCTAATTAAATGATGAATTACCACTCTTAATACATGTCATTTATTCTCATGAAAACATTTAAAATTATGTAGTTAGGAAAATTTTATGTAAAGATATGTATTAAATTGAAATGTCAATCCAAAACATAAATTATATTCATTTATTAATTTAATAGTATTTTAATACCATTCATGACCATTCCTAGTGTCATTGGTTGGCACATTTCTTGGATGAATGCATGTCTAGGTCTTAATGTTAGGGTCTGGACTGGATCTATTTGAGGTATATGTATATGAATTCACATTAAATAAGGGAATTACAAATTTAATTAGGCAATTTTCATGAAATAAAAATATTATCAAATTTTTTCCACATATCAGAAAAATGAAATATAGAAGGTGTTTTTTTCGACACCCCATAAATAGAATATTCATAAGCATGATATAATGAATCCATGATGTCTTTTCTAAAAAGGTGATAACATGTTTAAGGAAGAGTGATGTTATGAAAATTTTTAATAGAACATAGATACAAAATTCCACATAAAACATCTATGATCCAATGAATTAGAAGGACACTAAATCTATTTTGGAATAATGAAACAATAGAACATAAAAGATCAACGGCTAAGTGGAGAAGAGATTGCTAAAAGAGGACCACAAATTTGATCAAAATTTGGATCCCGTAATAGAATATGTTGGGAGATTTGAAATTTCTATAGAGATACCTATAAAAATATGAATGATTATATTGGTTTTAGAATGATATTTATGGAGTTAAATAGGGGATTCTAGAGGTCATGTGATTTAAAATATGGATAAAATAAGTCTATGATATAGTGGAGGAGACCATGCTATAGCACCTAAGAATAAGAAATAACATGTGAAACTATAATAAAACCAAAATTTCTATAAAATACAAGCCTATAACTCACACATCTGTATCATTCCCTATGTAGGTCTATAGAACATCCTACTCCACACACCATAACTACCCCATAAATGGAAGAACCAACTTAAGGAAATCACTAGTTTCTCTAATACACAACTGTCTCTCCACGCCACACATGTGACTAATTTAGTAGAAGAGTACAAGATCCTTTGGCCATATACAAAACCAACACACCAAAACCATTATCCTCTATGATGCAACATTCAATCAAATATCAAAAATTTCTCCAAAAAACTAATATTTCTACAATAACCTAGAACAACCTAAAAACATTGGGAGAACAAAGAGAAGGGATATATATTGAATAACATAAATGTCATCCAAGAAAGATAACATTGGGAAGTTAATTTACAAGTACCATCATTTTTATTTCGGGATTTTAAAATGACCCATACTCCGATGGAGAAATTTCAAATTCTTGTAGAAATAATCAACCTACCGGATGATGGTTCTTATAATAAAAGCCCCACAAAATTTATCTTCCCCAAGAAGAATAATTGAAGATTTACCAGAAGAACCTCACCTAATATGGTTTACATAGTAGACTTAACTCACCATGTTCTACTGAAAACACTAATATATCTAAAACTACATGACTCCATACACGAGGCACATTATACACCAAAATTTGAGAAACTTCTTGAACCCATAAAATAACCACTAAATAATTCTTCGAGAGGTATGTCTATTCAAAAACATATCTTCTTAATAATCCATGTCATCTGTAGGTTTATGGGTCTTCCCACCATATAATACAATGTGCGAATATAGATTTCGACCCAAAAACTATCTTCTATCGAGGTCTCATATCAAAATTCAATCCCTGTTATCCAATGTTGTACTCTAAATAGCTTCATCTCACAATGCATGAAAACAAAAAAAACCATCCAATGATGGTACTATCTATTATCCCCAATTCTAATAAATAAAATATGAACATCAATTTCCCACGAACATATCTGGAATATTCCAAAATTTCCTTTGAAGGCCTGAAAAATCCTTGGAATACGCTTGTTTTACCCAAAATTACATTCCGGAAACATGTAAGCAACTTCCATAGATTTCCCAATAATCAAATTTAAATTATATCATATACTACATTTTATCACATGTTTCACCCATTGAATCATGTCATGAAATATTTCATCACATTATTCACACCATGAACCATGTCATGAAGCATTTATTCACCTTTGGAACCATGTCATGAATCAAAGAAAACCCCACATAAAACATGTCACAAATAGTGAATCACCCAGAGAAACATGTCTTAATACAAGGGTAACATGACGAGTCAACTTCTTACCCCAAATAAACATTATCATCTCAATATCAACACTCAAAATCTAGAAAGAATCATCATAAAATTTCAAATATGTTTTTTACAAAAATTAGATAATGATGACTTCACAAATTTTCATCATCAAAACTCTACCTCACCTATTCAATAACCTAATAAACCAAGACAATGACCCTTCACCCCCTTTTTTCTGCCTCTATTAACATATGGTGGTTTCCCCACCATTCGAATTTCCTTACTATGTTTCTCGATAATAAATCTAAGGAAACCTTTTAAAAGTCTACAGAGTCATTGATGAAGCTAAGATTACAACCAAATCTATCTTAGATTAAATAGGACTATGTTAAGATATTGGGTATGATAATATCTATAATAGGAGTACGGTATGATTCCATAAACAGTTTCCATGACACACCCAACCATTGGTGAGCCACCTCTTACTATAGGGATATTTAAAACTCACCAATAGGGCACGTGACATCCTATCGAAAGTATTCTCCACAAGTATAAAGATAATCAATTTAAGGGAGTCAAAAAAATAAAAATAACTAATTCATAATGATTCTATTCCAAGAGTTATGAATGATAGTTGCTATGTGACCATGATGATGACATTTATTGATATCCTTTACGATAACCTGAATAATTTTATACTGATACAATACTGCTCCATTACACAGATCCCAAACCATTTTTCCTGCTAAAATATTACATAATAACCATGATTTCAATGAAAATAATTTCCACTTACTCATAATCAACTAGTTATGTCATCCAAAATGACATCACTCATATTCAATCAGTATAAAAGATTTTCTTCACATTAGAAAACACTAGTTCATACATATTATTACAACTATTCACTAAACCTAACCCAGATTCCAATGATCAATTCATAACTAGATCTAGGTACAAATTATGATTCTTGTGGTTGACCATTCCTCCCATTATATAATCATTATAACACCAGAAGATCCCTTTGAACTAATTTTTAGAAGAGTCCCATTTTTCATGACATGAGTTATCACATGAACACTAACAAGAAGACATTTTAAAGCACCATAGCTGATTATTGTTAGATAAATCCATTTCAACCTCATCCACATTTATTCCTATAAATGAAGGAAAATAAAATAATGAGATTCCAACCAAGCTATGACTATTATTCTATTGTTTGTTCCTATATATAAGAATATACAATATTCTGGTCCAAATCTCAAGACACCAATTTTATTTCTAAAGTACCAATACAAGAGGAGATTTCCACTAAAAACAATGATCACATCCATGGAATTGGTTTTTAATGAAAAACATCCACAATTACCATGTAACCCCTTAGATGGATTATCCTTAAAAAAGAATAAATGAACCACTAGGGTCCATGTCATAACTTAGGGAATCTAGTTCATGCACATATCACCAAAAATCTACCAGTTCCAACCATCTAGTCTATAATTCAACCTCACTGAAGGACATTGAAAATAAGTAATCAAGAATTCTATTGCGATTACATTATATTAAATCTTAATATATAAATATATATATATCAGGTGTAAAAAAATAACGGCATGAAAATAGAAACCAACCATACACAAGGTGTTCTAATATTAGGAACCATGTGGCTTACCAATGATTAAAGGCCATTCCCCCAATTTGGAAGAGGAATGAGTCACTGTCCTCACTACCAAGAATCTCACTATTGATCCAGACAAACATACCTAAAAATGAATTAATATAAATGCATACACAATCTATCCTATATGTCATATAAATATTACATATATGATATAATTCATGTTACACCATAGTCTTTTATATTCTAAGAGTCAAAATAAAATTACCAACCTATTTTGAAAGGTCTAAGAGACTTATATCCATCATAAATAAAAAAATTCAAATATAAATGTTCATTAGACAACTACAAAATAAAATACATACATAATATGGAAAATCAAAATAGAATCATCATGCCTAGATTACATAGAATTCCTTCTGGTGTAGGGGTTGATTATGCACTAACCAAACATCCAATACACCAACAAAAACACTCTAAAATATCTAGTGAACTAGAAATAAGTCTAAGAGAAAATAAAAATAATCTTATGATACCGTATTTTAATGTTCCACTACATATCAATCTATATTTTCCATCCGAAGATGTTCGCCATAATACCTTAGTCATGCCTTACCGTATTCTAGAAGATATGAATTATAGGGATTGTATATGATGGTACTGTGCAGAGACTATACATTCTATATTAGTGTGAATAATAATAAATAAATATCCAAACATTATACATGATAAAAATTTAATAGAGTACCTAAAATAAATTGACATCCAAAAAAATTCATGAAAATTATAAAATGTCAAAACAACCATGTCATACTAATACTAACCCCCACTTGGGCATTTACCTCTCTAGACTAAAAATAAGGAAAAATATTTACATAGATCACATGAATCATGGATCTTTAATTTATCCCATGCTCTATGTACTCTTCTGAGCCATCCAGATTGACCATGCTATCATTGGACATACCTGATCAATGTTCCGATAATAAAGAGGCAATAGATGCCTAAGTATCCATGTGCAATATCAATCTATGTAAGGTGAGAGTAAAAAAAAAGGAGTTCACCACTAAAAGTGTTCAAAAAGTCCAATATTTGTACATTGTGAATGAAATAATTCCTTACAAAAGGGTATTAATTTAATAAATTAATACTACACACAAAAATCCCTTTGATCCTTGAGTTTATAGTTTGACACCCAACATTATCCAAACCTAATTTATCACATTTTTAGATATATTTGAGTACATCATAGAACCTGGAAAACTATAATCTAAACCAACATACTTCTGTATGATTCCAGATATCTTATTCATCTTGTGTATCCTCCTACACGAGGACAAATGACTCAAATATGGTGGATTATTCTCCTATATGGGATGAATCACACAAAAAATATCATGAAAAAGTGTTTCCTACCATCAAAGGAATAATAATCCTACAGTCATGTATCTAGTGGGTTTTCAACTTATCGTTAAGAAGTTCATATTCCATAAATCTTAGCCTTATGATTTTTATTTCCAACAATTCTTACCCATAGAATGTATCCCATACCATGAATCATACCTTGAGGATGGAATTTATACCATTAATTTTATCCTTAGGTAGGAACATAGCTGTATACATGACCCTCAATATCATATATGGGGATCTCAAGCACAAAACACAAGCACATGTAAAGTGAAAACATGATCTAAAAATGTAATGTAATAAAAAACACATCAGATACAATAAAAATTGAGTTATTTTAAAAGAAAATATTGTAATAAATTCACAAGACCAAGAAACAAGAATAAAAATCATGTAATCATTAGCTACACTGATAAAATCATCAGATCCCCAATTGGAAACCATTTATTCCATCGAGCCATGTTACATAAATCAACACCATTGTAGCTGCTCCATTTTAAGAATAAATTATTCCAATTCATCATTATAAATAAATTATGTATACAATTAAATTTTTTATCAATAATACTCCAATTAAATGAAATCATTTTATACCATTTAAACTTTTTTTTGAATTCAGGAGAATAAAAAAAAATATTGAAATAATTATGTTAAACCAAGTTTTCCATCATCACAATTACTGTAATTATTTACATTTAAATTATCATTAAGGTGTAGTTTCTATTAAACATTTTAACATGTCAACATTTCATTAATTTATTAATTTAATTTCAAGTACAATAAAAATTTTAACTTTTAATCTATGTTATTGGTTCTCAAGATAATAATCATAATTACTATGTATACCCAATTTGTTGTAAATCATAGTTTTAAATAACTTATCAAACCAAAACAATAACTAGTATAAATTTATTCAAGATACCATATTTTTATTTCAATTAGGATAAAACATAGTGTTATGGGACTGCACAACCCTTGGGTGGCCATAGAATAAGGTCTCAACCCCAAGGTCCTAAGGGTGTCTACTAGATATCCATGAATATGAATTTACAAAAAAGCAATGGATTTAAAATTTCAGTATTTCATGTGAACATAATTCTATAACAATAATTATGATTCAAAATAATAAAAATAAAAAAGAGAAAAAATGTATTTTTTCTAGACTACAAAGATGGAATATCTGGAATCAAACCATAAAAAATATGGGATATGACCCCTGAAATGGAAATCAACGTGTCAAGGAATTGAAATCTTGAGTGAATAGAGAAAATATATTCAATTTATAACTCTAAAAATGTATCCAAGTTCCAATAAAGAAAAAGGCCAACAATTCCTCTAGTAATAATTTATCAATAAAAGAGGAGTGATCAAAGGCTAGGTGGAGAATAACATACCAAAAGTGGATTACAACTCTAATAGACTCATCCATACATAAAGAGAAGTGGTTGGGAGATCCAAAAAACCTCTAGAGATCCCAAAAAAATTATGAAGGTTTAAATAGATATAAAAGTGATATTTTTTAAAAATAAGAGGTTTTAGTGGTCATAGGATGTTAACATTGGAAAACATAATTCTATGACGCAATGAAGGATACCACATGATAACACCTTAGACTATATCATAATATATAACAATATACAACACCCAACCCTACCTTCAAAATAAAGGTAATATAACTCTCCAAGATTCATCATTCCCAAGGATGGTAATAGTGCATCCAACCCAACATGCACAACTACTACAAAAATTTCCAAAGAACACTAAGTTGTTCACTTATTCATTTATTCCTAAGCATTATATTCATTATGCAATAGTGACCAATTAGGAGTAGGAATCCAAACTCTTTATGTCTAGCCTACTGATATACACATTTACCCCAAAATATATTCTATAACTATTCCACCATCATTGTATCTCCATTTAAGACAAAAAAATTCCAAAAATTCCAATAATCTTATAATGACCTAGGACAACCCTAAACAACAAGGTTATCTAACACAAGGGTTAAATGATGCGGAAAATAAACCCCATTAGAAAAATCTTGTTTGGATTCACAAATTATGTTATCCTCATTAAATTTGTTGGATTACAAAAATACCCATCTGACAATGTAGAAAACATAAATTCTCATTTAAATCCTCAACCATTAGGATAAAAGTTATTATAGTGTTTCTATAATATGAAGAATTGTTTTTATTTTGTTTTATAGGGTGTATATTTAAGAAGAATAAATCATTCTAATAATTTATGTATTGGAATGATCTAATTCATAGGGATATGAAGAGTAAAAAACTAGTGAAGGTTAATGTTTTCATTTTGTTTGGGAAAACTGTTGGAAGAATATAATATCATATTCATGGGGTGTTGTTATGCCTATGATTTGTTATACTTTTACCTCATAAAATATTAAAATAAATTGAAAATTATACGGAAGAAAAAAATAATTAATAGCATCCATTAAATCAATGATTTATATTAAATGAAACCAAAAATGAGATGATTTGTATGAAAATATTTCCAGAGTGAGTCTTCCAAGAGAAATAAAGAGTACACCTAGATGAGGAAGAAAAGACATGATACAAAATTTTGATTGAAAGGTGCTATGTATTGAGTATAAATTGATGAATAATATTTAAAATATAATTTTTTAGGTGTTGAACAAAGATAATTATGATTAAAAACTGTAGACTTGTGGGTTTATTCGAGTAGATATAATGAAAATACTTGAGGTTATCTACATCCATCACATAGAAATTTTCAGACTCTTCTATTTAGAGTATATATTCATTATATTATTTTTTTGGGTTGTATTATTAATTTATTTTTTAATATAATTCATAAAAACATTTCAAAACAAGGACTATAAATTATTCTGAAAATAGGTATTATGCTTAATGAAGTGTTCATGGATATTCTGAGTCATTTGAGGAATCTAATTTTAAATAAAGACATCAGTTTGTTAGATACAATGTCATCAATGTGAAGTGTTTTGACCTACATCATAGTGGAGTATAGATGTTCTAGGATATGGTGATATTATTGTATGAATAAGTGTAGTAGGGTTTCATACATGTTTACTAATGTAATATAGTCAATAATTTCGTTCTAAAATATTATAAATGCAATAACTTATTTAACATGAAATGAGTGGGTTTGGATAAAACTACCTTTTTACCCTTATAATTGATAAAAATATTATAATATAAAATCGATTACATGTATATCCAAATCACATAAAACTATATTATTCCTAGGATGGGTCAAACATTGTAAAAAATCATGTCCCAAACATTTTTTCTTTAGAACATTGCAAATAATATTTTAAGATATTTCAAATAATAAATATCTTTTTTTGGGGAAAAAAGATGATATATGGTCAAAGGGGTCATATTTGAAAATAATATTGATATTTTTTTTAACATTTTGGCCATAATAGATTCACCCCCCTCATCGTTGTGTATATATTGATATTATTCATACAAGAGCACACAAGTTTTTGTTATATATTGAATAGTTCAACTATCATCAAAGATTATGAAAAAATAACGATTTTTTAATTTCATTGCAACTACTCAAAATTATTTTTTCATTTTCAGAAAATAAATTTAAATTATTTGGTTTTTAATTATTAAATAAAAACACACATGTATTTTAATTTAATATATTTAAATAAAATAATTTAATATATTTTTTATATGGAATATGAATATACTGACATCATTTTTTAGGAATATAAGTTATAAAAAATTAGTTATCATCTAATAATTATACTTTATGGTGATTTTAATAATAGACATATATCTTCTATACATATAATTATTTTTAGATTATGATCCTCTAAAGTTCATTATTTTGGTGTTTCCCTATATTTTTATATGTTTTTTGGAAATTGTAATGTATGTTATTATGAATGTAACATTATAGTTTTCTATTATAATTATCTATGTTACATCGTTTTGATGAAATAATTGATTTCCTATTGGGATAAGTTTCAACTAATATAGTGAATATTTAGCTCATTAAAATATCAATTTGTATATTCTCTCAGAGAATAACAATAAGTTTCATTAATATTTATATTATATGAAAGAAAATAATCAAATATATGTAATTATTCATAACTATTTTTGAAGGATTCCATGCTCCATCCTCTTACTTATAATTCCTATAATTAATATTTACCAAATAATTTGTCTTATTCAATGATACATAATCTATAATGTGAATAATCTTGATTGTATTTTCATTATATGACCATTAAAGTTATACATTTATTATTTAGTGGTCAGAATGTTTGTTTGTTCATAGATACACTTTCTTAATAGTGAGTTGGAGAAGACATCATCTACATTAGTGAGATTTGAAGAAATAGCTAATACACATGTCATAGATCTAATTATTTAAAACATTGAAAAGGTATTTCTATTGACATAACATCACCATCTAAACATAACGGAGAACACCCTTCAATAGGTATTTCCTCATCATGAAATGATTTCTGAGAAGAAATTATATATTCATATTTTTATTAATGGTATTTATTCTACACCTTCTTTAAGAAGATTAAATATTACTTAGGATGGTTTGACATTTTCCATTTGTCTCCTCAATTTTTTTATAAAACAAATAGATTCTATTCACTGATATAAACCCAATATTATGGAGACAAAAATCCTTTCCCAAATAATCATTAATATTGAGAAATTAGAATGATTTAATGAAATCTATAATTGTATACTAAGTCTAAAAAAGCTACATATAGGTCCCATATTACTTGGAAGAAAAGGGATAATGTCCTATTGTGTTTGAATTGTAATTCTATAATACTATTAAATTTGATTACAATATGGTGTTCTCAAATGTTTTATAGTCATTAAATCCTTATTAAGAATCTAAAAAATTGATGATGTTAAATTATTAACGAAATAAGATTCAATTGATGAAAGTTCACATTTAGATCTCATAAATTCTTCAATATTAATATATGTACAATGCCCAAGGGGGGATCCTCCTTTATAGCCAATTAATTTTAAAATTCCTTATGTTGACCCATTATAAACAATAAATTATCATTTTTTTGGGAAGGGTAGTGACAAATTATAATTTAATATTATCTGATATCCACATTTGTATATAGATAGGTTTCATAACCCTCTTTAGTAGGAGTCCCTCATCATTTACTAATTGGTAAACCAAGCATCAGGAATAAAAGTAAAAAATTTCCCACATCATTTTTTTCACAAAAAACATTCCCTTAAATCCAAATACATCTTAGTGCTACTATGGTGTACTGGAAATTTATAAGTATGAGATTCATATAGAAACACCTTCTTCACTATGAAGATTAATAGAACATATAAATTATTTTAAAATATATATACACTAAAATAATGGATTAAATATGTCCATTTATCATCATTCATATATTTAATTTTCTTTCATAAATTTTTTTATAATATTGCGACTTCTTTACTATCTTCAGTAAATATTGTTAGTTATTCACATTAAATGAATTGATGAAACCTTTATTAATAATTTACATTTAACAAATTTCTAAATCAATAGATATTTGACAATTTTTTATAAATATCAAAGAAATAACTCCCCTATCAATCTTACTCAATTCATTCACCACCTAGTATTCCTTCCCACAGTGGTAGTGTATCATGTAGTCATATTACATTAATAATTATTACATTGAATTTTAACGAATTTTCTTCTATTTCTTTTTGTATATTTTATTTTACACTTAATATATAATAATACATCACATATTTCACCATTGATAAATTTTCAATATATCATTTATAAAAATATTATATCATTAAAAATCAGATCCAAAGATTGATAATACTATTTTTACGGTCCTTAATTTCTTTGACTAAGAAGAAACTAATCTATCATTTTTCTTACCGACCAACCCTTACCATTATTATAAAAACTATAATATATTCGAAAATAATATCTACTTTAATAAAAAAGTTAATATCAATGCTTTGAAAAATCTCCAGATCAGTTCATCAATAAATTCTTCACATTCTATTGACCATATGAATTTGACCGCACTACATTTCAACATTGTTATCTAATTATTTTATTAATTTTTTTTGAAATAATTTATACAAGTATCCTTATCAATAGAGGAAAAAATACATCCTCTAAATAGGTATTAGTTTATTAAATTCCATAACTAAAATTTCATTTTAAGGATCAATAATTATTTTACCCTTTGGGACAACCTGGAAATTAACAAAAAAGTTTAAAAAAAATTCCATTATGACCCATTGTGTCACATAATTTCACCATCAAAAAGGGGTAAAGTGTGTACCAATCAATAAGAGATGGATACAAGAACTCATGTATCATAAAAATAAGATTGGGAATAATTTTAACATCTAATAAGTAGATGATAATATAGAAACCAAAAATTATCATAACAGATATCTCTAATACGTTATGTTTCGAATGACTAAACCAAAATGTAAAATAAAACAATATGGATAACATAAATTACATAAAAACTATAAGACAATGAATTTGGTACTTGAAAAAACAAATAGATTTATGTCCTCACAACCACATATCCCCATCAACCAACCCAATAGAAGGGAGTCATGAACTTGGAGATAGGTCCTCTACGTGACACTCATTCCATTACTTGTTTCATGAAAAACCAAGGCTATAAATGTCCATATTTACAATTATGGGACAAGAACAAATTATTAATAGTATAAATAACAACAATATTTTTAATTCATTTCCACACGCATCTGTTTGTTATTTTAGAAAACATATTTTAAAAAATTTTAAAAAGAAATAATTTTCTAATTGTAAATCATCATTTGGATTTCATTTAAAAAACATGAAACATTCTAATAATGAAAATAATGTGACATAAAATATATCCATGATATAAAATAAGGAAAATAAATTAGTTTTCACGAAACCCAGTCTATTTCATGTGGGAAAATAAGAATATTAAAATATCTAGCAGGTAATGTATCAACAAAGTTTCCAGAAAGGGAAATCTCATACATGACGGTAAAAAAATAAAGAACAATACGAGGAACTAGTAGGTATAAGATAATCCGAATATAAAATAACCTAGGTCACGCAAAAAATATACCAACTGGCACTATGTAATCCTAAGAACCCCCCCCATGTCATAGAAAACTCTACTAGGTCTTATATATTTCTAATTTTCCCTCATTCCCAATGGTCTCCCAATATGATAATACATAATCATTACATTTAAGGAAAACAAACCCTTTCTCATAAAACATATTCCAAGGAAAAATTAATTTCAAATCCATTCACATATTTTAATTAGAACATTTTTGTATTCATTTAAGTCCAAAAAACATTTCCTTCTTCAAATCATCATTGAGGTAATTTTTTAATAATATCATCTCTCTTTAAATTATTTTAAGAAAAATCCATATTTGGATAACACTTCAATATAACTTAAAAATCAATTCACCTTACATGGAATTCAAATCAGAAGTTTCATAATTAAAATAAAATGTTAATCATGGGGATATAAGGCATAAAATGTTTATAACATAATATAGAGATAAGTATGTTAAGAATTAAAATACTTTATTTACATCATGAACAATGATGGTAGAGGAACATATTAGATATTAGAGAACCTAGATCAAATAGTAATAATGTAAATTATATATTCCAGATATATATATTAAAATTTATTTTTATAGGGAATCTAATTATTAGTGAAAATGAGAGGAACATATATTACAAAGAGTCCAATTACTGGATCATACCCAATAACGATTCAAGAATTTAACATGCACTATGATTTGACAATGAGAAGACGGGGTGATCCAAGAAAATCACTAATGAACCTCAAAAAATAAAATCTATAAAAGGATTTACATGGAAATAATCCATGACATAAATTTTTAAAGTAATATAAAAGGAGAATTTTCCCATTTTTAAAAACACAAGTCCAGTGGTGTCAGTAGTTAACTATTGGGATAAACATGATGGCTAGTGGTTTCAAGCATAGAGAAAACACCAACTTTTCCTTATATGGATGACCGGTAGAATCCCATCCACTAGCTAGTTACAACTATTGACATTAATCTGTCATTCTATACTGCATCAGGATTCAATTGTACACTTAATTCCACGAACAATGACAGTACCTCCCCAGACTGAGTAATTTATTGAATACTGAAAATATAAAAAAAATAAGGGCATCCTAATTAATTTTTTATTTCATAGTGTGATCATTAAAACAACTATAAAAGTATTATGTCCCTATAATGATAGAACACAATGAACCTGAGAAAAAATAAACCCAATATTGCCTCATTGTGGAATAACTCCCCCATAACTCACAGATGTACCTACCACACTATTATGTAACACGAACTTGTGCAATCATCTTTTCAGGAATTACCTATAATGTTATTCTATTATCTAAACATTCATTTTAAATGTCTATGTTATTGGGATAAATATCATGATTCTCCCACAAAGACACATGGTATGAATTTTAATGATATTTTATCTATTTTGAATCATGGTACACATAATTGATAGAAGAAAAAAAGTAGGTAAGTCTTGTAAATAGTCCACATTATCTAGTTTATCTATAATATCCAAAAGTAAAACATAATTTTTAGTTATGATACTATGTATTTAAAGATCATTATGTCCCAATCAATGTGAAACTATAAAAAAATATATCACTATCCTTAATGACAAATTGAAAAATATTCTAATTGATATAAGATTTTTAGAGACTACGTGCAATCAAAAAAATCTTTTTAAGAAGTTTCATGATATCCATAATCTATTAAATAGTTATTTATCTAATTATGGACCATTATCTAACCACTTTACAATACGTAGTTAATTTTAAAAGACCCCTATACATCACATTAAATGAATTCACTCACATCAAATCAAAATAATAATTAATAAAGAAAATTCTACTAAGGTCTGTTGTTTCTCCCATAATCCACTAAATTCGGACGTGCATGCAGAAAACATGTATTAAATAATTTGGTTCACTTTCTTAGTCTTACCATAATTCTATGGATAATGATTCATTATCAACTATATCTGATAACACAGAAGAAAATAAAATCCAATCTAGAACTAGGATGTAATAAGTGGGAATCTATTATAAATGATTGTATGAAAATTTCGATGACATAAAAGTTCAAAAGGTTCAATACATTTTCAAACTCATTTATGGGTAGGAAATTCACTGATTTCATAAGTCAATCTGTAATAACCCAAATTGAATCCTTACCATTTAGAGTATGAGGTAGTCTAATACCAATGTATATGGATATTGAATCACATTTATGAACTTGATTGTGTAATTGTATCAAAAAATAATAATACCTCTACTCTTGTGCATTAATTAACTGACATGTGTGGCACCGAGACATAAGACGGGCAATCAATGACATTGTTACTAGCCATCAGTAGTTAGGTCTCACATCTCAAAGAATCATGGTATCTCATAGGTATACATAATGACTAAACTAATTTACATTATAAATCATATAATATCTCACATATAAGAGAACATCCATCCTTCCTTAGAAGTGAAAATCCCCATCAGGGAACCAAGACCACTCACATGAGGTTTATCCATCATAAATATTCCTATAAAAGAACTATAACTCCTCATACTCATCTTTTTCATGTAAAATATGATCATATATAAATGATGCAACATGGGAGAAAACATCGAATACCATATCATCATCTCTTCTATCATCCATGTGAATCTCAAAAAACAAGCTCCTTAATCACCACTCATCCATTGGATCCTTTACCGTCAGATTTGTTAATTTTGGGCTCAATGAATCTACGAACCCATTCCATTTTCTTGGGGTGAAAAAAATCAAAATAAATGGTCCAATGTTACTCCCCAGCATTATCTTCTCATATTCATATCAATTTTTGTGATAATATACTTTATACTCAAATGGCATGAATATATGGTAAACTGATTCCAGAATAGGTTTTGAAAATACATCTGAATCACTAACACTATCTCAATATCAATAATTGTGTAGTTATTATAATGGGGGAGTAACAAATGAGTGTAATAAGCTACCACATATGTCCCATGTATCTGAACATAACCTAATATCTTACATGAGGTATCATGGTCGACATCATAACCAACACCAAATATAGACAAAATTTGGACTAGATTATAATTCAATAAAAATTTAAAGAACTAAAATTATTTATAACACGTATTTTTCCAAATAATATTTATACCCTTATAAGTCAAATTTGTTATAGTTGATACATTATTGGATAAATATAAAAGAAACTATTTATATTAACCATTATTATGTCGAGGAACTAGATCTCAAACACATTTATTGGATACTCTTAAGACAACATTGTGTGAATATTTTCACTATCTAGTGGGAAACACATCTATTAAATTACATGGACTTGAAAATTAACTTCTGAAATCCAAAACCAACATTTGGATACATTCTTGTACTGAAAATTCTTTCTAACAGTTGCATGGATGCTATTAAAATTATCAATATGTTTCATTTACAATAATAAATAACAAATAATAACTTCCACAATGAAATCTATGAAGAAAAAGAAGAATTTATGGAAGATCGAATTCATTAAATCCAAAAAAACCATAGCATCATTATTATGGAACAATAGTAAAACTAGATACTTATAATTTCAATACGTTCTCTTGAACTTCATCTTTTAAATATATTCCTCTCAGCAACAAATATGATGGTACCAAGATCACTTATCATTTATTAAAAACAACTTTGTTGTATTGTGTTGATAAAAATGGTCATAAATCCTAAGCATGATATATTTACTTTTTATTGTCACCTAGTTGAGATTCCAATAATCATCCCATGGATCATGAATATAGTCTAACTACATTAAAAAGAGCATTGGATGTAACGACCCAATGTTTTTCAATGGAAATTACCTTCTTATAATTATGTCATAAAATAAAATGAAAACACAACTTAATAAGTGGCCTTTAAACATTTGGAGTCTAATGAAACTAAAATAATTTTTGGTGAATAGTAACATACCCTAATGAATAGTAATATGACCCTTATAGTAAATCATCCAACATAAGAGTAACCTTACCAATGAATAATTAAAAAAAAAATTAGACATCTTAGAAAGTGACAATTTGTCATTAGTAAACGTTTTGAAATTTTGTAAGTCATAAATAATAAATTATTAATAATTAATTAATTTAAAGGAAAATGTATTTTCTTAAAATTTATTTATTATTTATCAAATCAATGTCCTGTAGTTTTTAGATAATTTTATAAGAACCTACGTAATTTTTTAAAGCACTAGAAAATCAGTTTTAATCTTAAAAACTGTTTTTAAGTATATTATGATTTTAATTAAATATTAAATTAATAATATTGACAAATTGTTTTTGAAAAATGGACATAATTTTTGGATTCTACACATCAAAAAATGGTTGGGGTATATTTTTGAGATTTTTCCGAGATACATGAATTTTTGATGAATAGTAAAATCCGATAATTTACAATAAATGCTAAATAATGAAATAATTGAGTCATCGATGATTATATGCTAATGTAAGCCCACTTGGTTCGGGATCACATGAAAAAATTACTATTCTAGGTCATTAAATACTCACTATTCCTTGTCTTAGGGTAAATTAACAAACTAATGAATTTTATATTAAGGAAACCCCTCCCCCCTCCACTATAAAAGCCACCCTTCACACCCTCATTTCCTCACACCTCTCAAGCTCAAATAATTTTCTAAACTCTGCCCAAACACCTTCCCCAGACCCTCTACCACTTCCAAGAGTTTCTGGTCTCATCAAAATTCCAAGATTAGGCCCTTAAAGAGGTTCTTAAGAGAAGGATTCAAGAGGTAATTTCTCTCCCTCTTCTCCTTTAATTTCCTTTCAAGTTCAAGTTAATTTATAGATCTCTCCAAACATATCTTCATTAAAATGGTATTGTAACTCCCATTTTATAAATATAAAGTAATTTTATAATTCTAATGGTATATTATGTAATACAACCACCTTTCCCTCTTCCTTTTATTTTATTAAAAAGAACGTTGTTCGTGAGTTGTTAATTTATCACCTTCAAGAACGACATGCTTTATTCTTCCATTACTACCCTCAGATCTGGTCATGAAGCCATTTTTATGGTTGAAATAGAATATTTTATATGTATTTTTTCCTATTTAAATTTCTGGAAATAACCTATGGCCATATTACTAAGTGATAAGTTAAAACAAGTTCGTTGTGATCGAAAAAACGCCCAAATTAACCCAAACAATATTCATTTAATTATTAACTGTTGATTCATCCACAATGATCTATTATAACTCATTATAAGATAATTAAAACTCATGTAATATCATTAATTACATGTAATATCATTTCATGATGTTTACCCATGTTCTACCCAAACATCAATTTTTAATACACGTGAACCACCCAAGAAAAACCATAAAAACGAAAATCCCTGAACAATGTTTTTAAACTCTATACGTCATCCAAAGGAACATAAAATTACATAATGAAACCAGAATGAATCCTATTAATGTATAAAAGGTTCTGTAATTTCTAATTAATGAATATAATTTCATTAGACATTAAATTAAAGAGAAGGAAGCATTCAGATACAAGGTAAGGGGAAATCTCGAACCCAATTTTTTTCCTTCAGGTTCTCCCTCTTCCACTCAATTTTTGATATGGTTACTCCATAAAGATCATTTTTTCATCATTTTCATTATTTTTATGGGATATACATGTTTTTCACTGGTTTTTATTTCAAATGAAATGTATTCTAAAAGAACTCCTCTTTTTAGAACACCCCTTTTACTTCTCACTCAAAGTGGACGATTCTTGTAACATGTATGTTATTCCCTCTTTATTTTGGGAACCCAAAGCTTATAAATGTGTTATTATGAGATGAAACCCATTCCATTCCATGGGTTAGTTATGTAAATTTTTTTTATTTGATCTATGCAGAAATTATGATGATGATAATGTTATGATGTGAGAGGTGTGCCCGGAATTATATAGCACAATATGATTGTTTCAATATTACGGGTGCGCCCGGAATTATACAGCGCTCCAATGCATTGGGTAAAGTGATGAATATCATGAGTAAATGTGAAATTATGTGTGAAAAATATTCTACCATGGTTCACAAGTATGTGTAGAAGTTAACCACTAATACATGATGTTTTATTTTTATGCATTTCCACATTTTAATTCTTTTATTTATGCTCCTCTCATGTTCATGATCAGTTTCATATGTTATGATTATGTTCACCACATGCTATATTGTTCTTATCTATCATCTTACTGGGCTTCTACATCACCCCTTTTGAGTTATATCCTCAGGTGGCTACATGTACTAAGGAGAGGACAAGTTCCAATAAGAAGCTAGAGAAGAAGAAATTAAATAAATGTTTATGCTTGATGTTGTATTTGTTATGTGAGATCCTATTTTTCAAAATACACTGATCTTTTGGATACTCTATGTGTAATAATATTATGTTGTTTATCTTGAAAATGATGTAATAGTAATGTAAGAAAATTCCGGGTCTCTATAGTGGGCATAGTAGGCAAGGTGTAGTTAATTTTGGAATTAGGATTAATAAACCATAGAGAAAACCTCTAGTACGAGATTAAGTACAAATATGCACACAAGATTATTTACATTGGGATCCCATATGTTATGGTTTTATTATAAATTGTTCAAATGAATAATTTAGGTATTCATGAATTGTTTTCTTATGTTTTTTTCTAACCTTTTCTATTTTAAAAAACAGTGGGAACTAGGTGAAATCAGGCCAACAACTCTTGAGAGGACCAATGCAACGATTTCCCGAACGACATCCCCAATGATTTGGGAGGTGGAGTTAAAAAGATCATGGTACCCAATTACCTCAGGTTATGAATAATAACCATAATAATGGGGAACATCCTTCTTCACAAAAGAGGGAGCAACTGGCTATTGAATGTTTTATGCGGAAACGACCACCGACATTTAGTGGATCTTCTGATCCACTAGTCGCGGAATAGTGGGTCAACTACATAGAGAAGATATTTTCTATACTTCACTATTATGAGATGGAGAAGGTGGCCCTAGCCCTTTATCATTTAGATAGAGAAGCCGATCAATGGTTGTCTTTCATTAAGTACACCAAGCCAAGGGAGGAAATTGTAGAGATAGAATGGGAAGACTTTAAGATAATGTTTCTTAATAAGTACTTCCCACGAACTCTTCACACGAAGATGGAGGGAGAATTCATAGAACTCAAGAAAAATGAAGGAGAATCTGTCACAACCTATGAAGTGAATTTCACAAGGCTCTCAAGGTACGGTTCGGGTTTTGTTATCAACAATGATATAAAAAATGATAGATTCTTTAGGGGATTAAAACCACACCTTCTAAAGGCTCTTGAAATTCAAGACTTTGGGAGTTATGAAGAATTTTTTCGGTGTTCTCCCAAAGTGGATATGGATTTTGGAGAATGGTCCCATGGATATAGTGATAAGAAAGGAAAGAAGGAGTTTCAAGCTAGTGGATCTAATGACAAAGGTGGGAAGAAAAATCAATGACCCACATGCCAAAAATGTGGGAAGTTACACCATTGGAACTGCCACAATGTGACGGGGAAATGCTTCAATTTTGGGAAAGAAGGACACCTTGCTCAAGAGTGTTGAAAAGACATGAAAAAAGGATAATGTAGCTGATGAATGGGGAGAACAACTCATGTTTCAATGCTAAAACTGTAGGAAGCTAGGGCACTATGCAAACTAGTACACTAAACCTCGATCTCTTCAAAGTAATCAGCGTCGGCAGCCACAAAAGCCAAAAGAACAAGGAAATGCTTATGCCATCACTACTGCGAAGGTGGAGCATGATAATGAATTCATACATGGTACAATTCATATTAACTCATGAATGGAAAAAGTCTTATTTAATTCTGGTTCTACGTATTCCTTTACATCTTGCATGTTTGCTAGAACTATAGAATCAGAGCCGCGAAACCTTGAAGTAGAGATATCTGTAAAAACAAAGAGTGGTGGAATAATTGCAACCCAAGTGTTTGACTCTTCTCCCATTGCCGTATGTGGGATTATTCTTCCGGAAAATCTTGTAATACTTCCCTTGGTTGAATTCGACTCTATAAGGTGAATGGATTGGCTCTGGTTATATAGATCACATATCAACTATTGGGAAAAGTAAATATCTTTTCATATTCCGAACCATCCCATGCTCCTATACAAATGCATGGAAGATCATGAATTCCACTGAAAAATCCTTCAATGGTGTGGGTGTTGATTCCCTATGAAGAACCATACCTAGCCCAAATGGTTGAGTCGAAGGAAAGTGAAAACCTTGAGTAAATTCCCATCGTGAGAAAATACGATGATGTATTTCCCAAAAAGATACCTAGAATTCCCCAGATCATGAGGTAGAGTTCTCAATTGAACTCATGCCTAGAGCTACTCCAATCTTGTACTATCCCTATCAGATGGCTCCTATCGAACTGGAGGAGTTCAAGAAGAAAATTTAAGAGAATCTATACAAACAGTTCCTATGCCCTAGTGCATCACCTTGAGGTGCACCGGTTCTTTGTGTAATGAAGAAGGATGGAACAATGTGGCCGTGTATCGATTATCATGAACTCACCAAGATCACCATAAAGAAAAAGTATCCCCTCTCAAGGATTGATGATTTGTTTGATCAGTTAAGTGGAGCTCAATACTTATCAAATGTGGATCTTTGTGCTAGATATCATTACGTATAGGTGAAGATGGAAGATATTCCAAAGACTGCCTTCCATACAAGGTATTGGCACTATGAGTTTTTGGTGATGCCCTTCAGACATACAAATACCCCTACAATCATCATGGATTTGATTAAAAGAGTCTTTAGACATTACCTCGACAAATTTGTGGTAGTGTTTATCGATGATATTCTCATCTACTCCAAGAGCAAGGAGGAACATGAAGAACATCTATGACTTGTGTTGGTGACATTTAGAAAGGAGAAGTTGTACACCATGTTCAGAATGTGTGACTTTTGGATGAAGAAAGTCACGTTCCTGGGACATGTGATCACAAGTGAGGGAATTTATGTGGATCCTTCAAAGACAAAGGCGATTAAGGAATGACCCAGGCCCTCTAGTGTCACAGAAATACATAGTTTTCTTGTATTATCAGGTTACTATAGACGTTTTGTGAGAAAATTCTAATGATTTTCAAACCCGCTAACTATGTTAATAAGAAATTGGGTAATGTATGTCTGGACGGATGTATGTGAGGGAAGCTTCAAGGAGCTAAAGAGAAGGTTGATCACTGCACCTGTACTCACACTACTGAAATGTGAAGAAAGTTTTGTGATATACAGTGATGCTTCAAAGAAAGGATTAGGTTGTGTGCTAATGAAAAATGAAAATGTAATAGCCTATGCCTCACAAAAGATGAAGATCTGTGAGAAGAACTACCCGACGCATGATCTAGATGTGGAAACTGTGCCTTTTTCCTTGAAAATCTGGTGGCACTACCTTTATGGTGAGAAGTGTGACATATACATCGACCACAAGAGTCTAAAGTATATATTCACACAAAAAGAGATCAACATGAGTCCAAGGATATGTTTAGAGAAAACAAGGATTACGATTTCTCTATTTACTATCATCCTGGAAAGGCAAACAAGGTAGCTAATGCTTTATGCAGAAAATAACCTGCTACTATATCCATGCTGTGGATTGAGAAAGACCCTGTCTTCTTAGATATGCAATGAATGGATTTGGAAATCATAAGGGTAGGGGATATATTTTAGATTTCCCAAATGATTTCGCAACCATCCATTGAGGAGAAGATTAATGAAGCATAAAGGGATGATGTGAAGATACAGAATAGGGTGAATGCAGTAAAGGAAGGGATGATTCAAGAGTTCCATATCGATGATGATGGTGTGAATCGGTTTGGATCATAGCTTTTTGGTCCTTCATCACCCAGGATAAAGAAAGATCTATTGGATAATGTGCATAACTCAACTTTCTCTATCCATCCTGGGAGTACCAAGATGTACCGTGATCTCCGAGAACACTTCTAGCGAGATAACATGAAGAAGGAGATTGCGGAATATATATATCAAGTTTCTTGGTATGTCAACAAGTTAATGCTGAGCGAAAAAAGTCCAAAGGCATGATGCAGCCATTGCCTATGCCCATGTGGTAATGGGAAAATGTTACAATGGACTTTGTCACTGGTCTCTTGAAGACGTCAAAGGGAAATAATGTGATATGGGTTGTGGTTGACCGACTCACCAAGACATACCAATTTATCCTATTCGGGAAGACCTCTCGGTTGAACAACTTGAAAAGATATATGTGAAGGAAGTGGTGAGACTGCATGGTGTTCTACTCTAAATTGCCTCTGACCATGATCCAAGGATCACATCTATGTTCTAGAGGAGACTTCAACATGATTTGAGAAATGAATGAAATTTCAGCACGAGCTATCACCCCCAAACTGATGGCCAGTCTGAAAGGACTATTCCGACGCTTGAAGATACTCTAGGAGCCTACTCCCTTGAATTCAATGGTGGTTGGGATAAGAATCTCCCATTTTTTGAGTTCTCATACAACAATAGCTTCCACTCGAGTATCCAGATGGATCCATATGAAGCACTGTATGGAAAGCGATGTAGAACTGCAACCTGTTGGGATGAAGTTGGAGAAAGGAAGCCACTTGAACCCAATCTTGTTCAAGACATGACGGAGAAGGTTCAAGTCATCGAGAAACACATCAAAGGTGCTCAAAGTTGGAAAAAGATCTATTTTGACAACCGTTGAAGGGACTTGGAGTTCGATATTGGAGATAAAGTCTTCTATCGAATATCTCCATGGAAGAGTGTCATGCGATTCGGGAGGAAAGGGAAGCTAAGCCCAAGGTATATTGGCCCCTTTGAGATCCTTGACTGTATAGGATCTGTGACCTATCCTTCTGCACTTCCACCAAATATTTCTCAAGTTCATGATGTTTTTCATGTATCACTAATGAGGAAGTACATACCAGACCCCTCACATGTACTAAACTCAGAGGCGGTGTAGCTGGAAGATGATCAGTCCTATGAGGAGCAGCCAGTAAAGATTTTGGATCGGAGAGATAAGGTTCTACGCAACAATGAAACCCATTTTTTCAATCTTTTGTGGATGAACCATAAGTTTGAGGAAGCAACTTGGGAACCAGAAGAGCCAATGAAGGATAAACACCTTCACCTGTTTATGTAAAGTTAAATATCAGGGGAGAAATTTCTTAATGGGGGACGAATTTAAAGACCCAATGTTTTTCAATGGCAATTCCCTTCTTATATAAATTCCATAAAATAACATGAAAACACAATATAATAATTGACCTTTAAACATAATTTTTTCACTTCTATGTTTGGAAATTTAAAATTCTGACATACATGGTTGTGCTCAAGATTATTTTTGGAGTCTAATGAAACAAAAATAATTTTCAGTGAATAGTAAAGTACACTTATGAATAGTAAAATACACTTATGAATAGTAATATGACCCTTATATTAAATATTCCAACATAAGAGTAACCTTACCCATGAGTAATTAAAAAAATATAGACATCTTAGAAAGTGAGAATTTGAGCTTAGTAAACATTTTGGAATTTTGTAAGTCATAAATAATTAATTATAACTAATTAATTAATTTAAAAGAAAATTTATTTCCATAATATGTATCCATTATTTATAAAATCAATGTCTAATAGTTTATAGATAATTTTATAAGATCCTACATAATTTTTGAAAGCACTATAAAATCAGTTTTAATCTTAAAAATAGTTTTTATGTAAATTATGATTTTAATTAAATATTAAATTAATAATATTTAGAACATTATTTTTGAAAAATGGACTTCATTTTTGGATTCTTCACATTGAAAATTGGTTTGGGTAAATTTTTTAGATTTTTTTGAGATACTTAAATTTTTGATGAATAGTAGAATCCGATAATTTACAATAAATTCTACATAATGGATTAATTGAGTCATCGATGATGCTCTGATGATGTAAGACCACTAGGTTCGTGATCACATGATAAAATTAAAATTCTTGCTCATACAAGATTCACCATTCCTTGTTGTAGGGGAAATTAATAAACTAATGAATTTTATATTAAAGAAACCCCTCCCCCTCCACTATAAATGCCACCCTTCACACCCTCATTTCCTCACACCTCTCAAGCTCCAAGACTTCTCTAAACTCTGCCCAAAAACCTTCCATATCCCCTCCCCCACGTCCAAGAACATCTATTCTCATTAAAAGACCACACTTAGGCAATTAATGAGGTTCTCAAGAGAAGGATTCAAGAGGTAATTTCTCTCCCTCTTCTCCTTTAATTTCCTTTCAAGTTCAAGTTAATTTCTTGATCTCTCCGAACCTATCTTCATAAAAATGGTATTGTAACTCCATTATTATACATATAATTTAATATTATTATTCTAATGGGATATTATATCGTCCAACCCCCTTTACCTCTTCCTTTTATTTTATTAAAGAGAACGTTGTTCGTGAGGTGTTAATTTATCACCTTCAAGAATGACATACTTTAATCATCCATTCCTAACATCAGATCTAGTCGTGAAACCATTTTTATGGTTGTACTGGAATATTTTATATGTATTATTTACTATTTATAGTTTTGGAAATAACCTATGGCCATATTACTAAGTGATAAGTGAAAACAAGTTCGTTATGATCGAAAAACCGCCCAAATTAACCCACACAATCTTCACTTAATTATTATCTAATGATTCCTCCACATGGATATAATATAACTCATTATAAGATCATTAAAACTCCTATAATATCATTAATTACATGTAATATCATTTCTGGATGTTTACCCATGTTCTACCCAAACATCAATTTATGAATACAAGTGAACCACCCAAGAAAAACAATAAAAACAAACATCCCCGAACAATTTTTTTAAACTCTATAAGTCATCCAAAGGAACATAAAATTAAATAATCAAATCAGAATTAACCTTATTAATGTATAAAAGGTTTTTTAATATATAATTAATGAATATAATGTCATTATATAGGAAATTAAAGAGAGGGAATCATTCGAATACTAGGTAAGGGGAAAGCTCGAACACAATTTTCTTCTTTCGGGTTCTCCTTCTTCCACTCCATTTTTGATATAGTTACTCCTTAAAGATTATTTGATCATAATTTTACATAGTTTTATGGGATATAAATGTTAGTCAATGGTTTTTATTTCAAACAAAATGTTTTCCAACATAACTCCTCTATAAAGAACACCCCTTTTACTTCTCACTCAAAGTGGACGGTTCTTGTGACATATATGTTATTCCCTCATTCTTTTGGGAACCCAATGCTTATGAATGTGTCATTATGATATGAAACCCATTACATTAAATGGGTCATTTATTTACATTTTTATATGTGTTTTATGTGGAAATCATGATGATGATAATGTTATGATGCGATGGGTGCACCTGGAAGTATATAGAGAAATATGAATGTTTCAATGTGACGGGTGCACCAGGAATTATAAAATGCTCCAATGCATTGGGTAAAGTGATGAATATCACAATTAAATGTAAAATTATGTGTGAACAATATGATATCTTGGTTTACAAGTATGTGTGGTAGTTAACCACTAAGACATGATATTTCATTTTTATGCATTGCTACATTTCAAGTCTTTTATTTATGCTCCTCTCATGTTCATGATATTTTTCCTATGTTATGATTATCATCAACCCCTGCTAAATAGTTCTTATCTATCCTCTTACTGGGATTCTAGATCACCCCTTTTGATGTATATCCTCAGGTGGCTACATGTACTAAGGAGAGGACAATGGCCAATAAGAATCCATAGAAGAAGAAATTAAATAAATGTTTATTCTTTATGTTGTATTTCTTATGTGTGCTACAAGTTTTCCCAAGACACTAATCATTTGGATACTCTATGTGTAATAATATTATGTTGTTTATCTTTAAAATGATTTAATAGTAATGTAAGAAAATTCCGGGTAGCTATATTGGAGATTTATAATATGAAATAAAATGATGAATAAATCCAATAAGTTTATAACCCATTAACTGAACCATTAATTCATTCCACTCAATCAGTTATACATAATACCTATATATTAAAATTTAAGTCATCCCAAGAAGTATGTTTATAGATAATTCTTCTGCACTCCAAGGAGGTACCCAAGAGAAATTATCATGAAACACAAAATAATAATCATTCAACATTTATGGAAAAGGAATGATGACACAAAGATAATTCACATAAAGGTAAAAATACCACTTATGAAAGAAGATCAGCTCATAACTAATTGTAATGGGATGTGATCTTACTAATATCAAATCCCACTAACCATAGAATAATTGATTTACTATATTTGAGGAATGAAAATTTACTTCCTAATGATTGAATCCAATATAGTCATTATAGCTAGTCAACTAGGCCATCAAAATGATAATGTTAAATATACCAAGATATAGAACTAAATGGTCCGATATTGTTTCAAGGTTAGTGATCACTCCACACACTCAATAAATATAAATCCATATATAAATTCATTCCCATGGTAGTGGAAAAGGAAATTTAGAAAGGAATAATCACCAAACGTAAGCCTAAATAATTAATCATCTTGTGTGAGATAAGGGAATAAGTTTCAAAATTATCATATAAATCCATAACCCTATATGATTCAATAAAAACCATACATATCATAGTTTTTGGTTCTTCCTATGTCTTATATAGTATAAAATCCCCTACCAGCAGATATCTATCTTCATCTCCACCTTTATTTTCAACCTCAACATCACCCCTAAAATAAAGCATACATTACAACCATTTTTATGAATTATATCTGAACACATATTCCATGTAGTTGTTTGATCTTACTCCACTACCCTGGGTTTCTCTCCCACATAAACACTTAATATGAAAATATTCTTGAAATATTAGAGTCAACCATTTGATTCCTTCATAATGGTTTGAGTTTTCCATTTACCATATATATAATAGAGAACATGACTTAGCCGAGATGTGTACTCAACACTCTATCCACTAGTGTGGTGATGGCCACACCACTTCATTTTTGACCAAAAATTGAAAATTGGTAACCTCTTATTATCAAAAACGAATGAAATATTCTTCTATTCAATGACATGTACAACTCAACAATAGATTCCATTCATACAACCCCATTATATGTGGGAAGCCACATATTGATAAACCTAAATTGAATATTAATGAATAAATAATCCTGATCCAATGTACTTCATATAATTAGTTTAAGTAGTATATAGATCCTGATTCACCCACTTGAAAATATTAGTATCATACTCAATGATATAGTGATCTCTCTACTACAATGTATTGAAATCCCATGCTATCATTTCACTAAGTGTCTTAGTATAAAACTATTGATTTATTTATTTATTTAGGTTAGTCCAATGATATATTCATGTATCTTACCTTTCATTCTAGATTCCCAATACTTCCTTATCATCCCATTATGAATGTAATTCAAAAAAACCATCTATAATGCCTCCTAGGGTTTACAGAATGTTTAATATCCTCTATTTACATTTGATAAATTATTACACCTCTTCTGATAAATTTTCACAATGAAATATAACTGGAAACTACATAGTGCATTGTGAAGAATTGTAACCCATATTTTCTGGTTCAATATTAGAGTATTTCTCCAAGGATTGGATTATTTGAACTAATTTTTCCTCAATTACTGAGTCCGCCTAAATATTGTCCTTTGGGTATTTCTCTACAAATTCCCCAATAGTATTCATGAATATTTTTCAGGGAGGGGACATTTTCTACCGAGAAATAGAACGTAAACCATTTAGAACAAAATTTGACTCATTTTTATATACCATTTTTTATAAATTTAATCCATGAGGAAGAAACTAAAACCTTGGGTTATAGAAAGTCTAATTCATCCTACGGTAACTCAATGCTTGTCATGGAAGTGAGTTATCAAGGTTGACACCCATACTACCAGTCGTGTCTTGATAGTACTATCTCTATTATTTTATTAATTCATAGAAAAAAGTGTCTGATTTTTTTGCCCTATGAATATGATTTAATTAATCCTGAACATGGATACCAATTTTTAAATGGCTAAGCCGAGTCATCCCTTAATTTAAACAGAATTGGCCAACCCTAAAGCCTAATGTGGGATCCCAGTCATTAGGGGATGGTGATTATAACAATTCTATCATAAAAATAAGAATGAAAATGATTTCACAAACTAATATAAATATGATAATATAACCACAAACATGACATCACAATGATATCCAAAATTCCTCATATGCCAAATAACAAAACATAATGTTAACATCCAACAGATGGGATAATAAGGTATAAATGAAAACCTATAAGAAAATACAATTTGAACCTAAAGCAACCCATGGTTATATATTCTCCTAAACATATTTCTCTTCCATATCAAACCATTAGAAAATAATCTTTAACTAGGATAACTACCCACTATGTAACACTCTTCCATTTACTTGTGTCTACAAAAAAAAAGGATAAAAATTCCAAAACGAAAAAATAGTGGTTTGAGAAGAAATTATTAGTAGGACACAACTAGGTATTAAATAAAATTTATTCCTATATTCATCTAGTAGTATTTATATAAAATAGATTTAAAAAACTATTGATGAAGAAATAATTTTCTATATTTAAATAATCATTTGTTTTTCTTTTCAAGAACATGCCACATTTGGATAAACAATAAAATGTGACTAATCATTTATCCATGGGAGATAAGAAAACAAATAAAAAAAATTCATAACATCCATATACATTTCATGTTGGAAAATTGGAATTAAAAAACAGTCACTTATTGTATCCCCAAAGAATGATAATAGATAAATCCATGACATGAGGGTGTCTACAACTAAGAAAAACCTAGGACACTGGATGATATAACTTAATCCAAAGGAATATGAATATCAGTGCATCATAAAGGATTCTACCAAGTAAATATGCATCATTTTAGCCTCCCTTAATGATATCTAAATACATTAGGAATTTCATAAATCAACTTATCCCAATACCCCAAGTCTTTTATTGTGTTATTACAACATCATTATATTCATGGAAAATAAAAAAAATTTATAAAAAACATTCCATGGTAAAATAAATTTTAAATCAATACCCAATTTCATATAAAATAATTTTCTAAAGTGATTTAACACCACATTATTTATTTGAAAGGAATTTTCATCATAAAATATTCCTTGATAGAATTAATAAAATAAATCATGATTCTGAAAACAATTTCCATGCGAACAATATTTTTTAAATAATTTCCATGCCCGTAAAAGAAAAATTTTACTCTAATGAAATTAAAAAAAAATAAATATTACATACCAAAACCAAATATAATCATAAAAACATAATGTCTCCCATGTAATATTCCTTATTATTGAGACACCTACCACAAGAATAATAATAAATTGATCCAACATTCATAATTGATATTGTTAAAGGAAGATATTGGATTCTATAGAATTTGGATTCAATAAATAAATTTCAATCATATATTTCCATTCTATTTCTATTTATCTAGAATCTTAATGTATAAAATAAATAGATAATAATATAATACAATGGATTAGAAGAAATCCAATTATGGTATTACACCTAAAAAAGATGCAAGCTTCTAAAAAAATATAATATTCAAAAAATGGGGTGTCGAGATCCCCATGAACATCACAACATGGACTCTAGACTAAGAAAATCCATATAATGGATTAATGTATTAGATTAGGGTAGATAAGAAGTAAATTTTGGATACAAATAAATTTTATACCGAGATTAAATGCATGCCCAGTGGAATCATTGACAAAATTTCAGGACTCACTGTCCAGCCAATGTTCTACCAACCAACCGATGGGAGAAATACATGTCATTTTCTAGACATCACATGCTATCCAGTTGCCCATATTTCCAACAATAAAGAAACAACCTTCTCTCGAATTACTAAGTCCTTGAAAATCCTAAAGATACAAGCTAGAGATTCCATATACTTGATTACACATAAATGGGAGGGAAAAAATATACGATAAAAAATTCATACATAACGAATTAATAAAATAACTACAAATCCGAATGAGAGTTAAGAACATTATGAAAATGATACCCATGATATTAATAGATTTTAGAATATCAAAATATATCATTAATAAATACTACCACAGATTAATTAAAAAATTACTTGAAAACTTCATTCATCAAATCTATAAATACTATGGGTGTATTAGTTTATCTAAATGTACTTATATAAACTGATAATGTTAATACCTATTATTATATTCCATATTTATTACATCATGCATACATAGTCGAAATTGATGATGATAAACGAAAATAAAAATCATTGAATTTTTTTGATATCCTTTAAATTGAAAAAAAACCACTTATTATTAGAAAAGTAAACATATTATTTATCTTAATGGTATTAATTTTAATATAATAATTGAATAAAATCATTGAATAATTAATTTTTTGATGAAAAATAAGACTATGGTTCCCGTTGGAGTGACTCTATGATAAATGAATCCCATTCCACAAAACTATTATATTGGATTCCTCATCTACAGTAACTGCGTTGGGTATATTCTATAAGGGGGATTACATATATGTTTATAATTTGGGTTGATCTCAATCTAAATACCATATTCCTAATCCATTGTATTTCTAGATAATTAATTATTAAATAAATTATTGTATTCTTGCACAGTATCTATATCTTAAATTCAGATAATATCTATCCCAATAATAGATTTTATTAATTTTCATTTTCTCAAGAAATATTATTATGATGTTATACTAGAGGAATCTACCAACAAGACTCGTATATCGATGTTACTTCTATAAAAACCTCAGATTCTACTCCTCATTTAGAAATCACAATGTTCCTCTCTATATATGGATTTTAGGCATTATATATTAGTACAAATCAACATTATGGGTTATATCTAGGTTAACCACATGTATACCAATATTGTTTTATTTTAATTAATGTATATTAATCCTAAAATAAATTACTAAATATGAAACCTTTGTAAAATATTTCAACTACGGTTTTGAAATATAACTTCATTAATTATGTTTTAGATGAAGATATTACATTAATAGTAATATTGAATTAAATAATAATTATATCCATAAAAATGGAATTAATAAATATGATTTTATGATTAGGGTATATCCTACTAAGTAATATGATACATAAAATATTTCTATCATAATTTAAGAATCCAGTAAGTTCCGTCTTGCAATATATTTACATAGATTAGCATAATTCTTGGAAAATTGATTATTATAGTGTATAATATACATGTAATTAATTAATTTGGAATTGGTTAATTCTGTTTTGAAACATAATTCATGATAACTAGGGCCTATAACATCACAAATAAAAATATCTAATCCTCCTAATAAAAGTCTCATGGTTATTCATTCCTTAATTATTTCATGTTAGGAATTTGACCCTTCCACCCTCCTCCATCACTAAATTTCTCTCCACATGGTTTATAGTTATCCCTCTATTTTTTTAATTTCATTTATCATTTTTTAATTCATGAATATTTTTTCATTATTAATAACTCTTAAAATAGGTTGACATCATTTCTCATTATATTATTGAATTTAGTCCAAATATGAAGTGATCACTCATTCTTTCTAGATATAATACAAGGATGTTAAATTAATTTATATCATTTTAAATATAAACTCATTCTTATAAATATACCCCCTAAACATTTATTAAAATTTATAACTAGTTATTCAATGTCGTCCCATTTTCCTCTAGGAAAATAATTTTCATGGAATATCGTTTTAAAAGAAGTATATTTCATTATTTATATATCTCCGTTTTTCTTACAATTTTGTACCAATAAACATTATAGATCAACATATCCCAAAATATTACATACTACAAAATTAGTGTATCCCTTTTACTATGACTGAAAATAAATAATATATTTTCTATAGAATTAATGAGTAGAGTGTCTAGTACTTTATATGTGGTTTCATGGATATATGGTCGGTGTTTCTATTAGATGTGGGCAAAAATTATTACACCATGCGGTGGTGAAACATGATGTTCATTGTAGAAAATCTAACTAGTCATAACTAAAGAAAAATTTCCTAATATAGTGATCATTTTTTCAACACTAAACTAGTTGAAATTTTTATGAGGGGAATACCAAAAATAATTATTGGTGTCCACACTTATCATATTCCATTCAATAGGCTATCTTTCTAAATATTTGTATAAAATTAAATCATCAATGAATCTCTTTATCATAATAAAAATAAATAATCATTTTTTACCAATGAATTTAATGAATTTAATGAATATATATAGAATATCAGAATTTCATATTTTACTATGTATAGAAATTTTATTATAAATATAGTACTCAAAACTTTTACTAGAATTTATTTCCCAAAAACTGCAATAGCTAAACTACTTTAACCCAGAACCATGGTCATTTTATTACATTTTTATAGAATAAAAATCATTATACTACTCTAGATTAAATCATTATTTAGTTATAAGAAACTAGATACATATATAATCCATGAAATATTATTAAGAATATAAAATTCCACATAAAAAATTATATTATTGAATTAATACTCCTTCCAAATCCATGAATGATTCGTAACAAATTTCTCCATTCACTGGGGTAATGATGAAAAATTTATGGTATGATATTAGATTGAAATAGTTAGCATATAGTGAATAATATAATTGAATAAACAAGGAATAATATTTATGGTAGTAATTAATATTTGTGAAATAATACAATATAATTAATCAAATGTCTTTGAAGTATGTTCATGAGTAAAATAGGAATTGAAAAAAAAAATCATAGATACAAAAAAAATAATTTCATATGTGAGGAATTACTAATTTTGGACATCTTAAACTTACAATCAAATGATCATACAATGAAATTATATAAAAGTGGTTAAGGCATAAAAATAATAAAAGATTATTTTTTATGTGACATTATGATTCATTAAGGGAATTTATAATTTCATGCCCCACTTGCCATATAATGTGACCAATTCATACATAAAATGAATGAGTATGTAAATAAAAACATTTCAAAATATTCCAAAAATGTAGTACTTATAAACACATGTCTCAGTAGTCAATACATTTCGCTATATAATTACAAGGTTTAGTATTTATCAATGATTCCATTGTATGTATGTTTACCAAAAAATGTTTTTTAATATTCAAAAATATCATATGAATTGTAGGATGTTCACAATATTATGGAATGTATACTTGATAATTGTGTGATAGGGTGAGATACTTAGATTTGTAGTGGTGTCAATGTGTATCAGATTATTAAATTTTTGGAGCCTAATGTAATAATATATTTTTTTCATAACAAAAAAGTTGTTTTTTGTTAAATAAATGATAATGGGGTTTTTTTAAAAATTGGCATGGGTATATTATTATTGAAAATCTGTTTTTTTATTTTAAATAAAGAAGAATAACATCATCAAAAATGTAAATTTAATGAAATTAATTGAAGTCTATAAATATAAAAAAATTTGTTTGTATGGAAACACTTATTTTGACATCCATTACCAAATATTGGGATTTTTTACTGTAGATCATAGTAGTAAAATATCTAAAATTAGATAAACATTAAGGGGTTTTGGAACAATAAACTATAAATTTTCATCGGGAATTCTATTAGGATAGTCCATACATTAAAAAGAGGGAGATATTAAATCCCCTATCATTGTTTAAGGGTGTATCTTGGTTATTATATACTATATGATTGGGTGGTTGTAAAACATCCATATTATTTTTGTAGATTAATTTTTAAATTCTTCTGTCAATTTTATTTTCTTTTAAAAAAAAGATTGTAGTAATTTTGGATGTTAAGAATTACCCTAATGATTTTTGGTTGTCAGAGGGTCTGGAAGTATGAAATTTTGAGTTTAAATAGGATGCACATAGTCACTACTCTCTATAAAGCCAACTATGTGAATGCGTAGAGGTAGGTGTACAATTAATCAAACCATTTGAAAGGATGTAGGTAACAATTTAAATTAATCAAAATTAATCAAATTATTATTACAATGTTTGGGGAATGATTTTTTAAACCATTCATCCTACCCATTCCATGTTGGGTATCTCAAATAGTTCTGTTTTCATGAATGACCCATGTTTTATCAAACTAGGAATCCAAATCATGGGATGAGTTTAAAGAATAATAAAAATTATATTTTTATCCTCAAACTGACCAAGAAGATATTATTTTACACCATTTAGATATTATATTTAATTATTTATCTCTTATATGATATTTTGGTAATACATCACCTTCAGTTGACAGATCATTCCAAATTAGAGAATGTTGGACCCAATGTATTAATGGTAAGAATACTATTTTTGTATTCTTATCTTGTTTATGTCATTTTAACTTAATAGGAATCTAAGAATAGTGTTTCCATGAAAATATATATGGGTAATTTAATGTTTTTATATGTCATATTTTGTTTTAATTTATGTAATTTAATGATGATTTTGGATCTATGATGTTATGATTTTAACTTTTATATGTATTTCATTTAATAATGTTGGAATATAAATTTTACTAAGAGTCATATTATTTTTATTAGTCTTCACATTTTATTGAAACTCCGACATAACATGACTTCAACATAGAATTGATCTATAAAATTTAATTCCAAGGAGAATTTTATAATATAAAAAAACATCATTCATTTATGAACACTAATTTGGAAGATATTATAATGGGAAGACTATAGATTTATTTCATTTCATGGAAGATAATTGAGTAAGTGATAAACAATAATATTTTGGAGTGAGTTATAAATATTAGATATTGATTTATAATCTAGGTAATGATGATAATATAAATTATAAGGGTTGTTTTCGAATGGTGACAAATGGTTTTATAGATTTAATAGGAAAAGGGGGATGGTGTTCTTCTTTGGAATTTATTTTTGAAAAATTGATTCTAAATAAAATACTTGGATAATAAAAAGATAATATATTTTAGAATTTTCACAGCCTTAGGGCGTGGATATTTGGATAGTGTTTTCTAATGGAATATATTTTATGGTTCATGATATATATTTCCTCAAGAGAATTTATTTTTTCATCAAAATCTATATATTTTATGGTGTATCTATTTTAATGGGGTGAATAAATTTATGGAGGTTTCCTTATTGATTTGGGATTGGTAAATTTTTATATATGTGTATATTGTTACTAGTTGAGTACATTTCCTAGGGTATAACTATTGTTCCTAAATTTGTATATTTCGAAAAATATGAATATTTTTATTGGATTAGTAAATTTCCAAAGAATATTTTTTTATAATAGGGATGGGTATATTCCTCGCATATCAATTCCTTCAATTTAAAGACACCAAATAATAGTTTTTTTATATTATTTTCTTCAGTTGTAATCATGGAACACAATGATAATTGATGTTTAATTATTTAATTTATGATGCTTTTTATATGACTTAATATATTTTTTTGACTGAAAAGAACATAATCAGAATGAATATATTTATATTCACTTAATAAGGTATCCTACTAAGATATAACAACACCCTACATAGGATACAAAATCGTACAAAGGTATAAAAAATAGTTAAATGAATGGATAATGGAAAGTTCCTATTATTGATGTAGGATTTTGACTACAGTGTGGGAATAAATGATATGGGCACCAGGGTAGGACTCAATAAATTTTTTATAGATTAATATTTTTTTTCTAATTTTGATTCTTCTTGGGATATTTATGGACACTGTCTGATGTTTTGTGACTATTTAAGTTGTAAATATCTAATTTTTATATAGTATTGGGTTGTGATTTTAAATTTGCACCTTTTGTGATATCCAAATATTTCTAGCTATCATTATGTATATATTTTATTTATTTATAAAGTTTGTTGTGTGACAATGGTATGTGGGTATAGTCCTCCCAATTTAATATATTTGAACCACACTACTAGTTAGATGAATTTGATAAGCATAGAGGTGCACATGAAGTACAATGGTGACTCGGTCTGTTTACTGTTCAACGTGAACCATGTTTACAATGTTACTTAGTGGGATAAAACTATTTTATTTCTTCTAGTTATTTATTTATGGTATATATAGGATATGTTGTTCTTAGATATTTATTATGTACCTTTTACTAGGACTACATAACCAAAAATTAAGGGGAATCCATATTTACATGGCTGGGTTAATGTTATGGTTTTTCAATTTTTTTTGAGAAATTCTCAACTTTTATGAAAGACATGTTTTGGAATTTTGTCCCATGACTAGAATGGAATGATTCACTGTATTTGTGCATAATTATATGAATATATTATTCACATGTAATTTTTTTATTTTATTGTTTCTTTTTTACACTGACTATGAAGTATACACAACCATTTATATGGTTTTCTCATATATAAAATTTATGTTGTATTCTTACATAACAATTACCCTATGTTGAAAAAGATATGTTATGGGATAACATTCCATCATTATTAAAATTTTTCAGCTAAATATAATGCATATTACATTGGCCAAATAATTTTTTCCCTAATCCTAATAATTTAAATTTATTTAAAATGATCTCCAAATGTGAAAAGTTGAAGATAAATGAAATGGTCACAATAGTTTCTCATTATCAAAAGATTTAATTTATGTGTAGTGTATATGGAGTGAATTTCATTTAGTATCTCTTGTAGACTCTATAGGATAAGAAAAATTTTCATCCTATAATCCTTATGTATTTACTCTCCAAATAAATAGGTCATCATGTCAATAATGATAATAAATTCTTCTATATAGATATTCATTTCATTAAATCCCTAAAGCAGAATATGGGCCATAAAATTAGTTCGTTCTGTTAGATTCATGTGGAAAACTCTCACAGCAATATATTTCATTCAAAATGACCATCCATTGATTATTTGATTAATATACTCTCTTTTACACAATCCACCATAAAATAAACATGTATAATCATTTCATTGTAAATAGAATTACCTCTTTTATCCACTATACCACTTCCCTATCCTCTTATGGGTTTCTATGTTTTATTTTCATTTACCAATATATTTCCTTCATTATTTAGGCCATTAGATACTTCCAACTGACCCTAATCTAGAATAATGGTCTCTTCTACCATTTTATTTTTAGATGGATCCTCTTGTGAGGGAGGGAACTCCTTATTAATGGTATCTTCATTTGTAACAATGGAATTGGATTGTCCATGGTGGGAGGGCTATAAAAGCTTCCAAACACTAATAACTTTGGCATATAATCTTGTTTTCATATGTTTCAGATGATACAATTATTCTATCTGATCCTTGTTCATCATTCTTGTATTTACTCGATAATCACCAATGTCTACGTCTATTTTATTACCATGCGTCATCCCATTATTTAATTTTTTTGCAAGTTTCACATCCTCTTTATACTCCTCTGAACACTAAAGATTATCAACTGTAGGTGCCTTATTTTTAATAATATCATACACTAGGTACATAACCACCCTTTAAGCCTTATTGTGTCTAACACCTATCCACACCCATAGTCATCTTTATTAGATGATTTAATTCCAAAATTTATAAATTTATTTAGACAGGGGAGCTTCTTATTGGGGAAATGGAGCTATTTTTACCCATTAAATGTGAAACTAGGCCCTTGAATAGAAGATGATTCCAAAATGGATGATCCAAGAGACATGTCATCATCAACAGATCTGGACCCTAAAAACCCTCTTCATGCCTTATAAAAATACATACATACCCTTGTAGTGGCCAATTCCATCCACATCAGATGATCCCTAGATATAACCCATAGGGTTTGAAACTACAGGAGTTGATATCTTTTCTCCTTTGAAGAAGGCCCAGATTGGACACATTCTGCTGGGTGGAGGACCCCACCATGAACCTTTCCACAATGGCTCTTTCAATGTAAACCATCATCCATGATGTTTCTTTGTCCCTAGAAGCCATTTTAATCGCTAGGTGACCATCATAATGAAATTGGATTAAAGGATCAAAGAGTTGAAATTCATGACCACACTTACAGACCTGATGGAGGCAACCAAAATGACATCGTGTACAACATAAATTCCCTTAATATTAAAATTAAACCACCTATCATATCTAGAATTCATTCCCCATCTCAACACACACAAAACTAATGGATTTTTTTACATATACTTCATCAAAAACACACGGTGAAATTTGATTCCAAAGGGTGTTGGATATACAATTAAACAATGAAATATGTCGACCAAATTTCCAACCATCAAGGGCTGAGATTTATTTTGAAATGGAAGTGGAATTCCTAGAAAACATACCCATATTAGAGCTAGAGGAAGATATTTGATCATATAGATATACACAAGAACTATAGTAAGTGGAAAAAAACATTGTAGTATTTTGGGATTCTAGTCTATGTAGAGATAAAATATTAATCTATCTATAAAAATGTGAAGATGCCGGGGATAAGGTTCCCTGTGAGTTAATGATCCTCTAAATTCCATGAATCGGAGCTGATGTGGTTGATGAAATCCTCCAATGTTCAATTACATTTAAGGAGATCCAATACACGGATATTGTGTAGGTCTAACACCACTGTGAACTACGATAAGGAAATCAAAATTTTAGTGAAAACATAATCAAAACAGGGGATATTTAGATGATGTTAGAATATAGAAAAAAGAGGGAGATCATAAGAATTTGTAACAGGGAATAAAATGAGATTGAAACATCTTGATATTTTAAAAGGAAAAACTATGTTATTAAATGAAATACTAAGAACTATGTGGCATTTATAATCTTTCCATTAAATATAATATTTCTACTTTTATGTTTTGAATATCAGAAATTAGAGTTACACGGTGGCGATTAATATGTTATTTGGAGACTGTTGGGGCCAACATAATTTTTTGGGGAATAGTAATAAACCCTTATAAATTGTACAAACCATTATGAATAGTAATATGACCCTGGTGAATTTTATTTTGAAAAAATGAATAGTTACCACACTTATAAGTGTATAAATAAAATATTCGTATCTTATGAGTGAAAATATGACCATAGAATCAGTGTTTGTATTTTTATAAGACATAAATATATAATAATAATTTTATAATTAATTTAATTATCTAAATGAAATGGCATTTTCGTAAAATTTTATCATAAATTAATATTTTATTTTCTTATGGTCATAAAAATCTTTATGTGACCTTGACTAATTTTTAATGGTGTTATAAAATGGGTTATATTTTTAATTTTTTTTTCGAATAAATAATTATTTCATTTAGAATGTAAATATCTCATAATTATAAAAATATTTCGATAAAATGGGGTTCATTTTTAAATTCTCCACATATTGAAAAATATTTGGATTAAATTTTTCGGTTCTTCTGAAATAAATGAATTTTTGGCGAACAGTGAAATTCGATAATTACGAAATATGATAAATAAATGAATATTTTCATCATTCCCGTTTGATGGATGATGTAAATGGACATTGGTGTGAACTAAAATTCACTTTTTACTATTTATAGTCACATTAAACAATAATAATTCTTTAGTTGAGAAAAATAATAAAATAATTATTAGAATAATGGAAAACCCCTCCTCTCCTCCAATATAAATACAACCTTCACCCGTATTCCTATCACATCACTATGGATTTAATAATTTTTTAAATTCATCCCAAAACCCTTTCCAAGGATTTTCCCCAAGTTCAAGACCTCTTGGTACCACCAAAATGTCCATACCAAAGTCCCTAAGGACGATCTCAAAGAGAATATATCATGAGGTAAAAATCCTCTTTCATTTTCTTGTGTTTTCTTTATAGTTATTTACTTTTCATATACTCAATTCACCCCCCATTATACAAGAGTAAATTAAGATAACTTATTATATATATATTTTTATCATGTTTATGGGAAAATTCTTAATCATTATTGCGCTACGTTTTCTCTTATTAGAAAAATATGACACTGTCTGTGATGTTTCGATTTACCAAAATCGTGGATGATGTGTTTTGAATCTCATTTACATCCTTAAAAACAGGTTGTAAAAACACATTAATGGTTGAAATATATTTTAATGGGTATTAAATAACCTCTCTTATGTTCTTTAATTAATATATATACCTAAAATTAAGTTATATAATGAACTAGTTCATGATTAACAAAAAAAACCAAAAGTATTTAAAGGGATATCGCTATTGACTTATCTAATTATTAATCCTCATACCATATATGTGAAATGATTTATGAAATAATTTAATATTCTGGGATCATATTAATAACAACTCTTTATACTTCTAAATATTCTCTTCCACTCGACAAGAAAATATGTTATGAACAGACCCTTGAAACTACATAAATAACACACCTGAAACACAGTAAATAACAAAATATTTTTAATAAAACGATCGAATAATGTTATAAAATTATCTAATAAGGTTGTATAAAAATGAATATGTTTTTTAAAATATTAATATCACTTTATTAACTATTATAAAATAGGTTTAAAAAATTAGTAAATATGAATAACTCGAGGTAAGGGAATTCATAGCCTAATTTCTATTCTTTGAGTAAACCTTCTATTTCACAAATTTTGTGGTACTATGATTACTTATATCATTAATTTATAATATATTATTTTTTATTATGTGAATTTATATTGTATATTAATTTAATCTTAATTCTATTAATTATCTTATCAATTATATGATATTATTAAAAAACTTTTCTTTAAAAACCCTTTTTTAAAATTGTATTTTGAAAATATTTAATGCAATGTTTTTATGAAATTATCCAAGTTTTATTATTATGTTATGGTTCATGGGAATTGTTTTTGATGAAGGGTGAAACCTTTTATGTAACTAAAATTCATTGGGTATCTCTACGTTAGAGGTCAACGGTATGGTTACTCCAAGGGTAACTTTGATGGTTACAATATAAGGTAGTCATGAGGGTCACACTGTAAGGTAGTTGTAAGGGTTATAAATCATATGGTAGACAAATGGATAAAATATAAATAAGAAATTCCCTAAGAAAACATTGTTCTTTAATTTATATTCTCTAATGTATTATGGAAATCTCATTTTTAACAATGTATATTTGGGTCAAAAGTATGTATTTATGATAATGACTTCATATGTTTAGAAGTATTCATGGGATAATGGTTCACTTACCTAATTTTATATCACTTTCATATCATTTTATTCTTATCCCTTATTTTTAAAATTATTATCATAGGATTCCATAAAAGTTCCATGCATAGTTCTGGTGAAAGAGAAGATAAATCAAATTAGTTACTTTTTAAACACTTATTAAATGTATGTATGTTATTGCCTATTTATCAATTACTATGTCCAAAAAGTTCCGTATATTTATAACTCACATTGTTTATGTTATCCTTTATAAAAAAATACACAACATATTTTAGTACAGAATCTAAAAGTGCGGGTTCAGGGTAATATAGTTGGCATTATAGGAATGGAATTGACAATATGGAAATTAGGCATTTTCATTTTTATAAAAAAAGATAGCAATAATATTTACTTTGGATCATATTGTCATTTACATACACATTATAAAATATTTTTTATTGATTATCAATATCTAAATTTCGAATTATTTTTATAATGATTGAATTGGGAGGGATCAATTCATTTAAGGGGCGATGTAACTTCCCATGATTTTAAAAGGAAATACAATGTTATGAAATGAACTAATGAGTATTATTTGAAAATTCTATCCTAGCAATTAAACAAACTTTTCCCACATCTATTTTTTTAATTTAAAAAAACGGGCATACACGGTTGCATTCTGTAAGTTATTTAGACTCAGATTGGACCAAATTAATTTTTGGTAAAGAGTAAAAAAGTATTTTGAATAATAAAACCCCCATTAGGAATAGTAATATGACCTGTAGGAAGAGTAACTCATCCAAATAAATTGTAACCTCACCCATGAGTATATAAATAAAATTTAGACAGCTTATAAGTGACAATACGTTCCTTGTTTAAATATTGGTATTTTTGTAAGTCATAAAAATTTAATTATGATTTTAGGATTAATTTAATATTTTTAAATGAGAATTTAGTTTAATTAAATGTAATAATAAATTATTATTTAATTTTATTATGGTCAGAAGGTATTTTTAAGAGTCCATGATTACATTTTCAAGTTGTTATAAAATTTGTTATATTTTTAAAATTGTTATTTTTCAAATAATTTTTTATTTTTTTTATAAATTAAATTTCTCACATTATATAAATTATGATGATAAAATTTTGTTCATTGTTGAATTATACATGTCAAAAAATGGTTAGGGAGATGTTCAGGAATTTTTAAAAAATATATGAATTTATAGTGAATAGTGAAATTTGATAATTATGAAATATTCTAAATAAATGATTTTATGCATCATTGTTGAGTCATGACTGATTTAAATGGCCATTGGTGTGAACTACATGAACTAATTACTTTTTTTAGTCGTAGGATTCGATTTTATTTATTGTCTTATGAAAAATAATAAAATAATGTTTAAAATATTGGAAAATCCCACATATCCTCCACTATAAATACCACCCTCACCCTCCATTCCTCTCCACATATAATGATTTGATAATTATATAAATTCATTCCAATACACTTACCAAGGATCTTACCCGCTTAATAGACCTACTGGTCTAATGAAAATTTTAATACCCAAGGCCTTAAGAAGGATCTCAAGGAGAAGTGATTAAGAGGTACAAATCCACATTCATTTTCTAATGTTTCATTTCAATTATATTATTTTGTTATACTCTATTCACATCCCGTTATTCTATATACATTAATTATCTAGTTTTATATACATAGTCTATATTTTTATCATGTTAATGGAAAAATTTTGTTATCATTTTTTCTCTCATCTTCCTCTTATTTAGAAAATAAAACACCAACCGTGATGCGTCAATTTACCAAAATCGTGGATGATGTGTTTTCAATTACTTATAATTCATTAAAATATGGTTGTAAAACTATTTTTATGGACAAAAATTATTTTTAATTTATATTATATATACTTTTTTATGTTCTATAATTAACATATATACATATTATTTGGTTTTATAACTAACTAGTTCATGATTATCAAAGAATTTCCAAAAATTACTTAACAGATTGCACTGATGATTCATTCTAATACCATATAACCAAATGATTTATATAATCTTTTAATATTTTGGAAACATATGAATATAAATTAATTCCACTTTTGTAGATTCTTATCCATTCAACATGAAATTCTATTATGAACCGACCATGGAAACCTTGTCAAAAGTGCACTAGAAACAAAGTAAATATCATAATATTATTAATAAATGGGTCAAATGATGTTATAAAATTATCATATAAGGATTATTAAAAAATAATAGGATTTTTGAAAATATTAATAACACTATTATAACCATAATATGTTTGGTTTGAATATGATTTATGGAACATTAACCCGAGGTAAGGGAATTCATAACTCAATTTCTTTTCTTTGGGTTAAAAATTTATTTCATTGATTATGTGTCACTATGATTATATGTGTATTGAATATTTTTTATATTAGGTTTTATTATGTGTCATTATATTTTATTAGAATATGATGTTCGTCTATTAATTCTCACATCAATTATATGATACTGGTAAGGGAATTTTCATTAAAACCCCTCATTTTAAATTATATTTTACAAAATGAAAATGTAATGTTTTTGTGAAATTGTCCATTTTTTATTATTTTTCTTTAGTTCTTGGTAATTTTTTATAATTAATTGTGGGACCTATATCTCCATCCAATCCATTTGGTGGTATATGTTGGAGGACTGTAGAATGGTTACTCCACATTTAAATGTGGCGGTTAAACCCTAAGGTATCCATGAGGGTTACATTGTAAGGTAGTCATGAGGGATACAAATCATAAGGTAGGAGAGAGACATACAATATAAGTTTTTAATGCCCAAAGGTAAAGTTATTCTTATATTTATGATCTCTTATGTTTTATAGAAATGTCACGTTTTACAATGTAAGTATATATTTGTGGTATGTATGTATTCGTGGAAATGATGTCATATGTTTCTATGTATTCATGGAAAAATGGGTTCTTTCCTTATTTTTACTTACCTAACTAAGATATTTATGCACATAACATCTTTTAAAAAAATTCATAGGATTCCATAAAATTTAACATGACAGTTAACATGAAAGTACAGCTAAATCCAATTAGCTATATTTAATTACATCTGTAATCTTTGATTTAAAGAATGTAATTTCTTGTCTAATTATCTAGAACCTAGACCATAAATGGTCCTATGATTTAAAATTAACTATATATTTTTCTATAATCCTTTACAAAAAATTGTACACAGCAAGTTTTATTACTGAATCCCAAATGGAAGGTTCAGAGATTTAGAGAGATCTAGAAAGAATCCCATGAAATACTTCCCTATCTCGATAGGGGGAGGGATGAAGGTGTCAAATAAAACCTTCTAGACACAAAAGTCCTAGAATAAGGAATCACCTTAGTAGATTGTAAATAAGTTAAACAATGTGTTATTATCATTATGAAAAAATATTAACAAAGACTCTAATTTTCACCTACAAAAAACAGAGTGAAATTTAAGTTCAAATTATAATGAATTTTCCTATAGAATTATAATCACGGTGTTTCTTACTTATCACTTATTAAGATATTTTGGTTAATGTAGAGTGTAATATTGTTATTTTATGAATAATATACATGTATGATGTGGAACATATGTTTTTATGATGAATGACCCAATGTATGGGTTCTTGGGGATTTCAAAAGAGTATGAGTAATTAGATCAATGATATATGAGATGTATAGAACATCAATAATTCATGCTTATTGGTATTTTAGGATCAATAGATACATGACTTAAATTAAATTTAATGACTATCATTGAATCTAAAGCATTTAATCCTAGACTTAGAGTGGGTAAATTAGATCAGGATTTAACTAATATATTACACCATTTTTTGTATGGATTGATAAGTGAGATGAGAAATTTTTTAAATATTGACATTCATCTATTGTGAAACAATGTTTTATTGATTTCCCTAAATTTGGTATTTTTTGTAAATAATATATTATTGAGGTATATGTGGATGATAATCCAAGAGAGGGGTTCTTGGCATGTGATTTTCTTGTTTTATTGAGATGTGGATTATCATGATGGTGAGTTGAGTGTAGTGGCTGGGTATCAGGATATTTCCCTAATATTTTTGGAGATATATATAATGTATGTTGGTAACATTATAAAGGGGTTAGAAAAATTTTATGGGTTCCCAGAATATAAAAACCATGGTAATATTTTATATTGATATTGATGCATGAGTAGTTCAGAACAGCACATTTACATGCATGATGTATCCTTTTTCATTGTGGTTGATAATTCCCAAACACGATGTTGTGGGTTGTACTTGGTTTTAAAATGGATCAATTAGTTTGATTCTTAATACCATTTATTAGGTGATTATCGTTGTTTGGATGTTTAATTGATGAGACTTGTTTAAATAATTTTTGTTTTTTTTGAAATGTTTCCATGGTTGGTGATCATGTTATTGGCCCAAGAATGTGTGAGATTTACTAGGATAATTTGGAAGAAATTAGATTGTGAGATGCTTTTTATAGAGGATTTGACGAACACTGAACATGTTAAGATCATGTTTTAGGTTTAAGAGCCCATGTTAAATGGGATATGAATAAAAATGGTTGATTCAAATCATGCATAAAATCGAAAATATGATATATTCTTTCTAGGTTTTCTTGGTTGACAATATGAGCTATTGAGCACCATTGTGAATGGCTAAATGTGATACCCCTTAATTAATAATAATTTGAGACATATATTGTTAATAAATATGGTTGGTGGGTTGGGGAAGGTGAGGAATATCCAATATGAGTAAATGTTGGTGTTTAGAATTATGGGATGGCTTAGGATGGCTTGTGTGGGATACATTGATAAATTTATTTATGAATATTTGTGACATGAAGTTTGATTGTAGAAAAATGTGACTCTATTGGTAAGGTCATGATATCGAAAGAAAGTGTTTATTGGTTTATTTTTTTGGTTAATGGATTAATTATGATGTAATATATTAATGAGATTAAATCTCTATATGTGATGTTGGAGTAACCTTTGGGTTATGATAATAGTGAAACAATATTTTATAAACAAAATCTTATTTTGAATGTAATTTTTTTTATTAATTTAATTTATTAAAGAAAAAGAATTTATTATATATCATTTATTATTTTTATACCCTTTTAAAATATAGACATAAATGTTTAATAGGCTAAAAATACAATTAAGTATTATAAAAAATTATCATATAACCATTATACAGTGACAATTAAAAATATATATATGAATGGTTATGAAAAAGTATATTTTACATGGATGTAATAAGAGATTTACTTGATTTTTAGAGTCATTACATAAAAATAAATGTTATCCAAGACATTTTAAGGGATTTAATGACTAGGATTCTCCCAAGAACAAGACAAATATGAGATTCAGTTACTAAATTAAGAGTGAAATTTTGTTTGTTAGTAGTTCAAGAATATCAAGAAAACCTCCCAAACCATGTTCATCGAACCACCCTAAGAAAGCTCTCTAATTACACAAAATACCCTTGTGAAATATTTTAGTGAAAAAAGGTGTTATGTATGTAGAACCTAGTATTAGGAATTCTTTTTAATAATAAAATATTTTTAATAATCCTTTTCACTTAATACTTTATAAATATTTCTGATTTCATAATTAATTTTCATAATGTTTTATGTTGATATGTAGAAACCAAAAAAATAGTTTTTGGGAAAGAAAAATTGTTTCAACTAACTCATTATGATGAAACATAGAGTTTTAAAATATTTTTTATTTTCATGTAATGTTTTTATTAAATTATATTTTAAAAAATATAATTGATAAATTAGTTTAATGACCTCCCATGTTATTTTTATAATTTTCATAATGTTAGTAGTGTCTTGACAAATAATATTATTAAATAAATTATGATTTCATTTAAAATTTTACATTTATATATTTATAATTACTATTTTAATTTAATTTTTAAATAATGATATTGAAATTAGAAAATTGTAAAATTTTCATAATTTTGCGAGATAATTGTGTATTTTGATAAAATTTAAATACAATATTTATATATGTGATTTATTAAGACATTATAATAAAATAAAGTTATGAAAAAAATATTATAACAAGTATCCATTAGAAAAAGATTATTTTACCTTTAAAATAATGTGTTTTTGATGTTATTTTATTAATATTTCAATAATATAATGATTCCTCTGAAACCCATTTTATTTTTTTAATTTTTTTAATAATATAAATTTATGAACATAACACACATATGTATCATGAATGGGAATATTTTAAGGATTTGTGTTCATAACACATTTTATTGGAATCCACTCCACTTTGGTATTATTTTTTTATAAAATATGGGAAGGTTTTTTTTCTTTATTTGAATATTACGTAGAGTCCAAAACCTATGTTTATAAATTATTAATGAATCCCTATATATTTTTTTAATAATAACCGCATGACCTGTAACACCCAAAATTTTGAAAATAAATTTAAATTTAGGAAACTTGGATTTAAGTAGATATTTGTATCTAGACATTAAACATTATTTTTTCCACTTCTATGTTTGGAATTTCAAAAAATGGTCATCTACAATTGTGTTCAGTATGCTATTTCGGGTTTGATGGAACCAATTAGATGTTTTGGTGAATAGAAATATACCCTTATGAATATAGATATGAATAGTCATATGAAACTGATTAATAATAAATTGTATTATTACTTAATTTTTCAAAATGTTTTTAGATAGTGACATGTTGGTTAATTTTTTAATGTGATATAAAAGTAGTTATTATTTTAATGTTTTTATTTTTGAATAAATTTTGATTTTATTTAAAAAGTAAAGCAATAGTCTATAGAAAATTAATTTCAAAAAACAGAGTTCAATTTTTAATTCTACGCATTGAAAAATGCTTAGGGGGAATTTTTGGGAAATTTTTCTGAAAATTTTGAATTTTTGATGAATAGTGAAATATGGTAAAATACCATATATTCAAATTATTAGTTAAATACACTATTTATGACATCATACATTATGTAATACCACTTGTTTCTAACTCACATGACATTATTACTTTTTTGGGTCACATGAAATAATATTTTATATAGTATTGAAAAACAATTTTAGAATAATGATTTTTATATTGTAAAATACTTCCTCTCCTCCACTATAAATAACACCCTCATTCCCCTCATCCTCCCACACATCTAAAGATATGAGAGTTGGATAATTTCTAACAAATTCCCTCAATATTTTCCTTCCCCATGTCGAAGACCTACTGGTCTCACCAAAAGGCCATACCCAAAGGCCTTTAGAAGGATCTCTAGGAGAAGTGATCTAGAGGTAAATATCCTCTTTTGTTTTCGCTATTTTCATTCATTTTAGGATATTACATTTAATTTTCTATGGATTATGTTGTTATATGTCATTACATAGCCCCTTACATCCCATATTATGTAAGAATTATGAGTGAACCCTTTTCTCTCATCAAAATATTATATGAAATTTTTAACGACATTGTTAAGATGCCAAATTTGCGTAATGGATTTCAGAACATTTATTCAATTTCATGATTCCTTTATTTTCATCTTCATTACTCACCTCACCTTATCCATGATGCATGAATAATAAATTATATTAAATATTCCGTATTTCATCAAGTTTATTGAATACTCACCATTATATTTCTTCTTCTCTCCCACATATTAATGAAATTAAAACACCATATATGACGTGTCGAATTAACGACATCGTGAACGATGCGATTTCAATTTCATTTATTTCTTGAAGACTAATAATGAAACAATTATTATGGATGAACCAGATTATAATTTATATAATATATCTTATATAAGGTTATGTAATAATTTTATAAACATGATATTAATTTATAAAACAAATGTGTTCTTTACGATGGAAGAATCACCAAAATGATCTAAACAAATATCAATAATGTTTTAAATTATGAATCATCCTCTTATATGAATTCAAAATGATAAATGGTATAATTTTTTCTTATGGAAATATTTAAATAAAACTCTATTCCAATACTATATTATCACTTCCAATCAAAAAGAACATCCCTCGTTAACCGATCATAGAAAACATGTAAAGAGGACACACAAAACAATGCAAGGAAACAAATACTAATAATTAAATGGTGAAATGATGTAATGAAATTGTCTTATATAGTATTTTATATTTGGATATGTTTCTATAAGATATTAATAACACTCATTTAACTATTATACAAGATTTTAAATTATTTTAAAGTAATAAAAAACATAGGTAAGGGAATTATTAACCTGATTTCAATTCATTGGGTTCACCTTTTACATTGTTATTCATGTGGTATTAAATTTTTTTATGTGATGGGTTTTTATTATATAATGTTTAATTATGTATATTTATAATGTATATGAATATTAAATATAATATATTATGTTTCACATGAATTATATTATTTTTTAAGGGGATTTTCATTTAAAATCATATTTTAAAATTTCGTTTTAGGAAAATAAAAATCAATATTTTTATACAATTATTAATGTTTTATTATTTTGTTATGGTTTTTGGAAATTATTATGATTAATGGTGTAACCTATATCTCCATCTAATGAATTGGTTATGTGTACATTGGAGGTCGGCTCATAGTGTTATTGTGATCGTTACACAAATTTTAAGGTAGCCATGAAGGTTACGAATTATAAGGAGCCAAGTGGGTTACCAGATTATGTATGTAATTCCCCAAGATACCTTTATGATTCTATTTATGTTCATATGTTTTTTGTGACTCTTTTGGAAATCTCTTGTTTCACAAGGTATACATATTTTGGAAAAAAGTACATTTTTTGAACAAAATTTCATACGTTACAAGTATTCATGGACTAAAGAGCTATTTCCTTGTTTTTATATCCCTTACTAAGATTTTTGTTATTATCCCATGTTTTTAAATGATTTTCACAGGATACAAGTATTTTTAAGACAAAGAAGGAATCCATGTTAATTTTTTTTATAATTTACAAAGAAATCATGTTTTATTTGAAAAGGTTTATATTTTTGAAGAAATGAATACTGTTTTTTATGATATCCACTATGTATTAATGTGTATGTTTATGAATGCATTATGAAACAATTATTTAAAGCTCTAAACTGGAAATATACTCCATGGAAAATAAAGTTATTTCTTGAAAAAATTCAATATTATGTAATGTAATAAGGTCGGGTCCTTATATTTTGTACCAGATGATGGTTTAGATAACTTTAGGGGTTAGGATGATGATAATAGAATACAATAAATAATATTTACTCTATGGTTAATTTGAAATGTTTTTTAATTAAAATATTACCATGTTTCTTCTAATAAGATTTGTTTATTCAGAAAAATTTTCCATATAAGAAATAGGGAATATGAAGAAGAGAGGCTCCGATATAATGACATCCTTCCAAATCTATAGTCCAGAATAGTAGGGATTGGAACTAAAATATTTGTGATTGTAATCGATTAGCTCACAAAGGAAATAAATAGTGGTGGCATCCATCCAAGAGAATAACAAGATGTACCACCAATGAACATCACAATATTGTAACATTTCATGAGACAACACCTTCTACTTTAAAATGATATTCTGACTCAGTTGCGGTTGAAGGATATATTAAATCCCTTGAAATGATACTTTATATAGTGGGTTGTTTAGATAATAAAAAGGTAATTCTTTCCATTTATCATTTTGAATATGAAGATGATCACAGTTGGTCAATGGTATGAAATATTAGGGATAGAGAGGACATTGATTCTATAGAATGGGATGAATTTAAAAGTCTTTTCCTTGAAAAATATTTTCCTAAGGTGTGGAGAAATATGATAGAGAAGTAATTGCTTAAATTTAAGAAAAATATGAAGAATTCAGTTTCTATGTATAAAGGAAACTTCACTTGACTAGTGAGGTATACTCCAAATCTTATTCTGGATCTTGATATAAAAATTAACCACTTTTACTTAGCATTGAAGCCACGGTATCAAGGAACGTTGGACTCCCATGAATTCAAACGTTATGAGAAACTTTTCTGATACACTGAGAGGGTAGATATGGGGTGTGATGATGATAACATGCATTTTGGAATTAAAGATAAGAATAATTCTAGATTGAATGTGATGTGTAATAATAAACTAATAAAATTTGATGGTATGAAAATCTAGTTTCCAGTATGTGAAAAGTGTGGCAAGAAGCACCCTAGGGAATGTCATACCAAAACTAGAAAGTGTTTTCGATGTAGTAAGTTAGGACATATGGACAGATATTGTAATGAAAATGGTCCTAAGAATAATCTTGATTAGAAACCTTTTATGAGTTTTTAATGTAGTGAGATGGGTAATTATTCAAATTCCTTCCCAAAAAGATATCTAAATAGAGAAAATAATCTAGACTATATGAAAAAATGTGTAGGGATATCATTTATGACTATGTCAGCAAATGTTGGGCCATCCAATGAAGTTGTATTAGGTACATAGTTTGTTTACTCATATTTTTCTAATGTTTTGTTTGATAAGTGGTCTACACATTCATTTATTTCTGAGAAAGTTTCAGGTAATGTGGAAATATCACCTCAAAAAATGGGAGAAGAACAAAATTTTAAAACACAAGAGTGAAATATTATAGAAAAGATGAATTATATGAATCTTTCTATTATGGTATGTGGAATGTATTTTCCTACAAGCCTTGTTGTTTTTACCTTAGTTGAGTTTGATGTTATTATGGAAAAGAATTGGATTTCATTTTATCCATATATGATTGATTCTATATCTAAAGATTTTTTTTTTCAAAAAGAGTTTCAGTTTGTATATAAGGTCAAACCCATACAATTGATAATATATCAGGATTCTAGGAAACTATAGAAAGGAGGAAAATTAAAGTTATCTTTCACATATTGTTGAAAATAACATAATTGTTCATATTAATTATGTGGCAATTGTAAATGAATACCTTGATGTTATTTCTGATTAGTTACCTGGATTCATACCTTTTCGAGAAGCTGAATTCACAATTGACATAGTTCCTAATGCTAAGACAATTTCAAAACACCTCATATCGTATGGCCCAAATTGAAATTCCTGAATTAAAAAATTAGTAACTGGATTTTCTTGATAAAGGCATCATTCAACCTAGCACATCACCATAGAGTGCTCCTATTTTGTTCGTGAAAATGAAAGATTGTTCCTTGGGACTTTTCATTACTTATAGAACTTTGAATAAGATCACAGTTAAAAAAAATTAGCCTTTACCTCATATCGATGACTTGTTTTATCAGCTCCAGGGAGCTCAGAACATTTCTCTGATTTACATGAGATCTAGATAACATCATCTGAAGGTGAAAGAGGATGACATCCTAAAAACATTCTTTCATAGTAGATATGGGAATTATGAATTTGTTGTTAAACCGTTTGGGTTTACTAATTTACCTCTTATATTCATGAATCTTATAAATTGAACATTTCCTTAATTCTAGGATATTTTTGTGATCATGACTGTTGATAAAATTATGGTATTTTCTAAGCATGAAGAAGATCATGTAAAATATCTAATGGTTTTTTTACCAACCTTAATGGAAAAGAAACTGTATTGAAATATCAAAATGTGAGATTTCTTGTTTCAAAATTTTTTTTATCCTGGGAACAGTTTAAATAAGGATGGAATAACTGCTGATCCTGCCAAAAAAATGTGGTTGATGAATGTACAAGACCTAAAAATGTTATGGAGATTTGTAGTTTCCTTGGATTTGATTGTTATTACAGACGGTTTGTTAAGAACATTGCATAGTTATCTAGCCTGATTACTAAGTTAACATGAAAAATGGTTAAATTTATTTGGACAGAAGAATGTGATGTTTATATTTAGAAACTAAGGAAGAGATTGGTAAATGATCCAATTTTAGCCCTTCTATCATGAAATAGTGAGTTTTTCATATACAATGATGCTTCATTGAAGGTACTTAGTTGTTTTTGGAGGCATATTGATCAAGTGGTCTCTTATGATTCAAGTTAACTAAAACCTAATGAGTTATGTCATCCCACACATTATTTGGAATTTGATGCTATGTATTTTTCTTTGAATAATTTGAAGGAATCATTTAAATGTAGCCAAATTTCAAATATATACTGAAAATAAAAGTTTGAAATATACATTCATTCCCGAGGAATTAATCATGAGGCAGAGAAGATGGCTTGAACTGATAAAGGATTATTATTGTATGACCAAATACCATCTAGGAAAAGAAAACAAAGTGGCATATTCCTTGAGTCAAAAAATCATGCATCAATAACCATGTTACGTTTGAAACATGATCCCTTGATTAATTATTGGATGAATTATGGAATAGAAGTTGTTTGTGCAACAAATACCTCTATTTTTTGTCAGCTTTTAGTGATTTTAACATTATCATACAGAATTAATACATCATAGAAGGAAGACCTTGACCTACAAAAAATTGTAGAATAAGGTAAAATGGGTATGTTTCTAGAATTTAATCTTGATAAATATTGTGTTTTAAGATTTGGAAAAAAGGTTTTGTGTTCCTTATGCTTCCTAGTAGAAGAAATATTTTTTTGTGAAGCTCATAGTTGTCCATTTTAAGTTTATTCGAGCAGTACTAAGATGTACAGAGACCTCCAGTAGTATTATTGATGGGATGGAATTAAAAAATATATTATTGATTTTACACATTAATGTTTGACATGTCAACAGGTTAAAGAAGTATTGAAGTTACCAAATGGGATGACTTATCCATTTCTAATTCTGGAGTGGAAATGGGATAATGTATCCATGGACATTGTAGTGAGACTACATGAGGATTATTGAGGTAACAATGTAATTAGGGTTCTTGTTGATCGACTGATTAAATCTGCACATTTTCATTCTATTCAAGATACAATATCTTTGGATTTACTTTTACCACTATACCTCAAAGATATTTTCTAGTGACATGGATTTCCACTTTCCATTGTATCTGACTAGGAACCCATGTTCATTTCTAACTATTGGATGGGTATTTAGATATCACTAGAAACATAACTAAATTCCAGTACAACTTTTAATCCTCAATCAGATGGAAGTTAGAATGAACAAAACAAACATTGGTGGATATGATTTGATCTTGTTCAATGGATTATAAGGTATGTAAGGATCAACATCTTTCATTAGTTGAGTTCTCTAATAGTAACATATTTTATTCCAATATAGAAATGGAACCCTTTGAGGTGTTATAAGGGAAGAAGTTTCGGACACTATCTTTTTGGAATGATGTTGGTGAAATAATGTTTATGGGGAAATATTTAATAGGTGAAGCGGCTGAGAAAGTGAAGTTGATCCAAAATCATTTGAGGATAGATCAGAGATGGCATAAAAGTTATGTAGATAAGAGAATGAAAGACATCACTTTCAAGGAAGGTGACCATGTTTTTGTAAAAATATATCCTTGGAAATGTGTGATGCATTTTTCTAAGAATGAAAAGATATGTTTGTGGTTCATCAGTACTTTTGATATCCTAGAGAATGATGGACCCATTGAATATCAAGTATCGTTGCCTCCAATTTTGTATCAGGTACAAAATGTAGTCCATTTTTCAAGGTTGAGGATGTATGTACCAGATTCAACACATGTTTTGGGCCAAGAAGTAGTTCATTTTAAAGATAGCCTTTCTTGTGAAGAGAAACTAGATGATATATTTGATCGAAGGGAACATGTATTGTAGAATAAAGTTATCCACCGGGTGAAGGTTTTGTGGAGAAACTATATGGTTGAACAAGCAACATGGTAATCTAAAAATTCTATGAGGTAAAGGCACGCTCACTAGTTTAATAAGTAAACAAAATTTCAGGGGCACAATTTCCAGAAGGTGGGTATAATGTAACACCCCACATTTTTTAAAATAAATTGATATGCATGATTTTTTTAATAATATATTTAAAACTATACTTTCAACATAATATTTCAACTTATATGTTTTGAATTTCAAAAAACAGTCATCTACAATTGTATTCAGTAATTTATTTTGAGTGTGGTGGAACAAACATGATTTTTGGTGAATAGTAATATACAAGTATGAATAGTAGTATGAATTGTAATATGACGGTAATGAATACTAATTGTATTATTATTTTGTTTTCTTAAGGATTTTTATAATGACTTCTTGGTTAATTTTTCAAGGTGATATAAAAGCAGTTATAGTTTTATACTAGTTATATTAGAATAAATTATAATTTTATTAAAAATTAAAATAATAATATTTAGAAAATTATTTTCAAAAAATGTAGTTAATTTTTATATTCTACTCACTAAAAAATAGTTAGGGTAAATATTTTGAATTTCATTGAAATTTTTAAATTTTTGATGAATAGAGAAATACGGTGAATTACCTTATATTCAAATTATCAGTTAAATACACTTTTTATGACATCATAAGTGATGTAAAACCACTTGGTTTGAACTCAAATGCCATTATTACTATTTGGAGAAACATGAATTTTGATTATTAATATTTTTGAGCAAAAATATAAAAATAATTATTTAAATAATGTAAAATATCTCTTCTCCTCCACAATAAATATCAACCTCATTCTCCTCTTTCGCCCACACCTCTCAAGATGTGATCAATATATAATATAGGCCAAATTAACTCCACAATATCCTTCCCCACATCCACGACCTTCCGGTATCACCACAACTCCAAATGAAAAGCCCTTAAAAAGGCTCACAAGGAGAAGAGATAAAGAGGTAAACATCCTCTTTTGTTTTCATTATTTTCATTCATTTTTTGTGATTGTTATTAATTTCCTTTGGATGTTGTTGGGATATGTCATTAAATCCCTTTTCTCTCATCAAAATATTTTATGAAATTTTACGTGATGTCGTTAGGCTGCCAAATTTTCATTAGGGATTTCTCAATGTTTCTTATATTTTGAGATTCCATTATTTTATTATTATTTTCTCACATCCCCTTATACAAGAGAAATGAATTATATAGTATCTTACATACTCTAAATTTTATATTGTTTATGAAATACTCACCATTATATTTCATCTCCAATCCAGCTAATTCATGAAATAAAAAAACTGTTTGTGATGTGTTTAATTACCGACATCGTGCATGATGTGATTTCAATTTCATTTAATTCTTCATGAATGGTCATGAAAACTGTTTTTATTGATGAACCAGATTATAATATATCTATTATATATTATTTTATGTTCTCGAATCATTTTATACACATGATATTAATTTACTAAACAAATGAGTTCATTAAGATAGAAGAATCTTCAAATGACCTAAACAACCATCAATAATGTTTTAATATATGAATCATCATCATATAATAATTAAAAATGATAGATGTCATAATTTGTGTTTCTGAAAATATGTAAATACAATTCCCTTCCAATATGGTTGTTTCACATAAAATCTAAAATAACATCAATCATGAACTAATCATGGGAAACATGAAAAGAATGCACCCAAAACATTGCAAGGAACAATATAATAACAATTAAAGGGTAAAATGGTGTATTTAAATGATCATATAAGGTATTATAAAGATGGATATGTTTATTTAAGATATTAATAAAACCCTTTTAAACATTATACAAGATATTTATATGATTATGAAGTAAGATAAACCTAAGGTAAGGGAATTCTTAACCAGATTTCCATTATTTTGGTTAACCTTTTACATCAATATTTTTGTTGTAATAATGTTTTTTGTGTGATGGTTTTTTATGTTATGTTTTATTATGTTTATTTATAGTGAATATACATATTCCATCCGCTCTATTATGCCTTACTTTAATTATATAAATTTTGTAAGAGGCATTTAATTTAAAATCAACTTTTAAAATTTGATTTTATGAAATTCAAAAGTAATGATTTTATGTAATTATTCATGTTGTATGATTGTGTTCAGATTCATGGTCATTTTGTCTTATGAATGCTGGGACCAAAACTCACTCCATTTAATTGGGTACATGTAAGTCAGAGGTCAGCCATATGGTTACTCCATGTGTAACTGCGATGATTACACAAATTGTAAGGTAGTCGCGAGGGTTACAAATTATAAGGTATCCAAAAGGGTTTCAAGATTTTGTATGTAATTTCTCAATATACCTTTATGGTTATATTAATGTTCTTATGTTCGTTTGTGAATCTTGTGGAAATATCATTTTTATAATGTAATTATATATATGTGGCGAGTACATCATTTAGAAATGTTTCTATAGGTTCCAAGTATTCATGGACTAATGTGCTATTTCCAAATATCTATATCCCTTTCTGAGATTTTTATGCTCATATGTAATTTTTACATTATTGTCACCAGTTATAAGGATTTGTATGATAACGAAAGAAGCCATGTTAACGGTTTGAACAATTGACAAAGAAATATTGTTTTATTTGAAATGTTTTATATTTTGGAAGAAATGAATTCTATTTTTATGATATACACATTGTATTGATGTGTAATGTTATGAATTTATTTTGTCCCAATTCACTAAATCTCTATAAATGAAATTATACTCAATGAAAAAGGAATTTATTTCATTACTAAATTCATCACTACACAATGTAATATGGTCGAGACCTTATAGCACCGCCCACTCCTCTTAATTCAAAACCAAATGATCTTCAATTTACTCTAAATATTAATATATAATTCCATCATATGGTGTTCTTAATATCTTAATAAGTTCTATTAAAAATTTTATAATCAACATCTCAAAGTAATAGAATCTCTTCCATTTCATTTTTATTAATGTCCTTTCTTATTTTAATCCATTTTATTCCAAGTTGTTCATGTTGTAATTTTTTTTTACAGAATCCCTTCATATATTTTTGATTCTCTTATAATGATATACCACCCCTCACCCTCATTATATCCTTCCATGTTTATGCATACTCGTTCTTCTTCTAAAATTATAACTTGTTTTAAATGAAAATATTTTTTGTTGTGAACAACATACCCAATTTCATATAAATATATATTCACTTTGTGCAAGAATACAATATTTTTTTGGTCATGAATATATGTTACCTTTAATTTACCATAATGAAATAAAAAAATATTTCTAGATTCCAAATATGAATGGGGAATGTCTTTAAGGTTATTCTTGGTACCTACAAGCTTGCAATAAGTTCCCATGAATTAATCATTGACATGAGGAAATAGTTTCATTCAACGTGAAATGATATACATTTAATATATATATATATAAAGTGGGAATATGGAACTAGGGATGAGGTATTCCATTAAATTAATACTAATGTTTGTGGTAAACCTCACATGTTGATATATAAAAACGCAATGAACATTTCCCTAGGCGACAAAAATAAATGACATTAACAACTATGCACTTCAAATCTATGTGATATGTTTGATTTGGGAAAAAAAATAATTCATTGTAACAATGAATCATTTTTGGGTCGATTGTGTTTTTGAAAAATATGGTTTCTATGGTTAGTTTTGTAGTTCTATATATATTATTGATAAAATATGTTGATAGGGATCCATGAAAAATGAATGTATGATCTCGAGGAGGTAAAAAATATCATGTATATGGTGGTGATGTTTCTCTAGTGTTGGAGAAATGATTTTTGTCAAAAAATGAATAATGGAGAAAACTTTATTTGGAAATGTATGTTTCTCACATGTGTTAAGGAGATTTGAAAATTTTCATTCCATATATGTTCCATGATCATCACATAAAAATATGGAAAATGAAATATATTAACACAAGATATGAATATTATAAAAAGGAATGTTTCCACAAGAGATACTAGCACGAATGGGGCTTTCATGCTTGGGGAAATGTTGTACGAGTTGTAAGAAGTTTTAACATTGCCTGTAAAAAGGAATCTATCAACCTCATTTGAAAATTCTGAACTCATAGTGAAAATACAAGCTTTGGATCGAGTATTTAGTGGGGGTACACGAGAAGGGAGTTGGGAAGAAGTTGTGAGTTGTGTGTAATTAGTGAGTGGTGTGATAGTTTTGAGTTTCACATAAGAGTTTCATATCATAAGGGTGTTGTGAAAATGTAGTAATATGCACACATGTTGAAAGTGGAAGACATGTTTATTTTCCAAAAAATGGTAACATGTTGCGTGAAAGTAATTGAAGAAGTGTTCGAGACACCTTAGAGTTCTGAAGAAGTTTGATGTTTCCCAGTATATCATGTGGTAATGTTATGTTCATAAATAGGATCAATGTTGTGCATTAATAAAGAATCTAAATATAGTGGAGGATGCATTCATTAGAGATAATTAAGGGACATATAAGTCTATAAACTATGAGTGGATCCCTTATAAGAGTAGTGAGAAACTCTTGGGGAAGATGATGATCCTTTCCAATAGCAGGGAGATAGAGAACGATACATATGTAGTGACCCTTTAGAATTCCATGCGAGGACGCTAAATCATGAAAAGGAAGTGATCTTGGGCATAAAAGTCATCTATCCCGAACCTTGTAATTTGGCAATGATCCTTAGTGGATTTTTTATGTCGGTGCATTGAAGTTGTATGCTCCTAGGATATAGCCCACTGAGATCGAACAAAGTAAAAATTGACATGTCTCATGCTTGATTTTATATTTATTATTATATTTCTATGTGAAGAAGAGAGAAGATTGATTTTTCACAACGAAAAAGACTATAAGGGGATGTTATTTTAATCTATAATAACTTTTATAACCCCTACCCACATAGGGTATTTAAAATTATTAATCCAATAATTTGTATCAAAGGAAGGTGGAATGTCATTCGTTATCTCTAAATTGGATAAATGAAGGTTTTCAATCCCAAATGTATTCTAATCTACGATGGGATAAATTTTCAAATGTGGATGAATTAGATTTATCACTAGTTCCAATCATTATGAATGGATTTATTTGTAGTAGTTATGCTTGGAAAGGGACTAATAATGAAAAAGGTTCTTTTTCAGAATCTGAATAAAAATAATTTAATGATATTGATTAGGTATTTAATTCTTTAGGTGGAACCCTATCAAAATCAATTTATATTAATCTGGAGTCACATAATTCATCACATTCTATGTGGGAGAAGATTTAAAATATTTATGAGGGAGACTAAAAATTAAAGGGGGAAAAGATAAAGGTTCTATGGACCGAATATGAGGATATAAGAAAGAATCCCAAAGAGTCTGTTGATATATTTTTTTATCGGGTGAATGTCATTGTAGAAGACATGCACAAACTTAGAGAAATTATAGAACATATAAAAATTTGTAAGCGCATCTTGAGAAAAATTCCACCATGTTTTAATTTTAATATTTCAGTATTCGATGATAAAGATCCAATGAAGCTTATATTGGATAACTAATTAAATTATATGGTAGCATGGGAAGTGATAAATAATGATATTAATTCTATAGAAAAGGGGAAGTGCAAGGAAGTGGAATTAAAGGCAATGAGAAATAACTACATTGTATATGGACTTAAAGACTAAGAGACAGATGAGGTAATGTTAATCCTTTTATGAAATATCAAATAGAAAAAGAAATTCATAGTGTGAAACTACCACTTGAATTATTTGGTTGTATAATGGTTGGAAATATTGTATAACGGTTCCCTAAGAAGATTCATGAAGATGAAGTGGAGGAAGATTGAATTCCCCCGATGAAGTCTTCAGCCTACTTGAAAGGAAATCAAAAATATAAGAAAATTTCTTCAAAAAGAATTATATTTTTTCTAGAGAAGTTGATAATTATGAATAATCTGAGGCAAAGAGGAAGGAGGACTATGAGGGTCATAATGAAGATTCCATGGTGGAAGTTTTCAGAAATTCCAAAACAATGGAATAAAGAGGAGATGAAGAATAATAAGATGAAGGAATAGTTGAACATTAGGTTTAATTAGATGATGTTCTTGAAGAGATAGATTCATGGAGAGCCAAAATCAATACTTTAAAAAATTTGGATCATTATTCTAAAATTTATATGTAGATGTCAGAAGAAGATTTTTCTCATTTGAATGAATAAATTAAAAAATTGAATTCATCAATTCATGATAGCTCAGATATGGTTTCTGATTATAATCTCAATATTGAGGAACAGAGTCAGAAAATTATTGGTTTGATTAACATTGTAAAAGATTAAATCAATCTTATAAAATTACATTATGAGTAAGATTTCATCTTGTGTGGAAGTGTTAATAATTAGGAAAAATCAATACTCTCTATATGAAATTGGGAATAAAGATCATTAAGAAAATAGGGAAGATGTTGGTGGAGCCTAGAGGTCTGACAAAACAAAAGTAATAGTCAAATACAAATGATAACGATGGAAATAGGGTTGTTAACAAACTAATAGGTGTGATGATTATGGTCAGACCACATGTAGACTCTCTTATATTGAAGATATATTTTGGTATGTAATAGAGTTATAATATATAGATAATACAATGTACAAATAGTGGGGTAGAAGTGACCTGTAAGAATTCCTTTCACATTAGTTTTTATTACTACAGAAATATGGGACACTCAAAAAATGTGTGTTCCATTTAAATGATATATAGATGTTCACAATAATAAAAATTGTAACCAAACAGAATGCAATACTCTAGATCATCATTCGAGGGAAATTAATTTTGCTGTGGGGAATTGTGTTACATGGCTTGATATTGTACATCAACCATATAGCTAAATGTTCTAAAGCAAAATAAAAATGGTCAAAAAAAAGAATTTAATGAACACTTAGGTGAGATGAAAATGAAAAATCAGTTTTCTGTATTTTTAGGTGAATCTATTCCACCATAAACAATGGATGTTAAAATCATCAATCCATACTTCGTATGATGTCAAAACCATGGATCAAGTCAAAAAGTATTGAGTAGGAACTCATTGCAGAGATTTCTTTTAATGAAAAAGACCTCACTGGAATATGGATTGCTGATAGTGTATGAACGTCACATATTATGATAAATAAGGATTTGGTGTCCAAAATCAGTTACGTTAAATAAGTTACCATAATGCTTGGAAATGAGTACTGATTGAAAATTATTGGCTCTAGAAAAGAATTTTTTTGGAGAAAAGACCTGAGACATGATAATGTCTTAGTTGATGATGGTACCCATCACAATTTTATTTACATTAACCAATTAATTGGATCAAAACATTCCTTAATATTTTACAATAATTTTTGTCATCCAGTAAAATTAATCTACATCTGCTTTTCATGGAAACCATACAATAGGGAATATCTACCTTGTGAGTTGAGAAGAAGATATGTTTTATTTCCCCAAGGAAAAATAAAATTATAAATTTCATAAAATCATTGGCCATTCAATACAAAAATGCTTTGAAGATCTAGTGAAACATGATACTACCTGAGACCTCCCAAGATTATCACACAATCATACTAACATGTGTGATCTTTTTCAACAAGGGAAGATTATATAAGAGTTTTATATGGGAAAAGAGACACAATCCACCAAATTTATTGAGTTGATTCATATTTTTATACATAGGAAATTTTCTCCAAAATATTTTTATTGGAAAGGATACTATTTTATATTTGCTGATGATTTTAACAAAATGGTGTGGGTATCTAATTCACACTCAAATTTACCCAAGTGATGATGGTAGAACGGTCCTTTTATTCTAGTTTGGGTGGTCGATTCCACTTAGACCTAAGAAGATACCTAAGATGCACAACATAAGAGATGGTTTGGTGGATATGAAGTGGAAAACATGGTTTTGATTTTAGATGGATTTAAAGAACACTAAGAAACCTCAGTGAATTTAATTTTGTGAAAATGGGTTCATCATAGGATTATGATCGGGGTAGATTGAATGAATTTTACTATTTAGACAATTTTGGTTTTATTAATTCTTGATGAATTCATTCTTCAAAATAACACTAACTTCATCATTTTCTGGTTTGATGTGAAATAAACTCAATTAATAATGCCATACGGACATAGAGAACCATATTAATGATCTCTCCAAGGTATATGTTGATTTTAGTACTTGGATTTAGCTTACTCAAACACTATAAAGATAAAGAGTACAAATAACTATAGAATGGTAGAATTATATTAGTTAAGTAATTAAAACAATTCATTCATAAAATGTAATTAAATATAGACATTTCATATTCCTATGATCATCCCGTTAATGGGTTAGCTCTCCATTGATGGTATACTCTCAATGGTAGGTGGATTATTGCTTACAAGAATTGGATTGAAGACATTAAAACCGCAGAAATAACGAGAACTCCTCATTGTATGTGAATAAAATTCACACCTATGTATGAACTAATTAACCGAAACACCAAGAAATCATTGTGATTTGTGATTATAGGATTTTAATAAATTAAATGGGATCAATAGAAGAGAAATATATTGATTAAGAAAAAATTAATACAAAAAGAAACTTACGTGGTAATTGAAAACATCACTAATGAACTTTTGCATGATATCATTACATCAAAAACAAGAGATGTATCTTATCCTCCCAGAAAATTCCTTAAATATGAAATTGTTAAGCCTTAATCCAAGCCTAAATAAATTTATTACCAATTATTAAATTAATTTAGGCATTTGGGTGGTGGAAATTAGTGGATAAAAATTGATTCCCTCCTTTGACCTTAAGTGGAAGCTCGCTGGCATCCAACGTACAGACGCGTCCAAATGACCTTATAGATGGCCAAATTAGAGTGGGTCATAGAAGAGGAAAATGTATCTCATTCTGTATCCTAACCTCCTATAAACTGTGGGCCCATTGGGAGTTGTGAATTGTGAGTTATAGCCGATTTAGTGGGATAACATTCTGGGTTGCAGATTCTGGCCAAGATTTTGATATTCTATTTGTGCCGCCTTAATTGCCATCATGGAGAAATAATTATCACTAGATACAGGAATCTTAGTTGTTTCTATATATGTATTCTGGCATTCCACGAAATTTTTGCTTCATTGGGCCGATATTGGGAGGCCCCACATTTTCATCTGTGGGCTGGTGTCCAATCTGCCTTCTCTAGAATTGCTTCCATTAATCTCCAAATATCCCCATCATCCTTTATGAATCCTCCATAGATCCCTAAATAAAAAATGTTCATATATAATTTTAGATACATTTTCAAAAATATCAAATTAAAATATGGAATATTAAATTCCTTAAAATCATATGAATCATTGGTCCTAACTCGGTGTACATTAGGCATGAAGTGAAAAAATGATGAGAATGGATGTTCAAAATTACAATACACTAACTCATTCCTGTAAGATAAAAATGAACATTTAATACCATTAAAATTTAATTAAAATATGTGTTTTATTGGCTAATAACACCCCAAATAATGATTTTCTAGTCCCAAGAAAAATGTATCTCAATAATATGAAATTTGAATTTCCTTTTACAAAAACAATTTTAAATCACAATGATCACCAAAAACTCTTATACAAAACAATCATGAAACCCATAAAAATATTTTATTACAATATAGTTTCATAAGTATATCCCAATCCATTTCTCATTACTTTGTTCAAATTAATTTCCATATTTCATCCAATATCAATTAAGTATGAGGATGTGTTGTGTATCATAATTGGAATGGGGGTTCATCTTTATTCAAGGGGGAAATGACGAATGAGCTAGGTTTCATCACTTGTCAATATTAACATAAGTATTCAATTTTTCTGAGATATTTCAATGGTAATTGAAATTTCACTCAAAAGAGTCAATCCATGTAGCGATACTTTGCAGATGACTACCAGGCTCAAAAACCATAGGGTACCTAGTTAATCCCACATACCCAGGCATCATCTCGAGTTAACTAAGTTAGAAAAAGTCAAATTACCACCAATATAGATACAATTAATAACTCTAGGCCTGAAAACTATGAATTCACGATCCCCATGTTCGTAAATCCACACATTAGGTCCTTACATTGTAACACCCCAAGCTTCTACGGTACGTTTCCCTTCGAATAATGCGATAGCGTGTGTTGTACGCAGCCTCGAGTTCTAACACACACCACAACTAATTAAACTAGCCGTTGTGAATAGTAATACCTACTTTTTGAAATCATATATATTTTATATTTCAAAATTGACTTCATTTTTGGATTCGGAATATCGAAATTATCCTAGGGTGAAATTTTGGTACTTTTCGGATAACTTTTATATTTTGATGAATAGTGAAAATTACTAAATTTTAATTAAAAACAACTTTTTTAATCATAATAAGTAATAGTGATAAATTATGAATTTGAGTGGTTTTAAAGTATATTTAGAATATATTTTTACCATTTAATATAATGTTGGTCATTGGACATAATTTTACAATTAAACCGAACATAAACAAATGTCAATCTTTTGGTAGTTATTATCTCTTAAAAACACGCTTTTTGTTTTGACAGCGGGAATTAATTTTAAATTAATTTCTGCCACTTCTGTGTTTTGAATTTATAAAAATGGATTCCATATTTGGAATCAGGATGTTCAAATTGTGTAAATAGGTAACTTTTATTTTTAAACATTTTGAATAATTACTGCGGTAAATATTTTATTTACCATGGTTAAGGGTAAATCCGGTAAATAAGGGTTAAAAAAAATAATATTATAATAATACTAAATTACCCTAAAACGTGTCTTAACCCTATTGGTTGATACATAGTCGACCATGGGCATCTTTGGGTCTATTTTGGGACCCCATGGATCCACTTGTAAGTGATAATGACACTTTATTTTAATTAAGTCAAAATGAATACAAAAATGACACAAGCATATATCTTTTAGAACAACAATTTTTACATAGGGTTATACATGTTGGATTTTCGATTATAAATATTCATTAGAAAGATAAAAAGATTTCCTACATAATGATATTTTATAATTTTTAGACATTAAATAAGTTATTTTATTTATGACACAATGATGATGTAGTAATTACTATAATAGTGAAAAATTAAAATAATTGATATTATAAATACCCAAATAAATATAATATGAAACTTTTAATGAATTAAACTAATTTTCTAGGCTAATATGATATATTCGGATTTATTTAATGGACTTTGTTCGAAGTAATCAATCTGTTATGAGTTTCACAAAAATCAACTATTGAATAGTGTCAAAATTGACATAAAAGAGTTCTTAAAACAAATATTATATTATTAATTGATATTAAATTCCTAAAAATCTAAGGTTCGGCCAAGAGACTTATATTATGATAGGTTAATCATTAATGGACCACTTGGGGGTCGCTTGGATGTATATAGTAAGTTTATTAACCATAATATATAAAAATACAAAGAGACATTGTAAAAGTGAAACTAATTAACTTAGAGTTAATACTTAAAGATAAGGTTAATATAAGTACCCAAACCTGTCTAAATTCTATTGGATGAGTTGTTTTCGACCTATCCCCACCTCATCCTTTGAATAGTCAACTTTGGAGCCTTTAGAAACCGAATATGAATTTATTATAAATTAATATTTCTAGCTTTTCCAAACGTGCCACTCACCCCTCTTATAAAAGGGCACTCCTCCTTCTCATTTCTTCACACCTTCAAAGCCTTTTGGTTCGTCCAAACTCTGCCCAAATAATCTCCCAACATCCCTCACTACAACCTAGAGGCCTTAGTTTGATCAGAAAGCCAACCTAAGGAGCCCTTTTGATCAAATCAAAAGGAAGAACCCGAAGAAGAGGTAATGATTTCACCACCCTTTTCTAAGTTCATTTCTTCTTCCACTTCTTCTTCCTTTGTTCTTACCATTCTAAAATAATAACTCCAGTATCTCACATATACTGTGATGTTATTATAAGTATGGTACAACCATATTCAGTATTCTATCCACCCTTTGAATAACATGTCACCATACGTGCGTACGTACGGCTTACCGTCTCCACGTCGTGGTGTAATTGTTATTCAATATAATATTATTTGGATGGGTATAATAATGATGTGTAACTCATTTAAATAATTAATATAACATGTTAATGATTCTGTATATATGATATACCATCCAATTATATATTATTTTAATATCAAAAGAATGATATTGTCGCTCGTGCGTACGTACGGACTACCGTCTCCACGAACGCGATGAGATTCATTCTCCATCGTATCCATTCAAGTATAATTATCATTTGATGATTTAAAAATGATGTTTAAGGACTGTATATCATTATGGATATGAATAAGATACAACAACCATGGCTTATGTAACAAAACATATAAAAGAAAATGAGTAAGTTAACTCCCGAAACGACGATAATTCTAAGATATTATTAACAAATCAATGTTAAAAGATCATATATGATATCATATTAATATATATGATTCTTTATAATTTAATAACAACTATTTCACCATTATATAGGAGGTTAACCTACCCCAACCAAGGAAAAGTACAAGGTAAGGTTTATTTCACAATCTCTTCATTATCCGAGGTTGTATATACATAATAATCTACTAGGATCTCTTTATCATCCACATCCATGTTTTCTTAAAAATGTATTTCAAAACATTTTTACTATTTACAAGAATATGGGTTAAAGTCATTTATACCCTTGTTTTACTTTTTATAAGAGGTTTATAAAGGAATCTTTCCGTCGTTTTCAAAACAATGTCCTTTTTAACATTTTCGACAGAATTAAGGTAAGAATGTTTTTTTTAACTTATACGGCGGGTGCGGTTATTTTCCGCCGTTATAAAATCGTCGAAGCTTTCCATACAAGCTTATAAGAATATTTTCAAAGAAAATGTTTTATTTTATATGGATCTTAAATGATTTCAAAATAAAAGGAGATACTTCTTTAAAAAGAATTTTGATTTCATCTATGTCAACATCCTTTGGTGGATTTTAAGATTATTCGAAGTTGATTTATTATGATACAAAACTTCTATATTGTATTGAAGGTTTTGTGATATGTTTGACTGTGGATGTGCTATTTTTATACCATTCATAGTTTATGGTGAAATTATTGACATTTCGTATGCTAGTTTTAATACGAATGTTTATGTTATGTTTAAACCTTTTCATATGGGAATGCATTGGACTTAATAAGTGACGGGTGGAGCCCGCTATATCTCCTCGATGCATCGGTAGGTCTCATGAGACAAACTAGTGTCTTGGCACAAGGCCTTGACAAAATCTTATTTGTAGTCTTGGCATGAGGCCTTGGCTATGTGGTTATGATAGTTTGGCATTATGCATTCCAACATTATGAAAGTGGTTATTGATATTGCATGTGATTATTCGATTAGTAGAATATCCATGTGAATAAGTAAATGGCATTATTTCATTTTTATTTTTTCCATACTATGTTGAAGTTCAATTTTAAAAAGGCTTTTGTTTTAGTAATTCATTGCCTTAAATGTTTATGCTTATTATGAATGTTCCGCTATATTGTTATCCTTACTGGGCATTTGAGCTCACCCCTTTTCTATGTTTTATTTTTCCCAGGTAGTGAAGAAGTAAATTATGAATGACTTGCAGGGATATTATGAGGGGTTAATAGTGTGGATATGAAGACTTTGTTGTTGTAGTAGTTTTTCACTTTGAAATGTAATGTAAGACTTTATGATTATATCTAGTGTTTCCAAGGCTACTAAACCAATCGGTCTTTCGAGATTTGATCTTTCTTGTGATCATGCCAATGTTACGAAGTAATGCACCGACTCTGGGTAGCTGGGGTCGGGGCGTTACAGTTGGTATCAGAGGAAGTTTAGTACAAACCTTGGAAGCTAGATTTAGATAAACTCTGATTAGAGCACGTAGACTTAAGATGAACTTTGAGGATTAGTATAGAAAACTTCCTAGAATTTTGGTATTGTAGAGATTTTGTGAGTTTTCCGAGCAATACATCCCTGTCTGGATACGAGCAGGTAGAGGCGGCTCTGGCACAGATGTACCTAGGGGTAAAACCCGAAAACACCGCTTTGAGCTAGACTCGAACGGGAACTGGTGCACGACAACGGGCCTTGCTGCACTCTTGGTTACGATACTCCCGGGGGATATGCTTAGGATAACTCTCATTATCTTTACAAATCATTATGAAGGGTTTATGAGTATATACTTCCTCAAAGAAAACATTTTTATGATTATGGATTATATCCATAAATAGTTCAATTTATGTTAAGTGTTTTATAAGTATGGGATTATGTATTTTGATTCATAAACTGATCTAGTTTATGCCATTGTTTAGAAATGGCGCCTAGTGGAAGAAATGGAAACCGTATCAATGCACGCACTCCATGTAGGGATTGCCCTCCTGCTCAAGATAATTATAGTGGGGCTGGTGATGCAACTGGTGCTGATCAGCTAATCACCATACTGGGACAACTTACTCAGGTTATGAATAATAAACTTACCCGTATGGAGCACCCTGATCCGCAGCGTGGAGGATCAATGTTAGATCGATTCATGAGTCAACAACCACCAACGTTCAATGGGAATACAAATCCCTTAGTAGCTGAGCAATGGATATTTTCCCTAGAGAAAATATTTCAGGCTTTGGGGAGCAGTGAAAGGGAAAAAGTTATCATGGCAGTTTACCGCCTCACTGGAGATGCTGATCAATGGTGGTCATTGATTCAAAACATGAAGGAAGATGATGAAGTATCAAACATGGAATGGAGGGAGTTCAAAGATCTGTTTTTAGAAAAATACTTTCCTCGCGACCATCGAGCAGATATGGAAAGGCAATTTCTGAGTCTGAGACAAAATGAGGATGATAATGTCACAAAGTATGAGGCTAACATTACAAGGTTAGCGAGGTATGCTGGAGATTATATTCGCAACCCAAGAAGTAAGATTGATCGTTTCTTTGATGGGTTAAAACCATTTCTCCGTCGAGCATTAGTCTCACAATCCTTTTCGTCGTACGAAGACATTGTCTCATGTGCTATCAAGACCGAAAAAGAATTCTCTAAGTCTTATGACTTTAAAGCGAAGCAAGAGAAGAAGAGACCTGCTGATCAATCTGGGAATGGAAATAAGGGGAAGAAGGGAAAGGTTGAATATCCATCTTGTGGTAAATGCGGGAAGAAACATCCTGGTACTTGCTTGAAGGGAATGGGAGTCTGTTACAAGTGTGGTGAAAAAGGCCACCAAGCTCATGATTGCAAGGGGAAGAAGGAAGCTACCAACGTTCAGTGCTACAATTGCAGGGAGATGGGGCATTATGCAAATGCATGTCCTAAGCGTCAGGAGAACTTACCTCAGAAAAGGCCAAGGGATCAAGGCCAGGCTTATGCTATCACTACTGCTGAGGTAGAAGCTCCGAAAGACGTGGTGGCAGGTAATTTAATGGTTTTCTCAAGTTTAGCAAATGCATTATTTGATTCTGGATCATCGCATTGTTTCATATCTTCCCAGTTTGCTAAGAAAATTAGATATTTCCAATTTGATTTAATAAGGGAGTTGTCAGTTAAAACTCCTAAGGGAAGTATCGTTGCAACAAAGTTTTGTGAATCAGTCCCCATTAGAGCACATAAATTTTCTTTATCTGCAGATCTCATCGTCATACCTATGATCGAGTTTGATATAATCCTCGGTATGGACTGTCTTTCGGACTATGATGCGAAGATTTATTGTAAGAAGAAAGAGGTTACGATTCTTGATGATAATGATAAGGAACACCTTATTTTTAGAGCAGAATCGTCACCACCTAATTCTTATTTAGATCCACCCTCAATAGCTCAACTAAATTCAATTATTGGGGAGGAAGAGAATGAAATAACTTCGGGTGAGGAAAGGAATGTTCAAATAGAGGATGTACCTGTTGTGAAAGAATTTGTAGATGTATTTCCAGAAGATTTACCTGGACATCCTCCAGAACGAGAAGTTGAGTTTTCTATTGATTTGATTCCTGGATCAAGGCCTATATCGAAGACCCCTTATAGAATGGCCACTGTAGAGTTAGTCGAACTAAAGAAACAACTAGAGGAATTGAGTAATAAGGGATTTATTCTCCCTAGTGTTTCTCCATGGGGAGCCCCAGTTCTTTTTGTTAAAAAGAAAGATGGATCTATGAGGTTATGTATCGACTACAGGGAGATCAATGCTATAACGATAAAGAACAAGTATCCCCTACCTCGTATTGATGATTTATTTGACCAACTGCATGGAGGTCAATACTTTTCAAAGATTGACCTTCGATCTGGATACCATCAGTTGTGTGTGAAGAAGGAAGACATTCCGAAAACAGCATTTCGAACCAGGTACGGGCATTACGAGTTTACTGTAATGCCGTTTGGATTGAATAATGCACCCTCTTTATTCATGGATCTGATGAATAGAGTCTTCAAGGAGTATATCGATGAATTTGTGGTGGTATTTATTGATGATATCTTGGTATACTCCAAAACCTACGAAGATCATGAAAATCACTTGCGCGTTATCTTGAAGACTCTGAGGAGGCATGAATTATATGGAAAGTTTAGCAAGTGTGAATTCTGGCTTCAGGAGATTTCTTTTCTTGGCCATATTGTCTCTAAAGATGGAATCTCTGTTGATCCTTCTAAGACCAAGGCAATCCAAGAATGGCCAGCACCTACGAGTATAATTGAGGTACGTAGTTTTATTGGCTTGGCAGGTTATTATCGACGTTTCGTCCAGAATTTTGCCCGATTGGCTAACCCATTAACGAAGCTCACACGTAAAGGGGTTAAATTTGTTTGGACAAAAGAGTGTGAAGAATGTTTCGAAGAACGGAAGAGAAGATTAGTCAATGCTCATATATTGACTCTACCATCGGGGAATGATGGGTTCGTTATTTATAGTGATGCATCAAAGAAAGGACTTGGCTGTGTCCTTATGCAGAATGATAGAGTTATTGCCTATGCATCACGACAGTTGAAAATTCATGAACAAAACTATCCTACTCATGATCTCGAGTTAGCAGCAGTGATCTTTGCTTTGAAAATATGGAGGCACTACCTCTATGGTAAAAAATGTGAGATTTATACTGATCACAAGAGTTTGAAGTATATTTTCTCACAAAAAGAACTCATCATGAGGCAAAGGAGATGGCTTGAATTACTCAAGGATTATGATTGTACGATACACTACCACCCAGGGAAGGCAAACAAGGTGGCAGATGCTTTGAGTAGAAAAGACCATGGAGTTTTGAACAATATGAGAATTGAAAGGGATCCAATTTTCATGGAGCTAGTGAATATGGACATGGGAATAACCAGGGAAGGTGAAACATCAATGCTTTTTCAAATGGTTGCCAAACCATCTTTACTAGAAAGGATTAAGAGTTCTCAGACTGATGATGAAGAATTCCAAAAGAAGATTAAAGCTGTGAATGATGGGAGATTGAGAGACTTTGCGTATGAAGGTGGAATTTTGAAATTCGGGAAGAGACTTTGTGTTCCCAATATACCTGATCTAAAAAGGGAATTGCTGGATGATGCTCATAGTTCCAATTTCTCTATACACCCTGGGAGCACCAAAATGTATAGAGATTTGAAGGAACATTTTTGGTGGGACAACATGAAGAGGGAGATTGCTGATTTTGTGTCAAGATGTATGGTTTGTCAACAAGTGAAAGCTGGAAGGCAACAGCCTGGAGGAGTCATGCAACCTCTTCCCATACCGGAGTGGAAATGGGACAATATTACGATGGACTTTGTCATGGGGCTACCAAAGACTCCTAGAAAGAACGATGCAATATGGGTTATTGTTGATCGTCTTACCAAGTCAGCACATTTTCTTGCTATAAGAGAAGATCTACCTCTGGAACGTCTAGCAAGACTATACATTAATGAAGTTGTGAGACTTCATGGAGTACCCCTATCGATTGTTTCTGATCGTGATCCCCGTTTTACTTCAAGATTTTGGAAAAGTCTTCAGAAATCCCTGGATACTGAACTTCATTTGAGCACTGCTTACCACCCTCAGACAGACGGACAATCAGAACGGACTATTCAGACCATAGAAGACATGTTGAGATCTTGCTCACTTGATTTTCAGGGTATGTGGGATCAATATTTACCACTAGTAGAATTTTCCTATAACAATAGCTTCCATTCGAGTATTCAGATGGCACCATATGAAGCGTTATACGGAAAGAGATGTCGTACACCAACCTGTTGGGATGACGTTGGTGAAAGAAAACTTGTAGGCCCAGAGCTGGTGGAGGAAACGGTGGAAAAGGTGAAAGTAATCCAAAATCACATCAAAGCAGCTCAAAGTAGGCAGAAGAGCTATGCCGATAATCGAAGGAAGGATTTGGAATTTCAAGTCGGTGATCATGTTTTTCTGAAGGTATCTCCGTGGAAGGGAGTCATACGTTTTGGTAAGAAAGGTAAATTGAGTCCCAGGTACATCGGACCTTTCGAAATTCTAGAACGAATTGGGGTTGTAGCTTACCGATTGGCAATGCCGCCAAGTCTCTCCAAAGTTCACGATGTGTTCCACGTATCTCTATTGAGGAAATACATGCCTGATCCGACGCATGTACTCACCTATGAGGAATTAGAACTGGAACCCAATCTGTCTTATTGCGAAGAGCCCGTCAGGATTCTTGATACAAGAGAACAAGTACTGAGAAACCGGACGACGCGTCTGGTAAAAGTTTTGTGGAGAAATCATAAGATGGAAGAGGCAACGTGGGAACCCGAGGAACTTATGATGAAGAACCACCCGAGTCTTTTTATGCAGTAATACCCTAAAAATTGCGAGGACGCAATTATTTGAAGGAGGGGAGAATGTAACACCCCAAGCTTCTACGGTACGTTTCCCTTCGAATAATGCGATAGCGTGTGTTGTACGCAACCTCGAGTTCTAACACACACCACAACTAATTAAACTAGCCGTTGTGAATAGTAATACCTACTTTTTGAAATCATATATATTTTATATTTCAAAATGGACTTCATTTTTGGATTCGGAATATCGAAATTATCCTAGGGTGAAATTTTGGTACTTTTCGGATAACTTTTATATTTTGATGAATAGTGAAAATTACTAAATTTTAATTAAAAACAACTTTTTTAATCAAAATAAGTAATAGTGATAAATTATGAATTTGAGTGGTTTTAAAGTATATTTAAAATATATTTTTACCATTTAATATAATGTTGGCCATTGGACATAATTTTACAATTAAACCGAACATAAACAAGTGTCAATCTTTTGGTAGTTATTATCTCTTAAAAACACGCTTTTTGTTTTGACAGCGGGAATTAATTTTAAATTAATTTCTGCCACTTCTGTGTTTTGAATTTAGAAAAATGGATTCCATATTTGGAATCAGGATGTTCAAATTGTGTAAATAGGTAACTTTTATTTTTAGACATTTTGAATAATTACTGCGGTAAATATTTTATTTACCATGGTTAAGGGTAAATCCGGTAAATAAGGGTTAAAAAATAATATTATAATAATACTAAATTACCCTAAAACGTGTCTTAACCCTATTGGTTGATACATAGTCGACCATGGGCATCTTTGGGTCTATTTTGGGACCCCATGGATCCACTTGTAAGTAATAATGACACTTTATTTTAATTAAGTCAAAATGAATACAAAAATGACACAAGCATATATCTTTTAGAACAACAATTTTTACATAGGGTTATACATGTTGGATTTTCGATTATAAAAATTCATTATAAAGATAAAAATATTTCCTACATAATGATATTTTATAATTTTAAGACATTAAATAGGTTATTTTATTTATGACACAATGATGATGCAGTAATTACTATAATAGTGAAAAATTAAAATAATTGATATTATAAATACCCAAATAAATATAATATGAAACTTTTAATGAATTAAACTAATTTTCTAGGCTAATATGATATATTAGGATTGATTTAATGGACTTTGTTCGAAGTAATCAATCTGTTATGAGTTTCACAAAAATCAACTATTGAATAGTGTCAAAATTGACATAAAGGAGTTCTTAAAACAAATAATATATTATTAATTGATATTAAATTCCTAAAAATCTAAGGTTCGGCCAAGAGACTTATATTATGATAGGTTAATCATTAATGGACCACTTGGGGGTCGCTTGGATGTATATAGTAAGTTTATTAACCATAATATATAAAAATACAAAGAGACATTGTAAAAGTGAAACTAATTAACTTAGAGTTAATACTTAAAGATAAGGTTAATATAAGTACCCAAACCTGTCTAAATTCTATTGGATGAGTTGTTTTCGACCTATCCCCACCTCATCCTTTGAATAGTAAACTTTGGAGCCTTTAGAAACCGAATATGAATTTATTATAAATTAATATTTCTAGCTTTTCCAAAGGTGCCCCTCACCCCTCTTATAAAAGGGCACTCCTCCTTCTCATTTATTCACACCTTCAAAGCCTTTTGGTTTGGCCAAACTCTGCCCAAATAATCTCCCAACATCCCTCAATACAACCTAGAGGCCTTAGTTTGATCAGAAAGCCAACCTAAGGAGCCCTTTTGATCAAATCAAAAGGAAGAACCCGAAGAAGAGGTAATGATTTCACCACCCTTTTCTAAGTTCATTTCTTCTTCCACTTCTTCTTCCTTTGTTCTTACCATTCTAAAATAATAACTCCAGTATCTCACATATACTGTGATGTTATTATAAGTATGGTACAACCATATTCAGTATTCTATCCACCCTTTGAATAACATGTCACCATACGTGCGTACGTACGGCTTACCGTCTCCACGTCGTGGTGTAATTTTTATTCAATATAATATTATTTGGATGGGTATAATAATGATGTGTAACTCATGTAAATAATAAATATAACATGTTAATGATTCTGTATATATGATATACCATCCATTTATATATTATTTTAATATCAAAAGAATGATATTGTCGCTCGTGCGTACGTACGGACTACCGTCTCCACGAACGCGATGAGATTCATTCTCCATCGTATCCATTCAAGTATAATTATCATTTGATGATTTAAAAATGATGTTTAAGGACTGTATATCATTCTGGATATGAATAAGATACAACAACCATAGCTTATGTAACAAAACATATAAAAGAAAATGAGTAAGTTAACTCCCGAAATGACGATAATTCTTAGATATTATTAACAAATCAATGTTAAAAGATCATATATGATATCATATTAATATATATGATTCTTGTATAATTTAATAACAACTATTTCACCATTATACAGGAGGTTAACCTACCCCAACCAAGGAAAAGTACAAGGTAAGGGTTATTTCACAATCTCTTCATTATCCGAGGTTGTATATACGTAATAATCTACTGGGATCTCTTTATCATCCACATCCATGTTTTCTTAAAAATGTATTTCAAAACATTTTTACTATTTACAAGAATATGGGTTAAAGTCATTTATACCCTTGTTTTACTTTTTATAAGAGGTTTATAAAGGAATCTTTCCGTCGTTTTCAAAACAATGTCCTTTTTAACCTTTTCGACAGAATTAAGGTAAGAATGTTTTTTTTAACTTATACGGCGGGTGCGGTTATTTTCCGCCGTTATAAAATCGTCGAAGCTTTCCATACAAGCTTATAAGAATATTTTCAAAGAAAATGTTTTATTTTATATGGATCTTAAATGATTTCAAAATAAAAGGAGATACTTCTTTAAAAAGAATTTTGATTTCATCTATGTCAACATCCTTTGATGGATTTTAAGATTATTCGAAGTTGATTTATTATGATACAAAACTTCTATATTGTATTGAAGGTTTTGTGATATGTTTGACTGTGGATGTGCTATTTTTATACCATTCATAGTTTATAGTGAAATTATTGACATTTCGTATGCTAGTTTTAATACAAATGTTTATGTTATGTTTAAACCTTTTCATATGGGAATGCATTGGACTTAATAAGTGACGGGTGGAGCCCGCTATAGCTCCTCGATGCATCGGTAGGTCTCATGAGACAAACTAGTGTCTTGGCACAAGGCCTTGACAAAATCTTATTTGTAGTCTTGGCACGAGGCCTTGGCTATGTGGTTATGATAGTCTGGCATTATGCATTCCAACATTATAAAAGTGGTTATTGATATTGCATGTGATTATTCGATTAGTAGAATATCCATGTGAATAAGTAAATGGCATTATTTCATTTTGATTTTTGCCATACTATGTTGAAGTTCAATTTTAAAAAGGCTTTTGTTTTAGTAATTCATTGCCTTAAATGTTTATGCTTATTATGAATGTTCCGCTATATTGTTATCCTTACTGGGCATTTGAGCTCACCCCTTTTCTATGTTTTATTTTTCCCAGGTAGTGAAGAAGTAAATTATGAATGACTTGCAGGGATATTATGAGGGGTTAATAGTGTGGATATGAAGACTTTGTTGTTGTAGTAGTTTTTCACTTTGAAATGTAATGTAAAACTTTATGATTATATCTAGTGTTTCCAAGGCTACTAAACCAATCGGTCTTTCGAGATTTGATCTTTCTTCTGATCATGCCAATGTTATGTAATTAATGCACCGACTCTGGGCAACTGGGGTCGGGGCGTTACATACATTCCTCTATGCGCAAATTTATTGTTTTATTGATTTTTTTGATTTTATTAAAAATTTACATTAAAACTAAAATGATTACCAAATATATGCTATTTATTTGGGGGACCCCATGAAATCAAACTAATATCCCACTTTCCAAAGTACGTTCATTATGATCTTTTTTCTATTTGGATGAAAATATAAACGAAGAAATATCCCATTGAATAGACACACTTTCCAAAATTGATGCTCAGGAAATTATACAAGGACTAAAATTAGAACTAGTGAATTCTAAATTATTTTATATTTAGTTTCAATTTATTATATGTGTATTATCATGTTCAATGTTTAAGTAATTTTTCCTTCCATTTACACCCATTTGTTTGAAATCAATTTTTTCCACACAGAAGAAAAAAAATTATTTAATCTCCCCCCAACATAAAATAACACAATCCCTAGTGTCTGGAGAATATAAAATTTATAAGGAGTAGAGGAATATAAGGGAAGTTCAAAAACTAAATTTAAATATGAGGATCATTGAATGAAGTCACCTAGTTGTTGAACTTGACGTTCCTGCTGCTCCAAATTAGTACTTTGATATCCAGGTCACCTGTAGAGTTACCTAGTGGAAAAAGGAGAAAACAATATATATATATATAAGTAATATATATATATATATATATATTGTAGAATAAGGAAGCATAATAAGTTGTAGGTTGGTATGTGAGCACCCCTGACTCCCTTCAGTCATTGGATCGATTCCTTGTGGCTTCACTATTTGCGACTGGGTTGACCCACAACTTATGACGTATCCCCCTTTATTATTATTATTATTATATATATATATATATTATTTTTTATTTTTATTTTAACCTAAAAACACATAAATATAAATTAACAATCTGATGAGACACTGTATTATTTTTAAATTTATGGGTAAGGTATTACTTAAGGATCACACCATGTGAGATGGATGAATATAGCACTCCCCTTTCATACCCATCCATACTCATAATAGAAGAACATTTTAACTGTTTATATTTTTAAATATCAAAATTATTCATTAATCATATTTAAAAAAAGATGATTTTCAATTTTGAAAACTACGGGTTTCCACCTGTGCAACGCTTTTGTTTAATGTCTCTAGATCGACATAGACTGTTAATTATTTAAGAGTTTTCCTCATCTAAGGTTGGTTCAAACAAATTTTCATCAAGATCATTTTTTGGAATGGTTTGACGATATAACCATTAACATATAAGTTTTGAACATTGGTGGGATCTTGAATTTATAGTACCCCATGGGGGTACACCATATGCACTATATATATACATGACCATCTAGACCTCAACTTTCGAAAGTGTCGTTTAGAACAATACAAAATAATAGGTTTACCCTGTACAATGTGTTTGGTTTTATGATTTCGAGATTGGTAGGCTTGTACTTTAGATTAATTGATCCTTGAATTTTCATAAGCCTCCATCCTATGTTCCCCAAGTTAATTGAGATGTAATTTCCTTTTTGTTTTGGCTAATTAGATGTCATAATTCATTTTCTTAATTGCCAAAAAGGCCTTATGTTCAATCTCCATTTGAAAAGGGAATGATTTACATTAAAACAACATATATGGGGACATTCCTAAAATTGTTTTATATGATGTTCGATAGGCCCAAGGATCGTATAAGAGTTTTTTGGACCAATCATTCCTGGATGGATTAACAGTTTTCTCAATAATTTGTTTAATTTCTCATTTGGAAAACTCAACTTGACCATTGGTCTATGGGTGTTAATTAGTGGACACTCTTTGAGAAATTCCATATTTTTTCATTAGTTATGAGAATAGATGATTGCAAAAAATGAGCTCCACGATCACTAATGATAGCCCTAGGAATTCAAAATCTAGAGAATATGTTTTCCTTGAGAAATCTAATTACAGTTTGATGATCATTTGATTATGTAGTAATGGCCTCAACCCATTTGGAGAAATAATCGACACCTAAAATAATGTAAAGATATCCCCTAGAGTTTAGGAAGGGACCCATGAAATCAATTCCCCAAAAGTCACATATTTTAACCACTAAATTAGAGTGAGTGGCATTTTATTCATTTTTGTGATGGACCCTACTTGTTGAAACCTATGTCAACTTTGAAAAAATGTGTAGGAGTATCTTTAATGGTTGGACTAGAAGATACCACACTGAAGAACCATTACAGTAGTTTTCTTAGAGTTAAAGTGACCTCTACATGCGTCACTATAACTGAATTTAAGGATGGACTCTTGTTCCGATTCTGGGACACACCTCTTAATGAATTAGTCAGGGAATAACATATAATGGTATGGATCATCAAACACATAGTTCATAACATTAGAAAAGAAATTTCTTTGAGCTCGAGTCCCTAATAATTTTGGAATGAGTCCTATTACTATGATATTTTCTATGTCGACATACCAAGGGCAGTCACTCACAGAATATAGATGTTCATCAGAGAATGAATTAGACATAGAAAGGTGATTTGAGTTGTCTTTGAATTCCATACTGGAGAATTGATATGTTACAAAAATTTCAATAACCTTTTTTCCTGAATTTTGAGGTCAAATTTTTATAAGATAAGATCCCACCTAATCCATCTAGCCTTAGCATCATGTTTTTGGATGAGGAATTTTAGTACAAAATTGTTAGTGAATATAGTGATAGGAGATCCTAAGAGGTAGGATCTAAAATTTTCTAAGGAAAAAAATAGAAACTAACTCGTTCTCAGTGGATGTGTAGTTTATTTGTGCATCATTTAATTATTTTCTTGCATAAGGTATGAAACATGGATTTTTATCACACTGTTGTCCTATGACTGCTCATACAATGATGTCACTCGCATCACACATGAGCTCAAATGGAAGTTTCCAATTTGGAGACTACATGATAGGTGGAGAGAAAAGAGTTGACTTGTATGTAGAGAATGATACATCACAACTTTATATCCATAAAAATAGAGCATCTTTTACCAATATAGAACAAAGTGGTCTAGAAATAGTGAAAAAATTCATAATGAACCTTCTATATAAATCAGAATGTTTTAAAAAGACCTCACTTCCTTAACTGTTTTGGGTAATGGAAGGTGAAGAATGATGTCAACCTTGTCTTCATCAACATCAATCATCCTACCTGAGATTAGATGGCCCAGAACTAGTCCCTCTTTAACCATGAAATAGCATTTCCCCTTTTTAGGACTAGATTCTTTTATTCAAATCCTGACAAGACTCTCTCCAAATTCGTCATACATCCCTGAAATGTATCCCTAAACATAGAGAAGTCATCCATGAAGACCTCTAGAAGACCCTATACCATGTCTGGGAAGATTCCCATCATGCACCACTGGATGGTTCTAGGGGCATTTCATAACCCAAAGGGAATACGTTTGAAGACAAAGGTGCTGAATGGAAAGGTTAAAGTACTATTCCCTTGATCCTCTAAAGATACCTCAATCTAATTTTACCCCAAGTACACATCTAAGAAATAGTAGAAGGCATGACCATCCATTCTCTCAAGGAATTGGTCAATGAATGGTGAGTGGAAATGGTCCTTGGTAAATGAGTTTTGCTTCCTATAGTCGATACTAACTCTCTAGCCACTAAATAGCCTAGGTGGAAGAATCTCTCAATCCTTTTTGGTTATCACTATGATTCTTTCATTCTTGGTAACAACTTGTATTGGGCTCACCCACTAACTCTCAGCTATGGGATAGATGATACTAGCTTTTAACAATTTAAGTAGTTCCTTCTTTACTACCTTCATAAGATTAGGATATATTCTTTATTGAGGTTGAAGACATGGATTTGAATCAGATTATATAGTAATCCTATGAGTCCTAATTAGTGGGCTAATCCCCGAAATATCAGATAGGGTCCAACCAATGGATTTCTTATGTTTCCTAAGGAAATATAGAATAATCACTTAATGATTGGCTTCAATAAAAGAAGAAATGACAATGGTATGTGTTTGATTGTCCCCTAAAAAGGAAAACTTGAGTGCAGGAAGAAGTTCCTTCAATTCAAGATCAGGATGGATAATAATAACAACAGAATATTGGGACATTGAATCAAGATCGATTTTGTATTCAAGAATTATAGATATAATCTAATCCCCATGTGTAAAAGTTTTAGCTACTTGATTGGATTGATCATATTTAGGGAAGGAAGTTGGTGTGGTCTCCATAAAAGTGATTTCCTAAATGTTTTCACGGATTGTTGGGCCTATGACATCATCATAAGATCAATTTTAAATTGATTCAAGTCATGGAGACCAACTTCCTTCATGTTAACAAAGGAAATCAATTTCATCTTGACTTAAACATATATCAAATATTCCTTGATTTTCTATGGATTCATTATCAATGATTCTTATATTGTTTACATAATTAATGTCCTCATCAACCCCTATTTGTGAGCTTTCATTATAGATGTTCAAGTCTAGACTCATATTTCCAAAGGTGATAGTCATGTTCTCATTTTGGATTCAGATAATAGAGTTGACTGTTTCAAGGAATGGATGACCAAGGATGATTGGTTTTTGTTCATTATTTCCTATGTTTGGAAGGTTTCCAAGGGAAATGAAGTCATCATGGTAGATGAAGTTTTCAACCATTACCAGAACATCCTTTAAAATTCCATTTGGAACCCAAATGCTACGATCCGCAAGTTGAAGTGTGACAGATGTGGGCTGGAGCTCTTCTAGGCCTAACTGGTAGTGCACAAAATATGGGATGAGATTGACACTAGCACCTAGGTCACACAAGGACTCGACAACTTTTCTCTCTACTAGTTCAACATTGATGTAAGCCAAACCCAGGTCTTTCAACATAGGAGGAATAGTCCCTTGAATGGTGGTACTCACATTTATAGCCAAAAGGAATTTGTTTCTATGTGATTTTTAAAAAAATTGCACAAGTCCTTATGTATCTTTGAGTAGGTATGTGTAGTTTGGATTTCATCAATAAGGGGAATGTTCAACTTGACTTGTTAGAAGATTTATCCTAATGTTTCACACAATGAAGGCTTGCTTTTCCCCCTCATGCATTGAGGAAATGGTGCATGTTGTGGGGTTGTTTGTTGAAGAGTTGTTTCATTGACAATGTTATCATGTTTTTCTGTTTGAACATTTGGTTCATTTGAATTTTCATCCATGTTTTAATCTTCAGATGGGTTCTAAATTACTTTTTCAGTTTTCTCAATTGATTTCTCACCTCTTATTATAGTAACATTCTTTAGTTTTTCATGTGTTGTTTGAGTGAAACTTGACTCTCCCCAGAAATTTGAGGATGGTACCGCCTGGGTAGGAATGTGTGCCTTTACAGTTTTCGAGGTCTAAAGGTCATGTTTAAGGGAAAAGAATTTGGTGTTCATTTTGTTAATTTGTTTTAACAGTGGCTCTAGTAGGCTTTGTGGAACAGTTTGGGTTGGTTCTTGAGAAGACCGGTTTATCCCAGGGGGATATTTTTGAGGTGGGATGGCTTGATGAAAATGGACCGGTGGATGATGGTATTGGATAGGTTATGTTTGAAACTAGTTATGGGTTTGGTAGTTCTTATGGGGGTAAGGATTTTGCCCCTGTGGTTGGCTAGGTTGTTGGTTATCTTTCTAGAAGAAGCCTAGGTGGTCATTATACCTTGGGTTGAAGGTGTTTTTGTATTGAGGGGTTTGAATGTTCAAGGAATTTTCATCCGATGGGGGTCCTCCTAAAATAACATCCTTAATGGATGGAATGGTTGGGAGGTTGTCTATCTTATGGTCATGTTTTTCACAAATTGTGCAAATAGGGTCTGCAGATTGGATTTCATGGACTTTCCATAGGTATATATCTTCAACCATCCTATAGTGTGTAGTGAGTTATTCCCTATGGTTTCCTATTCTATACGTGTATGAATTCTATTAGTTCTTTGTGGCTTTTCAGAATAAGGTGTAGTTCCCCATTCTTGGTTTTGATTAGGAAGGCTTTCTAGATACTCGTAAGCATCATTTGGGGCTTTGTTTTTAAAGGTTCAATTACACTTCGTGTCAATGAATTGTTTGTTCCCCGGACCCAACCCATTATAGAAAATTCTAACTTATTCAAGTTTAAAAAAACCATGAGGTAGAACCATGTTTAGTGTGTCATTGAACCTCTCCCATGTTTCATAGAATGACTCTCCCTCTTTTTTAAAAATGTTTTGGATGCTCTTTTTAAGTGGATTTTTTTCATGGGGAAAGTATTTTTGTAGAATTATCTTTTTAATTTGTCCCAAGAGTTGATGGATGATGGTCTCAAATTGATTATGAGATTCTTAGCTCAACAATTTAAATAAAAAAGTAATAGCCTCTTCTTATATGATTCTAGTTTATGTGGGGAACACATTGTTTGCACAATGTCATTTAACTCCTTGACGTCAAAGTAGGGCATTTCGGACAACATTACATGGAATGTGGAAAAGTTATTTAGGAAAAGGGGTTTAATTATGTAGTTTTAATATACTAGTTAATTTTGTCTAATTCATGAGGGTTCATTGGTCTAGGAAGGTGTAAGGTAGTCATTCATGGTTTGATCAACTACATTTACCAAGTTTGGGGCTGCCTCATTTTGATTTCCATTTTGGTTTCCACCCGAGTTTATGAGTTGGTGTCTTTGAAGACCATCTATTAAAATGGACACAATTTATGACTATGGTGTATCAAGAAGATTAGTATATAATGTAAAAAATTCACTAGGTTCACTTGACTCCCCTATCTTAGGACATTCCACCCTAACTAGTCTGTTTGAATTATCACGGGTGTAGGCGGACATGCACCAAAAGAAAATAAACAAGAAAGGGAAAATATAAGAGATCATGGGTGAGAATAGAAGAATGGAGATGAAGAAATAAGTTTTTGGTATAAGGTAGTTACTTGGTCCCTGGAAACTAAGCCAAAATTTGATTCTCACTCAAATTTACCCAAGAGATTAAGGTAGAGCTTTCCTTGTAGTCTAGCTTGGGTTGTCGAATACAATGAGACCTAAGAAGATACATAATATGCCCACCCTATGAGATGGATTTTTGGATATGAAGTGGCCAACATGGTTTTTATTTTAAATGGTTTTAAATAAAACTAATAAACCTAGGTGAATTCAATTTAATGAAATTTGTTGATCTTAGGATTATGCTTGGGGTGTATTGAATGAATTTTACTTCTTTAGACAATTTTGGTTTAATTAATTCATGATGAAAACATTCTTCAAAAGAAGAACACAATAATAATTTTCTAGTTTGATTCCAAATAAACTCAATTAATAATCCCCTACGCACTTAGAGACCCAAATTCATGATCACTCTAAGGTATATGGCGATTTTAGAACATGGATTTAGCTTCCTCAAACATAGTGAAGATGAAGAGCGGAAATGACTGAAGAATGGAAGTATTAAACTAGTTAACCAATTAAGAAAATTATTTCATAAAATTACATTCATTCCAGACTTTTCATGTTCCTTAGATCCGCCCATTAAAGGGTGTTCCCTGCATTTATGGTATACTCTCTATGGTGGGAAGAATATGGATTACAATTATTGGATTGAAATATTAAAACCTCAAAAATAATGAGTACTCCTCCGTGTATGTGAATGAAATTCAAACCTATGTGTGAAATCATTCACCAAAACATAGATTAATCATTTTTCTTTGTGATTATATAGATTTAATGAAAGAAATGGGAATAATATAAGAGAAAGATATTCGGTAAGAACATAGGAATACTGAAAGAAACTAACATGGCAATTGAAAACATCACAAATGAACTTTGTCATAATAACATTACATCGAAAACAGAAGATGTCTCTTCCCCCTCACCACCACATATTTTAATATGAAATTTGGAAGCCTTAGGCCGAGAATTAATCAATGTATTCCTAATTATTAAATTAATTTAGGCCTTAGGGTGGTGGAAATTAGTGGATAAAATTGATTCCCTCATTTGACCCGAAGTGGAAGCCAGCTTCCATCCACCAAAAATACATGTTTAAATGACCTTATAGGTGGTCGAATTAGAGTAGTTCACATCAAAAGAAAATGGATTTCCATATGTCTCCTTACCACCTGTAATATTTGGACCCATTTGGAGTTGTTAATCGAGAGTTATGGACGATTTAGTGGGATAACATTCTAGGCTGCCGATTCAGGCTCATATTTAGATATTATATTTGGGATGCCGTAATTTTCATAATGGTGGTATAATTATAACTAGAACATTTATAATTATTTGTTCCTATATATGTATTATATAATTCCACATAATTTGTCCTTCATTGGGCATGTATTTTGGGCCCCACATTCTCATCAGTGGGATGGTGTCCAATCTTCCTTCTCTAGAATTGCATCCATTCATCTCCAAATACCCCCTTCATAATTTATGAATCCTATATTGATCTATGAATAAAAAATGTTCATATTAAAGTGTAGAAACATTTCAAAAAATATCAAATTAAAATATGGAATATTTTTATCCTTTAAATTATATGAATCATTGGGACTAAATTAATGTACATTAGGAATGAATTGTACAAATTATGTGAATGGATGTTCAAAATTAAAATCCTCTAACTCAGGCCCATATGATCAAAATGAACATTTAATACCATTAAAATTTAATTAAAATATGTGTTTTTATTTTCAAATCAATATCAATCATCAAACACAAGTCTAAGGTGTTCAGTTTCATTAAATGTAAAATATGGGAAGTTGAAAAGATCCTAGCTCAAAAAACTAGATGATCAAAATAAGAAACAGAACAATGTTACGAAATTTTTAGGAAGAGGGTTATCTTGAGAGACATGGGATAAGGAAACATGTATTATCATTAATAAGTCCACATCATAGTGGATTAATTGAGAGAAGAAATTAGATTGTCAACAACATGGATAATAAAATTCTCATAGAAAAATGCCTTATTGTGAAATTTTGGAAAGAAGTAGTGATGACATTCACCTACACATCTAATAGGGTGTTACTATCCATAAAATGAGTGTATTATCAATATGATATTTGGTATGGAAATAATTTATCATTGAAGTAAATTTGAGTATTCATTGGTATTTATTTTATTATCAATAATGAGAAACACATGATGTTTAAATACCATGGAGAAGGAGAGATATTTCATAGCTATTCAATGAAAACAGACAAATATAAATTATTCAATAACAATTTGGAAAAGGTCATTGAAATCCATTAAGTATCAATAGTTGGAAAGTATCCTAAAATTATGAAAATATATGACCAGTGTCTGAAGGTTAGTGATCATTAGATAAGGAGATCATGGGTTGTTCCAGTTCCAGATGATGATTTAGAATAATATTCAGATAAAGAAATGGATACCCAAAATCGGGAAATCCAACCCATCATACATAGTAGGGATAAGAGACCCATTTAAAAATATTATAAAATCTGTGAAATAGATTTATTCTTTCCTGATGTTCTCTCCCAAGAATGCTCATGTTCTTCCTTCCCAGCTTCCTTCCCCCGATGCTGGAGAGTCCACTCGGACTTTGTTAACTTTTGAGGATCTACATAGGGTGATATTCTCCCTTATTCTTTTGGTTTCATCCCCCAATGCACTTTTTCAGAGTTTCTATCCAACTTACTTTTTTCTATAAGGTTTCATCTTAACCCCCTATTCATATTTCATATTAATTTTTTCTTCTTTCTTTTTATGACCCATGTTCGTTTTAGGGTTTCAATCTTGTTTTCTATTTACTTCTTCCATGGTGGTTTTGGATTGTGATACTATTTTTTGTGGTGTTTTGAAGGATCTATGGTCTCTAAATTTCATGTGAGGGTAATTTGATGATGTTTATGGTGAGTCTGGTGCTTCAATGGTCCCAACATACTATGGAAGTAAATACTACTTATACTCTTATCTTGCCTCATGATACACTACTCCCTTTTAGTTTGGTCGAGTGTGATAGATAGTAGGAGGGTTTGGGTTGTGTTGTGTGTTGTGGTGGGGGTTCAATGTGGACAGACCTAGGATCAGGTGACAACAAGGTTTCAATTTTTCTTGGTAATGTCAGCAAAGATCATGAATCCCTATGAAGACTCCATCCTTCTCTTATTTTACTATATCTTCTTGTATCACCTCTTCTCCACTGGTCGGTCTCTCATGATAGTTGTCATAAAGGATTTTGGTTGTTTTGATCAAGTGGTTATCAGTGGTCTATGATGAATTATTTTTATCATTTGATTCCATTATATTTTATATATTTTACTGATGGGGGGTGAGGACATGATGATGTTGAGGGTTTTTGAGGTTCTCGATTGTTGATGATCGGTGATAAAAATGGAGGTGTTAGATCAATGTTTATGACAGGCATGACAAGGGAGGATCTACGAGATGGTTGCGGTGGTGTCCAGGCGGTGGTCATTAGAGAATAGGCTAGTAGTGATCAGATGATGAGGACAATGAAATGGTGATGTGAGGACACAACGATGGTGACATTGCTGAGATGATTGGATAATTTAGTGATGTAAGTAGTAGGGTGTCTCCTTGATAGTGGAATTATTGGGTAGCTCACTTTCCCATATTTTGTGGTTTTGAAAGTTTGAATTAAAATTTTAAAATTCAAATGTATATTTTTGGATCATGTACATTGTTCCATGATTAATTTGGGTGATGTTTGAAATTATTGTCACGTCTTAGTGAGGTTACCAATCCACCAAAACGTGAAATTATGAAACTGAAAAAGGGATTTAGAATAGGATGACCAGATTTCAGTGTCTGCACAAAGGAAGAAGAGAAGAGATACAAATTATCAACAAAACATAATTGGTGATCAGTCAATTCTAGGGTAGACAAGAAAGATAATGACTATATCGAAAGAATCTCACTTATCACTGGTATAACCAAAAAAAATTGATGAACAAGCTAGAGATGATAATTCAGTTCAGGCTAAGAATGAAGATCATGACAAAATTGACAAGAACATTACCTGGGATATTGGTTCAAGGGAATTGTGTATGAATTTCTTTTTGAATAAATGGGTTTTTCACAAAATCGATCATGAAAATGATGCGGTAATTCAAAAATAATGAATAATGAGAAAAGGTTACTCTAAAATAGAGTTTACTGATGTTGAAAAAACATTTTCATCTGTTTCAAGGCTAGAGAAAATCCAATTATTCATGGACATAGAAGTGAAAAGAACATATGAGGTTTTCTAGATGGATTTAAAGACATCACATTATAATGGTGTTATAGAAGAAGTTGTTTATATTGAAAATACAGATAGTTTTCATATTGATGATGATGAGAAAATAGTTTTTTATGAAGAAGTCTTTGTATGGTTTAAAGAATATACCCAAATCATGGAATTCAAGGCTAGATCACATTCTAAATAAGTTCGGTTCTCATCATTGTAGAGTTGATTAAAATCCATATTTTGACCATGAATGATATGAAAAAGATTATTAAGGAAACGTAGTTAATGTAATGGAATATAGGAAAATTATTGTTAGTCTACTATACATTCCAAAGATAATACCTGATATTGTTTTTTACACATTTCAAACAACACGGTATCAATGTAATCCTAAATAAAGCCACACGATTGTAGTGAAAATAATAATTATATATATAAAGGTAACAATGAATTTTAGTTCTATGTATAATGAAAAATCATAGCCAATATTGTTGAGATATACAAATGATGGTGGGGGAAAATACAGAGATAACATTAAATCATCATCAGAAGGTTCTTTCTATCTTGGTGGATTGTGTATTTCATGGGTTAGAAAGAAAAAAGATTGTATTCCATTGAGCAAGTCAAAAGATGAATATATTGTGGCTACTCAATATTTGGCACTAATATTGTGGATAAAGAAACAAATTGATGATATGAGAGTTCCGGTGAGGTCACCGATCAGAATCTATTGTGATAATTAATGTTCAATAAATATTAGAAAAAATCCATCACATCACTCATGGACTAATAAAGTATAATTTTATCAAGGAGGATATAGAGAAATGTATTTTACTATCAGAGTATATTCCTAAAGAACAAATGGTTTTAGATATTATGACAGTGGCCATACCAAACGAAGTGTTTGAACTATTTTGAATGGATCTTGGAGTTCTACCAGATCCCAACACATAAAAAGTGTTAATACAGGACCCCCTCTCCATGTGGTAGGTTTTTTTCCCAAATGCACTGATATGTGTTTTATACCCAATTTTTTACCAGAATGATGTGACCTTTGGGTCCATTGAGGAAGTGACCATTAGGTTCATTGTCAAATGGGAAAAATAATTTCTATTAAAGAGTGAAAATTTCTTAGTCACGACACAGGGAGAAGCTGATATGTGGAGTAGTAAGATAGGGGGACCTAAGAGATAGGGGTATTATTAAATATTACGATGCTTGATATGATAAATAAATGTTTATATATCATGATAAAAAGTGTTAATCGTTAATGAAGATGATTGGTTTTTTGAATGTAGTGATTCATGATTGACTTTGAATTATACTCTTTTTTCTCATGTTGTGAATGGTTCATGTGGGATTAGAGTATGTGTTGATTGTTTCATTGATCACTATCTGAATCACAATATGTAAACAGTGGTATAAGATGGAAAAAACATTAATGATATATGAAACTGTAAAAAGTTTTCAACAAACCCATAGGGTGAGATTGTTGGGAAAAAATCCCTCATGTTTACATTAATGTATTTTTTGGTTGATTGTGTTTTTGACGAAGCATGTTTTCATGGTCATTTGTGGGGTAATAGAGATATTATTGATAGAATACGTTGAAAAGGATCCATGAAAAATAAATGTATGATTTTTAGGTGGATTAAAAAAATTTATGTATAAGGTGGCGCCGTTTCCCAGTGTTTTCCAAATAGTGTGGTCCAAAAAATGGATAATGGAGAAAAGTATTCTGTTACAGAATTTTTTGTAGAACTGTTAATAAAGTTTGGTATATTTCCCACCATACATATTCTCGGATTATCACAAAAAAATATGGAAAATAAAATAAGTTCACACAAAATATGTATTTTCCTGAAAGGTGAGTTTGCACGAAAGAGATGAGGCTGAATGAGGATTTCACGTTTGGGGAAAAGATGGTCGAGTTTCGCATAGGGTCAGGATATCCTATACAATGGTGACTACCCACCCCCCTCCATTTCAGAATTATCAATACACATAGAAAATACGAGCTCTGGAGAGTAAATATATTGAGGGCCACAAAATAAGGGAGATGGACTTAAGTAGTGGGTTGCACTCTAGAAGTGAGTACTGTGAAAGTAGACAGATTCATGTAAGATTTGTGCTCCATATGAATTTTGTGTGCATGTAGTTTTTTTAGAACAAGTAGAAAGTGTAACATAAGTGGATTTTTCATGAAAATTGGATGTGTTTCACTTAAGGCAATAATGTACTGCACAAGACACCATAGAATTGTGTGGATGTTTGAAGATGACTAGTAGTGCTACGGTAATGTGCTATTTATCAATTTGATGAATGTGGAACTTCAATATATCATATTCATTAGTGGATGATGCATTAATTAGATATAATGAAGAAAACTACAAGACTATAAACTGTGAGTGGATCCATTCAAAGATATATGAGAAAAGGAAGAGGAAGATGAAGATCCTTCTTACTAGTAGTGAGCTAGAGAAAATTACATAGAGATCGAACCTAAAGAATGTAGTGATCCAGACCTCAATCTTGTAAAGGTAGTGAGCCTAGTCATATATGTGATCTAGCCCAAACCGTGTATTTTGGATGTGAACCATAGTGTATTTGGTATATTAGTGAATTTCTATTCTATTCTCCTAGTATGTAGTCCATTATAGGTTATCCAAGTAATAATGACTATCCCGCATTCATGGTTTCATTTTGAATCAGATATTTTTATTTGAATAATAGATATGAGTGTTATTTTTAATGAAGAAACAAGATCTAAATGGAAATTGTTTTAATATGTCAATTAGTGATTCACACACCCCTTAGGTTGTTTAACCTAATTGGGTTAATAGTTTGTGTCACGCAAACATATCACCCCTAACTTCTAATGGCCATCTAAAACCTGAGTACAACACTGTTGAGCCTTGACCCATCATGCATCATGAGATAATAGAATGTATACACACCCTAGAGAATGTTGGTAGAATGTGAGATGAAAAAGCACATTGAGATCATTCTCAAGTGATCCAAATCAAGTCTACCAATATTATAAATTTAGATAAAACCAAGTAATGATATCAATTAAGATGTTTATGTTTTAAAATAATGGTAACAGGTTTCCCCATTTTATCAGTTTGAAAACAATTCTAGTAAAACCATTTTATAGAATAATTCCCCATAAAATTTTCAACTGTTAAGGAATATATCATTTCATATTAGTCCATAAAATTCAAAAACAAAACAAAAAAGATAATAACAACAGATATAACCGAAGTGAAGCTATATTGACCACCCATACCACAAAAAAGTCTTTTACACACTATATGTCCCTAGAACACATAAGTCAACATCAAGGTACATAGGAACAACCAAAAAATGTGGTCCATTATACATTACAAAAAATAATCTAGCCTATCAATCTCTGAACCCAAAATTGAGGATCACCCCATAATGTTTACCCCCTTATAATATAGAAATATGTGATCCAATAATAATCATTTCACCTAAGTACCCAGGATAAAATGTGAGATAAATTTCAAAACTTTTTACATGGGATTTTCCATCTCATAAACATTCCCAAACAACCAATTATTCATAAAAAAATCATTCAAAAACAATTTCTCAATCCATTACAAATAGATCTGAAAAGGATTTTTCTATACCCCAAATGATGGGAAAACTATCCTTTCAGGAAAAACCATTTCCCCCACACAATCCAATCAATCGTGAAAATTCATTTCAAAAAATATTTGTTTAAAATGTTCTTTTATGGGTCACCCAACATAGGCAGAGAAGGATCCCCCTACTTCCATCTCAAGATGAGAACCATCCATGATAGGATCCACACACACTAGAAGGTACGCAAGTAAAATTAATGCAGAACCTAGAATAAATTCTCATATATTGGAATTGATTTCCATAATAAAAAGTGTTTGTGGTGAAGTTATATCAACACATACCTCAAGAAACTCACTCACAAGACCACAACAGACATGAGGTCTAAACATTAGAAGAAGTTCATACAAAAAATCAATAAGGTACTAAAAAAGAATAATCATATGATCAAAAATTACAATAAATGAAACATAATGAAACTTACAATGTCAAGAAAAATGAATCCTACTAGAATAGAACAGTCAAACATACAAATCTAACGTCATCCCACCAAGACATAGATCACCTAAATTAATGGATGATCCATAATGAAAATAATTTTCCAACCAATGTTTGGAATATCCCATGGCATTGCGGTAGAGAGGATAATTCTAATTGATAGAGGGATTATGAACTCATCATAAAAAACATACTGAGTTAGAAGGATTCACACCATCAATCATGGATTCATTTTTTTAATAATCTATTCAGAATGTATGATATGAAATGTGTCACCTCAGATTAAAAATTTTGAGAAACCCATTCACATATGAATATATTTTATGTTTTGAACACTTTTCCCACCATAGAATAGACAATGGTGGCTTCTTCCCCTGATATATTCTTATTCTGAACACACCATTCCTGGAGAGAACTAGCTAATATAGATATATCCCATTTTAGTTCACTTATAAACTCCAATATTACATCCAACACGCTCCAAACCTAATGTAAAAAATGTAAAATATTAAAATGAGATTATACATTAAATATGATGTTATATAACAAAAACGAAATATAAAAGGTTAAAATACAAAATCTCTATATCAACTTGAACAAGGTTAAGTAATTTTTTTAGGACCCTACATGATTATAATTCCACAATTTAAGAGATTTGTGGTGGGGTAGTGATCGGGATGGGTGATTTCAAGGGAAGTTTACAAGGGTGGATGTGTGTGAGTATATCAAGTATTAGAAAGAACATTTATTTTCACATGGGGATATTCATTTTTCTGAGGACCCAATCAAGGAAGCCAGTGGGCCCCATGGAGAGGGGAAATACATGTTTTTAGGGTAGATAGGTTGCCTATGAGATCTATGTGTGATCGGTGGGACCATAAATATATAGCCCAATAATGTATTTCAAATTTTTTATGTCATGAGACTATATATTGTTTATTAAATTTTCTTCTAAGAATACTATGTTTTGATGTCTTGACAATTACCATTGTCTTAATTGTATGATGTCATGATTTTTTATGATTCAATATGAATAATATTCCTTGATGTTATCCTATTATATCATTCATTCATGTTCATTATAATAATTCTCAAACTTTAGTTTCATCATGTTATGCCTCTTACAACAAATGTATTGATTAAATTTCAGCATTTTTTTATTATCCACTTAATGGGTTTTATGGATCACCCAATTCTAATGTAAATCCGTAGGTCAACCCATGATGTTTTTGAATATAAATGGAAGTATAATTTAATGTTATGGAGATTTTAAATAATATTTCTTCATCAATGTTTTATATTTGAGCGATATGTGTTTATTTACAAAAAGAAACTAGGCCCACTGATCTATTTAGATTATATTATGTTTATTTTTAAGTCATAAATCATGAACTAATGTGTGTAAAAGATATAGGTTTTTGAAATTGGTATTAGATCAATACATAGTTATTTTGGGGGATTATAATTAAAAAACGTGTTGAAACAACACCGATATGACTAAACATATAAAATTACCCTGATTTTTTTAAATATATAGTAATTTGTTTTCAAAAATAAATACAACCCTCCCACATATCGTCATGTGGATAAGATTTATAAACTAAATTCTTAGGTTTTAATTGTTTAAAAGGGATCATTAGTATTAATATAACATGTACCAATTTTATGAAAAATATCTGTAAGAATGTAATCCTTTTCAGACTATCCAAAGGGATATGATTTAGTTAATTATGTGGTTTTAATTTTTTTTTGATTGATATAAAAAATACAATGAAATTTTATTTTCAGAATTATGTAGTAGATAAGTTAGTTTCTAATATATAAATTGATATATTGAGGAATAGAAGAAATTTATGGGTTATAACATTAATTTTAATAGGTTTCCTTTTATCAGTTAACATTTTGAAAATTCCCATCACTAGTTTTTTTTTCAATGGACACAAATGTGAGGAATGTTGTGAAAATCCAATATGATAGAGATATGATGAATAAAAAAATGATATTCAAATCCAATGGGTGATGGGTTTGAAAACATCCTGAAAATATATTCCAAATAATCTAATTCTTTTAATAGAAACATGAATTAATAGAATCACCCTCATCCACATATGAATGAGGAAGTTGAAATTGAGAAATTTATGAAGAAAAGGGCTCTGAAATTCAATGGATCTTCTAAATACATAAATGTGAAAACAAATTGATCAACCACATTGAAATAAATTTATATGTACATCAATACTCTGATAATGAGATGGTCATGCATGAAATTTATCTCATAGAGTAAGAAGATGATCAATGGTTTACATTGATAATGAAAACAATTCTAGGGAAGTGATCCAAGAAAAGAAGGGGAAAAGGATTTAGAAAATGTTTTTTGATATTTATTTTTTTCCAACTCTATGATATAAAATAGTGAGGGTGTTTCAGGGTATCAATAAGATGGATGGAAAATCCATCATGGAAAATTATTAATAATCATAGAGAATTACATAATATGATTCAATATTTTTCATTGAATCAAAATGTAAAGGTAAAAAATTCCATAGTGCACTAATTATAAATCTATTAGAATTGTTGCCTATTAGAGTCTTTGATATCTATGAAAAAAAATCATGATTTACTCTCAAAGTAAAAATGGATATCATCAAATCAAAAGTGTCTAATGGGTTTTGATATAATATGTGTAGAATAGATTTTAATTGTAGAGTATTGATGGAGAAATTTTATAATGGTAATGAAGTCCAACATCCCAAATTTAAAAAGTGTGAGAACAATCAACCTAGAAATATTATTAAGTGGACAAGAAACTGATATTGTTTTAGTATGGAGGGTAACATATCTATGGAATTAATCTTGAAAAAACCTAGTGATGTAATATAATATAAGAATTCTTTAGTCAGTCCCCAATGCATTTTCCTAGTTTTCAACTACATGGGACATGATAACCATGTGAAACAATGCACAAAGATAAGGGTTTAAAAAGATAACTTGCTACATTAACCACAATGGAAAAGTGATAAAGGGATTCCATATTTCATCAAAACTCTTTGCAGAGGATCCTAATAAATAATTGGTGATAACAGTGAATATTATTCATTCCTGGATATAGAATAAACTATTTTGTTTTGGTTCTACATATTTTTTCATATAATACAAGTTTAGTAAAAATATTCAAACACCACCTATAATCATGTAATTAATGTTATCAATGAAAATGTAAATTGGGTTAATTATTTCATTCCATGTCAATAACTTATCCCATCTGAACATTTGAAGTCTGAATTTCGAATTGAAACCTGTAATTAATCCATTAAAATCATTTGATTCTATTATAGGTGAGGATTAGAATTCTATGTATATTTAATAGATAAATTTATGGGATATAAAATGCTCTATATGTATAACGAATCTCAACATGATTATATCCAAGGGTAATGAGTGGGAATGATTTTTTTTGTAGTCATCATCTCAAACATGGATTTTAGTATTGTTTGAAAATCGTATTTAACTCTAGTGATTGAGAGGAATGAGAATGAAATACATGATGTAATGCACATTATAATACAATATTAAAAAGTTCCATTTTAGAAATTTATTGGTCTTCATGCTATACGAGAGGTTGATTTTCCATTTTAACTTATACATGGTGCATTTTCAACAAACAATATTCTATATATGATCGAAACTTTTTAACATGAAGTGATGAATAAGAATCTTCAAGGGAATTTGGATAAACGGTTTATATTCCCATGTGTTTCACTATTGGTTTCTCATTTTCTTTTCATAAATAAAGAGGAATGGTCAATTTTCCATTATATTAATCATTTTTTTTTCAGAAGATAAAAATATATAATATGTATCCTCTTCAAGTGATTGTTGTCTTTCTCTATTTGTGAAGTGGATCCTAGTACCTCTATAAGGTGGGTATTTATTTTGGATATTATTTTATATTTATTAATAAGTATAATATCGAAAAGACTTCATTTCAAATATTGAATGATAAATACAAGTTAATAGTGATGAAATTGGGACCCACCAATGCTCCACCTATCATCATGGATACATGTAATGGTGCCTTTAGGGATTACCTAATTTAATTAATGGATGTCTTTAGAAATGATATTTATTTCTACTCCAAAAGAAATGAAATTTATGAGGAGAATTTGAATTATGTATTAAAAACATTTTAAATGGAAAATATATATGTTATCTGTAATAAATGTTATTTTTTATAGAGGAAGTAACATTACTAGGGATTTCCATCATAAAAAAGTGATTTATGTGGATCCTTCGAAGATAGAGGTAACTGAAATATGGCCCATACCAACAACTAAGATTGTTATATGTAGTTTCCTATGATTATCATGGTAATATCATTTATTTAGGAGAAAATTCTCACATGATTCTAACCCAATAACCAATCACACCCAAAAGTGTGTGAATTTTTTTTTGGAAAATTGAATGCATAAAAATAATTAAATAGTTAATATAGCTGGGAATCACTTCACCCATTCTAACATTACCCATCACCAGGGTAAGGATTTGTGATTCACCATGATTTATCAAAAAATTTAATGGGTGGGTTTCTCATTCTTAATAACAATGTGATAACCTATGCCTCCATGAAATCAACGATCCATGAAAATATCATACCATCACATGATATAGAAATGGTGATTTCAATCTCCATATCGATGTTTTTGTGACATCCCAACTATGAGGAATAGTGTGAGATATATAATTTGAATAAAATCCTAATGAATAAATTCACACAAAGGGAGATCAATATGAGAAATTGAAAACACTTATATCTTATCAAGAATTATTAATTTTCAACATATTACCATATTTGTAAGCTGAATAATGAGGAATATGCAATGAAGATAATTAAGCACAAAAAACTATCCATGATGAGGATTGAAAGGGATCAATTAGTTTTTTTAAATACATAGGAGGGACATTAGAACATTAAATGTTAATTCATTATATCTTTCTAAAATTGTATATCAACATTTAACTCTTTAGTGAATCACTGAGGGAAAAAAGGATGATAATGTGCTAGAGAAAAAGGTAAAAATATTCCTAAGTTGAAATTATCTACAAATATAGTTACATGGTTTATAATTTTTATATATTTCCTATAAAAACTAGAAATTAAGTATTATTCTCATATCTCAACATTATTTATTAATCCATGAATCACTTTTACGAATATATATTTGAAGAGAAGTTTATATTGGGGGAAACATGAAGATGGAGACTAAAAAATATGAATATATATTTTTGATCTTTAAATAGGACTTTAATAAATTACTGATATCTAATGGTACAATTCAATAATTACCTATAGAATTATAAAAAAGGAAAAACATGTCCAAACATTTCATCATAGTTATCCCAATTAAATATAGATGAAATTAAGCCATTTAATAGGTAGTCGATCTCTGTAAAAAATCATTGAATTGGCATGTTAAAAAATATGATATCTCTTTTTAACAACTCACAAAGTCATTCATAATTGAAGTGGTAATACAATATCTAGAAAAAATATTTGTTTTATTTAATCATGGAATAATTTTTACCTCAATGTTATTGAGAATAATTAATTTTTTTGGATACATAAAATTGTTTTTAACTTATTATCACCCTTAGAAGGTTGTTCATTCTAAGAGAACCACTCAAACTATAGTGGTTATCCTAAGATCAAGTTTAAAGGAATTTAAAGGTTGTTGGGATCATCACCATCTTTTATTGATGTTATCATATAACAACGGTTCCCATTTTTTCATTAAAATGATTCTTTATGAGGTTCTATATGGTAGGTGGGGTCATACTATAACCTGAAAGGATGACTTGGTATATTGGATGATTTTGGGTCCTGATACTGACAATTTGAAGATATAGAATGTTCAAAGCATTCAAAATTAAATTGAATATCTAAAATGTAAAAAAAAAAATTATCCTCATACAATCATCATTGAGGCTCATATTTTGAGGTTGAAGATAATGTTTTCCTTTATAAATCATTGTGGAATAATTTCATGGGGTTTGGGAAGAATGGAATGTATATTTGTAGGTATATATACCCCATTGATATCCATGATTGAATCCATGATATGGCCTATCAACTATCACTCGGACCATACTTATCTAAATAAAATGTTGTCTTCCTTGTATCCCTTCCAATAAAATAAATACTAGACCCCAAAAATATATTGAATCATGTGATGGAACCATTAACATGAGGAGTAGTGGGTGTATATTTCAAATCATAGAGTCATTGTTTGATGGAATAAGGAAACAAACCCAGTAAAAGTAATTTGGAAGAACCTAAAATTTGAGGAGGTAGCATGGGAACCAAGAGTCGGGATGTAATAGATGTACCTATACCACCATTGGTGTATGAAATGATATTTTATATATGAAATTTATGAATGGGGGAAGAATGTGATGGCCTAAATATTTATAAATTAAACACCCTTATGGGTGAAAAAATTACTTATCAATTACTATATTTATATAATGAAAAGGAAATATATTTCAATTTTTTAGACCATTATAAAATATAGCAATAATTCTCTTATAAGATAAAAAAAGATTTTAGCTAAAATAATTTGATAACATAGTCATTCTGAATTGATCATTATGATTAGTCTATATTAGGGGTTATCATAATATGTAATTCACATTTAATAAAGTTGATATGTCCTCAACTAGTACCATAATACCATATATATCCCATTTATCAAAGCTTATGAGGGATATGGAATGACTGGGAATTTCCCATATCCCAGCCCAAGTCGTGATTTAATAACTAAAATACGAGTGAAACAGTATATGGGATATGTTCAATCCTATCAGGATCACCACCAAAAAAATATTTTTCAAACCACCACAGGAAATTACCAGCATTATAAACATTATCCTTTGTGCATACATTACTATAATAATAATTTATATATGTAGGTCATTATAGAATAAATTAATTTCATTAAATAATTATTATAGTTATTCATTTTCATTATTTCTTTTTATATATACATTATCATATTTATTTTTAAAACAGATTTCGATTTGAAGAAACCAATTTTTTATGTTTTGGATACATATATGTAGTCTCAAATGAAATAATATTTCAGATACATCCATTAGATTTGAAATAAATTTTCCTTTCAAAAAATATTATTATAAAATTGCATATATATACATCAATGACAATTTATTTTAATGAAGAACCATGCAATTTTCATAAGGATATGAATGTTGTTCTGTGTTTTGAAAACTTGTTTCTTTTTCAAAAAATAAGGTTTTAAAAAAAGATCCAATAATTATAAAATATTTTTAAAAAAAATACCATTTTAAAAATGATTATATCGAAACTACACAAAGGGTGATTTTTCAAATTTTCAGAAGATAGATAAATTTTTTTGGTAAAAATTAAATATGGTAAATATATATGGTTTGTATTATAACATAATATTAATCCAAAAGTGAATTATTAAATATTATTAAAATATTTATTGAACCAAAATAGATTTCCCAATTACAATAATTTGTCTTGATGTAATTTATTTAATTTTACAAACCTATAATGAATCCCATAAATCCAATATTATATTTTATGGATTTAAAGATAAATACATCTAAACATGACTTCCATAAAAATCATTTATGATATTAATTTATTGAGATGAACTCATAAACTAATAAAATATTTGAAACAACTATTCTTTGGAAGAAACCTTGGGAAAAATTTTAACATCCTCAATTATAATCATAACATGATATGTTTTATGTATATAAAATCATATATACTTTATTGGTTCCTCATAAGTATATTTTTTTTTTGTGTTTGTGTTTAAATGATATGGGTATGGGAATCCAAGGCTAGGAATTCTATTTTGGGATGAACTATATGGTTTCTAAAAAGATACTAATTTCTAGCTAGTGGAGTCCACCTTGTAGATGGTGAGGCCACAAAAATTATACTTTTTTCATCAAAGACCACTGACAAACTAGCGGAGATAACAGAACCCATTTGGTTATTCCAAATGAAAAATATGACTTGGGGAATACCACATCCAACTTGTGGTGCCACAAGCCTTCATGTGATGCCCATAAGATTTTGGGTACATCTTGGCTGGGAGTAATTTATATTCACCCTATAAATTTTCATTTATATTATGTGTTGAGAATTGTTAATAGAAAATTGAATCCAGAAAAACTCTATTAATAATTTTAAACCTCCCCTGTAGAATATAGTTCTCTCCAATTCATCCCATATTGAATCTTCAAAGTTTAATTGATCATATGAATCTAAAATGGTGGGATCTCTCTGTATTTACAACAAATTATACATCCTTTTTTAGATATGTTCATGGATATATGATGGATTTTTATTTTATTTGAGGACCCCATAATGATTTTTTCGTTCATTTATAGATCAGTGAAAAAAAGATAGATTTGATTATATCATTGATTTAGTTGAGATCTACCATTGATTAGGAATTTCTTATGTAATTTTGAATCATCATACTAAGACAATTATTTATGGTGGAATGACTATAAAATAATTACACATTGTCGATTCATTGGAATTTGTTTGGTGGATTTGATAAGTAAATTAAATCCCTTTTGACAATATTTAACGACCTACTGAATTGTATAAAATCATAGAATGTCTCCATAGATCGATAATATTGACACATTTATATTCTTAAATAAAATATTGGATATATTTTTTAAAAAGGGATTCATGGTATATTGATAATATTGGATTAGAATCATGGATATATTTATAATATATTCAGAATTCATCACCTATTATGGAAAAGAGAAGAGATATTGTGAATTAAAATCTTTTATTTCTCCATATTTTGAATTTGTTTTGTTGTCATCCCCAATATTTATGTTATTATATAACTATCTTGTTAATGTGGTATTTCCTCCATTATTATTTCTAAAATATCGTTCATTATGAACTGAACCCATGTTAGGAATCCTATGTTTTTGGGAGAGTTATTCATGTTCATGAAAAGAGATTCCATCTTTGCTTCGAAAATGAAATTTAGAATAATTCATCATTGACCAGGATGTAGGATGTTCTTTACATATTGAGTTCCATTTATACTCTTGTCGCCCTGATATGATCCCTATATTATCTTATCTTTTTTGAACATTCATGATAGTATTCACATTCTGATGTATGTGTAAGATGTGGGACCCATTTATGATTCATGATTCTATTAGTACTACAATAATGGTTTGTTTCCATTATTTGGGTTGATCACATGTTTTGCATAGTTATTCTATATCCTCATAATGACATGTCTTGATTTTCCTTATTATGTTCTTCCCCATTATGGGTATTTTTCATATCATTGGAGGTATTACATTATGACTCATTAATGAAAGACCATACACCTTACAGGGGATGTGCACATGGAAATGGTGATGAAGAAGATGTAACTGTGCATATGGTATGAGCATTGTAACCTTGATGTCAAGCCTGAAAATGAATTTCTTGAGGATAACAAGTAATGTGTTGGAACCTGATGACTTGTGGATTCTGAGTAACATGTTCACTCGAATCATTGAAGATGTTGAGTAACATGTTTTCAACCCATTTGGTTTTTTATTGATCATTTAAAAAATTCAAGATTTTCATACCTGTATGTAAAAGAAGCAGGTGCGGTTGGGCCTGGTGGTTGTTTAAATTGCACAAAAGTTATTGACTACTGATTTTTATACCTTCTTGATCATTTATTTATAATGCATTGCACCAATTTTATTAGAGTAATCTTGTTAAGTATTCATTGGTTGTTTCCTATAGGGTTTTATTATTCACATCTTACATGAGAATCTCTATACATAACGATAATTCAAGATAAAAGATCATAGTAAGGGAAATGATCTTGTGAATGATAGCCAATTCATAGAGCATTTATATAGTAGAAAAATTTCATAGAAAATATAAATATTTATCCATATATTTATTTAATTATATTATTCTACGTATTCATTATTTTGGATTTTACATTTGGAGCCAGATATATTTATTTATATTAAATGTATTACATATGTTATTACATTTAGTTCTTATCCATGAACATGAAATTTTTATGTCTCTATTTTTATATAATATTTTAGTGAATGGCTATGAGATTGAGGGTATAATATTACCTTAAAAGAGAATTCAGACATTAACTACTAGTCCGCAGGCTCTTGCGTACAAGGGGGAACACAAGAGTTCCTCTATCCCATTAGATCAGAAATAGTGTTGTGATTCTAGGTATTACCTAATGGTATTATAGATCAATTTTGTTCATATATTTTGGATAACCAGAAGAAAGATATAAATGAGATAACATTCCTCATAATCAGGTAGTGGATTTTATATCATCCTAGATAGATTATTTTTAATGGATGTTTATATTAGAATTGATAGGAATTATGTTAATCATTTATATTGTTCTTTGTTCATTAATGCATTATGAATTGGAACATATAATCACATTCCATAAATATATACCTTTTGAGTGTATTATTCTAGTTTATTAATTTAATACATTAAATTATGAAATATTTTTGGGATCAAATTTTTTCAATTATTGAGTGTTATTTTCTATTTTCCATGATATTGTGATATATAAATTATAGTATTAACTAGTTGAACATGGTAATGGAATTCTATTTTAAACATATGTGACATTTGTTAATGTGAATGGATGAAGAACCATGGTCCATGCATGATGGATTATACATTTTGTTGTGCGTAACCACTTATGAGAACCTTGGTGTGATCTTATAGTTTTATTAAGATATATCCAAATATATTTAATTATTACCATGGTATTTTTTAGTCATAATACATTGACAAAAATATGATTAATGGGAAAACCATTCGACAGGGTCTAAGATAATTCCTCTAGGGTTGACAAACATGTTCCACTATATGATGTAGTAGAGTGAAGAATAGAAGATGATCCCATACCCACTGTAGTGGGATAGCCAGTAAGTTCCCCTTAGATGGATGTTATTCTACTTGTTCCGACATAGGGAAAAGGGTCACTGAGGTCTATAATTATCTTTTCCAGATACATCCATCAACATCATCGAATATCTTTGGAAGGAAACAGATTATGAAAGTATTTTGATGACTAGATTTATATCATTTAGCATGTAATTTACCTCATTGATACAATTGAGGATAATTGTTGAATCTTGAAAAATTCATTCTATTGGGTCCTCCCATTAAGTGGTGGGGAATGATTGGATAATATAGTAAATGAGGTGGCCTCACTTAGGTGGCCATAAATATCCTATATTGGGGAATTATTTCCAGATATAGTGATGTTGGAAAATGAATAGGAGTTCATAGAGATGTAGTATTGATTTATGATGGGATTCATATAGTATTCTAAACTCACTGAACTTATTTATGTTTCTCCAATATAGGACATAAAAGAGGAACATAAGGCCAAGTAATTCAAGATCGGTGATCATATCAATATAATATAATTGGTTATGAAATTAAACATTAAAACATTCCTTGAGGTTCTATACAAGGAAATGACTATTGAGAATTTCCTACAACAAGGTAAAGTAGTTATCCTTCTTCCACTATTCTGTTCATAAGCAGGTGGTACCTCTAATACTATATTGACTGTCGCTAATATTAAAAGGATGAGGTAGAACAATTAAATGAATTATGGAAGTGGTGTCCATGTAGAAAAAATTATGAACTCTTTATCACCCTTAGGAAGAGTTCAAAATTGGGTCATCTATGGGAATGTAGGACATTATCACATGTTCTCCACAACACATAATAATAAGTTTCATTAGTGTTGAAATATAGGATGTTTGTAGTAGTTCAGTTCCAAGTCATCTGTATAATGTTCCCACTGGGCTTCCTGATTGATATGATCTATGACCCAAGGATTTAGATTGGGTATTCAGGAGTAGGGTTATATGATTATTATTGAATATGTCCATGCATTAGATGTTTGGGCCGTAGATATGTGTCAAAGTGATTATGTACAATGGATTGGAAAATAGTATAAGGGGTGACAAAGAATCTACAATTTAAGGTAACATATTGACCACTTCTATGTTGTTTAATCCTTATTTTGATATCAGTTATTCTTATTACATTATATATGATCAATTTATAATTAGACATAAATTAACTATCATGTAAGCTTATGGGTAACATTCCATTGGTACACTATTGGTAAAGAATGTGGAAAATATTTAGTGATACATAATGTGTCATATAGTCATTTATCATTATTGGAATTGGGGGGACTTCATTATTCTAGAGCATATGATCATTGATATGATTCACAGAATTAATTGTATGACCATGTTTCATTTCCATCACATCTACTAATGGAGATGAGTATCATTTACTTCACCTAAGTGGAAGAATTTATTGACGTCTAGTGAGTGGGAGTTGGGAACCGGTAGAGTGCATCCTAACATTTTATATCATGGGATGATTATGATATAGGTTACATGATTTTATATTTAATAAGAATTAGTGGAAATCCACTTGAATTTTCATCTGGTTGTTGATCTCTATTATTATGTATTTCAAGATGACTTCATTGGTCTTCCACAAGATTGATATATTTACTTCAAGATATAACTCTAGGTGAATTACCAATCTTGATACCCATTTATATAATAATTTCTTATTAGATAATGTATATCAAAATTTAGATCATGGAATTCGAAAATAATAAATTTTTTAGGAAGAGTATATCACCAAGGGGTGCACCTATTTTATTATCCATGAAGGCAGATAGTAGTCTTTGAGTCTGTATAGATTACTACAAGATGAATTGGGTGATGATGAAGAATATGTACCATATTCCTATGATCTTGAACTTTTTATTCAGTTGTGGGTATCTTATTGGTAACACATGATTGATATCTAATACGGTGATCATCATTTGCTGGTTTGAGTGGAGGCAATATCCAAGATGGAATTTAGGAGAATATTTGTGATATAAAAGTACATTGTATTGTTATTTGGACTTAATAATGAACCAGAAGTTACCATTAATCTTAGGAATTGGTTTTTATAACCATATATTGTATCATATGTCAAAGAGATCATTTATGAAAACCAAATTTACTCACAGAACCGAATGTATATTTGTTTAAAAATCAAGATAGTCTACAGAACAATTTGTGCACATCAACCGTATTTCATGTTATTGAATTGTAAAATTTAGATTCTGGGGTTGAAATTGCAGAAGAATTTGGTATCTAAAATTTTCATATCATTTGACACTAATAAAATATAAGTGTTGATTCCATAGAAACATCATGAAAAATTGATTGAGATTTAGATATTTATAGGTGTAGAGGGATACTATCATCATTTTTTCTAAAAATTATCCCACTTGTCAGCACCTAATCTCCACAAACAAATGCGCGATGTTTCAGTTTTAGGAATAATGTGAAGAATCATTAAAATTTCCAAAAGGTAGGTTTACTATAAATATCATTTTAACACTTCCTAGAACATGGAATGGTTATTCGATTTATTTTGATGTATTAGTTGTTTGTTTGGGAGAAGAATTGGAAAATGGGGATTGGGTAGTATCTTTCAGTCACATTATCTCTAAACCTATTAGAATAAAAAAGATACCCATGACATGAATGTATCATCAATGGAATTTTATTTGATGTATTTTAGAAACTATATCATTTAATATAGGTTTTTTGCCTATATATATCACAAGATATAGTTATTAAATGGAAAAACTTTTAGGGAATGACTGTTTTAGTGTTCTATTTGATGTTGATATTCTTCTATACTCTCAATCAGTGAATCAATGTTATTTATTTCGGTGTCATTTCAGATATAATGTGTGGGGATATTTTTTCACAAGGGTGAATCATTCATTGACAACACTAGCCTTTTCATTGTTTCATTTCGTAGGTGGTGAAGCATTTTATTGGTGTCTTCCGGTGGGTAGACTCACAATATTGATGGGTGTGATGATAACCATAATTCACCAACCTCCCATAATTTTTAGTGGTTATATGAGAAACATTCCATTTTCATTTTAACAATGATTTCAGTCTAACCTTTTATTGTAATAGGTCGATATTGCAGTTTGTTAATCCATGATTTTTCAGGTGGTATGATCAAAAGAGAGAAAGGTGTGTTATAACCTTTCACCAGACTCCCCTCCAAATGAAAATGTTTTTTAAGAGGTGATTTATGATGTCGTATTGATCTGGTGAAATGAAAATTCTTTGTAGAGGAGCAGACACATCATCATTGAGGGGTTTCACTATTTCATTATCTGGTGAGAGGGGAGAATATGTTCTTTCTACTACATTCATTGATGAATGTTTCACATTGTAATTTTATCAAAATAATGATTTTTTGGTCAGGTTATTTTATGTTTTTTTACCTATCTTGTAATGTAATTCCTCTATTCCCCCTTTTCCAAATAGGTTATATTTTATTATGTTTTGTAAAGGGGTATGGACCCTCAAAAATTTAAAAAATTTATCATAAGATCCTCCAATATATACTCACTAAATAGAACTTCAATATGGGGAAGGGTCATGGGTAGAGTACCTTTAGATTTTTTAATTTCAGATGTCCTCTGCGTCAGGTTAATGTAACATCATTGAAGATTCTATAAGTTATAATATTATCATATCTTAAGAACATTGTGAATGGCCGTTAGTTGAATAATGGAACTCGATGAAATCGTTATATGATTCGATGATGGGAATATCTATTTGGGTGGTACATCTTAGTGTAAAAGTGATATATAATGTATTTTGGTGGTAGTTCTAGTGTCCCATGATAGATAACGATATCGCTTGATTTGTTTCTCAATGCATTACATACTAATGGAAAATGGAAAAGCACCATCATCTTTTTAGATTTCTCTAAACGTTTTTTATTCTCATATAGATAAGTGATGATGTGATAATGGACATCTTAAAAGTCTTATTAGGAACCTGATGATCTACAATGTTGTAAGGGTGATTGTTTATTTGTTAATGAATGTTTTTCATTTCTCACTGATCAGTGAGACTCTATCTGTAGATAATATGGGAAGGATGTATGTCTATGTGGTTGTAGGTTTTCATGGTGTTACCTACAAAATAATATCTTATATAGGTATACATATTATATCATAGTTTAGGAAGGTTTTATATGCATTCTAACTGACTTATCCTAAATTGAGCACAACATACAATTCCTAGATAGATGTATAATCTAAAAAGACTATTCATATGCTGAAGGATACACTCTAGGAATATGTCATAGGTTTCAGTGGATTGCTGGATATAAATCTACCTTTTTTAGTTATCATGTAATTATAGTTACTAGTATTTTCTTTAGATGTCACCTTATGTGGATCTTTATGATATTCCATGTTGTTCACTTTTCTGGTGTGAGGCTAGTGAGGTATGGGTTATATGTCCTAGTATGGTACATGATATCTGTGAGAGAGTTAAGATGATCAAGAAGAGTTTGATTACTTCATAGAGGAATTTTATTTCATATACTAAAAATATTTTGAGAAAATTCTAATTTTCTATAGGAAACTAGATTTTTTTGAGGGTGACTCCTTAGTGAAAGAATCAACATATGATGAAGAAAGGGAAGCTATTTTCAAATTCTGTTCGACCCGTAGATATTATTGATTGGATTAAAAAGATGTGTATCGTCTCGATATTTACTCTTGATACCAGGGTTTTCTTGGTGATTTTTATGTTCCTTTGCGATGTAGGTACATTCGTAATCAATTTCTTATTTTTAATGGATTGAATATTCCACTGGAACATGATTGATCATATAAGGAATACTCGATGTGAATTGTAGACCAATGAGGCGAGGTCCTTTGAGGGAAGATGGTACATTGATTCTAAATTCTATGGAATCAAGGATCGATTAGTATATGAAATGGGAGTGGGAGGTAGATGCTTAGGGTTAAAGGCCCATGTTGTTCAAGGAAAACTTTTGATAGTACTTACTGAGGATGAGTGGTGTGTAGAGGAGGATAATTGAAGTAGACTTACTGAAAATCATTTTACATGATGCATTACTTTTGTAAAATTATTCTTACTCTTTTTTAAATATTAATTAATGGAGATGAAATTTTTATATTTTTGTGAATGTGGTTTAAAAATTGAATTTTGGTATTTTTTTGGATGATAGACAGTGTCCTGGACTGAAAATTTCCACTGTCTAGCTGGTGGAAAACATTGATTACTAAGTGGGGAAATATCTTGTCTGTTGTTTTTAGATGACCATTCAAAATAGTTGTTTAGGCCCTCTAACTCATCAATATAGCATTTATGGAGTGCATTAGATTCACCCAATATATTTTTTATTAATCTAGGTATGGATGTGGTGTAATAAAAAATAATATCTCAAAAAACCCTATTCGGAATTCGATCCCCCCTCTATCAAGTCATGACTTATACCATTTACCTCGTATTTTTTCTTAATTTTTGGATTGATTTTGTGATACCATAATCACACGATATTTCTATATATTCAATAAATTCTATTTATCTATTTTTCGATGAGCATGGGTCAATGTTTTCTTTGAGTATATAGTGATGAATTATTCCTTCTATTGTAGATCTATCAGGGATATAACATGTTGAGAATGTTTATTTTAAAAATTTAAATATACCATCAATTACAGACAAATTATTGGTATGTGTTAAGGAATCATCTTATTATAAATATTACTAATATAATATTTATAAAAACCACAATCCAACGATGATCTCGTGGTTGAATTATTATACGATTTGACATGGAAATGAAATTCTTTTTGATAAGAGATAAATTCCACATCAATTAAGAATTTTATGAAGAATGTATTCAAATATCAATAATATTGAGACCTAATTATTCATATAACTCATATTTCATCTAATTTGGGATGAAAGATTTATATTGGATCATTATTTTGTTTCTAGACCTATGTTTCATTTATATTATTCATGAGGAATTATAAATTTTTTCTGGAATCGATAGCTGATCCTAGAAATTAGCATCATCTCCTTTGACATATCTCAAAATTAGGTTTTTTGGAAGACTATGAATGATATGAGATATTTTAACCCCCTCATTGACATGTAATCTCCATGAATCTTATTTTTTAATCATTCTTTATGATAAACCAGAGTCGTGTTTGGCATACCATACATTGGAGCTAGATCTTCATTCGTGAACAAAGTTTTTGATCATTAATATTTGATGAATTTTAGAGTATATAGAAAACATGATTTTATTAAGAGGTTAATTAATTATTAAGGCCAATTTATACAATTTTTTACTTGATATGATTCTTGTATTGGAAATAATGTTTGACCATTCTTGATAGTGATTTCAGGTGGGTGTGTTAAGCCCATGAGACCCATGTTTGATTATAGATTACAATTGTATTTCTAGAGTGGGTTGCTACTAGTATTGATGTAGATCACATGTTGTGGACAAGTATAGAATTTATTTTTTAAAACATAATTTTTTATGAAACACATAGTGACATGGAATTTTGGAGAAATAATTATTTAATTTCTTAGATATATGTAGAGGAGGTTCCACACAATTTTGAGTTTTTATAAGGAATAGGAAAAAAGTTCTTGAATTTTCTTGTGAGGTAGATATTGTTTTTGTGATAAACCTTAATTTTAATAAGAATATATGTTTTTAAGATATTAATTGTGTTCATGGAAGAATATGGGACTCATTAATAGCCCATATTCGTGGGTTTTGGAGGAAATAGACTAGGTATATATTTGGGTTAAACCATTCACTTGATGTCGTGCAGTTTGTTAAAACTGTTTTGGGTGCTTTATTAAACTCTAAATGGTTGAAAGGATTGAGATTTTTTTCCAAAATTTATGATCCTAGCCTATATTCTTAGTTTTACATTAGAAGTGGAGCCACAAGGTTAGCACATTGTTTGGAAAAAAATGTGAAATAATTGTGCGATTCTTTTAATGGGTGTGACCGGTTTTATAAACCATCTGTTAAGACTCTCACATTTTTTCCTTACAAAATCAAACATCCCCTATCCTACTGAAAATTTTTTTTTATTAAGGAAACACTTTTGTGGAAAAAGAGAGAAACCAACATGTCCAACAAGATATCGAAACAAACCCATACAAAAACTGGAAAGAACAGGAACTACCACATACACGCAACAACAACAACAACCATCCCAAAGCTAGACACTTGGCGATCCCATGCATGCATGGTCCCTCCCGATGTTGCCATCCCTCCAAATCAGAATCTTATACATAAATTACCACTTTAAATACCTCATAATAAGAATCTTATACATGAATTACAACTTTTAGGGTTTGACAGATGAGTTATTACATATAATACATTATAATGGTGTTTCATGAAGATTACTCTATAATATTCCAAAAAATATACTCGGTTTCCTAAGTGTAATATTTTTCATAGCCTCTTAGGGAAATGCCTTTATGTTATTCAATTTATGACAGTAGGGTTCCAAAAAAGGAATTAAAAGGATTAAATAAGAGTTAAATTCTATTATAAAATTATTAGTTTGATACCTAGGTTACAATGAGAAATTTCATGAATGGTCTTATAGGGTGATGGGTTCATAAAACACCTGGAGTGATATGTGGGTTTCTATGGAATTGCTTTGATGATCTTAGGATGCCAATTAATTAATTCAATTTATAAATTTTCTATGTTATATAATATTCAAGGATTCAATATAGACATTACATTATTGATGGATTATTTATACATCCTTTTTAGGAACATATTCCATGGGAATTATGGAACATCTTATGATTTTTCAGAAATGCATGTAGTTCACACCTTAGGACCGTGATAATAATTCATGTCTTTGTATACTATAATAAATATTAATTCATATATGATGTATAAATATACATAAGTACTTATAAATAATTATACATATTTAAATAAAAGTTGAAATCTATTCATACAAATTCAATCTTAGGCTAAATAAGGCAGTATCATTCAGATGTCCCATGAAAAACCACAAATGATGTGATATATTTCATTTACAATTATACACTTGCTATTTCATCAGCACATAAAATTTTATATAAATATACAACATAGTTTCACACACCATCCGTGTTGTCCTATTTAGTTTATCTCACACATCTTTTGGTCCACCGATTGGTACCTGGATTAATTTTCGGTCTGTATGTTTGGAAATAGGGGGAATCCAGATTTGGATGAATTAATTTTTTACTAGGATAGAGTTTTACTATAGCATAAAAATAATATTACAATGATTCTTTTGGAGATATATTTATGATATTTTATTATTTTCTATAGCATGATGTTTAGACTTATTTCTTTTCTTTCATATACGCTCATTTTTTATATCACAAAAAAATGAAATAGTTTTCTATATTGTGCTGATTCAAAATTTTACTATTTATTTTATCTTCATGACTTATTCTCTTGAAGTTCATTTGATATATTGTTTCAATCCTATATATATCTTACACCCCCATGTGAAACTATGATCTTAAGGGTATTATATCCCAACCATAACATCATTGACCCTCACTAATAGTCGCAAGAATTTGGAATATGATGAGGTTATTTTGAGGATTTATGGACAACCAGGTCTAGTTACCTATGATTAGACCAGACCTAGGTCATTACAGGTATTATTAAAAACTGGTTTTTTATATATTACTATTTTGGGTTGGTGTAATGGATAACTGGAACATTAATGAAATTGGTAACGATCTTATTCATAGGAGTATCTAACACATGTACATGGAAGAGTTAAATTAAATATGAATGGAATTATTGTTCTATAATTTTATTATTACAATTCTATTAATTTCACCATTGAGTTAAACACCATATTTCTAGCAGTACAATTTTTTTATTCTGGATTTTCTTTATCCATTTTCAGGAAAAGAAAACGGGGTATTGATCATGTATTATATTAGGTAGACTAGGATTCACATGTCGTTCATATTCCATGCCTTATTTATATTACTATGTGAATTTCTAGCTACATATTGTAGGATCCTTGACTATTATATTTAGAAATGTGCAAACATTTATTGTCAGAACAAACAAATTTGATTTCTTGAAGCTTATACATCACCCTAACTGGTTTTTATTATATAGATTGATGGTGTAACCTTAATTAACCTATTATTTTATGTTTTAGCCATGGACCACTAGTCACATGGGAAAACAAATTAGTTGATTTTTATTAGAGAAATTATAATTATAATTTATGAAAATTTAATTCTATAAATTTGGAATTATTATTCATCTAATAAAATAATTTTATAAGACTTATTACATTCTCATGAAAGATATAATGGTCACATGGAAGTTACATGAGATAAAAATTGAAACATATAGAGATTATTTCATTATAACATTGGAATTGTGACTCAAATAACTGGAACATGACAAAAATGTACATATAAATTTTTATGAAAATAAATGAAATTAATTATTAAATAAAAAAGTTATCATCAAATGGAGATGATAATTTTAGTGTAATTTTTTTATCTAATATACATTTCAATCGACCCTTTATATACTCTAACCTCAGTTGTGGAATCTGAGATCTTCACCCATACCCAACAACACTAGTGGATAGTAGGGAGTGTGTCTTGTGATTTTTATGATCTTCGATGTCACCTAGATCTATATTTAGGAGTAGGAAGATGGGTTGAATCTTATATAAGAATTTTTCTTACCTTTAATTTAATTGTATCTTGAGATATGGTCTACTATAAATTTATATTATGAATGATGTGTTTAAGATTTTAGAGATCATCCACAATGAAGGAATCAGGTCCTATTATAGAAGGTGTCGATGAATTTTCTCTAGAGGTAGTGGTAATTATCCCACTATTATTACCACATATAGGGGCTCATATAGAATATTATATTATTCCTATTATTGGAACTGATGTTCAATTATAAGAGGGTTTCAAGTGTTTTTGTACTATCTATGAATGGATCCCCATGACATACCCCAATTATGGAAGTGATGATGTACGAATTGAAGTAGCATCACCCTACAAAATTTTTAGGAAAGGTGGTACAAAAAATGTAGAGCCAGTAATAGATTCCAGGTTATCTATCTCTGACCATTTGGTGATACCTTCAATGAATTTGTTCAATCTCACGAAGAATATACTTCATGTTTTTACTAAGAATTGTTGGGATGCATTTTCCTAGGAAATTCATCATTGGGATATGATGTATATGGAATTATAGAAATTATTCTATGATTAGTTTTATCTTCATTCACATAGAGAGGACCACACAAATGATTTTATGCACCTATAATAGGGTAATATTTTTTATGGAGGATTCGTCCCATTTGACTAGGATTCAATTCATCACCCCTGATAAATGCTGCTGACATGTTCATATCAACATAATGGTTTTAAGATGGACATGTATATTCCATTTGATTAGATGATAATGTCATTTGGTTGACCAGTATTTTAATGATAGCTATCTAGGACCTCATCACTGGGAGGAATCTGTTGGAAGACAATAATGTGGTCTTAGGATGTTCGTTAATGAGTAAGGGATAATTTCCATCTAGTAGTAATAAATATTTATTTATGACTACTCATAGTGTTATTCTTTGTCATTTTAATTATAGTATAAGTTGTTTTTGTCTGAATACTATGGTAGGGTAGAGCATAATAAGACCTACTGTACTAAGTACACATTTTATATCCAATCATGAATCAAGATGGGGAACCATCAGCATTATTATGTAAACATTACCCCAATTCTTAGTGATAAAGTATTTACATCAACTCTATATTCAATATAAGGATAAGAATCTCTACATCAAAAAGGTAGATAGACAACCCCCATTTTATTTGGATAAACATGTGGACATTTTCATTAAAACTTTTCATATGAGATATATAACATATAGAGTTACTATTCTTAGGGTAGTCGGGAAATAACTTTGGTTCGAGGACATAGAAACCCATATTAAGTACAAAATGCACTATATGAGTATTTTGGTGGACATTTTATTGAGAGAGGTACTATTATTGTAGAATCTACTTTAGATTCAGACTTATTTGAAATAGGATCATTATATTCTATCATATCTATGACAATTAATGAATTTTTTGGCCTATAGATAGTGTACATTTTTTTAATGAATCTCGAAAAACCATTAGGGATTTTATTTGATTTCATACACCGATATAAGTAAATACCTCATGATATATGAGGTTATCATTTTCTTATGCTCACTTTTTAATCATGATGATGGGAGTTGACATCATGATCAAGATGGATTGTTCAGTATCTATTCAGGCTCACATTGATTCTTAGAACTGAATGATGTCTATGATAGGACATGATTGTGGTACCTATGTTCGTAAGGGATAATTATATTTACATTTGAGTTGAGATAGATAGAATATCATTGGTAGGGTAGTGTGGTAACCCATATTGATAGTACTTTTATGAGTTGTCAGGGAACACAAGTTGATTATTTCATGGATTTCATCCCTGGTGAATTTTGGGGGTTACATCCACTGGGAGTTGTAGATTACACTATTGAGATAATTCAAGGAGTAGCATCAATTCCCATTACCCCTTACAATATGATAACTAATAATCTTATATAACATAGAAATCTACTAGAGGACACATAAGCTAATGGTTTTATATGACCTAGTACATCACCATGGGGTTCACTTGTCCTTTTCTCATATAAAGTGAATGAAACCCTCATTATTGTTTTCATTATCATAGATTTAATCATCATACATCAATAAACATGTATAATTTACCTCATGTAGGTGACTTGTTCAACTATATATAAGGTATAATGCTTTTCATAAATATTAATTTCAGGTTCAGCGGTCACCATGTTAGTGTGAGACTATAAGACATACCTTATAAAAAATTCCATAGAAGATATTCTTTTACAATTATTTATTCATTTTTTAAGAATCATTAATGTTCTAATACACTTTATGGTTCTATTAAATCATATTTTCCCCTCATATCTGGATTTATTTTTAATAGTCTTCGTCAATGACATCTTGTAGTATTCTTGTACTGGAAACAACCGTTCCAACATCTTGAGATAATACATAATACACTAAGAGAGATCCAACTATATTCTGAGATCCATAAATTCCACATTTGGATTAATGATGTTCACATCTACACCCACATCATGTTATAGGAAGGATTATCCATTTACATAGGGATGGTGGGACCTAGAGTATTCTGGGAGTATCCCAAGGTAAACATTGATATATCGAGTATCTGAGGATTTAATTTCTTCTAAAGTAATTTTATACATGATTTATCATGTCTTGTTGTAGTACTCATAGGATTGGACTAGAATGTTTCTATGATTAAATTGTATAAACATGCATGAAATCCTTTCATGTGCTGAATAAAATATTTACTTCAACACCAATACTGATTTTATCGATTCTATGAAGAAGTTATAATGTTTACTGTGTTGAATATGGTATAGTTATAAGAAAATTCATGATTTTGAAAGATGTTATTATGGTAAATGGGTATCATTAGTTGGGATCACATTAGTGGATTTAACCTATGCATGATTTAGAGTTTGCAGTTGTAGTTAATTACATGTGTTGCTGGAGGAACAATCTTTAGGGGGATTTTTTTGGGTCTATATTTAAGAAAAATACCTCAATTACATATTTACATATTATTACATAAATATTATATTTATATGGTGAGTTTAATACATATATTCATTTGAAATTGTTATTGATTATATTTCAGGAAAAGGAAATTACATTGGTGAAGTTCTAAGCCAGAAGACTTCATCCTAAGAAGTACACGAGGAAATTGTTTTGAGGTAGTTGATGGAATAGTTTTATAAGATGCACATAGAGGTCTAGGAGGATCACATGTAGTGAGTTAATTGAATATTAGTAGCAAAATATTCACTCTTATTTAGAGTAGAGATGATGCATCTCTGTGATCCCAACGGTTGGTAAAGGGGGAGATCATATCATGTGAGGACCCCTTGTAGGGATGAGACTTTAATAGGGATAAGATATTTTGTATTCACATATATGTATGGATTCTGGGATACATTTAAATGAAGTTTATGAGATCATGTCAGGACTATGCTTGGGTAGTACATCATAATACCACCAAGATGGAACATGAATTTCCTAATAAGTATTGGTGGATGAGGATTAAAAGATAAATAGATTTATTTTTTACATATTGTTCCATATATCAATAGGTGATTCTTGATAGGATATGGGATGATGTCACTATAGAGTTTGTGACTGAATTGCTGATATACCCTTGAGTAAGTGATCCATTTTGAGAGATTTATTATAAGTTATGTATGTTTTCCCACTTTTTACCTACTAATGAGGCCATTTCATTTGATGATCATGGTTAGTTATATATTTGAGAAACCATATGACTTCTTGGAGATCCATGATCTATTGTATCAAAACAAGATAATCAGTTCAAATATTTTTTCAAGAATGGGTTATAGAATTCTCTAGGTCCAAAGGTAAAATAGACTAAAACATATCACCCTCATAGTAATCATATGTTTGATAATATGATAAAGGTGATGGAGGAAATGATCTGAGAAGTGTTCTAGACTTTGTATGTTCTTGGGAGAAGCCCCCAAATCTTATTGAATTTTCAAATAAAATATTTTCGAATAAAAATATAAATATGGAACCATATGAGGCCACACATGGTTGTCCATTCAATTCAAACTGATGTTGGTTAGTGGAAAGATAGATAACACAACTTGGACCTCTTCAAATTCAATAAAATTATAGTATTTACAATTAATTTGGAATCAAATTGATATAATTCAATTTTAGAACAATTCTTTTACCAATCACCATTTATGGAATCTATAGTTCAAGGTTGGGGATCAAATATTCTCATGTGTTTATAATAGACTGTAAAAATGATGCTTTAGGAGGAAAGTGTATATTACACCTACATTCATTGTACCCTTAGAGATCATAGAGATGGTGATGATGATAGATTATCCATTTTAGTTACATAAGATGTATCTATCCATGAACGATATCTTCTATGTATCATGACATAATAGTTATTTTTTTGACATCCCTCATATACTTTACCCAGATGAGGTTTTCTAAGACGGTGTTGCTTCCTTTGAGGATAAACTAATTTGTATCATTGAACAGAGAACAATGGATATATGAGGTAGTTTAATTCATCTAGTACATTAGTTATGGTAGAATAGAAATATACTATATGAGACTTAGTAGTGAGAGGCTAATGTGTAGGTTAAAACCAGTATTTACATTATGAGGAGAACTTTGGGAGGAGTTGTTTTGAGGAGATGAGGATGTATGATAACATCTTTCTTTATGAGGATATATTCCATTATTTTAATTCTAAACCTTCATTTATATATTAAATATTTTACTAAGACAATGAGGTAGATGTTAATAGCATTTAGGGATCATTCGATGCCCAATGCTTTGAGTTTTGGAGGAAACAAACCATAATCAATGATTGTTAAAATGATACACCAGAAGACACTTAGTTCATTAAAACTATGTGGTCTGCTTTAAAAAAAATATTGAATAGAGAATAGGCTTGGAAATGTCACGTCAAAATGATTCACTTATCCACCATGCTTTATTCCACTTAAGAAGTGAATCCCCATCCTTTTTCTATAATATGCATTAAAACTATGTGTGTATGGACTCAAACATTAAATGATACATAATCAAGTTAAGTCAACTATAATTCAAATTCATAAAATCTAAAATATATTTTTGGTTTACTGTTTTAGTTAATTAGAAGATAAACTTATACATAAATACTAAAATGTTAAAAATTATTGATGTCTACTCCACAACCATTTTTTCACAGTATGAATCTTGAAAAAACATTATTTATATCCATAACAAAACAACCCAACCTTAAACATGAATTTTTATCTTACATTACCTATCCCAATAACCTCTGAAAAAAAATTTAAATCATTGTATGAGAATTAAAAGTTCAAAAAGTAACTTTAAAAGTAAAAATAAAACTATTTGTCCATTAGTGAACACATTTCCAAAAATTAATAAATTTTACACATAAAATATTTGATTTTGAGCATAAATTAAGAAATCATAAGTTTCATGTAAAAAAATCCAAATAATAAATAATAAATATTACCTATGTAATAATTTACTTTCACTATTACATATAATGTAACTTTTTGGATATATAGGGAGGAACCATCATTGTTACACATGGAATAACAATCAAAATAAATTCATATAGTAACTCATAAGAAACCCAACTAGTAAACGTAGTCCCGTGACCAAATGTTTTGGAAGGACATAATGGGATCACCCACCCACTGTTTATCATAGAACCACCAAAAATAAAAAAAAATTTCAAGAACCAAAAAATAACAATAACACTTAAATAATTTATAATGGAACCACTCATATGGAATACATGTTTTAAATTTTGAAATCACTTTTCATTTTTTTTCAAATCCACACTATCGTAAAAAAAAATTATTTTAAAATAATATTTGAAAATATTAAAGGAATAATGAATAGATTTTTTATTCATGAAACATTAAAATTCCATTCATGTAGTATATTAAAAATAACCATTATTTAATTTTGTTAAAAAAGATTTATTAAAGAATATTTTGAATATAATTTCTCATACCTTAAGTTCAAAATTATAATTTTTTTAAACCTATGGTATAATGGTTTAAGGAGTGTAGATAATTTATTCTGTAACTCTATTCATGTTTATTACACCTTATATAATCTTTTATAACATCTTTCCACTGATTTATTAATAATATACTATGATTTTTATTGTTTTGGGTGTGTTTGGTTCATTGTTTCTTGGTCACTTTATTGTGGATTTTCATTTCAAATTCAAAAAATATGATAAAAGATGAATGAAATGGTACTAAAACACTAATAAATGTTAAAATAGTCCCATATATCCATTTTTATTTCAATAATTATGATTAGTTATTTGATAAAACCTATAATTTTAGTTTATTTTTGTGGGTTTTTTAAACCTAAAAACTAGTTTCATTATGATTAATATTGGAGATAAATACAGTTAGTAGGAAACTCATACGACTTTCTATAGGATTTTATACATTCTAATGATCCATTGACATAGAATTCCATTCTTATGAAAACAGATAACACCATCCCATGGAGATATTTTAGGAAATCCTTCATCACCTACCCTGAAAGAATGATCATTCCTCTAGTTATCCAAATACATTTTATGACTTCTCTTTGATGTTGTCATGTTCTACATAATCATATTTACTTTTCAAACCATTTTAGATAACAATTATATTCCCAAAAACATCCTTTATCCTACTTCATCTCTAAAATATGGTGTTCCACACCACTTTCTATATAATTCCTTAAAAGGTTCCATCAACATAATGTAATTAAAACTATTATTATATGAATACCCAAATAAAGAATGATATTGAACCCCCTGATTCCATGTTAACCCATTGAACATGCTTTTATGAATATCAACCAGTGTTTGAATTGTTATATTGGACTAACCTTCATATTTAGGGTGAAAATAAGTGATGAAATTTAATTCAATCCCCAATGTCTATTATAACCCTTTTTAGAAATTAGATGTATATTGGGGATTATGGGTAGATACAACGAATATGGGTACTCTATTTAATCTAATTATAACATTAACACAATGTCAAAAAATTTGTTCCAAATACATAGTATATCCAAGGGGATGTAAATGAGAAGACTTAGTCATCCAATCAATAATAACACAAATCATTTTCCCAATTCAAGATGTATTTGTCAGTCCAAAAAATAAAATCAGTGGAAAATTTATCCCATTTCTATTATAGAACTACAAATTGATGAAGAAGTCCCTTTTTAAAAAAATTATCTCCTTTAATTTATTGATAACTCAAACATCATACTGTAAATTTTTCAATATCTATTTTCAATCCATTACACCAGTAATACTTCTGAAGGTCTCATTATATCTTAGTAATGCCATGATGAACTAAAAATAGATAACTATAATATTCATTTAACTACACTTGCTTCAAATGTGGATCCTAAAATATTCATAATCTCATCCCAAATCTCAAAACATGATCTTCATCATTACTAAATTCTGAAAACAAAACATTATTAAACAATTCAACCATTTTACATAACTCACGATCTTCTTTCTCAGCCTGATTAATTCTGTCTGACCAAGTCAACAACACTAATACCTGAATGAAATTATATGATGTTATTGTTTCCAAAAACTCAAGGAAGGATTTTATAAAATCATTTATCAAGTTGTGATGTTTTATATGTAAGTTGGTTAATGATGGATGATGTTTTTTACTTAAAGAATCTTCCAGTTTGATTAATTTACAAAGATAAAAATTGATCATGTAATCATTTTCAATTAAAATTTACATCCATATTCTCAGCCTCATGTTCAATTCATTCTAAGTTAATATAATGCGTCTCAACCCAACATATCATGAGCTATAATGGGTCTCAAACCATCATATCATGAGTCATAATGGGTCTCAACCCATCATATCATGATCCATAATAGGGTTAAACATTAATATTTATAGATAAAATGGGATAAAACAATAAAAACAATTCCCCAGCACCATATCATGAATAAATCACTTCAAAAATATCATTAACCCATGGGCAAGCAACATTGGGATATCAAAATAACCTTTCTATGTAAAAGTTGAATTTAAAATATAAAAACTGAACACATAATAATGAAACCATTTTATATGAAAATATTTATATAAACACATAAATAAAATATTAATGTAACAAAGAATAAATTAATGGGAGACATCACACATTTTTTATATGTACAATAATAAACATTCTGTTTCACTATTATAAAAAGAACATTAAATGGGTGATTTGAAAAAGAATGTACCTTACCCTAGGTCAGACTAATCACATGAAATATTTATCATATATGATAATAATATTGGGTAAATTATTTACTTTCATGATAACATTTTAGTGTTTATTATCCCTTTTATTTCACTTATTAATATCTTATAACAATTACATAATTTTATAAGTTATAGTCAGATGTTTTGTCAATATTTTTTAGTTGTCTCCAAAATGACCATGGTTTGATGTCAATATTAAAAGTTATTATTAGTCTATAATCTTCATAATAATATTAATATCATAATAATAACATTCATACGTCAATTATACATTAAAATATAACCATTATTGTTTTAATAATGAATAATTATCTACATTATTATCAAGGAGATAACAGGCCATACATACACATGAGTAACGTTTTCAATTTTCAATGATCTTAATTTAATGAAGGTAAATATTATATTATCCTTTTATAATAATAATAATTTCATGAATGTGATATTAATATTTTAAATATACTTATATATATCATCCATGTGATGTGATGATGAAAAATGAATCATTTCACTTCTTGGAGGCGATAGTTCAAACGTACACACAACGGATGTTAACATTTTTATGTTCATTGATATGTATGAATTTAAATGTTATTTAATTTTATAATAATGATAATAATTTAATTAATATCATATATAATAATTAATTGCATCATTATATCATGTCTTGAGAGATGTTGATAGAAACTAATTATATCATTCCGTGAGGTGGAAGAACGCTGTACACACGAATGAATAATTAATTTCCAACTTGTTGAAATTGGATATTCAATATGTCAATGATATTAAAATAATAAAATCTCATTATATTTTTAATAATATAGTAATTATTTAATCATGTTTGAAGAATATTTTATGTTAGTGGAAGATGAAATAAAATAGAAACTCTTAATTAAAAACAATACCACTTCTTCAGAAGATATCCTATGATTAACACCATAACACCAATAAGGATGGTGTAATGCAAACAATAAGAAAAATATAATGTTTGGAGACATTATAGGACGGTATTTGAGAATATATTGGACACCCAAATATTACATAATGTGTATTGAAATGATAAAGAATATGTGCCCATTTAGAAAAGAGTGGAGGAGAACTCTTGGAATTATTCAAAATACTAAATAAATATAAATTAACATTCTATTACAAATTGGCCCCCAATTATTTATGTTTATCTTCTACTATTTTTTTGTAGAAATTAATTTATAAAATGAAAATTAGGCATGTTTTTATTTTTTTAATCCTTATAATTTTTTAAACCCTTTTAACTCTTACCATGAAGTCATGACATTTACATTTTGAGGATTAATATAATTATTATAAAATTAAAAAAGACTAATAAATGTGTTATTTATTTAATTATATGAATTATCGGAATTTTTTTGTTCAAATCGAGATTTTTTTATAAATTTTATATCATTTAAGAAAAATTAATGTATTTTAAAATAACAAAAATGTCAATTCTGTTACTACTCATTATATTAATTTTTAAATATATTATAAAACAATGATAACTTGAAATAAATAATTCTAAAACATCACTAACTTGTCAATGGTGACTAAATATTTTTTGGATGACACTAAACATATTATATTTTATTTGTTATAGTATTTAAAATAACATTTAATTGATATTTTATTTAATTATACAATTACTACAATTTCATTCTGCGTGAATGAAATTAAATTATATCTTCTCTAGAAATTCAAAATAAATTATCACGATAAATGTAATCATTTTATCTTGAAATAATATATTTAAACTATAAAATATCACCTATATAAACCCATATTATGAATATTTTACCTATTAAAAACTCAAGTGTTGTAAAATTAACAATTCTTTTGAATATAATATTATAAATTTTATAATCTAATTAAAGTGGAATATAGATGTTTTAATTTCATCACATAGATGATTTATGTCAACATAAACTCATCCAATAAAATTAGGTCTAGTTTTAGGGAAATTTTATAATATTTATAATATACATTTTACCCTTAATTACCTGATCTATCTTTAACCATTTTGACAAAAAAATTACTAAAATTTATATTCATATATTAAAAACATTTAATCATATATATATAATTTTTAAATTTTTATTAATAATATTTAATTCATTTTTATAAATTAAAAATGAAATCTATTAATTAATTATAAATTAATCCAATTGATTGAACAAGAAGACATATTTTTTAAGAAAACATTTCAAAAGTCAACAAAGATTTTACATCTAATTTCAATGTGAAATTTATTATGATAACCTTTATTTTATTAAATTGTAAAAAAGGGATCTAATTATACTTTCAAACCCCTTGATATATATAGTTTAACTATTCATATTAATTTTATGAAAGGTAATTTTGAATTAAAATATATTATTTCTTCACTATTTATTAAAACAAGAAATATACAAAAGGACTAAGAAAATATCAACCAAATTATAACCATCCTACTATTTCAATGAATAAGTTTATTTGTTTAAATATAATGAATAAAATTTCAAAAAACAAGATTTAAAGTAACTGAGCCATCAAATGGAGTCAAAACTCCATTTTGAAAAATAATTCTTTTTGTAAAAAATCAGAATTGTTCATATATCGTGTTTATAAGAAATATATATGAATGTTAAAAATTATATTGAATAAATTATATTTATATTCTATCAATAAATTAAAAATATAGTGATTTTCATATTTATTGGAATAAAATACTCTTGTGAACAATTAAATATTTTTTCAGAAGAAAATTTTATTTTATTTTATAAAGGTATTTAAATTCATTTATAATTAATTGGTCAACAAATAATTCATTACATATATACATGGGTAAAACATATATTCATTATTAATTTAATATTATTTATTCCTACCATTCTAATAGTTATGCTATAATGGTGAAATTTATATTACAGTATTTATTTTCTCGCATAACCTCGATATGGTGAATCAAGTATGCTATCAAACAATGTATTTATTTTTTTTAATACTTTTGATATTACATTCTCTCCTACTTTAATAAAATTCATCCTCTTAATTTTAATCATAATCATAAAAGAGGGTTTTAACATTCCATGTACCTTATTTAAATCCCAAATCTAAAAAAGAATAAATAAAACTCCCTCTTCCAAACAATTAAAATGGAAGTGTGAAGGTAATCTGAGATAACACACACTAGGGTTCTATATAAGAAGAAAAAATAACTATTGTGTTCTAATGTAGAGTAATATAGAAAATGTTCATGATGAGGTAAACCATAAATAATGATAAAATGTGGTGGGTAAAATGGTCAACCAAATTGTCACAAAAAAGTAAAAGGATAATGTTTTCAGTTTTCAAATTATTTTCATATATTTGAGTAATTCTATCACCATATGGACTAAGAAAATAAGATAATATACATATTTTAAATGTAGATCTTCAAACATTAATATAATTCCCTAACAACAATGTTTATTTTATAACTCTAATTTGTATCCCAAACCATAATTACATCAACTTCTTAATCGTTGAATAATATTATATCATTATATTTTTCATTTAATCTACATATTATTTATTAAAACTATTATCGTAAGAAATAAAAACATAGCATGTTTATGGATTCCATCTAATTCTATTTTCATTTCATTCTCATATACAGAATGTCCATGCATTGAAGAAATTCCTTAGAGATTATTCAATTTCCCTTGCTTCCACTATCCAAATGCACCTTGTAAAACATGGTATGTGTATGTGTTGGTTGAGAAATATATTTGGAAAATCATTCTGTATGAAAAATAATTTGAAAACATACGATAAAAAATGTTTTTTATAAAACATTTAGAATGACGTTGTTTTCAAACATTAAATCTTGGGTCATTTTAATATATTTCATGTATGCACAGAAATAATATAAGTTAAAACAAAATATAAATAGGGTTACAAATGTTATCCTTATTTGTAAGATTTTTCTAAAACACAATATACTTCAAATTCATGTGATATGGTGAAATATCTTTAAATTCCTCGATAATATTTAATTTTTTTGAAAATAAGTTAATATTAGGAAAAATTGATGGATCAACACAACCTATGGACTATCATGGGATTGACGATTAGAGGAGGTGTTTTATATTTCATACAAATGTTTACAATAGATTTGTATGTCAGAAATTTTTAAGGAATCCTCAGGGCAAGACATTGTAATAATTATTCAAATAAATTCATCAGGAAGTGAAAATAATTTCATTTTAAATAATCCTCATTCAAATTTTAAATGAATTTCATCGATCTGAAAAAGTTATTAAACAAGGATTAGACAAAAACTATATATATTGAAATACATCCTATAGGTACCGCAAAATATTAATCCCTAATTTTGTCTAAACCTTTCTGTTAATACCAACTATAAGCCCCCAAACGTAAACCTGATCTAATCATGAATTTTCATCATGATGATAAATTCTTTCACATTTAATATATTTTTAGGTTTAGAGTTATAGATATTAGGTCATAAGAAATCCATAATATCTCAATTTCAGAAATATTTGATAGTACTAAAATAATACCAATTTCATCCATAATATAAAACTTTTAAAATAAAAGATAATTTATTTTTCATGAAAAATCACTGTAAATCACTCTAATATACTCATTATCATGCATAGAAAAATCACGAAGGTTATTTGATAAATCATTAACATATAACTCTTATATTTAACCTTACAAATTAAATAAATTTATAGATTATTTCCATCTACGAAGTATGTAATGCATTGGAATGATACAAGGGGGATCACCCATCATATCTTGAACTATAATAGTGCCAAACCAGCCATATCATCAACTATAATGGGTTTATGACCGTAATATATTGAAATATAATGGGATCTACCCATAAAAACAATTTACATTAAAAATATTAAGAATTAAAATCATAAATACTCTAATAAACCCTTGATAAAAATACTGATGGATATCAAAATACCCATATTATGTTAATTTCAATTTTAATATATAAAAACTGCATATAGTTAAAATAATAAATTTTAAATTAAAAGAACTATGAAAAAATATAAAGAAAACATTAATATAACTGTGATTATTTAAAGAAGGAGAAACCACTCCTTCTACTTAAGTTAAAAAACATTTTATTTGACATTTTTAAATAGAAAATTAAATTAGTGTTTTTAAAATAATTTCCATTTACCAGGGGAAGAGTCATCACAGAGAATCATTATTCTACTAGATAATAAACAATGGATAATTATAATCATGATTTATGACATTAAAATTATTATTATTTCTTTTATATAACTAATTATTATGTTGTTACAAATATTTACTTATTTATTTTAAATTTGGACATTTTGTTGATATTCGGTACTTCATTCCAAAATAACCTTGGTATGATGTTAGTAGTCAAATTGATTAAAATTATTTACTCTCAAGATTATTATTAATGAAATTATAATCACCTTTATTCGTAAATAATAATTTTATATTGAATCACTATTTTTAATAATGGAAAATGATCTATGTTATTATAATGGAGAGGTTGTGACCTATATACAAATGAGTAATGATTTCATTTTTTAATGATCATTATGAAATGAATGTAACCATTATTTCATATTTAAATAATCATAATAAAATCATAAATATCATATTAATAATGTAAATATACTTATATATATCATACATGTGATGTGGTGATTAAAAATGAATCACATCCCTTCGTGGAGGTAATAGTTCACACGTACGCACAAACGACGTTAACAATTTTATATGCATGGAATTGTATGAATGTAAATGATAAATTTTCATTTATTAATGATAATGATTTCTATAATATGATGTATAAATCATAATTCCATCAGTATATCCTTTATTGAGAGATGATTATGAAAAAAAAGTATATTAGTTCTCGAGGTGGCAGTCCACTGCACACATGAACGAATAATTCATTTCCCATTTGATGAATTTAGAGATTGATTTAGGGGATGATATTTAAATAATAAAATATCACTATGTTTATGATAATTACTTTTTTACTTAATCATGGTTGAGTAATATTTTATGGAATTGGAAGACCAAATAAAAAAGAAACACTTAATTAAAAACAATACATCTTCCTTGGATGATATCATTTGATTATGTCCTTAAATCCCCTAAGGAGTGTATTCTAATAAGAATAAGTCCTCTACAATGTGGTAAGGTATTTTAGTAATAAATTTGGGAAGATAATCTAAAAAAATGATTTTATATGCATTGAAATGGGAAACATAGGTGCCCATTTATAATAGAAGGGAGGGGCACTATTGGAATTCGTCAAAATATTTAAATAATATAAATTAATTTTCTATTAAAAATGGTTCCTATGTGAATTATTCCTAATAATTTATGAGTCTTGGATTAAATTGATTAATAAAATTAAAATTTGACATTTTTTATAATATTTTTGATCCCTATCTTTTTAATTTATCCATTTTAACTCTTACCATGATATAATGCAATTTACATGTCGAGGGTAAATATAATTATAATAAAATGACTATTGTGAATTAAATGAAAAATTTAAAATATTTTATTATTTATCCAAAATATTTTTTCCAAATTGATAATTTTATAAATTTTATATCATTTAATAAACTATTGTTTATTTAAAATATCAACAATGTAAATTTTGACTATATTTACAATAGAACATTTTTAAAAATATAATAAGAGAAATATAAATATGTAAAAATAATTATAAAACACAATACACATGTGAAAATTATGTAAAAAATCATGGTATGGCATTAAACATCTCAAATTATTTTTACTTTTGTGTTTTTAATATAATTTTATAGAAATTTTATTTAATTAGACAATTATTACATCATTATTGTGCAAGCTTTTACGTAAATTATTTTTATGTAAAAAAATTAGAAATAAATTATAATAATAAATTTAGAAAATTTATCATCCAAAATTTTATTTATTATCTAAAATATCCCCTATAAAACCCCATATTAAAATATTTCAATTTTTTGAAAAATTGTGACAAATAAGATTTTTATTTTGAATATAAAATTATAAATTTTATGCACGCACACAAGTAAAATTCAATGATTATAATTTCTAAATATTTTTCTCTAAATACACTAATAATATAATAATATTGTATGTCTTTGGGTTATAATATAATATTTATAATACTATTTTTTCCATTAATTACCTGATATACATTTAACAATGGTAATAACCAAATTACTAAAGTTTTAGTTAATATTGTTCAAAAATAAAAGGAATACATTGAAAAAATTTAGACCTCATGATTCCAAATATATTATCCATGTTTCCATATTCAACACAAAAAATTGGTAAAAATTAATAAATAATTAATCATGCTGAAGGAGCGAGAAAACATGTTTTAAAGTAAAATGTTCAAAAGTTCACAAAGATTTTGATAACTAATTTTACTCTAAAATTGATTAAAATGACCATAATTGGATTAAATGATAATAAATTTATGTTATTATACTTCAGAAACACTAAAATACATTGTATAACATTATAAATTAATTTTATAAAAAAGTAATACTAAATTGAAATACAACATTTTGTAACTTTTCATTAAAATAAGAAACTAATACTAAAAATTCCAAAATTTATAAAAAATTACAGTTTCCATACTTCTAAATAAAATAATAATATTATTTTTACAAATATATTTTATAAATGTTACAAATAAAATTTATAAAAAAAGTCTGGTATCCAAATTCGGCAAAGCACCATTTTTGAAAAAAAAACATCTTTTATGCATAAAATTAGATTTCTTCTTATATAATTTCAAGAATAATCATAATATGAATGTTAAAAATTATATATATATATATATATATTTCACTATGAAAATAAAAAATGGGGGATTTTTTATTTATTGGTATAAAACACACTTCTTCAAATTTCAATAGTTTTTCTAAAAAACATATCTTTTTATTTTAAAAATATAATAAATTCATATATAAATAATTTTTTACAAGATAAATAATTATATAATTATATATTTCAATCATATTTTCAGAATTAAATTAATATTATACATTATCACTATTATAATGACTAGGTTATAACGGTAACAATGAAATTACATTATTCAGTTTTACATTTAAGCTTGATGTGGTTTATCATGTACGCTATCAAAAAAAGTATTTATTTCTTAAAAAATTGTGATTTTACAATACAATTAAATATATTGACCCACAAAATGAAATATTTATTCATAAAATTAAATTATCACTAAAAAATATACTAATCCATAGGGTAGTATTCACATAATGATATTAAAAATATCCTTAATAATATTAATCTCCAATCAAATAATGCATCAAAAGTAGTATATATAACATTAATAATATGATCAAATATATAATTATATTGTAATTCCTCAAACCTAGTTACCTAGATTCAGTGAATTATTACATATCATTAGCACGATCACAAGAGATCAAGTCTCTAAACACCGATTGTTTTAGTATCCTTGGAAGTACTAGATGCATACTAAAGTCTTACATTACATCATTAAAATAAAGAAAAAAATACTGTGTATCCATTGAAAAAACTCATATCTGTTTGGCCTATCCCAACAGGTTAATAATAATATACTTCTTCACATCTAGGGAAAAAGAAACATAACAAATGGTTGAGATCAAATGATCTGTAGGGATTACAATATACCAGAAACTAGCATAAATAATCATAATAATTTTAGGCAATATATAAGAATAAACCACAAGCCTTATAAACATAAACACCATCATAATATGGCAATGATAAATAAAATAATTCCATTCACTTTATCACATGGATATTTTACTAGTTGAATAATCACATGTAATATCCATAGCTAATTTCATAGTGATATAATGCATAATTCCGAACATCATAACCACATAGTCAAGGCCTCATTCCAAGGCTAAAAATATTGACTTCTTCACGGACCTATTCCAAGACACTAGTTTGTCTCATTATATATACTGATGCGTAGATGAGCTATAGCGGGCTCCACCCGTCCCTTAATAAGTCCAATGCATTCATCATATTAAATGTTTGGAACATAATCTATACATTCGTATTAGAACTAGAATACAAAATGTCAATATTTTAACAACAAACCTTGAATGGTATGAAAATACCACATCCATAGTCAAACATAACTCATTCAATAAAAAATGGAACATTGTATTATAATAAATCATTCTCAATCAAGAATAATGAAGGATATTCACATAGATTAAAATAATCAGTAAAACTATTTGATAGGAATATCCCTTTTTCTTGAAAATATTTAAAAGTATAACTATTTATCAAGAATCCATTTAAAAGTGTTTTTTTCATCGAACTATCCCATATAAATTGAATCTTTTAAAAGGAATTTTAATTTCAAAACATTCATGTCCATATAAATAAATCCATAAATACATTTTAAAAGCATGCACAATAATGAGAATGATTTAGAAGAAAAATATTCAAAACATTTAAAATGATATTTTAGATAGAGTTCCTAACAAAATGAGAGATTATTGAATAAAAATAATTGTGGTAATAAAAACCTTTAAATATTATGAGAATAAAGGGATTCATGATATACAATGTCAAAGTACAATATATACACCAATTAAAAGTGAATTGGTGCATAACACCAAAAAAGTCTAAGTGGAATGTAAATTGAGATGAAATCCCTTATAAAGACTATATACATATGTTAATGATATTATAAGGACATAATTAGGGGTGAAAAATATAAATATGCACTATATGATTGAATATTAAGTGTAAGTATTCTTGTAAAAACAACACGAATGACTTGGTTGTTTAACTCAATGAATGAAAATTGAGTTGAGATTACTCTTATCAAGTTCATATCCATGACTTGAAAATTTATCAATGAAGTGATTATATGTATCAAAAGTATTTCCACACAAAAAATAGTGGGAATTACTACATAAAATAATAAATAGTGATTTCACACATAGTCATAGAGTAAAATATTCAATGAAGTTTTCGTAAAACACAATGATTGGCTATTGAAATTAGAAATTCCCTTACTAATTTTTTAACATATGAAACATATGCCACATGAAATAAGGAACATATAATGAAGTATAAAATACCCATAAATTAATGTAAATTACATAAAGAATATAATAATGGGCAGTACATACACCACATAAAAGGAAATAGTGGAAAATAAAGTATTAATCTCATGGGAATTAAAAGTGATATTAAAACCCCTTACTTTGACATTTTCCTTAGTATAGGGTAGATTAACATCATGTATAATGGTGAAATATTTTTCATTAAATTATTCAAGAACCACATTCATAATTATGATATCATGTATGATATTATAATATCGCTTTGTTATTGATAATTCAAAAGTATCATTGTTTTGGGTAATAACTGATTCATTTTCTGTTATATGTTTTGTAACATAAGTCATGTGTGTTGTGGATAGGATCTATTTGATTCATAATCAAAACGATATTATGTTCATACAAATTATTTACAATCATCAAATGAAAATTATTCTCGAATGGTTACGATGGGGAACAAAATCTCATCGCGTCATGGAGACGATAAGTCGTATGTACACACGAGCAACAATATCATTCTATTAGTGGTGAAATCATATGTAATTGGATGGTATATTATTTATAAAGTGTCATTAAAATGTTATATTTATTATTTACATCATTTATACTCATTATTATACTCATCCAAATAATGTAGTGTTGAATAACAAACTACACCACAACGTTGAGACAATAAGCCGTATGTATGCACGTATGGTAACATTATCAGTAATCGGATGGATATAATAATGAATATAGTTGTAAAATATTTATAATAACATCAAAATATGTATAAGGTACTATATTTATTATTTTTATTGAAACTACAAAGAAAGAGAATGTGAAAGAAGAAAAAAACATCGAAAGAGATGATGAAATTATTACCTCTTCTTCGGGTGATTCCTTTTTATTTGATCAAAAGGGCTCCATAGATTTGATTTTTGATAAAATTATGGCCTATACGGACAATTGAGGTTAGTTGGGAGGATATTTTAGTAGTGTTTGGCTATGAAAAATGGATTAGGAGGTGTAATTTTGAGAGAAGGGGAAGTACCCTTTTATAAGAGAGGTGAGTGCCACTTTAGGAAAAAATTGAAATATTATTTTGTTATAAAATAATTTTCAATTTATAATGGATAAAAATGGATAAATTTTGGAGGATAATGTGGGTATGGGTCTATATCCTCACAACTAATAGGTTTTCGGAAATTTTAGGTCACCATATTAAGCTTATCTTTTAGATTTAATTCTATGTTAAATAGTTTAACTTTTACAATGTCTTCTTGTATTTTTATATTACATGGTTAATAAAAATACTATAAAATGACATGAAAACCTAAAGTGATTCATTAATGACATGTATAGTATTATATAAGTCATGTGGAGGATGCATATATTTTATGAAATATTATATCATTTAATAATATAGTATTTTTTTAAATACTAATTTATGTCAATTTTGACACTATTTAGTATTTGGGTTTTCTGAAAGTCAACAAAACTTTATTACCTAGTAAATTATATATTAAATAAACCCTATCATGCCATTATTAACCTATAAATTTTATATAATGCATCAGAAGTCTCCAGTTACATTCATTTTGATATTTATAATAATAATTATTTTAATCTTTCATTAATAAGATAATTTCAATATTATCAATATGTCAGAAATAAATTTAATTATTTAATATCTATAAATTATAAATAAAATACCCTAATGTAGGAAATATTTTATTATTTCTAATTATTATTTATAGTCAAATTTTTCTTATGTATAATGATATATTAAAAATTATTTACTTATTATACTTTCAATTTAACAATTTTAACTCTTCTTTAAATAATATAATAATAAATGTCCTAATATAATCCAAGTGGATCAAAAGGATCATATTTTACTCCTACAGATTATTTTTGATGAAATAAACTTATCCAATAGGATAATTAAATGTTTTAGTTTTATTGTAATATCATTATTACCTTTAATTGCGCTATTTACTTTTAATCGAGGTAAATAAAATTCAAAAGATACTATTTACAAATAAATAATTTCATCAAATTGAACCACATTTTACATATTGATATAATACAAGTCTCTAAAAATTTTTAAATTCAACTGAAAGAAGTGGTAAAATTATGTTTTTTGAAAATTTGCAAATGTGCCTTGAAGGTGAGTATGAGACCACAAAAAGCTCAATAAAATTTTATATATCTAATATTGTCATAAAATGACTTCAATGAATTAAATTAGACTAATATAGGTATTATTTATTTAATTTTATATCAAAATAAATTTAAATTCAAATAATTATATAAATAAAAAGTCTCTTTTAAACAACAACACATTTTTTCCACTATTCATCAAATATTGACTGTTTTTAGAAAAAATCCAAAAATTCAACCAAAGAAAATTTTTATATTAAAAATTAAAAAATGATGTCTATTTTACCAAATTAATAACTTATAATTTTTATTAATTAATTTAATATAATATTCCAATTTTCAAAAGGAGAATGCTTGTTTTTTATCAGTATAAACTATCAAAAGATTGATATGTGTTTATGTACAATTTTTATGTAAAATTAATCTCAATGAAAAAAATTGTATTAAATGATAAAGATATAATATAATTATATTTCAAAACTATTAAAATTTATAATTTAATACTATAAATTATTTTCATTAAAGATGTTGTTTTCAATTAAAATTTCGAAGTATTCACAATTCATTAAAATAAAAAAGTTGTCATAAAAGCACGGAAAATTTATCCATACTAAATTTTTATCTACTCATTTTAAATAATAAGTTTATTATTTAAAATATATTATATATATGTGTCAAATATTGGATTTAAAAAGGGTTTACCATTGAAAGGTGGTAAAATTGCATTTTTGAACAATACTTCTTTTATCAGAAAAATATAATTTATTCTTATATTATGTCTTCAAAAAATATAATATGTATTATAAAATTATGTGTAGTATATAAACTTCAAAATTCAGTTAATACTATTCATCACTGTTTTTTGAACTGCTAGTTTGGTAAGTCATGGTGTGCTTGAACTTGGTGTTACTTGTAGCGCATGCTATTGAATTGAATCAACGAAAATAACTTACTATTAAATCCTATGTTGTTAAATTCTTCCCCCCTTTTGTAAATTTCATCCTAGAAATTTTAAGATTGGTCATGGGAACTTTATTGAAAGACCCACATCCGAAAATGAGTCAATAAAACAATCACATTAAAAGAAATAATGATAAGTACAAAGGTCACCCAAGATAAACCATAATAATATTCCTTGTTGGAAGACATGGATATGGAAGATCTAATATGTGTCATGTTATGATGGAGATTTATATAAAACATGACAAAGATAATGTTAACAACAGTAAAATCACACAACTTTGATGGGGTAAACGGTCATTAGTTTCCCAGTAGGAAATGTAAACAGAAAACGTTTTTTAATTTTAAGTATCATTTAATAAAGTTGAGGGATTTATTTATGAGATTGTGTAAGAAAATAAATAGATACGCATATTTCTTAAGTAGAGTCACATCCTATAATAAATTTCTACCACTATGTCATCTTTTCTCCAAACGATGTGTATTCAAAATGACTTGGTCACACCTGATGCGCTAAAATTAACTTCTAGAGTATGAAAAAATCAAAAATGGATTAAATATATAATTCTCTAGTCTTGATAGATTAAACAAAACCAAATAGTTATTACAAGATTAGATGATCCCAAAAAAGGATAATCCTTTATAGAATGAAATACTAATCTTAATTTCCAAAATTAGATAAACAATATCCAAAGTACAATAAAGAGCATTCAATAAACAAATTTCCTTAAAATCCTTCAAAATAATAAAATCTATGATTGAAACCTAAAAATCATAATAATTTATTAACATAGTCTTTAATAGTAAATCTTAAAATTTTTCTACAACTAACATCAAATACAATTAAAGACCCTTAAAAAGTGTAAATAACCAAATCACATATTCTCTATACTAGGATAATCATTTCCATTAATAACCTAAATCTCTAAAAAAAATTCTTCCAAAATATGAAAATCCACTATTAATCAAATAAAATCAGATAGTATTCTATTTGCCTTAGTCATATAGTGTACCCAACAAAGAGAACGTCTTCCAAAATAACATTTATTACTTAATCACTAAATCATTTTCATATATTAAGGATATCCATTTGATAAAACATAAGATCCCAAATCAACTTATTATTGATCAATGAAATCATTTAACTAAAAATAAGTAGCCACGCTATCCTGGGAATTCACGTAGTCTGGTGGTAGGCGATAAATCCCAGTCGCACTTTGGTTGTGGGTTTAAATCCCATAACTTTGTCCAACAAGATGGGTTTTCACATGAACTGTATGTTGTCCTTTTTCATAAAAAATATTTGATTAAATTGTCAAAATGAGATAGAGTCCTAAAAATAACAATAACATAATTTAACAACAAATGTTATCTCATACCTCGCATTTTCATCCCCAAAATTCATAACCTATAATTGACTCAAATTCGATGATTATATAAAACCAAATGGTTGTTTATAACTATATCCACAAAAGATAAGATAATTATTCCACAAATATGATTTTCAGATAACACACTACAAGGTTACACATATAACTAAAAATTATTCCAAAGTAATCCCATCAACAAAGATAATTAATATGAGTAGTAACATTAGTAATTTTGAAAGTTTTCACCTTAAATTTTTTTTGTTGTGTGTCTTCTGGTGAATTAATTTTTACAAAATTTGTAGAAAAAAATTGAATTGGAAAAACATATTCCATGTTTTCAAAAATTTGGTCTAAATTTAGTAAATAGTTCCATTTTATATTTGATCAATATGAGTAGTAATGTTAGTAATTATGTGTATAACATTTAAGATTAATTTGAATAATTAATGGAAAAAATAATATGATAAATATTATAAAACCACCCTAAAACATGATTAAATGTTATTAAATGAATTTATTTATATCCTTAACTAATTTGGATCAAAATTTAATAACTGTTTTTACACATTCATATGAAGAATCCTTGGATATTATTTAAATCCAATATAGTGAAAAAACATCAGACCCTTACTTTTAATAAGTGTTGTATTTTTAATATCGGTTAAAATGGAAGATATGTTTTATTATATATAATACTATTAAATATTAATGTTTTATATTCATTATTTACATTTATTTGTAATTTTTAGTGGTGAAATTATTATCATAAATATTTTCACAATGATAATGTAGTAATTATTCAATTAATGAAAACCATAATTAAGTGGTAACAACAATTATAAAATAAATACATTTATAATTAATTATGTATCTACACGAATTTTATTGATAAATATGACATTACATGGGTGTATTATATTAATATTATCTAATTTAAATTTTTGGAGTGATTTTCATAATATCATGGTAAGGAACAATGTCAAAATTGATAGTAATTATATTTAATGAAACCAATATTTCATTAAATTAGTTAAAAATACAAGAAAAAACAATTAAATAATTTCAAAATGGATAAATTATGGTTCAAATTATCATATATTTACCATTTAAGGTTTTATTTAACCCTTATATATAAAAATATTATCCTTTAAATATTTAAAATATTCTTTTCGTAATTAAAATTAAAATAGGTTAACAAAGGGTTCATAAAAAAGATACGGATTAAAATTTAAAAAAAATCATAAAATATATTTGTTGATTGGATTACACCCTCTATCAAATTATATTAAATATCCTTTCCATTTTTAGTTATTTTGATTGATTTTTAATTTATATAAATTGATCTTTTGAGAATTCCCAAAGTGATTCTCACTGTCATTATTAAAGGACACCTCCACCCTCATCCCATTTCACAAATTTGATCATTCTAGCTCTTCCAAGTTCTTGAAATTAATTTTATAACATTCATAGACACTTTATAGAGGTTATTTTCATCCAATAAATCCAACACTTGTGTCATTTATTCTATATCTAAATGAGCCGTTTTGAAGTAGAGGTAGTTGATCTTAAAGATCAATCTCTTTTTCTACTATTATATACATATTATATATCTATGATATAAAGAATAAAATAAGAAAATAAGAAAAATAAATATTTTCATATTTTAGTACGATTATTAACACAATATTATAAAACCTCTTTCCCATTGAAAACTAGTACAAAGTATCTCTCGTGCGTACGTACAACATACCATATCCATGTATCGATAAAATTCATATTACATCACCATATTTTATGATTGTTATGTATGATGGGTAATGTTATTATATATTATATTTATTAAATTATTATACTTATGGAATGATACTTTCATATCTAATTTTTTATCACTTAATCATTAAAGAAATCATAATTTCCCTCATACTTATTTATAGATTACCATCTCCACAATTTGATGTTATTAGTTTTTCATATATATTTTACTGGGTTGTAGTAAAGATGAATTTTAATAACATAGAGGATATATATATCATTAAAATGATTATTTAATTAAATGAAAACAATGTTCTTGTGTATGAACGACCTACCATCTCTTTGGGAAGTGTATTTAATTTTTTATATATATCATTTATTAATAACCATGAAAAAATATATACAAAATATAAATATGATATTTATATCATTTTTATAATTATTACAATGATGGGGTCATGTTCTATGTATGGTGATCATGGATAATAAGTAAAAACAAGAATGAAAACAATGTGATTATTTCGAGAAACATAATGTTAACATGTAATTACTAATAAGTGAGTAATATAAAGTAATTAAAAATTAATATGTGGTATTATATATATAAATATGGTCATATGAAAGATTTAATGTAAAATTATATTTATTACATAGAAGGTTTGAATGTATACAATGGAAGTAAAGACATAGTTTCAAGGATTTATGTCTCTCTTTTATTTATATGGGACACCTACCTTATACACTATTCATTTCCTCTACGTGGTATATATAATGAACATAAATTTATTTAAGGAGTCATATCCCAAATATTTTCCTTTTTTCATATCCATCTAATTTTCCTTCATTCTTGTAGCATAATATTCTAGTGATTATAAATTGATGATTATTTATTTCACAATGTCACCAATATTTTGGATTATATTGTGTTAATTATTTATTAGGGAATATTTATCATCCACATCCATGTTTTAAAATTTTTGTTATAAAAAATATTTTAATCATGTCATCTGGATATTTAAATACTTTTTTTAACCAATTTTCACTTTTTACTATATGGTTTAAATGGAATAAATTTTTTTCCCAAATGAGGTACTATGTGAGGTTTCTGAAAAAAAGGATATAGGGGAAATTTTTTAAACATATATGGAATGAAATGAATTTTACAAAATCATGAAAACAAAATAAATTGATTTTTACGTTATAATATTCTGGGTATAGTTTTATAGAAACTATTTTACTTTGTAATTGTGCATCATTTTAAAAAAGAAAACATTTACAGAAGAGAAATGATATTTTCCTCAAAAATTGTTTTTCATGTAACCTATCAAAATTATTTTCTATCTAATATTTTATTTTTTTTATGATAAATATGTTTTATTGGGGATATGATTTAATGATTCCATTTTTATAATTTTTTTATGGTTTATTTTTTGATTAATGATGGAATGATATTTTTGAAACCCATTTATTTTCAATGGGTTATGTTATGATTGAATAATGTTTATGAAACCCATTTGATTCAATGGGTCTTGATATAAAGAATGATTTATGTTCCGGTGACACACACATATATGTATATCATTATGTGGCTGGTGGGACCTATTTCTCCCTCTAATTCATTTTTTAATTATAATTTTTCTATGATCCCATGTGGTACATTGGAGGTAATCCAAATCCTTCAATCGAGAGGTTACATGGGGGTTCATTGAAATTCTACAAAAAGATGATACACAAAAGGAAGTCATAATACCAAAATTATAAGGTATGTGGGGGTTATCCTAAGATCAAAATGAGAAGATACGTAGGATTCCATCACAAGATTTATGTAGGTACATGGGTGATTAAACCTATCCTAACATACTATGAATGTATTAGTTGGAATATTTACCATAAGATATAATAATATTTTCTGTATGCAAAAATTTCAATGAATTATGAAATTATTATACTATTATGGATCATGTTCATTGATTATCATATTCATGTCCTATGAACCTCCAATCATTATGTTATGTTTCATGTATATGAACTTTGATATGTAGATTATGATCTTCAAATGTTATAGTAATATTTTCATAACATTTTGTTAATGTTATTCTTATGTATCTTCCATTTTGATCCTTACTATGAATTTCAAGTCACCCATTATTATGTTTCCTTTCCTCACTTTTTCATGAAATATTTTATGTAGGATAACTAAATAGGGATATATTTATTGGTGATGATGATGATATTTCACCAAATTCGAATAATATGTTATATTTTTTTCAAAAGCATTGAACTATTAGGATCCATAGGCACGGGTTAGTGAAATGTAATGAATATTCATCTAAAAAGATTTAATATAATTTTATGAAAACATTGGATCATTATATTCACCAACCCAACTAACATGTACGCAACATTCATCACACCAAAAAACGCCAAATTGAGTTCATAAATCCCATGAAAAATAGTATTTTCTAATATCCTCATCCATAAACCATATATTATGATATATGGACAAAAAACTAAAAATTGAAATCCAATATTCTCCATATTGTTGATCGAATGAAATGCCAATTAGTGGTTGATGATAGTGGTTCTTCATGGTCTATTGTTTCGAGAAATGATAATCGATAAAAATCCCCAAACTGCCAAAATTGATCTTCATGAATGAATGTTTTTCACCGAAGTGGAAAAACTCAGATGAAAAAACCTCATTACAGTAGATCCTTGATCTATACTCACTGCTCTTTCAAATCATAAGTAAACATGCTATATAGGTTAATCGATAAAGGATACATGAATGACTATAGAATTATCCCAAACTCAATCTATAATATATGGGCTTAATGGTACAAACTTGTTTTAAAAAACATTAGGGTAAACTTACACGACTCTTTGAAACATCAACCATTGATCCTCCAATGAGCTCATCATTAGCACAACCATCAATGGAGACATGGGAAGAACACATATATAACCCATCTCAGGGTCTTGATCACCAAAAAACACCACATATCTTTATTAGTATCATATAAATCAACCAATCTATTTATGAAATACCAAATATCATATTTTTAATACAAAAAATCCATGATTCTAGTGATTTCATATGGATATATCCACAAACATAGGATAGATACCCATGTGTAGTGCTTCCCAAACACTACATAATATTCTATACTTACTTTATATAAGTAATCCGGATATCACCATAGTTTTTCCAATGCCTTGGAAATAGAATCATATCTACCTAAACTAGAAAATCCTAGAATTTTGTAGGTGATATAAAGGAGAGATTCACTAATAAATAAAAAAATTCATGAATCCATGTAGATAATAAAAAAAGGAACATTGAATGATGTATGAGTCTCCCAATGTTGGCCACACTAAACCATAATGTAGACCACAACCTACTCCAATTCCTAGTAGAGAAAGATAATTACCCCATTCTAGGAAAAAATATAGTATCTATGGATGGGTATCATATCAGGGTTTTACATTTCATATCCTATTATCTCCATATAGGTCTGAAATTATAACACAAAGATGCTTTTAGATTATATGAAACATCAATAATAGGGAAACCAGAAGAGGTGATCCGGGAACATGATAAATCCACAGAATGGTTGAGAACTCTCTTTGTAAACAACCTTGGTTAGATAAAAAAACATGAAACTTATCCCTTGTAATATTTATAAGATCCCCTATCACTAGGTATATGAGACGAGAGGGGATGCGAAATATCCACAACTCATTAAACAATATTATATCAAGATAATAGCGATCCTTGGACCCTATATTCTCATTATAATGACTCCTTAGAACAACCCTCCCATGAAAATATGGTTTTTTCCCATGTCCTCTCTAAAACATCTTCTATTTCCAGAAAATATAGATACCACATTATCATAACTGGGGAGGCATGTAATTTTATATTTGGATGATACCTCACTTCAAAATTCCTTTATCTGGCAACATCATCTTGTAACATGTTAGAATAATATAATAGAAGTTTCCTAATGTAAGTCCCAAACTCGCACATACTAGAAGTCCCCAACTGAAGGGAAAATAGAACCTAGTGGCTAGATTTCTTTTTATTCGATTAAATGGTCATTACATGGAAGTAGTCTCAGAGCATCTCCCACAAAACATCAAAATCCTATGAATTCCAAAGGGGAAAGGAACACCACTGCCTCACTACATCACATATCATAATCAAAATCTAGGATACACCATTATCCTTTAGAAAAAAGATAAAACTAAATTCTGTCACTACATCCTTTGACTAGTCATCCTTTACGGAATCTAAAATGTACCCATCACAATTTTATAAACCCTGTATCTAAAACTATCATAGTTTCCTTTTAAAATTATATATAGTGTGTAATGACCTAGGTATTTATAGAATAATACATTTTCATATCTATTAATATTTATATATAATATAATAATTCTATGTTAAAATGGAAACATTTTTTGATATCATAATCAATAAGAAACAATTGGTTTCTTTAAAATTTTACTTTGCACAAAACATTGAGTTAAAACGAAATATAATATAATAATATTATTATTTTAAATGGTAGATAACACATAACAATTGTAATAGTGGGAATTAAAATAACTAACTAAAATATTATTATACATGTTTGTTAAATGTTTTAAATAAATCAAATATATTTTAAAGGCTTACAATGAGAAGGAATAAGATTTTAAGCAATAACACTGTAATATTTTTTAAAAGGTCATTTTACTCCCTTTTGATGTGGAAACCTTATTAAATCTAGTTTTTCTCACTTTTATATATTATATTTTATGAAATAAAAATATTATATAGAATAGGGACATCATAATTTAATTTGGATGAAATTTTGGTTTTTTCTGATAAAGGTAATTTTTAATGAATAGTGAAAAATACTGCATTTTAATTCAAAACTACCTTTTCATGTAATTTATTTATATAAATAGACTGACCATTTATTTAGTTTTAAAGTATAATTGGATTATATTTTTATAATTTACTTCAATATTGGTCATATTATGTAATTTAACTTTGAAACTGGAAAAAACGTGTGTCAATCTTTTTGTGGTTTTTACATTTTAAAAACACTTTTTTAGGTTTTGACAATGATAATTAATTTTTAATCAATTAATACATCCTCTATGATTTGAATTTGTAAATATGGATTCTATATTTGAAATCAGGAGATCCATATTGTGTAATTATATTTATTTTATTTTTAGACATTATGAATAGTTACTTCATTAATTATTTTATTTACTATGGTTAAAGTGTAAATCTGGTAAATAAGGGTAAAAAATAATATTATAAAAATATTTAACTACCCTAACATTTTTTTAATCCTATTATATGATATATGACTAATTCTGTGCGTCTATTGGTCAATTTTGGGATCCCATGCATTCACATTGAAGTGATAATGATATGTTATATTAAAAAAATTAATGTAAAGATAAATATGACATAAACTAGTGTCTTTTAATGAAAAAAATTTTAAGTCAGTTAATGTAATGGATCCCATTGACTATAAATATTCATTATAAATCTAAAAGTATTTCCTAAATTATGGTATTTTATTTATAATTTTTAGACATCATATAAATAAATTTATATATGACACCATGATAATGTATTGATTACCTTATTCATTAATTATATAAATAAATGAGATTATAAATATAAAAATACAATTATTTGGGATATTTTTATTCCATCAATGAACTATAAGGATTTCTATGTCTTGTTATATTGGAATTAATGAGGTTTTTTTAAAAAAAAATAATGTTTATATGTGTTTTTAATAATTCATGATATGAAAAGTGTAAAAAATGACATAAATGAGTTTTTAAATTAATTACTATTTCATAAATGATATTATCGTAATAAAAATATATTATTGGGAAATATTATTATATAATTTTTAAAATTTCATCTATAAGACACTTTATGTATGAATGTAATTTTATATTAATTATATTTACTATATAGAATGAATATACAAGAAGACATGGTGGGAGTCAAATTTGATAACTAAGGGTTAAATCTAAAAGATATGGTTAAATTTGTGACCTAGAATTGTATAAAACCTACCAGTTGAGTGTTTTTAGACCCAAAACATCTTCTATTTTATATAAATGACTTTTAAAGAATTTGAAACCGTAAATCATTTTATAATAAAATAATACTTCAACACCTTCCTAAAGTCCCCATCCTCCATCTTATAAAAGGGAATAACCTCTACCCATTTAATAACACATCTCATGCCCTTTAGATCACTCAAACTCGGAAAAAATAATCTCCCAACACCAATCTATTACTTCTAAAATCCTTACCCTTGGGATAAGGTAATTCAAGGATTCCTTTTGGCTGAAATAAAAATGGAGTTACATATTTTATAGGATGTATTTTATCTAAAGTTCTTTTCCATTAGTTTACTTCATCACTCCATAGTCTATTATAAATATTTTATTACATGAAAAAAGCCAATATCATTAATATATGAAGTTTTTTTATGATAATAATTATATCTAGACTTACCCACACCTCTATCTAATGTATACAAACATATTGTTTCTGTGTACGACGAACTGCTGCATCATGAAATGATGATTGTTTGATTTTCCCCTACCACCTCTCATAGTGGCCATTATGATGGAACAATATTTATTTATGATATATATTATATTCATATTATATTAATGATACTATAATTTATATTTACAAATATACCTTAATTCTTTTCATGATGTGTAAATATGATAATTTCATTTGAGGAAATGAGGTCTACCCCCCCCCCCCCTCAATGTGATATGAATCATTTATTTCATACATGGAACGTATAAATGATGAAATTAATGAATTTTTTTAACATATATATCATATTATATTATACTGGAATTTTCATATACCTTTTTATCATTTACATCTCATTTCTTTAATATGATAAATAAATGAAATTATCGTTCTTGTGTACGTACGTTTACTATCTCCATAAACGGTGCAATTAATTTTTTTAATAAAAATGTTATTGACTATTATAAATACATATATATTTGATATATTTAATTTTTAAATCATTAATACTATTATTTATAAAATTTATTTTTTAACATATGGAAGATTTTCAATTTTAATAAGATCTTTTTTAAATAAATTACCTATTATCGACAAAATGATAAATATTAACACAAATAATTATGTAATTTTTATAACATGTTAATATGTGATTTGAAAGGAATAGTAAACTTGAAAAATTTTATTAATCATGTATTAATTAACTAATGTTTATTATTCAACAAAAATATGGAAAAAACATGATGAATCAGACTCAAGGTAAGGGACTTCGTCTCAATCTCTTTTTATTGAGGCATATCATGATGTTATGTACCCTTATTAGCCTATAAGGTGTATATACTTCCCTTTAGGAACGTAATATCATGAATTAAAACATTATCATCTTATTTGAATATTTTTTTACTGATATTAATAAATTATTATTTTTCAACTCTTTCTCATGCTGTGAGGTACATTTTAACCAAAAACTGAATTTTAATGTTTAATGATTTATTCATATAAAATAATTGTATTTTATGTACCTTCTCTCAAAATTATTTAATGTATTTATTTATATGGAACTATATGTTTTAAAAAATTAATTATCCAAAATCATATAAATTTTTCAAAATTGAATTGGACACTTTGATTCTAAAATAACTTTTATAAATTATCTAAATTGGTTTTTGAAATGGAAAGAATATTTCAATATCATGAATAGATTTATTTAGATTGAAAATTAATTGTTATTAGTGAAATTATTATAGTTTTAATATTCTATATGATATGATTATATAATAGTACTTAGACATTTGATGGGTGGTTACACGATAAACCAATTATAAGTGGTTATGTGATAAACAAAATGACGGGTGGTTCTGTGATAAATATAGTATGGGGGGTTATGTTATAACCTCCAAATCATTGGGTATCTAAGACATCTATATGGATATTAAATTTAGTTACATGAAAATAAGTCGACTGTATGTTTATTCCATTAAAGTATCATTATTTCCCAAGTTACTATTCCATGCTATATGTTGCTTTTTGTGGGTATTAGGGTAATATTTTGGCTACAAAAAGTGTATGAAATGAGATTATATTATGTAAAGTGTTTTGATACTTCTTAATGGTGAAAATTATTGAATTATGAAAACTTATTCATGGGTTATAGGTTGTTTTGAAAAAAAATTGTTTTCCTCCTTTTTGTTACCCATACTGATCTTTTTATTCTCATCCCATGTTTTGAAATGTTTTACAAAGGACTTAATGAATAATAGAGTCAACGACAGGATCATGGAAATGAAATTCTATTAAAACATGGGATGCTGTCATGTTTTTTAAGAGTATCTATTTTATAAAAAAAGGATAGTGAGTATAAGTGTATACTTTTAATATTCATGTTCTTATGTATATGTTATGACCTAATTCTTGAAATCTATAAACATGAAAGTATCCTCTATATGAGTATATGTCAAATTATTGAATTATCACAAAAATAAGTAATTTTTAAGGCTAGTTCCTTATAGTTGGCATGGTAGTTCTGTTAAGATATCTTTAGAGGTTAGGGTGTTATTTATGATTAAGTGACATAACCATAACGGTTAGCATATTATAATGTACCATAGTTATTTTAAATAAGATTTACATGTTTAAGATAACATGAATAATCATATCTCATTGTTTACCCTCCTCGTAAGATAGTATATGATGATTTTACTGATATACTCACGTTGACCATTTTGGTTTTAGTAAATGGCTAGATCTAGCAGGCACCAATGTAATAATGGATGTGAAGGAAACTGTGGTGGATTTCTTAATAAGAATATAATTGAAATGTGAGATAAAATGAGAAATCTTTTGGTTATTATCAACCACCTATCTGGAGTCATGATATAGAGCTTTAACCATGGTGATTCTTATAAGGAATCGTATATGCAAGAAATAAATCCATATGGAAGTTCAAGTAACAATCATAAAGGTAAGTTTATTCAAATAACTATGTTTCATGGATGTGGAATTAAAACACCATAAAAAATGTTTCAAAGGGGTTGTATGATGTTATTGATGTGGTAATGATGGTTATAAAAAAATAACATACCATGGAAAAAGTAATCACTCAGTTGACTCCAGGAAAGCTGATGAAGTACATTTTGAGTGATCAGTTGAATGTTATAAATTTGGTGTCCATGGTCATTATGGAAATATATTTTCTATGAAAAGGGGTCAGGAATGGGATTTTCAGTTCCAAAAATATATATTTTTACCAATACCTCCTTCCATTCTGATTGAAGAAGAGGAAACTGAAAATTACATTTGAATGGTATGCATTATTTCTTAGCTCATGTTTTGACATTATTGAAATCTTTAGGACATTATGCATTATTTTGTTGTTGTAAGGAAGCATAAAATAATATTATTAGAAAACATGGATAAAGGATCATGATGTAATGTTAGATGATTAATATGTCTTCATTTTAGGAATTGAAAATTTATGTTGGATCTATGGATGATGATATGTGTAATTTTATTAATGATGAGATAACATTGGAATACTTGTAGTATTTGTACCCCTTATGTTATTATATAAAAAATTTAATTTATAATGAATTATATTTTATATTGGGGATATAGTTATAATGAACTAGTAGTCTTTATATGATACTTGAATTTGAGACAATTATGGGTTATTAGTTTTTGGGATTCAAAATGTCAGGTATGAAATAACATTTGAGGTTAAAAACATGTTATGGATATTTGTAAGGATTTATATAATTTTTTTAATGTTATTATAATTATAAGGTATTTTGAAAAAAGGAAAACATGCAGGTCGTGTGACAACCCATCACATCCGACAATGTTGCTGGAATCGAACACACAACTATAGTGCGATTCAGATTTATCACCAACCACTAGACTACGTAAAGTCCCTAGTTAGTATGAATTATACTTTTTAGTTAATAGATTTTATTGATCAAGAATAAGTTTATTTTGGGACTTATATTTTATAAAATTGATATATTTAGTATAAGTAAAACATTATTTGATTGAGTGATAATTGTAATTTTGGAAGACGTTCTCTCTTTTGGTAACACTATATAAATAGGAAAAATATAATACTATGGGATTTTATTTGAGGTGTAATGGTGAAATTTTCTTTTTGTAAGAATATATGTTTTTATTGTGTAATTATAGCAATTCAGTTTAATTATGGAATTGATTAACCTATCATGAATATGTGATTAGGTTAATTACTTATCAGTATGAGAATTGAAGAGTAATCTATGTTATTTGGAGGTAAATGTCAAGATTTATCATGATAGAATATGTGATCAGATATTTATGAATTTTGGCCTTCAATCATATTGGGATTATGTTTATGAGTTTTAAGTACAATTTTGTTTCGAATTGATCATTGGACATTGTTTGTTCAATTTTTGAGATTAAGAGTTGTAATTCTTTTCATAATGGATTATCCTTTTTTGGATTATCTAATCTTGTACTAAACATTTTTGTTTTGGTTAAATTCTAATGTGATTGAAAATATGTATTTCATCTTGTGTAGATTATGTGATTTTATAAAAGTAGATTGCAGCCCTTCAGATGTGAAAAAGTCATCTTAAATACTCATCGTTTGTAGAAAAGATGAGTTTTTGGTAGAAAATTATTAAAGGATGAAACTCTACTTTTAAATTATGTATATTTATATATTTTCTTTGTTAATATCATATATAAATTCCTCAACATTATGAAAAGGAATATAAAACAAAAAAATCCGTATACTTATTCAACAGGGTAATGAAAAAACATTTAACCCATCAAATTATTATGGTTTAATATTGTTAATGTTCCCCTAGTCATGTTTTCTATCACTCTCTATCAGCACATGATGGTTAGTTTCTATTCCATATCAATGTCTTTCTCAATGGAATCCTAGTATGTGTTATCTCGAGTGACCTTTGATCCTTTGTTTCTTTCTTTAAATATGATAATTTTATTGACTCCATTTTCCTATGTGGGATTTTCAATGAAGTTTCCGAGCATAATTTTATAACTAAGAGGATGCCATTTCCAAAACGGGGAAGGATGTAATGACCCAGGTATTTATAAAATAACATTTTTTCATATATATTATATTTACGAATAATATATTATTTTAAATTAAATAGGACACTTTGTCCAATATCATACTCAACATGAAACAACAGGTTTCTTTGAAATTTTACGTTGCACACACCATTGAGTTATACCAAAATATAATAATATAATATTACTAATTTTAATGGTAGTTATTTCCTTGAGTTTGTAATAGAGGGAATGAATAGAACATACTAAAATATTATTATACTTGTTTGTTAAATATTTTACACTTATCCAATAAATTTTAATGGTTTAAAATAATAATGTATCTCTTTTTAAGAATGTAATACTCTATTAGGTTTTAAAATGACATTTTGATACCTATTGAGGGATAACCCTTTTTAAATATAGTTTTTTTCACATTTATATGTTCTATTTGAAAAAAATCACACTTTATAGAATAGGGACATCTGACATTACTTTGGATGAATTATTGGTATTTTTATAATAATGTTCGTTTTAAATGAATAGTAAAAAATACTGCGTTTTAATTCAAAACATCCATTTCTCCTAAATTAGTTATAAATTAATATTACTATTTTAATTGGTATTAAAGTTTAATTGGATTATATTTTTATAATATTATCTAATTTTGGTCATTTAAAGTAATTTTAGTTTGAAATTGGACATAAAAGCATGTCAATCTTTTGATTGTTTTTACTATTGAAAAACACGCTTTTTGGTTATGATAATGGGAATTAATTTTAAATTAATTAATTCAACCATTGTGTTTTGAATTTTTAAAAATGGATTTCATATTTATAATGATGTGTTCAACATTGTGTAAATTTATTCCTTATATTTTATGAAATAATCAATAGTAACTTCAGTAATTATTTTATTTACCATGGTTAAAGGGTACGTTTTGTAAAGGAGGGTTAAAAATAATGTTTTAATAATATTAAACTACCCTAAAATCTGTCCTAATCCTATTTCATGAGATATTTCCAACCTTTTTCATCCTTTTCTTTATTTTCGGACCCCATTGATCCACATAGAATTGATAATGACATGTAATATTAAATAATTTAATGTAAAGATAAATATGACATAATATAGTATCTATTACATTAAGAACTTTTATGTGGGGTTATATAACTGATCTCATTGACTATAAATAGTGAATATAAATCAAGAACAATTTCCTATATCATGTAATTTTATTTATAATTTTCAAACATCAAATAAATAAATATACATATGAAACAATGATGATGTAGTGATTACCATATTAATAAATGATTAAAATAAATGAGATAATAAATATTAAAATGAATTAATTTTTTTATTTTTTATGGCATCCACAAAATTTTGGTATGCCAATTTCGTGTTATCTTGGAATAAATGATGTTTTATTAATTACTCCTATTTTTATGGATTCTTAAAAATTCAAGAAAAGAATAGTTTAAAAATTGATATAAATGAGTTTTTTAAACAAATACTATTTTATTAAATGTTATAATTGTACTGAAAAACTAAGATTTGAAAAAATGTTGTATATAATGTTGAAAATTTTAGTAATGAACCACTTTTTCTTCCATTGGCTTTTTAATGTATCTTTATTACCCATATAGTATGAATAGACTAGAAGTCATGGTTTGAGTCAAATTAGTAAACTAGGGGTTAAAGTTAAATGATATGGTCAAATTAGTGTCCAAGAATTGTCTAAAACCTATTTGTTGAGAATTTTTCGACCCAAAAAATATAATATTTTAAATAAATGACTTTGGGACTACTTTAAACCTAAAATTATTTTATAATAAAATAATATTTCCATACCTTTCTAAAGTCCCCCTCCTCTCTCTTTTAAAAGGGCATAACCTCTACCCATTTCATCAAACTTATCAAAAATCATTAATCAGCCAAAATCTACACAAATTAACTCCAAACATATGTCTATTCATTATATTAGCCTTACGGGAGACATAATACAATTAAATAAAGTATTTTTGCACAAATAAAAAAAGGTGTTACACATTTTAGAGGTAGCTTCTTCTCTAATATCATTTCTGTTATTTTAATTCTTCACTCTCTATTCCATTCGTATTATTTGATTACACAACAACAATATTATCCTCAATATACCAGAATTTATTTATGATATTAATTAAAACAAAACATACACACACCTCCAACTAATGGATACGAACATAATGTTTCTGTGTACGGTGAATCGTTGCCTCATGAAACGATGATTGTTCGATATTCCCCAACCACCTCTAATGTTGGAAATTTTGATGGAACTATATTTATATATTATATATATTATATTTATATTGTCTCTATGATACATTAATTTTTATTTACAAACTTATCTTTATTCTTTTCATGATATGAAAATATGATAAATTCAGTAGAGGATGTGTGGACTACCACCACCTCAAAATTATTTGACTTGTTCATACCAAACATTGATTATATAATGAATGGGCTTAATGAGAATATGTAACATAAATATAATATGATATTATAATTAAATTTTTGTATATTTATGTATCATTTAGTTATCCTTTCTTTAATATGACATATAAAAAATGTTGTGTTCATTCGTACATACGGCTTACCGTCTCCAGGAACGGTGCATTTCATTTCCCATATCAAAATGTTATAGAATATTATAAATACATATATAAAGGATAAATATGATATTTAAATCGTTAATACTATTTTGGAGATAATTTAATTTTTACCGAATGGACAATTTTTAATTATAACAAGATCATTTTCGACTCATGTACCCAATATCGACAAAATGACCAATATTAACATAGATAATTGTGTAATTTTTATATCTTTTTAATATGTGATATAAAATGAATAATAAATATGAAAAAGGTTTTTAATAAATTATAAATTAACTTTAGAAATTATTTTGGAAGAACATGGAACATACGTGACCGATCAGACTCATGGTGAGGGACTTCAACTCAATCTCCTTTCATTGAGGCATATCATGATGTCATGTTCACTTATTATCCTAAAAGGTGTTTTCAAATCCATTTGAACTTGTAAGATCATGAATTACTATATTCTCATGAAATTTTAAGCTTTGATTACTGATATTCATTAATGAATATTATTCAAATGTTTCTTAAGTGGTAAGGTGCATTTTAACAAAAACCCCCATTTTAATGTATTGATGATTTATTCTTATAAAACCATTCAATTTTATGTTGAAGCATTCAAAGTAGATTTATGGATTAATTATTATGGAAATAAATTTTTTATCATTTTAATTATCCCAATTCATATAAAAATTTCAATGTTTTTTGGGACACTTCGATTAAAAATCACATTTATAAATTCATTAAATTGGGTTTTGTAATAGAATGAATATTTCATTATGTTGAATAGATTTTTTGTGATTGAAGATGAAAAGTTATTAGTGAAATGTTGATATTGGAAATATTTTATGATTTATTATTATATAATAATACATGGACACCTGAAGGGTGGTTATATGGTAATCCAATGATGGGTGGTATTGGGATAAACCAAATAACGTGTGGTTCCATGAAAGACAAAGGATGGATGGTTATGTTATAACCTCGAACGTATTGGGTATGGAAGTTTTCCTTTAGGCTATTCTATTTAGTGATATGTTTCACACTTGACCATATGTTTATTCCATTTAAGTATTTTTGTGTCCAATGTTTCCTTTATATACTTTATGTTGATTTATATGGGCTTTAGGGTAATATTTTGGTTACAAAAAGTGTATAAAATAAGATTATATTTATGTACAGTGATTTTTGTACTCCATAAAGGCGAAAGGTATTACATTATGATAATTTATTCATGGTTTACAGATTTTTTTAAAAAAATTAATAGTTTTTCATATTTTTGTATCCATTTCTGAGTTTGTATTCTCATCCCATGTTTTGATATATTTTTTCATAGGACATAAAGAATATTAGAGTCAAGGATGGGATTAAAAAATAGGTATGATATTAAAACATGGGAAGATGTTTGGTTTTTTTACGAGTTATTGTTTTATAAAAAAATTTATAGTGATTAGAAATATATAATTATAATATTATTATTGTTATCTATAAGTTATGGCCTAGTTCTCAAATGATCTAAACCTGAAAATATCCTCGATTTTAATTATTGTTAAACTATTAACTTATCTCTATAATAAGTAATGTTTATGGTCTATTTCTTATAGTTGTAATCATTGGTTGTTTTAGATAACATTATATGTTATGGTGTTATTTAAGCATAAGTGACATAGCCATAATGGTTATCATATTATAAATCGTCATAGTTATTTTAGATAAATTTATTGAGTTTAAGATATCATGGATAAGCATATCTTAATTTTTACCCTCTTCATAAGATGGTATAAAAAGATTTTATTGATATACACACCCTGAACTTTTTGGTTTTAGTAAATAGATGGATCTTGAAGGAACCAAAGTAAAAAATGGATGTGAAGGAAACTATGATGGTTTTCTGAATAAGAAACTGAATGAAATGGGAGATACAATGATAAATCTTGTTGTTATTCTCAACCAAATATTTGGTGTCATGATTGACCACTTTAACTTTTGTGATTTTTAAAAGGAATCTTATTTGTGAGAATCGAATCCCTATAGAAGTTCTGGTAATAATCATGAAGGTTAGTATATTCAAAAACCAATGTGCCATGTATTTTTAATGACATTCCTTGGAAAATTATTCAAATGGATGGGAAGATCATATAGAAATTATAACATAGGTTATAAAGATATAACCTACCATGGAAAAAGGAAGTGTTTAGTTGACTCATGGAATGGAAAAAATCCCTTTTCAAGGGATCACGTGAATTTTTTTAATGTGGTGTGCATTATCATTATGTAAACATATTTCTTATAAATAAGGTTTTAGAATAGTATTAGGAGGACCGTAGAAATATATGTTTACTAATACCTAATTCCATTCTAATTGAAGATTAAAATTAACTATGAATGTTATGGATTATTTCATATCTTATGTTTTTGATATATTTGAAATATTAAGAAATTATGCATGATTTTTTTAGGAAGGAATTATAATATAATTACATTGAAATATTTGGTTAAATGATCATGAAATAATGTTCCATGATTAAGTTGTATACATTTTAGTTATTTAAGAGTTATGTTAGATTATTGGATGATGATATGTTTAAATTTTATAGTGATGGGATTACCTTGGAAGAATTATATTATTTATAACCCTTATGTTATTATATAAAAAACTTAATTGAAGAATAATTATTTTTTCTTTCTTGGATATAGTTATAAAGAACCATTAGGGTTTATATGTTACTTGAATTTGAGGCAATTATGGGTTATTAGTTTTCAAGATTTAAAATGTGAGGTTCAAAATTACCATTGACATTAAAAACATGTTATGTATATTTTTAATGATTTTATATCATTTTGTAATGTTATTATAATTATACGCATTTTTAAAAAAGGACAATAGGTAGGTCGTGTGACAACCCGTCGAGTCAGAAGAAGCTGCGAGAACAGATCCCATAACCATAGTGCAATTGTGATTTATCGCCAACCACTAGAGTATGAAAAGTCCATGGTTATTATTCCTTATTGTTTTTAGTAAATGGATTTTATGGATTAATAATAAGTTGATTTTAGAACTTATTATTTATCAAATAGATATCTTTACTAATGGAAAATGATTATGTGATCTAGTGATAAATGTTATTTTGGAAGACATTCTCTCTTCTGAGAACACTACAAGATTGAGGAAAATAGAATACTATGGGATTGAATTTGAGGAGTAATGGTGGAATTTTATATTGGGATGAATCTATATTTTTATTATGGACCTATGTAAATTTAGGTTATTTATGGAATTGATTAACCTATCATGAATATGCGATTAGGTTAATTTATTTTTAGTATGAGACATTAAGAGTAGTCAATGTTATTTGGAGATAAATATTGTGATTTATCATGAAAGAATACGTGATAAAATCCTTCTTAATTTAGGGTTTCAATATTATTTGGATTATTTTGAAGGATTTTAAGTAAAATTGTGTACTAAATTTAAAATTGGGTATTCTGAGTTCAATTTTTGAGATTAAGAGTAGTATTTATTTTTATAAAGGATTATTTGTTTTTGGGATTATCTAATCTTATACTGACCATTTGGGTTATGTTTAATTTATAATGATAAGGGAAATATATAGTTCATCATATTTGGATTATGTGATTCTCGAAAAGTTGATTATACAACTTTATATGTCACCAAGTCATCTTGAATACTCATCATTTGTCGAGAAGATGAGTTTTTGGTAGAAAGTTAAAAACGAAAGATCCTCTACCTAGAATATTTGAATATTTAATTATTTTCTTAGTCAATATCATAAATAAATCCACAAATTTATGAAAAAGAACATAATACCAAAAGATAGTCCATTTAATTTTACTAATATGGAATCAAAGATTATTTAAACAATCACATGTTTATGGTTTTTGAGTAGTTAACATTCTCATGATCATGGTTTCTATCACTCAACATAATAACATGATGGTTAGATTATCTTCTATACCCATGTTACCCAAAATGTAATCCTATTATGTGTTATTTTGTGTGACCTTTTTACTTCTCTACCTTTAATTAAAATTGATAATTTTATTGAATCCATTTTCTGATGTGGGATTTTAAATGAAGTTTCTAAGACCAATTTTACAATTTTGAGGATGAAATTTCCAAAAGGGGGGAAGGATGTAACTACCCAGGTATTTATAGAGAAATAATTTTTTATATATAATAATATTTATGATTAACATATTACATATATGATAAATATAACACTTGTTTTGATAGAATACTCAACACGGAACAACAAGATTCTTTGAAATCTTATTTTTCACACGACATTGCGTTATACAGAAAATAATATAATAGTATTCGTATTTAAAATGGAAGTTAATGAATAGTCATTATAATGGAAGGAATGGATTGAAATAAATAAAACATTATTATAAATATATTTTAAATATTTTACATTCATAAAAAAATTAACGTCTTATAACAAGAATGAATTGAATTTTAAACATGAAAAACTCTAATATGTTTTAAAAGGTTGTTATAATCCCATTTGATGGAGAACCATTTTTAAATCTAGTCTTGTCACAATTATATGTTATATTTCAGAAAATAATATTATTTTATAGAAGAGGTACAGTAGAATTTACTTTGGATTAAATTTTTGTATTTTACTGATAAAGTTCATTTTTAACGAATAGTGAAAAATAATGCATTTTAATTCAAAACTACCTATTCAACTGAATTATTTTTATAGTTATATTACACAATTATATATTTTTAAAGTATAAATAGAATATATTTTTATCATTAAATCAAATTTTGGCCATTGGATGTAATTTTACTTTGATATTGGACATAAACACATGTCATCCTTTTGGTAGTTTTTACTTTTTAAAAACACATTTTTTGGTTTTGACAATGTGAATTAATTTTATATTAATTATTGAAACCACTATGTTTTGAATTTTGAAAAATGGATTCCATATTTATAATTAGTTGTTAAAATTATTGTAAATAGGTGCCTTTTATTTTTAAACATTATGAATAATAATATCAGTAATTATTTTATTTACCATGGTTAAAAGATAAATATTGTAAATAGGGGTAAAAAAATATTATATTCATATTAAACTACTCGAACATGTTTCATAATCATATTGTGTGAGATACTAACAACCATGGGTGTCCTTAGGTCGATTTTCATACCCCATCGATCCACATGGCAGTGATAATGTCATGTTGTATCAAATAATTTAATGTAAAGAGAAAAATGACATAAACTAGAATCCATTACTAGAACAATTATTATATTGGGATATATAACTGATATCATTGACTATAAATAATAATTATAAATATAATATTATTTTGGTACATTGAGGTATTTTATTTATAATTTATAAATGTCAAATAAATAAATTTATATATGACATAATGATGATGTACTAATTACCTTATATATAATTTATTTTTAAAAATGAGAAAATAAATATTAAAATAAATTTATTTTGAAATTATTTATTCCATACATGAATTTTAGGGATGCGTATCACTTCATATAATTGAATTAATGATGTTCTTTAGTATGAATCATGTATTTATGGTTTTTTAAATAGTCATAATACGAATAGTTTGAAAATTGAAATAAATGAGTTTTTCAAAAAAATTACTATTTTATTAAATGATATAATAGTATATAACATATATAATGTTGAAAATGAAACTAATTAACCACTTGAGGTTTTATTTACATTTTATTGTATCTTTGATAACCATATAGTATGAATATAAAAGAATACATAGTAAGAGTCTTCTTAGTTAACTAAGTGTTAATGCTAAAATAAAAGATAAAATTTGTGACATAGAATTTCCTAATACCTATTGGTTGATGGATTTTTGATCCAAAATAATCCTATATTTTAAATAAATTACTTTGGGACCATTTAAGACCGAAAATAATTTTATTATAAAATAATATTTCATCACCATCCTAAAGGGCCTCTCCTCCCTCTTATAAAAGAGAATCACATATACCCCTTAAATAACACATCTAATGCCCCTGGGATAGTCCAAAATCTTCCCAAATAAAATCCCAAAATCCCTATATTCCTCCTACAAGACTTAATTTATACATAATTCAATTTAATAATGTTTTTTTCTAAAATCAAAAGGTTATAAGACGTTTTAGAGGTATTGTCTTCTCTAAAGATCCTTTCCATTATTTAACGTCATTACACTATATTATATTCTTATTATTTGGTTACATAACCAAAATCGTATCCTAAATATAATATTTTGTTTTTATGAGTATGATTCTATCTACACATACACACACCTCCAATTAATGGATATGAACATACTATTTCTATGTACGATGAACTGCTATCTCATGAAACAATGATTGTTTGATTTTTCCCTACCTTCTCTCATGGTGGCCATTATGATGGAACTGTATTTACATATGATATATATTATATTTATATTTTATCTATGATACTGTAATTTTTATATGAAAACAAACCTTTATTTCTTTCATGATGTGTAAATACGATAATCTCATTTCAAGAAGTGTGGACTACAACCATGTCAATGTGATATGACTCATTCATGTCGTAAATTGTATGTATAATGGATGGACATAATGAATATATGTAATATATATATCATATTATATTATACTGAATTTATTTTATACCTATTTACCATTTAGTTCTCATTTTTTAATATTACTATGAAATGAAAGTAGTGTTAATGCGTACGTACAACTTAACGTCTCCATTAACGGTGCATATCTTTTCGTATCTAAAAAATGATTTGGACTATAATAAATACATATATACTAAATATATATGATATTTATATCCTGAATACTATTGTAGAGATAATTTAATTATTATCACATGGAAAATTTTTAATTATAACAAGATCATTTTCGACCCAAGTACCCATTACCGACAAAACAACCGATATTAACTTAGATAATTAGGTATTTTTTTTATAATTTGGTAATATGTGATATAAATGGAATAATAACCCTAATAAAGGATCTAAAGAAATTATAAATTAATTTTTTTTTATTTTTCAAGAAGAACAAGGATCATACGTGACGAATCAGACTCCAAGTAAGGGACTTCGTCTCAATCATTTTTCATTGAGGCGTATCTTTATGTTATTAACCCTTATTATCCTATATGGTGTATATACACCCCTTTTGACACGGAATATCAAAAGTTACTATATTATCATTACATTTTAATCTATTTTACTGATATTCATTAATGATTATTATTCATGTGTTCCTTATGTGGTATGGTAATTTTTAACTAAAAACATAATTTTAATGTTTTGATGATTTATTCTTATAAAATAATACTATTTTAAATCGAATTTTTCAATATGGTTTTATTGATTTATTTGTATGGAATTAATAGTTCTGAAATGTTTATTATCAAAATTTATATATTATTTTCAAAGTGGTATATAACACTTTGATTCAAAAATCGCTTTTATAAATTCATTTAATTTGATTTTGAATTGGATTGAATATCAATATCTTGAATAGACTTCTTGTCATTGGAAATGAAATGATATTAGTGAAATTTTTATAGTTTCAATATTTTATGTGTTATGATTATATAACGGTACATGGACATTAGACAGGTGGTTACACGACAAACTAATGATGAGTGGTTACGTGATAGACCAAATGATGGGTGGTTATGTGATAAACCAAGGAAGGGTGGTTATGTTATAACCTTCAAAAAATTGGGTATGGAAGTCATCGATATATCTATTCCATTAAGTTATATGTGTGGAATTCGACCATATGATTATTCCATTTAATTATTTTTATGTACCAAGTTACATTAATATGCCATATGTTTCTTTCTATGAGATTTAGGGTAATATTTTGTTTACAAATAGGGTATGAAATGAGATTATATTATTAAAAGTATATTTCCTACTTATTAAGGCTGAAAATTATTAATTTATGATAAAGTATTCCTGGTTTACAGGGTTTTTGAAAAACTAATATTTTTCCCTATTTATGTATCCTTTATTTAGCTTATTGTTTCCATCCCTTGTTTTGAAATGTTTTTCACAGGACATAAAGAAGAATGGTATCATGTATAGGATCATGGAAAATTTTTGATATTAAAACATAGGTCGATGTCAGGTTTTTTAGGATCCTTTATTTTATAGTAAATGGATAGTGAGAAGAAGTGTATACTTATAATATTCATGTTGTTATGTATACATTATGACCTAATTATCTAAATCTATTTACTTTAAAAGATCCTAGATGTGAATTTATGTTAAATTATTGAATTATCTCAATAATAGGTAATTTTCATAGTTGGGGCCATATAGTAGGTATAATAGTATAGTTTAGATAACTTTTGAGGTTAGGGTGTTATATAAGCCTATGTGACATAACCATAATGTTTTGAATATTTTAATGAGTAATAGTTATTTTTGATTAATTTAATGACTATAATATAACATGAATAATCATATCTTTGTTTTACCCTCCTCATAATATAGTATATGATGATTTTACAGATATACTCACAGTAATTTTTTTTGGTTTTAGTAAATGGCTGGATTTAGTAGGCACCAAAGTTACAATGGATGAGAAAGAAAACTATATTGGTTTTTTGAATAAGAAACCTAATTAAATTGTTGCTACAATAATAACTATTTAGGTTATTATAAACCCACTATTTGTATACATGATATTCCACTTGAACCTTGGTGATTTTTAAATGGCATCTTATATGCGAGAAATGAATCCCTATGGAATTTCATGTAATAATCATAAAGGTATGTATATTCAAAATACAGTGTCTCAAGTATGTGGTAATAAACACCTAGTAAAATGTTTCAAAGGGATGGGAATATGTTATATATGTGGTAATTAAGGTCATGAAGCAATAACATTCCATGGAAAAGGGAAGCGTTTAGTTGAATCCTGGAAAGGGTAAGAAGTCCTTTTCGAGGGATCAATTGAATTTTTTAAATGTGGTGTGATTAGTCATTATGAAAATAGATGACCTGCAAAGAAGGTATGAATTATTTCATAGGTCATGTTTTGAAATTATTGAAGTCATAGAACATTATGCATGATTTTTTAGGAATTAATTAAAAAATAATAATATGAAAATACATGGATAATAGATCAAAAAATAATTTTAGATGATTAAGATGTCAAAATTTTTGGAATTAAATAGTTATGTTTGATATGTTGAAGATTATATGTTTAAACATATTAATGATGGGATTAACTTGGATGTATTTTACTATTTTTTTGGTTATGTTTTTATATAAATATTTTAATTGAAGAGGAATTATATTTTCTTTTGTTTTTATTGTTACAAAGAACCAATAGGGTTTATTTGATCCTAGAATATGAAAAAATTATGTATTATTAGTTTTTGGGATGTAAAATATGAGGTATGAAATAACCATTAACTTTAAAAACATTTTATGTATATTTTTTACATATTTTATATAATTTTGTTAATGTTGTTATAATTATACTATTTTTGAAAAAAAAGACAACATGTAGGTTCTGTTACAATATGTTGCATTGGAAAAAGCTATGGGAATCGAAACCACTACCATAGTTGTAATGCCTCGACCCCAGTTATCCAGAGTTAGTGCATTATTACATAACATTGGTATGATCCCAAAAGCTCACGTCTTGAAAGACCTATTAGTTTAATAGCCTTGGAATCACTAGATACATTCATAAATATTACATTACATCATAAAGTGAAAACTACAACAAAATCTTGTCTCCACACACATATCCATTTATACTATCCCTGCAGGTCATTCATCAAATACTACTTCACATCCTGGGAAAAATGAAACATAGAAAGGGGTGAGCTCAAATGCTTAGTAAGGATAAAAATATAACAGAAACTTTCGTAAATAAGCATAAACAGTTAAGGCAATGTATAACTAAAATGAAATTCTTTTAAAATTGAACTTCAGAATAATATGGTAAAGATAAAATGAAATAACTCAATATAATTTTTCACATGGATATTCTACTAGTCGAATAATCACATGCAATATCAATAACCACTTTCATAATGATGGAATGCATAATTCCAGACTATCATAACCACATAGTCAAGGCCTTGTGCCATGAATAAAAATAAGATTTTGTCAAGTACTTTTTCCGAGACCGATGTTTGTTTCATGAGACATATGGATGCATCTAGGAGCTATAGAGGGCTCCACGCGTCTCATATTAAGTCCAATGCATTTCTCATATGAACAGGTTTAAACATAACATAAACATTCATATTAAAAATAGCATACGAAATGTCAATACACTCTCCATAAACAATGAATGGTATAAAAATAACACACCCACAGTCAAACATATCAAAAAACCTTCAATACAATATGGAAGTCTTGTATAATAATAAATAATCTTCCAATAATCTTAAAATCCATCCAAGGATGTTGACATAGATGAAATCAAAACAATTGGAGAGAAATATATCTTTTTTTAAATCATTTAAAAGTACCATAATTATAAAAGAAAAAATTTACATTGAAAATATTCTTATAATATTTTAAAGGAAGCTTAGTAGATTTTATAATGGTAGAAAATAGTTGCACCCGCCGTATAGGTTAAGAAGATATTCTTACCATAATTCTGTCGAAAATGGTAAAAAGGACCTTGTTTGGAAATGATAGAATGATTCATTTATAAACATCATATAAAAAGTCAAAAAGGGTATAGATGACTATAACCCATAGTCTATAAAATAGTAAGAGTGAATTGAAATACATTTTTAAGAAACATGGATGTGGATGATAAAGATGTCGTTGTAGATAATTATATATAAACAATCTCGGATAATGAAGAGATTGTGAAATAAACCCTTACCTTGTAATTTTACTTGTTTGAGGGTAGCTTAACCTCCTATATAATGGTTAAATAATTGTTATTATATTATAAAAGAATCATATACATTAATATGATATCATATATGATCTTTTAACATTGATTTGTTAATAATATCATCGTATTATCATCGTTTCGGGTGTTAACAGATTCGTTTTCCTTTATATTCTTTGTTATGTAAGCCATATTTTTTATGGAGGGGATGTATATTATTAATATTCATAATTATATCATGTCTCTAAAAATTATTTTTAATTATCAAATAAAATTTAGCCTTGAATGGATATGATGGGTAATGAATCTCATCGCGTTCGTGGAGACGATAATCCGTACGTAAACACGAGCGACGATATCATTCTTTTAATATTAAAATAATATATAATTGGATGTTTTATCATATATAAAGAATTATTATCGTGTTATATGTATTATTTAAATGAATTGAACATCATTATTATACCCATCCAAATAATAATGTATTGAATAACAATTTAACCACGACGTGGAGACAGAAGGTCGTACATACGCACGTATGGTAACATGTCATTCAAAGGATGGATAGAATAATGAATATGGTTGTAAAATATTTATAATAACATCATAGTATATAAAATATACTGGAGTTATTATTTTAGAATAGAAATAACAAAGAAAGAAGAAGTTGAAGAAGAAAGGAACTTGAAAGAAGGTGGTGAAAACATTACCTCTTATTCGGGCTCTTCCTTTTGATTTGATCAAAAGGGCTCCATAGGTTGGATTTCGGATCAAAATAAGGCATCTAAGTTGAAGTGAGGGATGTTGAGAGAATATTTGGACTGGGTATTTCCGAACCAAAAGGCTTTTAAGGTATGAAGAATTGGATAGATGTGGTGTCCTTTTATAAGGGGGAGGAGGGGCTCTTTTGTAAAAAATTAAAAATATTATTTTATAATAAATTCATATTCGGTTTATAATGTCTACAAAAGTGGATTATTCAAATTATAAGGTGGGGATAAGTCGCAAACAACTCAACCAATAGGTTTTTCACTGGTTTGGGACACATTATTAACCTTATCTTTTAGTTTTAACTCTAAGTGAATTAGTTTGATACTTTCCATGTCACTTTGTATTTTTATATTATATAGATAATAAAAATAATATAAACCATCATGAGACCCCCAAGTGGTACATTAATAATACACCTATAATTATATAAGTCCTTTGGCCAACCCTTAGATTTTTAGAAATAGAATATCAATTAATAATATAATTTTTTTTAAAAAACTCACTTATGTCAATTTTGACACTATTTAATAATTGATTTTTGTTAAAGTCATAACAACATTATTAATTAGAACCAAATTTATTTATGTAATCCTAACATGCCATATTAACCAATAAAATTCGTGGATGTCATCATGAATTTTAAATTATATTTATTTTAACATTTATAATACAAATTATTTGATTCATTCATTAATAAGGAAAATACCACATCATTATTGTGTCATAAATAAACTTAACTATTCAATGTCAAAAAATTATAAATAAAATACCATTATGTAGGAAATATTATTAGATTTTTAATTAATATTTATTTTCTAAAATATAACATATATAAACCTACTTAAAAATTGTTTTCCTAAAATATATATACTTGTGTCATTTTTGTATTTACTTTAACTTAAATAATATAAAGTGTCATTATCACTTACAAGTGGCTCCATGGAGTCCCAAAATCTACCCAAAGATTCTCAGGGTTAGACATGTTTTATCCAATTGGGATAGGACACATTTTAGGGTAATTTAATATTATTATAATATTATTTTATTACACTTATTTACCGGATTTACCCTTTAACCCTGGTACATAAAATATTTACCGAACTAATTATACAAAATGTCTAAAAATAAAACATACCAATTTATACAATTTGGACCTCCTGAATCTAAATATAGAATCCATTTTTCAAAATAAAAACACATAAGTGGAAGTAGTTACTTTAAAATTAATTCCCGTTGTTAAAACAAAAAGCGTGTTTTTAAGAAACAATAACAATCAAAAGACTGACACTTGTTTATATCCAGTATAAAGGTGAAATTATGTCCAATGAAAAAAATTGTATTAAATGGTAAAAATAAATTCTAAATATACTTTAAAACCACTAAAATTTAAAATTTATCACTATTAATAATTTCAATTAAACAAGTTGTTTTTAATTAAAATTTAGTAATTGTCACTATTCATCAAAATATTAATGTTTTCAGAAAAGTACCAAAAATTCACCCTAATCTAATTTAGATATTATGAATCCAAAAATAAATTCCATTTTGAAAGATAAATTTTTTAAAATATCAAAAAATGGGTTTTACTATTCACAACAGCTAGTTTGATTGGTTTTGGTGTGTTAGAACTCGAAGTTGCGTACAACACACACTATTTCATTTTTCAAATAGAAGCGTATCGTGGAAGCTTGGGGTGTTAAATTCTCCCCACCTTCAAATAATTTCATCCTCGAAATTTCTGTAATACTACCGCATGAAATGACTCAGGTGTTTCTTCATCATAAGTTATTCGGGTTCCCACGTTGCCTCTTCCATCTTATAGTTTCTCCATAAAACATTTACAATACGAGTCGTCTAGTTTCTCAACACTTTTTTTCTGGTATCAAGATTCCTAACAAGCTCTTCACAATAAGACAAATTGGGTTCCAGTTCCACTTCCTCATGGTGAGTACATGCGTTGGGTCAGGCATGTATTTTCTCAACAGTGATATGTAGAACACATCGTGAACTTGGGAGATATTTGGCGGCATTTCCATACGGTAAGCTACATCCCCAATTCGTTCAAGAATTTCAAAAGGTCCTATGTACCTGGGACCCAATTTACATTTCTTACCAAAACGTATAACTCCCTTCCATGGAGATACCTTTAAGAAAACATGATCTCCTACCTGAAATTCCAAATCCTTCCTTCGGTTGTCAGCATATCTCTTCTTCTTACTTTGAGATGCGTTGATGTGGTTTTGGATTACCATCACCTTTTCCATCGTTTCCTCCACCAGTTCTAGTATTAAAAGTTTTCATTCACCAACTTCATCCCAACAAGTTGGTGTGCGACAACTCTTTCTGTATAACGCTTCATATGGTGCCATCTGAATACTCGAATAGAAGCTATTATTAAAGGAAAATTCCACCAAAGGAAAATATTGATCCCACATACCCTGAAAGTCATGTGACCATGATCTCAACATGTCTTATAAGGTTTTAATATTCTGTCCTGATTGTCCATCTCTTTGAGGGTGGTAGGCAGTGCTCAAACGAAGTTCAATATCCAAGGCCTTCTGAAGACTCATCCAGAATCATGAAGTAAAACAGGGATCAAGATCCTAAAAAATTGATAGTGGTACTCCATGATGTCTCACAACATCATTAATATATAGTCTTGTTAGAAGTTCAGTGGTAGGTCTTATCTTATAGGAAGAAAATGTGTTGACTTGGTAAGACAATCAACAATAACCCATATTACATCGTTATTTATAGGAGTATTTGGTAGTCCCATGACACTGTCCATCGTGATATTATCCCATTTCCACTCAGGTATGGGAAGAGGTTGCAATACTCCACCGGGACGTTTCCTTCAAGCTTTCACTTATTGACAAACCATGCATCTTAACACAAAATCAACAATCTCCCTCTTCATGTAGTCCCACAAAAAATGATCCTACATATCCAAATACATTTTGGTGCTCCCATGGTGTATAGAGAAATTTGAACTATGAGCATCATCCAACAATTCCCTTTTTATATCAGGTATATCCGGAACAAAAAGACTCTTCCAAAATTTCAAAATTCCATCTTCATACACAAAGTCAATCAATCTCCCCTCATTTAAAGATTTAATCTTCTTTTGAAATTCTTCATCATCAGTCTGAGAACTCTTTATCCTATCTAGTAAAGATGGTTTGGCTACCATTTGAAAAAAGTATCGATGTTTCACCTTCCCTAGTTATTCCCATACCCTACGTTACTTGATCCTTGAAAATAGGATCCGTCTCAACTCTCATCTTCTTCAAAACTCCATGATCCTTTCGGCTCAATGAATATTCCACTTTATTTTCCTTCCCCGGGTGATAGTGTATCGTGCTATCATAATCCTTAGGTAGTTAAATCCATATCCCTTTACTCATGTTGTGTTCTTTATGTGAGAAAATATACTTCAAACTCCTGTGATCAGTATAAATCTCACATTTCTCACCATAGAGATAATGTCTCCATATCATGAAAACAAATATTATAGTAGCTAACTCAAGATCGTGAGTAGGATAGTCCTTCTCATGTTCATTTAGTTTTCGTTATGCAGAGGCAATTACCCTATCATTCTGCATAAGGACACAACCAAGTCCTTTCGTTGATGCATCACTATAAATAATGAACCCATCATTTCCCGATGGTAGAGTCAATATAGGATCATTGACTAATCATTTCTTCAGTTCTTCAAAAATTTCCTCACACTATTTTGTCCAAACAAATTTAACCCCTTTACGTATGAGCTTTGTTAATGGGTTAGCAAATCAGGAAAAATTCTGGACAAAATTTTGATACTAACCTGCTAAGCCAATAAAACTGCATACCTCAGTTATACTCATTGGTGCTGGCCATTCATGGATTTCCTTGTTCATAGAATGATCAAAGGAGATTCCATCTTTTTATACAATATGGCCACGAAAAGAAATCTTATGAAGCTAAAATTTACACTTGCTAAACTTCTCATATACTTCATGTCTTCTCATAGTCTTCAATATAATGTGCAAGGGATTTTCATGATCTTCGTAGCTTTTGGAGAATACCAAGATATCATCAATAAATACCACCACAAAATCATCTACATATTCCTTGAAAACTCTATTAATTGGATCCATGAATATAGAGGGTTAATTATTCAATCCACAAGGGATGACTGTAAACTCATATTGCTCATACCTGGTTTGAAATGATGTCTTTGGAATGTCTTCCTTCTTCACACAAAACTGATGGTGTCCTGATCGAATGTCAATCTTTGAAAGTATTGAGATCCATGTAGTTTGTCAAATAAATAATCAATGCAAGGTAGGGGATACTTGTTCTTTATTTTTATAGCATTGATCTCCATGTAGTCGATAAATAACCTCATAGATCCATCTTTCTACTTAACAAAAAGGACAGGGGCTCCCCGTGGAGAAACACTAGGGCGAATAAATCTCTTATTACTCAATTCCTCTTGTAGTTTATTTTGTTAAAATAATTCCATAGTGGCCATTCTAATAGGGTTCTTCGATATAGGCCTTGAACCAAAAAATAAATCAATGGAAAACACAATTTCTCGTTCTAGAGAATGTCCGGGTAAATCTTCTAGAAACATATAAACATATTCTCTCACAATAGGCACATCCACTATTTGAACATTCCTTTCCTCACCCACAGTATTTCATTCTATTACTCCCCAATAACGGAATTTAGTTGAGCTACTTGGGGTGGATCTAGATAAGAATTAGGTGGTGACGATTCAGCTCTAAAGATAAGGTGTTCCTTATCATCATCATCAAAAATCATAAGCTCCTTCTTTTTACAATAAATATTCACACCATGGTCCGAAAGCCAATCCATACCGAGTATTTAATAAAACTCGATAATAGGGATGTCGATGAGATCAGCAGATAAAGAACATTTATGTGCTCTAATGGGGATAGATTCACAAAACATTGTTGTAATGATACTTCCCCTAATATTTTTGACTGAAATCTCCCTTGTTAAATCAAATTGAAAATATCTAATTTTCTTAGCAAACTGGGAAGATATGTAACAATGTGATGATTCAAAATCAAATAAAGCATTGGCTAAAATTGAGGAAACCATTAAATAACCTGCCACCACATCTTTCGGAGCTTCTACCTCAGCAGTATTGATCATATAATATTGGCCTTAATCCCTTTTCCTTTTATGAGGTAAGTTTCCCTTACACATAGGACATTCATTTTCTTAATTTCGCATCTCCCTGTATTTGTAGCATTGAACATCGGTAGATACTTTCTTCCCCTTGTAATCACGAGTTTGGTGGCCTTTTTCACCGCACATGTAACAGACTCCCATTCCTTTCAAGCAAGTACCGGATTGTTTCTTCCCACTTTACTGTAGGATGGATAATAAACTTTTCCCTTCTTCTCTTTATTTCCATTTCAAGAGTGATCAACATATATCTTCTTCTCTTTATTTTCTTTAAAGCCGTAATACATAGAAAATTTTTTTTATGTATTGATAGCACATGAGAAAATATCTCCATACGACAAGAAGGATTGTAACACTAATCTTCAATGAAGAAATGGTTTTAACCCATAAAAGAAACGATCAATATTAATTCATGGGTTACGTATATAATCTCTAGCATAACTTTCTAACCTTTTAAAGTTAGCCTCATACTTTGCAACATTCTCATCCTCCTTTTCTCTCAGACTCAGAAATTGCCTTTCCATATCTACTCGATGGTCACGAGGAAAGTTTTTTTCTAAGAAAATCTCTTTGTAAACCCTCCATTCCATATTTTATTATTCATCATCTTCCTTTGTGTTTTGAATCAATGACCATCATTGGTCAGCATATCCAGTGAGGCAGTAAACATACATGAAAATTTTTTCCTTTCACTATTCCCCAATGCATGGAATATTTTTTCTAAGTAATTTATCAATTTCTCAGCTACTAAGGGTTTTTTACTCCCATTTAATGTTGGTGGTTATTGCCACATTAAGCGGTCTAACATTGATCCTCCACACTGAGGATCAGGGTGCTCCATACGGGTAAGGTTATTATTCATAACCTGAGTTAGTTGTCCTAGTATGGTGATTATCTGGTCACCACCAGTTTCATCACCAGCTCCACAATAATTATCTTGAGTAGGAAGAAAATTACTTCAAGGAGTGCGTACATTGATACAGTTTCCGTTTCTTCCACTCGGTTCCATTTCTAAACAATGGTATACAATAGATTAGTTTATGAATCACAATACATAAATCCAAACATGAAAAACACTTAACATAAATTGAACAGTTTATGGATATAACCCATAACAATAAAAATGTTTTCTTTGAAGAAGTATATACTCATAAACCCTTTATAATAGTTTGTAATGAAAATGATAATTATTCTAAGCATATCCCCTGGAGTGGCATAACCAAGAGTGTATCAGGTCCCGTTGTCATGCACCAGTTCTCGTTTGTGCCTAGATCAAAGCTGTGTTTTTGGGTTTTACCCCTAGGTACATATGTGCTAGAGTCACCTCTACCTGCTCGTATCCAGACATGGATTTATTTCTCGGAAAACACACAAAATCTCTATAATAACAAAATTCTAAAATGTTCTTCTATATTAATCCTCAAAGTCCATCTTCAGTCTATGTTCTCAAATTAGAGTTTATCTAAATATAGTTTCTAATGTTTGTACTAAACTTCCTCAGATATCAACTATAACGCCCCGACCCTAGTTACCCAGAGTTGGTGTGTTAATATATAACATTGTCATGATCAAAAAAGATCATGTCTCGAAAGACCGATTAGTTTAGTAGCCTTGGAATCACTAGAAACATTCATAAAGTTTACATTACATCAAAAAGTGAAATATACAACAACATCGTGTCTCCACACTCATATCCCCTTATAGTATCCCTACAGGTCAATCATAAAATACTTCTTCACATCCTGTGAAAATGAAACATAGAAATGGGTGAGCTCAAATTCCCAGTAAGGATAACAATATAGCAGAAACTTTTATAAATAAACATAAACATTTAATGCAATGCATAACTAAAACAAAATCCTTTTAAACATGAACTTAATAATAATATGGAAAAGATAAAATGAAATAATGTCATTTACTTATTCACATGGATATTCTACTTTTCAAATAATCACATGCAATATAAATAACCACATTCATAATGATGGAATGCATAATGCAAGACTATCATAACCAAATAGTCAAGGCCTTGTGCCAAGACTACAAATCAGATTTTTTTCAAGGCCTTGTGCCAAGACACTAGTTTGTCTCATGAGACATACAGATGCATTGATGAGCTATATCGGGCTCCACCTTTCACTTATTAAGTCCAGTGCATTCCTCATATGAACTGGTTTAAACATAACATAAACATTCATATTAAAAATAGCATACGAAATGTCAATACATTCTCCATAAACCATGAATGGTATAAAAATAACACATCCAAAGTAAAACATATCACAAAACCATCAATACAATATGGAAGTTTTGTATTATAATAAATAAACTTCAAATAAGCTTAAAATCCATCAAAAGATGTTGACATAGATGAAATCAAAACTATTTGAGAGAAATATCTCTTTTTTTGAAATCATTTAAAAGTCAGATAAATATAAAAGAAAACCTTTACTTAGAAAATATTTTTATAATATTGTAAGGGAAGCTTCATCGATTTTATAATAGAAAAAAATAGCCTCACCCGCCATAGAATATAAGAAGACATTCTTATCATAATTTTTTAAAAAATGTTAAAAAGGGCCTTGTTTGGAAAACGAAGGAATCATTCCTTTATAAACATCATATAAAAAGTCAAAAAGGGTATAAATGACATTACCCATAGTCTATAAAATAGTAAGAGTGATTTGAAATACCTTTTTAAGGTACATGGATGTGGATGATAAAGATGTCGGAGTAGATAATTACGTATAAACAATCTCAGATAATGAAGAGATTGTAAAATAAACCCTTACCTTATACTTTTCCATGGTTGAGGGTAGGTTAACCTCCTGTATAATGGTGAAATAATTTTTATTATATTATACAAGAATGATATACATTAATATGATATCATATATGATCTTTTAACATTTATTTGTTAATAATATCTTCATATTATCATCGTTTCGGGTGTTAACGGATTCGTTTTCCTTTATATTGTTTGTTATGTGAGCCATATTTGTTATGGATGGGATGTATATTATTAATATCAATAATTATATCACGTCTCTAAAAATCATTTTTAATCATCAAATGAAATTTAGTCTTGAATGGATACAATGGGGAAGGAATCTCATTGCGTTCGTGGAGACGATAATCCGTACGTACGCACGAGCGACGATATCATTATTTTGATATTAAAATAATATATAATTGGATGGTATATCATATATAAAAATAATTATCATGTTATATGTATTATTTACATGAATTAAACATCATTATTATACCAATTCAAATAATAATGTAATGAATAACAATTACACCACGACGTGGAGACGGTAGGCCGTACGTACGCACGTACGATGACATGTCATTCATAAAATGGATATAATACTGAATATGGTTGTAAAATATTTATAATAACATCATATTATATAAAATATACTGGAGTTATTATTTTAGAATGGAAATAACTAAGAAAGAAGAAGATGAAGAAGAAAGGATCTTGAAAGTAGGTGGTGAAAACATTACCTCTTATTCGGGATCTTCCTTTTGATTTGATCAAAAGGGATCCATAGGATGGATTTCGGATCAAAATAAGGCCTCTAAGTCGAAGTGAGGGATGTTGAGAGAATATTTGGGTAGGGTTTTTCCAAACCAAAAGGATTTTAAGGTATGAAGAATTGGATAGATGTGGTGTCCTTTTATAAGGGGGAGGAGAGACTCTTTTGAAAAAACTTAAAAATATTATTTTATAATAAATTCATATTCAGTGTATAATGGCTAAAAAGTGGATTATGCAAAGTATAAGGTGGGGATAAGTTGAAAACAACTCAACCAATAGGTTTTACCTAGGTTTGGGACAATTTATTAACCATATCATTTAGTTTTAACTCTAAGTGAATTAGTTTGACACTTTCAATGTCACTTTGTATTTTTATATTATATAGTTAATAAACATACTATAAACCTTCATGCGACCCCCATGTGGTCCATTAATAATACACCTATAATTATATATGTCCTCTGGCCGAACCTTAGATTTTTAGGAGTAGAATATCAATTAATAATATAATTTTTTAAAAAAAACTCACTTATGTCAATTTTGACACTATTTAATAATTGATTTTTGTTAAAGTCATAAAAAAATTATTAATTCTTACCAAATTTATTTAAGTAATCCTAACATGCCATATTAACCAATAAAAATCGTGGATTTCATCAAGAATTTCAAATTATATTTATTTTAACAGTTATAATACTAATTATTTGATTCTTTCATTAATAAGGAAAATACCACATCATTATTGTGTCATAAATAAATTTAACTATTCAATGTCAAAAAATTATAAATAAAATACCATTATGTAGGAAATATTTTTATATTTTTAATTAATATTTATTTTTTAAAATATAACATATATAACCATACTTAAAAATTGTTTTCCTAAAAGATATATACTTTTGTCATTTTTGTATTTACATTAACTTAATTAATATAAAGTGTCATTATCACTTACCAGTGGCACCCTGTAGTCCCAAAATCGACCAAAAGATGTTCAGGGTCAGACATGTTTCAACCAATTGGGATAGGACACATTTTAGGATAATTTAATATAATTATAATATTATTTTATTATCCTTATTTACCTGATTTACCTTTTAACCCTGTTAAATAAAATATTTACCGAACTAATTATACAAAATGTCTAAAAATAAAAATTACCAATTTATACAATTTGGGCCTCCTGAATCTAAATATGGAATCCATTTTTCAAAATACAAAACACCTAAGTGGCAAAAATTACTTTAAAATTAATTCCCGTTGTGAAAACAAAAAGCGTGTTTTTAATAAACAATAACTATCAAAAGAATGACACTTTTTTATGTCTAGTATAAATGTGAAATTATGTCCAAAGACAAAAATGGTATTAAATGGTAAAAATATATTCTAAATATACTTTAAAACCACTAAAATTCATAATTTATCACTATTAATAATTTCAATTAATCTAGTTGTTTTTAATTAAAAATTAGTAATTGTCACTATTCATCAAAATATTAAAGTTATCAGAAAAGTACCAAAAATCCACCCTAAACTAATTTAGATATTCTGAATCCAAAAAAAAATTCCATTTTGAAAGGTAATTTTTTTAAAATATCAAAAAATGGGTTTTACTATTCATAACAGCAAGTTTGATTGGTTTTGGTGTGTTAGAACTCGAAGTTACGTACAACACACACTATTGTATTTTTCAAAGAGAAGCGTATCGTGGAAGCTTGTGGTGTTAATTTCTCCCCACCTTCAAATAATTTCATCCTCGAAATTTTTGGAATACTACCGCATGAAATGACTCGGGTGGTTCTTCATCATATGTTATTCGAGTTCCCACGTTGCATCTTCCATCTTATAGTTTCTCCATAAAACTTTTACCAGATGATTCGTCCGGTTTCTCAACACTTTTTTTCTGGTATCAAGATTCCTAAAAAGATCTTCACAATAAGACAGATCAGGTTCTAGTTCCACTTCCTCATAGCTGAGTACATGTGTTGGGTCAGGCATGTATTTTCTCAATAGTGATACGTAGAACACATCGTGAACTGGGGAGAGATTTGGTGGCATTTCCATAAGGTAAGCTACATCCCCAATTCGTTCTAGAATATCAAAAGGTCTTATGTACCTGGGACCCTGTTTACCTTTCTTACCAAAACGTATAACTCCCTTCCATGGAGATACCTTCAAGAAAACATGATCTCATACCTGAAATTCCAAATCCTTCCTTCAGTTGTCAGCATATCTCTTCTGCTTACATTGAGATGCCTTGATGTGGTTTTGGATTACCATCACCTTTTCCATCATTTCCTCCACCAGTTCTAGTATTAAAAGTTTTCATTCACCAACTTCATCCCAACAGGTTGGTGTGCGACATCTCTTTCCGTATAACGCTTCATATGGTGCCATCTGAATACTCGAATGGAAACTATTATTATAGGAAAATTCCACCAAAGGAAAATATTGATCCCACATACCCTGAAAGTCATGTGACCATGATCTCAACATGTCTTATAAGATTTTAATATTCTGTTCTGATTGTCCATCTATTTGAGGGTGGTAGGCAGTGGTCAAACGAAGTTCAGTATCCAAGGCCTCTTGAAGACTCTTCCAGAATCATGAAGTAAAACAGGGATCACGATCCTAAAAATTCGATAGGGTTACTCCATGAAGTCTCACAAAATCATTAATATATAGTCTTGCTAGAAGTTCAGTGGTAGATATTCTCTTGTAGCATGAAAATGTGTTGACTTTGTAAGACAATCAACAATAACCCATATTGCATCGTTATTTCTAAGAGTCTTTGGTAGTCCCATGACACAGTCCATCGTGATATTATCCCATTTCCACTCAGGTATGGGAAGAGGTTGCAATACTCCACCAGGACGTTGCCTTCAATATTTCACTTATTGACAAACCATGCATCTTGACACAAAATAAAAAATCTCCCACTTCATGTAGTCCCACCAAAAATGATCCTTCATATCCAAATACATTTTGGTGCCCCATGGTGTATAGATAAATTTGAACTACGAGCATCATCCAACAATTCCCTTTTTATATCAGGTATATCAGGAACACAAAGATTCTTCCAAAATTTCAAAATTCCATCTTCATACACAAATTCAATCAATCTCCCCTCTTTTAAAGCATTAATCTTCTTTTGAAATTCATCATCATCAGTCTGAGAACTTTTTATCCTATCTAGTAAAGATGGTTTGGCTACCATTAGAAAAGGTATCTATGTTCCACCTTCCATGGTTATTCCCATACCCTACGTTACTTGATCCATGAAAATAGGATCTGTCTCAACTCTCATCTTTTTCAAAACTCCATGATCCTTTCTGCTAAATGAATATGAATCTTTATTTTCCTTCCCCAGGTGATAGTGTATCATGCTATCATAATCCTTAGGTAGTTAAATCCATATCCCTTTACTCATGTTGAGTTCTTTCTGTGAGAAAATATTCTTAAAACTTCTGTGATCAGTATAAATCTCACATTTCTCACCATAGAGATAATGTCTCCATATCAAGAAAGAAAATATTACATCATCTAACTCAAGATCGTGAGTAGGATAGTCCTTCTCATGTTTTGTTAGTTGTCGTGATGCAGAGGAAATTACCCTATCATTCTGCATAAGGACACAACCTAGTCCTCTCGTTGATGCATCACTATAAATAATGAACCCATCATTCCCCGATGGTAGAGTCAATATAGGAGCATTGACTAATCTTTTCTTCAGTTCTTCAAAAAATTCTTCACACTCTTTTGTCCAAACAAATTTAACCCCTTTACGTATGAGCTTTGTTAATGGGTTAGCAAATCAGGAAAAATTCTAGACAAAATGTTGATACTAACTTGCTAAGACAATAAAACTGCATACCTTAGTTATACTCGTCGGTGCTGGCCATTAATGGATTTCCTTGTTCATAGAAGGATCAACGGAGATTCCATCTTTGTATACAATATGTCCACGAAAAGAAATCTCATGAAGCAAAAATTTACACTTGCTAAACTTCCCATATAATTCATTTCTTCTCATAGTCTTCAATATAATGTGCAAGGGATTTTCATGATCTTCATAGCTTTTGGAGTATACCAAGATATCATCAATAAATACCACAACAAAATCATCTAGATATTCCTTGAAAACTCTATTCATTGGATACATGAATACAGAGGGTTAATTAGTCAATCCACAAGGCATGACTGTAAACTCGTATTGCTCATACCTGGTTTGAAATGATGTCTTCAGAATGTCTTCCTTCATCACACACAACTGATGGTATCCTGATCGAATGTCAATCTTTGAAAGTATTGAGCTCCATGCAGTTGGTAAAATAAATAATCAATGCGAGGTAGGGGATACTTGTTCATTATTGTTATAGAATTGATCTCCATGTAGTCGATAAATAACCTCATAGATCCATCTTTCTACTTAACAAAAAAGATAGGGGCTCCCCGTGGAGAAACACTATGGTGAATAAATCCCTTATTACTCTATTCCTCTTGTTGTTTATTTAGTTAAAATAATTCCACAGTGGCCATTCTAATAGGGTTCTTAGATAGTCCTTGAACTAGGAATTAAATCAATGGAAAACTCAATTTCTCGTTCTATAGGATGTTCGAGTAAATCTTATAGAAACACATCAACATATTCTCTCACAATAGGCACATCCACTATTTGAACATTCCTTTCCTCACCCACATTATTTCATTCTATTACTCCCCAATAATTGAATTTAGTTGAGCTACTAGGGGTGGATCTAGATAAGAATTAGGTGGTGACGATTCAGCTCTAAAGATAATGTGTTCCTTATCATCATCATAAAAAATTGTAAGCTCCTTCTTTTTACAATAAATCTTCGCATCATGGTCCGAAAGCCAATCCATACCGAGTATATAATAAAACTCAATCATAGGTATGCCGATGAGATCAGCAGATAAAGAACATTTATTTGCTCTAATGGGGATAGATTCACAAAACATTGTTATAATGATACTTACCATAAGAGTTTTGACTAAAATCTCCCTTGTTAAATCAATTTGAAAACATATAATTTTCTTAGAAAACTAGGAAGATATGAAACAATGTGATGATTCAAAATCAAATAAAGCATTGGCTAAACTTGAGGAAACCATTAAATAACCTGCCACCACGTCTTTCGGTGCTTTTACCTCAGCAGTATTGATCGTATAATCTTGGACTTAATCCCTTTTCCTTTTATGAGGTAAGTTTACATGACACTTTGGACATTCATTTTCATAATTTACCATCTCCCTATAGTTGTATCATTGATCGTCGGTAGATTCTTTCTTCCCCTTGTAATCACAAGTTTGGTGGCCTTTTTCACCACACTTTTAACAGACTCACATTCCTTTCAAGCATGTACCGGAGTGTTTCTTCCCACTTTACTGTAGGATGGATAATAAAATTTTCCATTCTTCTCTTTATTTCCATTTCAAGATTGATTAGTATATCTCTTCTTCTCTTTATTTTCTTTAAAGTCGTAAGACATAGAAAATTATTTTTTATGTATTGATAGCACATGAGAAAATATATTCATACGACAAGAAGGATTGTAACACTAATGCTCGATGAAGAAATGGTTTTAACACATAAACGAAATGATCAATATTACTTCATGGGTTATGTATATAATCTCTATCATAACTTGCTAACCTTTTAAAATTAGCCTCATACTTTGTGAAATTCTCATCCTCCTTTAGTCACAGACTCAGAAAATGCCTTTCCATATCTACTCAATGGTCACGAGGAAAGTTTTTTTCTATGAAAATCTCTTTGTACACCCTCCATTCCATATTTTATTATTCATCATCTTCCTTTGTGTTTTGAATCAATGACCATCATTGATCAGCATATCCAGTGAGGCAGTAAACATCCATGAAAAAATTTTCCTTTCACTATTCCCCAATGCATGGAATATTTTCTCTGAGGAATTTATCAATTGCTCAGCTACTAAGTGATTTGTACTCCCATTTAATGTTGGTGGTTATTGCCTCATGAAGCGGTCTAACATTGATCCTTCACACTGCAGATCACGGTACTACATACGGGTATGGTTATTATTAATAACCTAAGTTAGTTGTCCCAGTATGGTGATTATCTGGTCAGCACCAGTTTTATCACCAGCTCCACTATAATTATCTTGAGTAGGATGAAAATACCTACATGGAGTGTGTACATTGATACAGTTTCCAATTCTTCCACTAGGTGCCATTTCTACACAATGGTATACTATAGATTAGTTTATGAATCACAATACATAAATCCAAACTTTTAAAACACTTAACATAAATTGAACAGTTTATGGATATAATCCATAATAATAATAAAAAATTCTTTGAGGAAGTATATACTCATAAACCCTTCATAATAGTTTATAAAGAAAATGAGAATTATTCTAAGCATATCCCCTGGAGTGTCATAACCAAGAGTGCAGCAGGTCCCGTTGTCGTGCACCAGTTCCCGTTTGTGCCTAGATCAAAGTGGTGTTTTCTGGTTTTACCCCTATGTACATATGTGCCAGAGTCACCTCTACCTGCTCGTATCCAGACAGGGATGTATTTCTCGGAAGACTCACAAAATCTCTACAGTAACAAAATTCTAGGATGTTCTTCTATACTAATCCTCAAAGTCCATCTTCGGTCTATGTGCTCAAATTAGAGTTTATCTAAATCTAGCTTCTAATGTTTGTACTAAACTTCCTTAGATACCAACTATATCACCCCGAACCCAGTTACCCGGAGTCGGTGCCTTAATACATAACATTTTCATGATCACAAAAGATCATGTATCGAATGACCGATTATTTTAGTAGCCTTGGAATCACTAGATACATTCATAAAGTTTACATTACATCAATAAGTGAAATATACAAGAACATATTGTCTCCACACTCATATCCCCTTATACTATCCCAACAGGTCAATCATAAAATACTTCTTCACATCCTGGGAAAATGAAACATAGAAATGGGTGAGCTCAAATTCCCAGTAAGGATAACAATATAGCAGAAACTTTCATAAATAAGCATAAACATTTAATGCAATGCATAACTAAAACAAAATCCTTTTAAACTTGAAATTAAAAATAATATGGAAAAGATAAAATGAAATAATGTCATTTACTTATTCACATGGATATTCTAATTATCAAACAATCACATGCAATATAAATAACCACTTTCATAACGATGGAATGCATAATGCAAGACTATCATAACCAAATAGTCAAGGCCTTATGCCAAGACTACAAATCAGATTTTTTCAAGGCCTTGTGCCAAGACACTAGTTTGTCTCATGAGACATACCGATGAATAGATGAGCTATATCAGGCTCCACCTTTCACTTATTATGTCCCATGCATTCCTCATATGAACTGGTTTAAACATTACATAAACATTCATATTAAAAATAGCATACGAAATGTCAATACATTCCCCATAAACCAAGAATGGTATAAAAATAACACATCCAAAGTAAAAAATATCACAAAACCATCAATAAAATATGGAAGTATTGTATTATAATAAATAAACTTCAAATAAGCTTAAAATCCATCAAAAGATGATGACATAGATGAAATCAAAACTATTTGAGAAAAATATCTCTTTTTTTGGAATCATTTAAAAGTCAGATAATCATAAAAGAAAACATTTACTTTGAAAATATTCTTATAAGATTGTAAGGGATGCTTTGTAGATTTTATAATATCAGAAAATAGCCACACCCTCCAAATAAGATAAGAAGACATTCTTACCATAATTTTGTCAAAAAGGTTACAAAGGACCTTGTTTGGAAAAGAAGGAATCATTCATTTATAAACATCATATAAAAAGTCAAAAAGGGTATAAATTAATTTACCCATAGTCTATAAAATAGTAAGAGTGATTTGAAAACCTTTTTAAGATACATGGATGTGGATGATAAAGATGTCGGAGTAGATAATTACGTATAAACAATCTCGGATAATGAAGAGATTGTGAAATAAACCCTTACCAAGTACTTTTCCATGGTTGAGGGTAGGTTAACCTCCTGTATAATAGTGAAATAATTTTTATTATATTATAAAAGAATCATATACATTAATATGATATCATATATGATCTTTGAACATTGATTTGTTAATAATATCTTCGTATTATCATCGTTCTGGGTGTTAACGGATTCGTTTTCCTTTATATTCTTTTTTATGTGAGCCATATTTGGTATGGATGGGATGTATATTATTAATATCAAAAATTATATCACATCTCTAAAAATTATTTTTAATCATCAAATGAAATTTAGTCTTGAGTGGATACGATGGGGAAGGAATCTCATCGCGTTCATGGAGACGATAATCTGTACGTATGCACGAGCGACAATATCATTCTTTTGATATTAAAATAATATATAATTGGATGGTATATAATATATACAAATAATTAATATGTTATTTGTATTATTTACATCAATTAAAAATTATTATTATACCAATCAAAATAATAAAGTAATGAATAACAATTACACCACGATGTGGAGACGGTAGGCCGTACGTACGCACGTACGGTGACATGTCATTCAATGTATGGATATAATACTGAATATGGTTGTAAAATATTTATAATAACATCATATTATATAAAATATACTGTATTTATTATTTTAGAATGGAAATAACTAATAAAGAAGAAGTTGAAGAAGAAAGGAACATGAAAGTAGGTGGTGAAAACATTACCTCTTATTCGGGTTCTTCCTTTTGATTTGATTAAAAGGGATCTATAGGTTGGCTTTATGATCAAAATAAGTCCTCTAGGATGAAGTGAGGGACGTTGAGAGAATATTTGGGCAGGGTTTGGCCGAAAAAAATGGCTTTTACGGTATGAAGAATTGGATAGATGTGGTGTCCTTTTATAAGGGGGAGGACGGGCTCTTTAGAAAAAACATAAAGTATTATTTTATAATAAATTCATATTGGGTTTCTAATGGCTCCAATGTGGATTATTCAAAGTATATGGTGGGGATAATTTGAAAACCACTCGACAAAAAGGTTTTACACAGGTTTGGGATAGTTTATTAAACTTATATTTTAGTCTTAACTCTAAGTTATTTAGTTTGACACTTACCATGTAACTTTCTATTTTTATATTATATATTTAATAAACATAATATAAACTTCCAAGAGACCCCCAAGTAGTACACTAATAATAAAACTATCATTATATAAGTCCTTTGGATGATCCATAGATTTTTAGGAATAGAATTTCAATTAATAATATAATATTTGTTTTAAAAACTCATTTATGTCAATTTTGACACTATTTAATAATTGATTTTTGTTAAAGTTATAACAACATTATTAATTAAAAAAAATTATTTATGTAATCCTAAAAAGCCATATTAACCAATTAAATTCATTGATGTCATCAGGACTTTAAAATTATATTTATTTTAACATTTATAATACTAATTATTTGATTCATTCATTAATAAAGAAAATACCGCATCATTATTGTGTCATAAATAAATTTAATTATTCAATGTCTAAATGATATAAATAAAATACCATTATGTATAAAAAATTTTAGATTTATAATGAATATTTCTAGTCATAAATATAACACATATAACCCTATTTAATATTTTTTTTCTAAAAGATATATACTTATTTCATTTTTATATTTACTTTAACTTAATAAATATAAAGTGTCATTATCACTTACAAGGGGCTCCATGGGGTCCCAAAATTGACCCAAATATGCCCAGGGTCGGACATGTATCATCCAATAGGGTTAGGAGACGTTTTAGTGTAATTTAATATTACTATAATATTATTTTTTTACCCTTATTTACCGGATTTACCGTTTAACCCTGATAAATAAAATATTTACCGAAGTAATTATTCAAAATGTCAAAAAATAAAAGTTACCTATTTATACAATTTGGAACTCCTGATTCTAAATATGGAATCCATTTTTCTAAATTGAAAACACATAAGTGGCAGAAATTAAATTAAAATTAATTCCCGTTGTTAAAACAAAAAACGTGTTTTTAAGAAACAACAACTATCAAAAGATTGACACTTGTTTATGTCCGGTTTAAAAGTGAAATTATATACAATGACCAAGATTGTACTAAATGGTAAAAATATATTATAAATATACTTTAAAACCACTCAAATACATTTTTTATCACCATTAATTATTTCAATTAAAAAAATTGTTTTAATTAAAATTTAGTAATTGTTACTATTCATCAAAATATGAAAGTTATCATAAAAGTACCAAAAATTCACCCTAATATTATTTTGATATTGCAAATCCAAAAATGAAGTCCATTTGTAATGATAAATTTTTTAAAATTTCAAAAAGTGGGTATTACTATTCATAATGGCTAGTGTGATTGGTTGTGGTGTGTTAGAACTCGAAGTTGCGTACAACACACGCTATTGTATTATTCAAAAAGAAGCATCCCGTGGAAGCATGGGGTGTTACAATAGTGCAACCAAGATTTATCGCCAACCACTAGACAATATGAAGTCCCTGGTTAGTATGACTTATTTTTTTACTTAAAGGATTTTATGGAGCTTGAATAATTTTATTTTTGGACTTATGTTTTACAAAATGGATATCTTTAGCATAGGAAAATGAATATGTGATTAAGTGATAAATGATATATTGGAAAACATTTACACTTTTAGGAACACTTTATGATTAAGGAAAATAGAATACTACGAGATTTCATTTGAGGAGTAATTGAGGAATTATATTTTGGGAAGAATCTATGTTATTATTGTGGACTTATATAAATTAAGTGTATTTATGGAATTGATTAAACAATCATGAATTTTTTATTCAGTTAATTACTTTTCAGTATGTGATGTTAAGAGTAGTTGAGGTTATAGTATGATAAATGAGAAGATTTATAATAGGAGACTATTTGATCAAATCCTTCTGATTTTTTGGTTTGTATATTATTTGGATTATTTTGAATAGTTTTAAGGAAAATTGTGTATTGAATAGTCTTTGTTTAACATTGGATATTTTTTGTTCAATTTTGTATAGTAAGATTAGTATTTATTTTTATAAAGGATTTCTCTTTTTGGGATTATCTGATCTTGTACAAACCATTTTGGTTTTGGTTAATGTCTGAAGATAGGAAAAATATATAGTTCATCTATTGTGGATTATGTAATTCCATAGATGATTATTATATCACATTATATGTGACCAGGTCATATTGAATAATAATCATTTGGAGAAAAGATTATTTTGTAGTTGATTTTTTTTAAAGGATGAAAATCTACAAGGAAAGTATGTATTTTTATTATGTTCATAGTCGATCTCATAAATAAATTCCTCAAAATTATTAAATGGAACACAAAAAAACATTTTCTATTTACTTTTACTACTTTGGAATTGGGTACCTTTTAACCCATCACATTTTTATGGTATTTTTATAGTTAGCATTTTCATGATCATATTTTATATCACTCTCCATCAAAAATTGGTGGTTAGTTCTATTCTATCTCAATGTTTTCCTACATGGAATCCTAGTTTTTATTATCTTAAGTGACCTTTTTTACTTCCCCTTATTTCTTTAAATGTGATTATTTTATTGAATCATTTTCCTGATTTCGGATTTTCAATGATGCTTCTGAGAAAAAATTTAAAATTGTGAGGGAATAATTTCAAAAAGGGGGGAATGATGTTACATACCAGGTACTTATTAAATAATAATTTTTCATATATATTAAAATTTAGGAATAATATATTAATATTAGGTTAAATAGAAAACTTTTCTGATAACATACTCAAGAAGAAACAACAGGTGTCTTTGAAATCTTACGTTGAACTCATCTTAGAGTTATATCAAAAAATAATATATTAATATTAGTATTTAAAATGGTTGTTAATATTAGTATTTTTATGGCGAAGCCTTTCAAATAAAAATTTTTCACTTTTATTTGTTATATGTGAAAAAAAAAAATTTAAATAATTTAGACATCGGAATTTAATTTGGATGAAATTTTGGTATTTTATAGAAAAAGTTCTTTTTTAATGAATAGACAAAACTACTGCATTTAAATTCAAAACTGCCTTTTCATCTATATTTTTTATATAGTTATATTTTCATTTTAATTGGTTTTATTTTATAATTGGATTATATTATTATCATTTAGTCCAATGTTTTTCATTTAATGTAATTTGACGTTGCAATTTGACATAAACACATGTCAATAGTTTCTTAGTTTTTACTTTTTAAAAACATACATTATGGTTTTGACAACATGTATTAATTATAAATTAATTACTACAAACAATATGTATTGAATTTGGAAAAATATATTCTATATTAGGAATCAGGCGGTCAATATTTTTTAAATATGTTCCATTTGTTTTTAGACATTATGAATAGTAACAATAGTAATTTTTTACTTTACTGTGGTAAATGGGTAAATATGGTAAATAAGGGTAAAAAATAATCTTATAATAATAATAACCAACCCTAACATGTGTCTTAATCCTATTTCATGAGATATTACATACCATGGGAATCCTTGGGTGAATTTTGGGACCCCATGGATTCACATGAGTGTGATAATGAAAAGTTATACTAAATAATTAACATTAAAGAGAAATATGACATAAATTAGTATATTTTACTAAATCAATTTTTATGTGGGATTTTGTAATAAATATTACTAAATATGAATATTAATTAGAAATCTAAAACGATTTCCTACATCATTGTATTGTTTTAATAATTTTTTGACATAAAATGAATAATTTTATATTAGACACAATGATGATGTTGCGATTACCTTATTAACTAATTATTTAAATAAATGAGATTATAAAAATTATATAAATTTATTTGGAAACTTTTTATTCCATACAAGAATTTTATTGATGCGTATTACATGTTAGCATAGAATCAATGATGTTTTTTTGAAACAATCATGTTGTTATGAATTTTTAAAAGTCATGATATGAATAGTGTAAACATTTACACAATGAGTTTTTAATACAAATACTATTTTATTAAAATATAAAAAAAATTAATAATATTACCAATTACATATATAATATTGAAATTTTCATTAATTAACCACTTTATTTTTTACTATAATTTTATAGGATCTTTGTTAACCATATAGTATCAATATAAAAGAAGAAATGGTAAGAGTCAAATTAGTAAACTAATGGTTAATACTAAAAGATAAGACTAAATTTGTGACATATAAAAGCCTCAAACCTATTGTATGTGATGTTTTATACCCAAAAATAATATTATCGTTGAAATAAATTACTTTTTGACCATTTGAAACCAAAAATCATTTTATAATAAAATAATATTTAAATACCTTCCTAAAGTGCCCCTCCTCACTCTTCTAAAAGGACATCACCTCTACCCATATAATCACACCTCTAAATCCCATTGGGTCATCCAATATCTACCAAAATAAGCTCCCAATATCCCTCTCTTCCTAATAGAAGCATTATCAAAGGCATAAGGCAACTCAAGAAATCCTTTTGGCTCAAATCAAAAGGGAGTTACACGTTATAGAGGTAATGTCTTTACTAAAGTTCATTCCATTATTTTACTTATTCACACTCTATTATATTTTATTCCTTGATTAAATGAAAAAAATATCCTAAATAAAATAGGATTTTATTTTGAGATTAATTAGAACTACACTTACACACACCTCCATCTAATGGATACGAACATATTGTTTCTATGTATGGAAAACTACTAACTCATGAAACAATTATTGTTCGATTTTCCCCTACCAACTCTCATGGTGGTCATCATTATTAAACTATATTTATATATGTTGTTGTATATATATATATATATATTATGTATGATAATATATTTTTAAATTATAAAAATACTTTTATTATTTTCAAGATGTGTAAATCTGATAATTTCATTTGAGGAAGTGCGGACTACTGCCCCCTCAAAGTGATATAATTCATTCGTTCCATACATTGAACATATAAATGATGAAATTAATGAACATATTTATCATATATATCATATTATATTTTAATATTGTTATTTTATACCTATTTATCATTTATTTCACATTTCATTAATATGGAAAATAAATGAAACTAGCGTTCATACGTACGAACAGCTTACCATCTCCCTGAACGGTGCATTTCATTTCTTATATCAAAATGTTATGGACTATTATAAATATATATATACAAGATATATATGGTATTTAAATCATCAATACTATTATGGAGATAATTTAATATTGACCACATGGACAATTTTTTATTATAACAAGATCATTTTCGGCTCAAGTACCCAATATTGACAAAACGACTAATATTAACTTAGATAATGAAAATTTTATAACGTGGGAATATGTGATATAAAAATGAATAATAAGCATGAAAAACATTTATATGATAGTATAAATTAACTTATGTTTATTATTTTGAAAAAATGAGGAACATTTGAGACGAATCAGACTAAAGGTAATGGACTTCGTTTTAATCTCTTTTCATTGAGGCATATCACGATGTTATGTACCCTTATTATCTTATAAGGTGTATATATGTACCTTTGGACATGAAATATAATGAATTAATATATTCACATGATATTTTAAGCTTTATTTAATGATAATCATTAATGATTATTATTCAAGTGTTTCTCAAGTGGTAAGGTACTTTTTAACTAAAAACCTTGTTTTAATGTTTTGATAATTTATTCATATAAAGTCATTCTATTCTATGTTGAATTTTTCAAAATGGTTTTATGGATTTCTATGTATAGACATAATATTTTAAAAATGATAATGATCAAAATTCAATTATAAGTTTGCAACTGTAAAGAGAAGCTTTGATTAAAAAACACATTAATAAATTATTTAAATTTGGTTTTCAAATGGATATAATATTTTGATATCTTTAATTTATTTCTTATTATTGAAAATAACATGTTATTAGTGAAATGTTGATAGTTTCAATTTTTTATGTGTTGTGATTATATAATGGTACTTGGTCATTTGACCGGTGGTTACCTGATAATCTAATGATGGTAGGTTACGTGATAAATCGAATGATGGGTGGTTACATGATAAACCAAGGACGAGTGGTTATGTTATATCTTTAAATGAATTGGGTATGAAATTCGGTCGTATGAATATCCCATTTAGTGATATCTGTTGAAGTTAATCGTATGGTTATTCTCTTTATGTATGTTTATGTCCTAAGTTAACTTTATATTCTATATGATTCTTTATAATGGATTTAGGGTAATATTTTGGTTACAAAAGGGTAAGAAATGAGCTTATATTATGTAATGTGTTCTTTCTACGTAATAAAGGTGAAAATATTACATTATGATAAATTATTCACGGTTTATAGGTTGTTTTGAAAAACTAACAGTTTTCCTTCTTTATATATCCCTTATTGAGATATTTATACTCATACCAAGTCTTGAAATGTGTTTCATAAGACGTAAATAATAATATTTTCAATGATGGGATCAAGGAAAAGTTATTCTATTAAAACATTGGATGAAGTAATTTTTTTAAGTTTTTTTTCAAAAATGGATGGTGATTAAAAGTGTATACTTGTAATATTCCAGTTCTTAGGTATAATTTATGAACTAATTATCTAATTCTCTTTACCAAAAAATCCTCTATGTGAATTAATGCCAAATTATTGACTAATCTAAAGAATAATCAATGATTAAGGTTAGGGCCTTCTACATTGTAAACCTCTACATAGTGGTGATCTTTTAGATCATCCTAAAAATCATCATTGTCATGAATCTAATGAGGAAATTATCCTAGATCCATACTAGAAAAAATAACAAATTATTAGATCACATAAACATGAATGATGAGATATTTTAAATTATTTAATTAATTAATTTATTATCAGTTTATTATTTTAACCTATCAAAAGGTCAAACTATTTGAAAAAAAATCTCAATGATGAATAATGCAAGATACATTTTCTAGGGTTGAATCGTATAATTAGTTTCACGTCATTTAGTAGGACTAGTATCCTTAAATTTCCATGTGTTCAATCACAGGGGGCCCAGAATACCTATGTCATAATCATTCTTCAATGTTTAAATCACTTAATAAACAAGGATGACCTTATTTTCCATCCAAACCATGAAATCACACATGCAAAAAGATCTAAAATCCATCCATTTTCTCAACCTGATCCTTTTATACCCCTCCATCAAAACAGCTCCGTACTATGTGTACCCATCTAAACCTGACAATTAGAGAATGATAATTTTGACCACCTATGTCCTACCTGCAGAAGACCATGGGTGTGTGACCAACACATTGGGTTAAACAACCTTCATATGGGAAGCATAAACCTCTATGGTAACATAAATAAGAATTATATATGAATGATACACCAAAAAAACCATCGAGGACATATATATGAAGTGATGCCAAGTGAAAACAACCAATTTATTAATGTACTATAACAACTACATAGAAAACCACAAATACCAAATTTGTAAATAAGGTAGGGGCCATGATGCAACAAAATAACAAAGAAAACACGTGCTATAAATATTCACCCCTATATCCAACATACAACAACTAACATAAAAATACTTTTTATTAAAGATGTGTGAAAATAATAGCATAACCATTAAGATACTCCCTAGATCCTCTCATTGAAAAGATAAGAAAATAATTTTATAGCATAATGAAACCAACTCGTCAAATAAGTAAGTATAATATGTTCCAATCATACCTTGGAAACTCTCACCATGTATCACATACAAGAGACCATAAAATATAATAATGAAACATCAAGGGTACCTTACTCCTTCTTTCCTACTATTTTTCTACAATTCCCAAATAATTCACATCTTAAGCCATCTCCCTCCAAATATAATCATTCCCAAATACACGTAGGAAAGGATCCATAACATGCACCTAGTTCATCACATCATCACATCATCACATAAAAAAACCAGATATAGTAACCATCTAGTTTCAAGGAGGTACAAAAAACATTAGGACATGTATCATACTTCAGGTGTTATACCTCATGGGATTATATGCCACCTCAAGGCACTACAACCTAAACACCTAACACCATTAATAATCATTTGGATACAACACATGGGGATACATGTGTGTGAATAACCACATGCCATAAAATAAATCTACACACATATATGTTAAATCTGGCCTTCGTGGAAAACAACACATGAAACTACCAAAAGTGTAGACTGGGACATTGGGGTAGTTATCCATCCATTATTCCATTGGGATGTTAGAGAAATCATCCTCCTTGAGAATACTATGTGTCAGCCATCATGACAAAAATTAGTGGCAAATAATATGAAATAATATATTTTTTAGTATAAAATATGGCTCACAACCAAACTATGGGAATTACCTAGTCAAACAATCAACTACAACTATTTTCACTCGGACTCCTAGCTACTAATTCTACGACTATATAGCCTATATAAAATAAATCAATTATCCAGAAACATTCATTATAATCATTTTTTGAATAATTTTATTTTTTGAATAATTCATTAAAAATTAATTAACCATTAACATTATTCAAGATACATTACATTAATTTTAATGTATATTCCATTCCCGCTATCCAAATTATAAATAATGTCCATTATTTATAATGATTTATATCTTATCATCCTTTTCATTCCATAAAATCTAGACCACATGGTTATGAATTTTGAATTTATTATTAACATCATTGCATAAAGTAGTTACTATAGTAAAAAATTCATAAGATATGACCAATAGGAAACGAGAAACAATGAATATTCAAAAACTCTACAAGTGGTGAAATCGATTAAAAAAAAAAAAAGTGACCCAATTATCGACCATTAAACAATTTCATAAGATGAAATTTCATCTATCAACATCACATCAATGGGATATCCCAACATCAAACCATCCCATCACCTCTATTGTTATCCACATCATCCATATTCATATCCTAATACATATTTCCATCCCTGAAATCAACTACATTGATGTCTTCTAAGCCTCTCCACCCCATAACATCAACCATCATACTTAGGATCTACCATCCATGTTTCATATTATATATGTGCATCCCCAACCCATATATCATCACATAGTGTTGATAACATCTAGATCACATCAATAAATCATAAAAAACAATCATAACTAAATGTTCTATATTGGGCCTTAAAATCAAGACAACCATCACACAAAAATGAGCTCAGTTAGATTCATTCTCGTGGTATTTACCCTTCATAGAAAGAAGGTAAACTCGATGTCTCGAAATTATCATTATCAAAAAAACATATTTTATTCCACAGTAAGTAAAATATTTCATTATTCATAGGTTTCATCTAAGGGAATTCAAAGGCATCAATGTATCACAATCTATCAAAATACAAAAATTCTATTTTCATTGGAACCAGTTATATTTAAGTATATGATGAGGCATTATTAGTTGACATGTCTTTTATTTGTTCTCATGAAATATAAAAAAATATTTAAAATATTTATCAATATCATTAATCTCCTGGAGGATCAATTTCAATTATACTAGGGAAATGAGTCAATTTAAATGAATTGTCATATTATAAACATGTCTCTTTCTTAATTTAGAATCCAAAAAATCCATTAGTTTTGTCTTTAAATTATTTATTTGTATCATCATGATACTCCATTACAGGAATCAACTATATCAAAATTTTATTGGCCTCACCACCCTATAACATAAACCATCCTAGGATCAACAATCCACAAATCATATTACATCTGGGCATCCCACACTATATATCATCACAATGTGATGTTCGCATCCAGACCACATCACAAAATCATCAATAAAAAATCATATCCAAAATGGTAATGTAGGAAATAAAAATACATCTATCATTTACTCACAAATGATATTTCATACATTATATCTAGAGTATCTCAACCATCTCATGAACAGTGGAAAATCAATATATAGAAATTATTATTATCAAAAAACCCTTTTTTATTCCAAAGTGAATTAATATCTCATTATTTAAAGGTTCAAATAAGGGAAATATAATGATTCCAAGAAAAACAATATATCAAATTATAAACTATCTCTAAACATTATATTTAGTTCCATTTACTAATGTGATGAACCATTATCAATTTACATGAAATTTATTTATTGACAACAAATGGAAACAGGATTCAAAACATTTATCAATTCCATTAAGCACATGAATTATCATTTTCAATTATACATGAAAATTGAATCTATTTTGTTTCCAAAAAATTAAATGAAAAGTCATATATTTACTATTCCTCTTTCTCAATTTATTGGAAAATTAATCAATTAATTATTTCATTACATTCTTTATCCATTTTAGAAAGCTAATCCAAGAATAAAAGTATACTAATGAGAAAATCATATATATCACACCATCTAATGAATCGTGAGATAATATTTTATCATGGTATAAAGAAAAAAACATGGGATCACTATCAAAAATATTATTAATCCAGTTCAATGATTATTTGGATAATTTTATTTCCCTCTGAATGTATAAACCATACTCAAATTATGATTGATTGTAAATTATTAGAAGAAACAATACCCAATATTATAAATAAACAACCATTCATCAAATGATAACAAAAAAAATAGATCTTGATAACAAATAAAATAATGAACAACATTCATCAATAGATACAACATCAAAACTGAACCAATAAATAACCATGAGAACTCTATTAGAATCAAGAATATGAACCACAATCACGTGGAAAAAGGAATCGGTTGAAGCGTGTTGAAGAACTGTGTGATAGAAGGGAAAAAATATATTGGATCACCCTCGATCAAATAAATAATTCTGTAGATGAATCCACATCAATGGGATCCATAATATACTATGATTAATGTCTCTAAACACTTGGAAAATGACATAAGCCATTGGTTTTAGGGAAAAATGAAGGCTTAATAGAATTTAATGGTGCAGCGCACAAGGTATTTAAAAAGATTCAAACCATATTCCACATCATGTAAAATTGTTTCTTTATATATCACCAGAGAATATGTCAGTTGGAACTAATTAATCTAGAATTACTAAATATCTCAGAAAAAAATGTTAACTGACCCTAACAAGGCATTAACTGAGAACCCACTACTTGAATATTTACACAGTATGAATTATCACTAAGCCCATTATATAGCATAAAACCCCTAAAAACTCACCTAATGCCTCTTATGAGCATCATAATCTTATAAAACACTAAACATTCATATGTAGGTGGATAGATTCCCATATCTGTTGGGTAATATTGTTAGCATTACTTCCATTTCCATCCTATTGATTATCTATTAAGGATTCTTGGAATTATAAATTAAGAATAAATTAACCTCTAATTAGTGGATAGGGAAGATTAGAATAGTGCTGGGAAGGGTTTTTTATCTATAAGGTACTAAATATTGTGCCGTAGAGAAATGAGTGGTCTCATTATAGAAGATAAGGAGAGGAAATGATTGTAATTTCATAATGTTCTAATATATAATAATTTCATAATCAAGAAAAATGATTCCAAATGTTTGGATAACTGAATATATGACAGAATGGGTTGATATATACCCACGATATAGTGTTTTGGAAAATTTAGTTTTCAAAACTACCCATATCAACTAGACTTACACTCCTGCAAAAAAAATTTAACTATTAACGTGGTAAACTTTTTTTCTATTTTTTCTATTAATGTTGACAAAAAAATAAGATGAATTTGTTATCAAATTTAACTATACCATTTAAAAAAAAGAAATATGTTTTTAAAAATTCATCAAAAATGATTTATAGAAATTGATTTAAACCAATCGTATAAAATTAAAAGAAGAATATTTTATATGTAAAAATATTTTTCAAATGTATAAAAAAATTTTATACAAAAATACGTTATAAAATTAATTCTAATGACGTTTATGTGATTATTCATTATATAAATGAAATAATTTTTTATTGAATTTTTTTTAAAACTACGTTATTTATTTTAAATTATTAAAATGAAAATAAAATTTTCAATAAAATTTAGTATTTTTCAGTATATATTGAAAAATCAACCATTTAATAATATTTTGATCATTTCACTATTAATTTAGAAATTATATTTTAAAAAATGAAGTAAATTTTCTAAAATAAATTATATAAAATAGATTGAAATTATATTACTTTCACATTAAAAGAAACAATAACGATTTTGGATACAAATTTATTTTTTATAGAGTATGATGAGTTTACTAAAAATTAAGTACGTATTAATCATTATAATTTATTTATCTAAAACATTCATATTAAAATTTAAAAATATAGATATTATTTTTATTTCAACCAATTTATATAATTTGTTATAATGGTATAAAATATTATGATTCATTTAGTCTTGGTATTTTTGTGTCACCAAATATCGATTAAATGAACAACATTTGAATAGAAATATATCGTAAAAAATTAAGGTGTTATAGAGAATCCCAAAAAGAAATGACCTTGTAATATAAGTCCCTTATGACATAAATGAATTTTTAATCACAACCATTAAAAACTTAAACCATAATTGAATGTGTAAATACCACTAATAAAAAAAAATTCCGTAAATTGTATATCAAATCGTTAATTTATACACCATATAAATGAAATTATGTTCACAATATAATGTTTCTCATCGTAGTAGAAATGGGGAAACATACCCTTACCTTTAGACCAACATGATTTGTATGCTAAATTATCATTGTGTATAATAAATATATATGTATCTTATATATACAATTTATCATTATTCCTTATTATTGTAGAACCATGAGATTTTTGTGAAATATAAATTTATTGAATTAATTTAACCTTTTTGATATTTTTCATTTTACGTAATAGTGAAAATATTTTATTTTCTATTAAAACACTATGTTTGGATTGAATAAAATAAAACTAAAAGTTAATCATGAACAACATGAAACATAAATTTTATCATAATATACACAAAACACCGAGTTTAACTTTCATTAAACACAAGAATGACTTTCCTCGATGGCATGAATAACTTGCAAGACTTAGTTTTACAGAATAATAATATATTATCAAAATGATTTTATTAATATAATAAGATATACCATAATTGATAAATTATCCTTTATAAATAATGTTAACTAATTTATTAATATATATGGTTTAAATAAAGTTATTAATAAATCATAGGCTACCAATCAATTAAAAATGAATATTAAAATAGATTAAATAAAATGAAAAAATACTATTATTTTTTATGGTCACAATGCCATTTTACACTAAAAAATCAAACCAATTACAATTATGGAGTAGTATAATGTAATATTAATTTTTTAAATTCAATATAATATTTCTAATTTATATACAATATATTTAATAGAGACAAGTTATGAAAAAACCTAATTTTATGCTTAAAAACCTATATTTTAGTTCACGCATTTTTACTACCTTTTAATGGAGAACACATTTTAAATACATTTTTTAACTTTTATATTTTTAAAATAAAAAAATTAAATTAATATTTGATTTGGAAATATTTAAGTTAAGTTATGGTAATTTTTTGGTATTTTTCAATGATTTTATTTATGAATACTAAAAATACTATTTTTTAATTAAAATTTGCTATGTTGAATAATATATTTATAAGATTAAAATACATTTTAAATTTGATTTCATACCCTACTACCAACATGGCCATTAACAATGCTAGAAAAGGGAATTAAAAGAACTAGAAAAGCGTTGTTAAGTGAGGCGAAGATAAAGGTGGGTACATTTTATCAGTGCTCTGAAAAGCGTTGATAAAGGCCCCTTTTATAAACATTAATAAAAGACCCAAAAATGATAAAAAAAATTATTTTTTTTAAATTAGTTTTACAATTCGGGGAGGGGATTCAACAGTGCCTGAAGCCCCAATTCAAAAGCACCCCACCCCCACCCCAGCCCACATATCCCAGTCACTCCCAAGCCATCAATAAAACCCCACCCACCTTTAACAGCGCTAAGCCTTATTCCCCACCTGCGTGCATGACCTCATTCCCCTAGGAATCAAACTCGTGACCTGATGCCTACAAAGCCTAAGCCTTTACCACTCCACCATACTATTTTTCTTTTCATTTCTTAATATATCTTTTTAGTTATATATATAGTTATATTTACATATATACTAATATAAATATATTAACATATAAATATTTACAGTAATATATATATATTTAGTTATATTAATATATATATATATCTGTATATTAATATATATAGTGATATTTATATATTGATAGATTTATTAATATATTAATATATATTTATAAGATAATATTTAAATAAATTTATAAAATATGATTTTTATGTCTGTTTATAAATAAATAAATACATATATACAACATACACACACATATTATATTTGTATATGTATGTATAATTATACATATTAATATATATTTAACGATATTATATATTAATACGTATATACATATGTCTAGAATATATAGAAAATATATATCAGTTTTTCAATATAGACGCTCATAAATACACAGACAGGCACACACAAATCATATATGTATATAAATATAAATATTTTATTATTTCAAATAAAATGAATATTATTATTTTATTTAGAGAAACCTTATATATTAAGAAATATAATTTATATGTAAATACAATAAATTATTTATTTATAAAATTAAATTTTTATTGGTGAATATATATGTAATATCTTTATATTGTTATATAATTGATTATAAGTAAAATTACACTGTGAAAAATTATTAAATTGGAAAGCCATAATATCAATATAAATGTAGCACCTTGAAATAAATTCAGTCGACAATGAAAAAGGTCAATAGACCCCCTGAAACGTGGCTAAAATTCCACTGAATGTTCAAAAATTAGGGTATCCGAACTACAAAATCAGTTTGGAGGACTTTTGGGACTTGTTTGGCCTCGAAAAATTTGACAACAGGTTTCCTTAAATCTCTAGCATGTATAGATCTTTGTAGGATTCGATTTGATATGATGTAGAGCTCAAACCGTCATCCAGATCAAAATTTATGGTAGTTTGAAGTTTGAGTAAAATTTTCAACTTATTTTAGATCTTTTATAAAATTTTTAGACTTTTTTATTCTTAAAATTTTTAAAAAAATGTTTATTAGTAGATGATAATTTGCATACAATTAATAAATAATATTTTTTAAAATATTTTAAATCCATTTTTAATAAATTTATTGTATATTGAATGTAATGGCATATTTATACGTATCTAAAACATATTTAAACAATATATATTATATTCATATCAATATAAATATATTTATATATCAATATATTAGTTTTTATGATTTTTATCAAATATACGGTTTTTTAGTGCTAGGAAAAAGCACTGATAAAATATGGCACTACGGAAACCCTATTTTGTGGTAGTGAATGTTTATTTAGATCATATATTTTTCAATAAATCCAATTTAGGTCATCGAAATAAATTTCACGCTAAAAATTAATATAAAAATCATAGCAAACACTTGATAATTTTTAGAGCGAATACTCGCATTGTGGACTGGACTAAATGTTTAAATTTTAATTAATTTCTTCCACTAATGTAATTGGAATTAGAAAAATAGATACCAAAGTTGTAATAAGGATAATTTATAATCTATAAATGGTCATCATAGTTTTTACTATAAATATTAATAAAAGTAAATAAATATAATTACATCGATTAAGGTAAAACTAAGATTAACAAAAGACTAAACCTAAAACATAATCGCCTAAATAACCAATAAACTTTCGAAAAATAAATTTTATGGACATATTTAGTCTCTATAATAAAATTTATTTACTATCTTCCATTACTGGATCAACCTTCAAGGGAAAAACATGGGAGGAATTCCCTTTCCCAAAATTTATAAGAGGGCCACTCCTCCTCCACTATAAAAAGGTCCCATCTCCCCACTTCATCAAATCTCTCAAGAAACATTTTCTCAAACAATATCTGACAAAATATATAATAAAAATCCATATCCTAATTCTAGAATCCAACAATTAGACAGAATGAAATCAATGGAATCCCTTTTATTCTACCCCAAAGGAGAAACCACCATAAAAGGTAACATTATTCCTCAAGTTCTAGAATTTTATTCCCATTATCCACCCGTAAATTCATATCAATCCCTTAATGTATAAAAAAGATAGTATAATCAATTTACATGGATGTTTTTATTTTATTTGTTTTATCCAAACAAACACACAGTTACAAATAATGGGTATCAAATATGCTATTTATGTGTATGGTGAACTACTACCCTATAGAACAATGATTGTTAATTTTTACACAATCACCTATCATGGTGGACATTATGATTCAAAATATATGAATATACGATAAATATGATATTTATAAAGTATTTATGATTCTAAAATTTTTATTTAGAACAAATATTTCTGATTTCCATCTTATGTAAATACAATAATTTTATTTGAGTATTTGTGGACTTCCAATCCCATAAAGCGATGTCATTCATTCAGAAAATACAAGTAATTTATTAAATACTTTTTAAGAGTAATTATATTAAATATAAGAAATATTAATTCTAATATAATTATATTACATACATATATACAAATATGTTATTTTTTCCTTCCTTCAATATTCCAATAAAACGTAAACAATGTTCATGCGTACGTATGACCTAACGTCGAAATGAACTATATATTCCATATCATACTTATTTATTTGTTTTAATATTATAATAAAAATAAACTGAATATGACATATATTTATATAATTTATATAATTTTTTTAAATCATTTTAAATTTATAAGGGTCAAATATATAACAAATTGTGACCAAAGATACAAACATGTGTAATATTACCTGAAACGTAACCTTAACATGAAATTTTTAATGAGACAATAATTTTAACTCATAATAAAACCAAATATAATACTAGATATAATAATATGGTTCTTTATTAGATTTATAATAAAATTAAATTTATTATATATGATTTTTTAATGAGTACTATGTGAGTCAAGACACAATGTAAGGGAATCTCATCTCACTTTTTATTTTTATGCGAATCATTCCTCATTTACAGCTCATTTAATTTGTTTGGTTTTTATTTTGAACAAGAATTTAATACTTGAATAATATATTTAAATAACACTGTATTTAAATATCCATTGTACGATCTTTCCTTTATGGGTTTCATGTTTCAAAAGGAACCAAATCCGTTTGATAGTTTTGAATCAATTTGCCTTCATTGAGACACATGTTTTGTTGTTTTCTCCAAAAATAATTTTTGTGTTTAATTAACATTAATTTGACATGTAATATCATTAATCTGCTTATTTTAATGATATTTTAACCTTAATTTAATTAATGTTTCTTTTATGGGGTGTATGATTTTATGGTACCAAGTGGTAAGAGTTTAATAAAACCATCTCATCCTTTGTCCATATTATTTATAATTATTATTTAATCAATGAAACATAATGATAAATATATTTGTAGCAATATAAATTCTTCTTAACCTCAGGTTATTCATGTTATATACCTGTAACAGTAAATTTTTTCTAGTATTTGGTACATAATGTGTCATGAAAGTGTTTTTATAAAAGTATTAATTTACCTATATATTTAGTCATAAATCAATGTTCCTTAAAAATAATTATTATAAAAGGAATAAAAAAATATTACAGTATTCTACTATGATATTTAAATAAATTTTTTTACCATAGTTTACCTTTTTAAATCCTAATATTTTTTTAAATTGAATCTTATCGTATTTTTATAGTTGAGCCACATGTTTAAAAATATTACAGTGAAAATGAAATATTCAAGACATACTAATTTATCATCTGTGATGACCGACATTCCATTGATTCTTCATTTACATGATTAAGTAGTTATTTATAAAATAATTTTTTCCCCTAATATTCAATAATTTTTTTCATTTTATTTACTTTTATATAAAATTTTCTTGAATGAAATGTAATGATTTATTTATATTATTTAAATGAAATGGACATCTAAATTTTTTCATGATTCATTCATAAGTTTTCATGTAACATAATTAAAAAAAATTAATTATATATTTATATTTTTTTGAATTATTTTCAATGAAACGGTTTTAAAATATTTTTAGGCTTTCAATATATGTTTTTGAAATATTTTCAAAGTAATGTATTTGAAAACACATTCAATAATTTTTTAATTTTTTCTATGAATTTATAATGAATCGGTTTTCATTGTGTTTTCAAAATTTTTTATATGTTTTCAAATTATTTTCAATGAAATAGTTTTCATAACATTTTCCATCATTCATTATAAGTTTTCTGAAAAATTCAAATGAAAAGTATTTCATGATGTTTTAAAAGATTCTTTTATAAGTTTCCTTAATTATTTTTTAAAACCCCAAGCTTCCATGGTATGCTTCTCTTTGAATAATACAGTAGCATGTGTTGTACACAACTTCGAGTTCTAACACACACCACAACCAATCAAACTAGATGTTATTAATAGTAATACCCACTTTTTGAAATTTTTTACATTTTACCTTTCAAAATGGACATCATTTTTGGATTTGGAATATCAAACTTATCTTACGGAGAATTTTTGGTACTTTTCAGATAACTTTTATATTTTGATGAATAGTGAAAATTACTAAATTTTGAATACAAACTTCTTTTTTAATCAAAATAATTAGTAGTGAAAAATTATGAATTTGAGTTATTTTAGAGTATAATTATATTTTATTTTTTCCATTTATTCCAATTTTGGTCATTGGACATAATTTCACATTTAAACTGGACATAAGCAAGTGCCAATATTTTGATAGTCATTATGTCTTAAAAAAACGCTTTTTGTTTTGACAAAGGGAATTGATTTTAAATTAATTTTTTCCACTTCAGTGTTTTGAATTTAGAAAAATGGATTCCATATTTAGAATCATGAGATAAAAATTGATTAAATATGTAACTTTTATTTTTAGACATTTTGAATAATTACATTGATAAATATTTTATTTCCCATTGTTAAAGGGTAAATCCAGTAAATAAGGGTAAAAAAATAATATTATAATAATAATAAATTACCCTAAAATGTGTCCTAACCCCATTGGTTGATAAATTTCTGACCATGGGCATCTTTCGGTTGATTTTGGGACCCCATGGATCCGCTTGTAAGTGATTATGACACTTTATATTAATTAAATTAAAGCAAATACAAACAGACATGGTAATTCCAACCGCTTATCTCCCGACGAGCTCCCCGGAGTGATCTCCTTTCTTCTTAGGGTCCCATCCTCAGATTTTTTCTCTGGTGCGGCTTATCTGCTTCCATCTTTAATTTCATTTTCCTAGTGTTTCATTCCCTCGCCCTTGAAGGCTTTTTGGTTCAGGTTTCATCCCTGGCTCCTTGTTCAATTTTCCCTCTCACCTTCTCATCCATGGGTTTCAATTATGGTTTTGTCTAGGGTTTCAATCTTGTTTTATTCATCATCCTTCTATGATGATTTTTAGGTGCGGATCTGTTTCTACTGGGGTTTTTGGATGGTGCGGTGCGCGTAAAGGCTCGTTGTTGCTGATTTTTGGTGATTATGTTGGTGATTGCTTGGTCACGGTGCGGGTGAAGGGTCTTTGATTGGTTGAGGTTTTCGGTAATTCTCTTGAATCCATATATGCGTGTTTCCCTTCTTACTATGCCCTGGCTTCGTGTACCGGCTTTCCTCCCCGGGTCGGTCTGGCGAGAAGGTTTCCACAGGAACAATCGAAGGAGCTGTTCAAGGGGATTTCGGAGTTCCAGGAGACTTGAACCTCGTTTGACGGCATTGAGAGTGTCTGGAGCTATTTTTTCTTTTGGGTACAATGGACTCTATCAGTCTTCGGTGATTGGTGATGTTCTCTCAGTGACTACCACAACGGTTCTAGTTTTTTGGGTGAAAATTGTATTTTTGGTTTCTGTGGATTTGTTTGATTCTGGTTTCTATGATGGAAGGACAACGTAGATAAGTTGAGGATGTTCTGCAATGGTTCTATGGTTCTTGACAGTCTCCATTTCTAGTTGGCTACGTCGACGATGGTGAATGGATGGTGATTTCGACTGTTCCAGTGATGATGTTGGTTACAGACAATAGGATTTTGGCTTATGACATTGTGATAATGCTCTAAGGCATGATTGGTTGGCGACTTGTGAGATATCTGATCATCTTGGGTAGTGTGTGTCACCAGTTTCTTTTTGAATTTTCCATATTGAATGGGGTATGTGGTGATTTTTCATCCCGCCAGTTCTCGCTCTCCCATAAAGTGGCTTCTTTAAAAATCAAATAAAAAATGGCCTTTCAGTCAAAGAGACATGGTAATTGTCAAACTATTTAACTAAGAGTTAAATCAAAAATATAAAGTTAATATAGTGACCCAAACTAGTATAAAACCTATTTGTTGAGTGGTTTCTGACCAATACACACCTTAAAGTTTAAATAATCCACTTTGGAACCATTAGAATCCGAATATGAATTTGTTATAAAATAATATTTATAGCTTTTCCTAAGGTTCCCCTCACCCCTCTTATAAATGGTCACTTACCATTCCCTCTAATTAACACCTTAAAAGATTTTTGTCTCGGCCAAACCCTGAACAAATATTCTCTAAACTTCCCTCACATAAACCTAGAGGGGTTAGTTTGATCGTAAAGCCAACCATAGGATCCCTTTTGATCAAATCAAAAGGAAGAGCCCGATGAAGAGGTAATGATTTCACCACCCTCTTTCAAGTTCCTTTCTTCATCCACTTCTTCTTTCATTTTTATTTACATTACAAAATAATAACTCCAGTAAATTATATATACTGTGATGTTATCATAAATATGGTACAACCATTTTCAGTATTCTATCCATTATTTTAATGACATGTCACCATACGTGCGTATGTACGACCTACTGTCTCCACGTCGTGGTATAATTGTGATTCAACATATTATTATTTGTATGGGTATAATAATGTTGTGTAATTAATGTAAATAATAAATATAACATGATAATGATCCTATATATTTGATATACCTTCCAATTATATATTATTTTAGTTACAAAAGAATGATATTTCCGCTCGTCCGTACGTACGGATTACCGTCTCACGAACACGGTGAGATTCATTCTCCATCATATCCATTCAAGAATAAATTTCATTGTATGATTAAAAATAATGTATAGAGACATGATATCATTCTGGATATGAAAAAGATACATCTCATCCATAAAAAATATTCCTCACATAACAAAGAATATAAAGGAAAACGAATCTGTTAACATCCGAAACGACGATAATACTAAGATGTTATCAACAAATAAATATTAAAAGATCATATATGATGTCATATTAAGGAATATGATTATTATATAATTCAATAAAAATTATTTCACCAGTATATAGAAGGTTAACCTACCCTCGACCAAGGAAAAAGTACAAAGTAAGGGTTTTCTTATCTCACTTTTAATTCTTTCTGATTTCCATTGTTCACCACTTATTTATTGCAAGTGGTGTGTGTACTGCCCGTGGTTGTATTAATTGTGTAATATACTTTAATTTATGGATATTTAAATCATCATTGTATGATCCTTCTTTCATGGGTGTATTTTTCGTATGTTACCAAATCAGTAAGGGAATTTGAAATTTCAATTTCCACTCATTTGGCATTATGAATAATTCATTGATTATTTTACTCCACGATTATGTGTTGAATCACTATTAATTTTATTATTTCATAATTTCCACTCCTTTTTCTATGGATATAAATTTGATACACATAATCACTCCATTTATAAATTCATGAGTCATCGATATGATCTTGGTAAGAGTAATTTTAACTCAATATCTGTTTATTGAGATAAACATCTTATTCATTGGTGTTGTTTTTACAAGAATATGTGTGAATGTACCTTGATTGTTTTACACTAAAAATCCAATCATATGAAGATTATTTATAATTTTCACACATAACTATGTCATTGATTTATCTTTAACCTAAAGATATGGTCTTTATGAGATATTTCGTCTCAATTTACATTCCATTGTGACTTCTTCGTTCTTATACACTAATTCAATTTTATATGGTTTATATAATGTACATTGACATAGTATATCATGAATACATTTATTCTTATGATATTATAATGTTTTTATTATCTCAATTATTTTTATTCAAGTGTCTCTCTTTTTGTTAGGAACTCTAACTAAAATATCAATTTTAAATATTTTAAAGATTTGTTTTTCTAAATCTTTCTCATTAATGTCCATGTTTTAAAAATGTTTTTAAGGATTTATTTATATGGACTTTAATGTTTTAAAATTAAAATTCCTTTTATAAGTTTCAAATTGGTATGGGACACTTTGATTCAAAAATATATTTTTAAACAGCTTCTTGACAAATAGTGTAACTTTTAAATGTTTTCTAGAAAAGGGGGATATTTCTCTCAAATAGTTTCGATATCATCTATGTAAATATCCTTCATTATTCTCGATTGAGGTTAATCTATTGCAATAAAATATTCCATATTGTATTGAATGAGTTATGATTGACTGTGGATGTTCCATTTTTATACCATTCATTATATGTGGATAAAGTATTGACATTTCATATGATAGTTTTAATGTGAATGTTTATGTTATGTTTCAAACATTTCATATGAGGAATGCATTGGACTAAGTATGTGATGGGTGGATCTTGCTATATCTCCTCGATGCATTAGTAGGTCTCATTAGACAAACTAGTGTTTTGGAATAAGGCCATGACAGAGTCTTATTTGTAGTCTTGGCACAAGGCCTTGACTATGTGGTTATGATAGTCTGACATTATGTATTCCATCATTATGAAAGTGGTTATTCATATTGCATTTGATTATTCGACTTGTATAATATCCATGTGAATAAGTAAATGACAATATCTGACTTTATCTATTCCATATTATGCTGAAGTTCAAGTTTAAAATGATTGGGTTCTAGTCTTATATACTACCCGAAATGTTTATGCTTATTTATGAATGTTTCCGCTATAATGTTATCCTTACTAAGCATTTGAGCTCACCCCTTTCAATGTTTTCTTTTCAATGGATGAAAAGAAGTATATTATGACTGAACTCCAGGGATAGTTCATCAGATCTTAGTGTTGTCTAAGGAGACAATGTTGTTTAGTTTTCCATTTTATGATGTAATTTAAACTTTATGAATGTATCTAGTACTTCCAAGGCTACTTAACTAATCAGTATTTCGGGACTTGATCTTTTATGATCATTCCAATGATACATAATAATGCACCAACTCTAGGATATTGGGGTCGGGGAGTTAAAGATTGGATCATAGGATGTTTAGTACAATCCTTGGAATCAAGATTTAAATAAACTCTTATTAGAGCACATGGACCTAAGATAGATTTTGAGGATTAGTATAGAAAAACATCCATGAATTTTGGTATTGTAGAGATTTTGTTACCTTTACAAGCAATACATCCCTGTCTGGATAGGAGCAGATAGTGGCGGATCTGTCACAAATATACCTAGGTGTATAACCCGAAAACAACACTTTGAGTGAGACTCGAATTGGAACTGGTCCACGACAATAGGCCTTCATGCACTCTTGGTTACGACACTCCCAGGGGATATTCTTAGGACAATTTACATTTTATTTACAAACCGATTTGATGTATTTTAATATAAGATGAGAATAAATGACCTTGTTTAATCCTTTGGTGTTTCAAATTAAGTATATGGTCTCATGATATTCTCTAAATGATTTTATGACTACTGTTACTCACACAATTCTTTTTGGTTTTAGTCAATGGTTGGATTCCAAGGATGTCCTAGTAACATTGAGAATGATGTACAAGGTTGGAATAGTAGGGGAAATGAGCAAAAAAATGTAATGTTGATAGGATTAAAAGATTTCATGTTTATTCCAAATCAGTTTTCCAAAAATATGATGAAAAATATATATATTAACCAACTCCCAGACTCAACAAAGAAGATAAAGGTGATTAATGATAAGAGCTATAGTAGTGGAGACCATGGAGAAAATAATCCTCAATTTCTATCTTGTAGGAAATTTGGAAGGAGAGACTCAGAAAAGTGTCTCAATGGAATAATGAAAAGCTTTACGTGTAAGAAAGAAGGACATAATGTGATGAATTTCTGAGGAAAAATGAAGATTATTATGGAAGAAATAAAAATGGTCCCAAGAATCCATTTACATTCATTTCCCGTAAATTTAGGAGACATGGCCATTACCTGATTGAATGCCCTATTATATATGATATTTTCTTGTTCAAAGAAGAAGCTATGTGGAAATAAATGGTTAGAGAAATGTTTAATAGTATTAGTACTCCTTGTTGATGGGATTAATTTGGAATAATTTTCTCTTGTATTTGTTACCCTTCAGGTTTCCAAGTCAGAATGATATGTTAGGAATACATATCTTTTCTCTTGTGGATATAGTTATAAATAACCATTTGATTTTAAATGATCATTGGGCTTGAGTGAAATACAAGTTATTATATTTTGGGATGAAGATTCAAGGTATGAGATAACATTTGTGGTTGAATTATGTTATTGTTATTTTGAGGAATTTATCTCATTTTGGTAATGTTATAAAATATAGTTTTATAAAAAGGAAAACACACCGACCGTGTGACAACCATCATGTCGGAAAAATCTATGGGAATCGAACCTACAACCAAAGTGAGATTGGGATTTATCGCCTACCACTAGACTGCGTGAAGTCACTGGTTAGTGTGACTAATTATTTTTAGTTTAATGATTTTTTTGATCAATAATTAGTCGATTTGGGATCTTATGTCTTGTCAAATGAATACCCTTAGTATAGGAAAATGATTTTCTTATTAAGTGTTAAATGTTTTTTTGGAAGATGTTCACTTTGTTGGGAGCACTATATGCCCAAGGAAAATAGAATAATATGGGATTTTATTTGAGGAGTAATGATGAGTTTTTATCTATGTTTTTATTGTGGATTTATAGTGAATTGGGTTATTTATGGAAATGATTAACCAATAATAGAGAATATTTGATTAGGTTAATTACTTTTAAGTATGTGACTTTAAGAGTAGTTGATGTCATTTAGAGATACAATTTAACGTGGAAGACTACATAACCAAATTCTTCTATGTTTTGGGTTTCAATATTAGTTTGGATTATATTGAAGGATTTTAAGGACAATTGTTTATTGAATGGTATTTATTTAACTTTGTGGTATTTTTGGTTTAGTTTTAGAAATTAATATTATTGTTTCTTTCTCTAACGGAATATCCTTTTGAGGGATAATTATATCTTATACTAACTATTTTTGTTTTTATTAATATCTTAAGAAAAGGTAAATATATTTTTTATCCTTCATGGAACATGTGATTCTATAAGAATTTTATTCTATCTCTTCTAGTGTGACCATGTCTTCTTGAATACTGATCGTTCAAAAATGACTTAGTAGAAAAAAATTTATTAAAGAATGAATATTTACATAAAAAATAAAGTATATCTATTTTTTTCTTAGTCAATCTCATAAATTAATTCCTTATCTTTATGTAATGTAACAGAAAAATAAAAAATAAAAATGTTGTTCGTTTACTTTTCCAATTGGGAACTAATGACCGTTTGTCCCATCACAAGCTTGTGGTTTTATTGTAGTTACCTTTTTGCTAATCATGTTTTCTATCCCACTCCATCAGAACTTGAAACTTAGTTTGTCATCGATATCCATGTTTTTCTACATGGAATCCTAGTATAGGTTATCTCAGGCGACCTTTGTACTTCTCTTTCTTTCTTTTAAAGTGATAGTTTTATTGACTCATTTTCTGATGTGAGAATTTCCATTATATTCCCAAGAACAATATTAAAAATTATGATGATGTTATTTATTGAATTAAGGGATAATGTAACACCCCATGCTTCCACTGTACGCTTCTCTTTGAATAATACAGTAGCGTGTGTTGTACGCAACTTCATGTTCTAACACACACCACAACCATTCAAACTAGTCGTTATAAATAGTAATACCAACTTTTTTAAATTTTATACATTTTATCATTCAAAATGAACTTCATTTTTGGATTCAGAATATCGATATTTTCTTAGGGTGATGTTTTGGCACTTTTTGGATAACTTTCATATTTTTATGAATAGTGAAAAACACTAAATTTTAATTAAAAACAACTTTTTAAATCGAAATAATTAATAGTGATCAATTATGAATTTGAGTGAATTTAGAGTATAATTAGATTATATTTTTTCCATTTAATCCAATTTTGGTCATTGGAAATAATTTTACATTTAAACGGTACATAAGCAAGTGCCAATCTTTTGATAGTTATTTTCTCTTAAAACACGCTTTTTGTTTTAATAACTGGGAATTAAAATTAAATTAATTTCTTCCACTTCTGTGTTTTGAATATAGAGATATAGATCCCATATTTAGAATCAGGATGTCGAAATTATGTAAATAGGTAACTTTTATTTTTAGACATTTTGAATAATTACTTCGATAAATATTTTATTTACCATGGTTAAAGGGTCAATCCGATAAATAAGGGTAAAAAATAATATAATAATAAACAAAAATTACCCTAAAACGTGTCATAACACTATTGGTTGGTAAATTTCGACCATCTTCATCTTTGGGTCTATTTTGGGACCCCATGTATCCACTTGTATGTGATAATGATAGTGTATATTAATTACGTTAAAGCAAATACAAAGAGACATGGTAAATGTCAAACTATTTAAATAAGTTTTAAATTAAAAATATAAAGTTGACATAGTGACACAAACCTGTCTAAAAACTATTGATTGAGTGTTTTTAAACATATGCCCACATTAACATTTAAATAATCCACCTGGGAGACATTAGAAATCGAATTTGAATTTATTATAAAATAATATTTCTAGCTTTTCTTAAGGTGACCCTCCCCCTCTTATAAAAGGTCACTTACCATTCCCTCTAATTCACACCTTTATAGCCTTTTCGATCATCCAACCCCTACCCAAATATTCTCTCAACTTCCCTCACTTCAACCTAGATTCCCTAGTTTGATCAGAAAGCCAACCTAAGGGTCCCTTTTGATCAAATCAAAAGGAAGATCCCGAAGAAGAGATAATGATTTCACCACCCTATTTAAAGTTCCTTTATTCTTCCACTTATTCTTTATTTTTCATTTCCATTCTAAAATAATACCCCCAGTATCTTATATATTGTGTTATGATATTATAAATATGGTACAACCATATTCAGTATTCTATCCATCCTTTGAATGACTTGTCACCATACGTGTGTACGTATGGCCTACCGTCTCCACATCGTGGTGTAATTGTTATTCAATATATTATTATTTTTATGGCTATAATAATTATGTTTAATTCATATAAATAATAAATATAACGTGATAATGATCCTGTATATTTGATATACCATCCAATTATTTATTATTTTAGTAACAAAATAATGATATTGTTGCTCGTGCGGATGTACGGATTATAGTCTCCACGAACACGATGAGATTCATTCCCCATCATATCCATTCAAGATTAAATTTCATTGGATGTTTAAAAATAAGGTTTATATACAGGATATCATTCTGGATATGAAAAATATACATCTTATCCATAAAAAATATGGCTCACATAACAAAGAATATAAAGGAAAATGAATCCGTTAACACACGAAATGACGATAATACTAAGATGATATCAAGAACTCGATGTTAAAAGATCATATATGTCATCATATTAATGTATATGATTCTCGTATAATTAAATAAAAATTATGTCACCATTATACAAGAGGTTAACCAACCCTCGACCAACGAAAAAAATACAATGTAAGGGGTTTCTTTTCTCACTTTTAATTCCGTGAGAATTCCATTGTTCACAACTTATTTATTGCATGTGGTGTGTGTACTACCCATGATTGTATTCATTTTTTAATATACTTTAATTTATGGATATTTACATCATAATTTTATGATCTTTATTTCATGGGTGTATGTTTCGTAGGTTCCCAAATCAATAAGGGAATTTGAAATTTCAATTTCCACTTATTCGGTTTTACGCATAATTCATTTATTATTTTACTCCATGATTATGTGTGGAATCACTATTCATTTTCATATGTACTAATTTCCACTCCCCTTTCTATAGATATACTTTTTATACACATAATCACTCAATTGATAAATTCACAAGTCATCGATATGATATTGATTAGAGTAATTTTAACTCAATCTCTATTTATTGAGTTAAACATCTAATTCATTGGTGTTGTTTTTAAAAGAATATGTGTGAATGTCCTTTGATTATTTTTCACTTAATATACAATCATATTGAGTGTATTTTTATTTTTCACACAGAATTATGTCATTTATTTATCCTTCACCTAAGGATACGTTCTTTATGAGAGATTTCATCTCAATTCATCGAGACTTCTTTGTTGTTATACACCAATTCACTTTTATATGGTTTATATAATGTACTTTGACATAATATATCATGAATACCTTTATTCACATGATATTATAAAGTTTTTATTACCTAAATTATTTTTATTCAACAGTTTCTCTTTCGGTTAAGAACCCTAACTAAAATATCATTTTAAATGTTTTAATTATTTATTATTCTAAATCATTCTCATTAATGTCCTTGTTTTAAAAATGTTTTTATGGATTTATTTATATGGACTTTATTGTTTTGAATATAATATTTTTTTTAAATATTAAATGTGGTAGGGGAAACATTGATTCAAAATTCTATTTTTAAATGGATTCTTGAAAAATAGTTTGACTTTTAAATGTTTTCTAGAAAAAGGGGGATATTTCTCTCAAATATTTTTGATTTAATCTATGTCAATATCCTTCATTATTCTCGATTGAGGTTAATCTATTACAATAGAATCATCCATATTGTATTGAATGAGTTATGTTTGACTATGGAGGTGTTATTTTTATACCATTCATGGTTTGTGGATAAAGTATTGACATTTCCTATGCTAGTTTTAATACGAATGTTAATGTTATGCTTCAAACTTTTCATATGAGGAATGCATTGGACATAGTATGTGATGGGTGGATCCCGCTATAGCTCCTCTATGGATCATTAGGTCTCATGAGACAAACTAGTTTCTTGGCACATGGCCTTGAAAAAATCTTATTTGTAGTCTTGGCACAAGGCCTTGACTATGTGGTTATGATAATCTGTCATTATGCATTCCATCATTATGAGAGTGGTTATTGATATTTCATGTGATTATTCGACTAGTAGAATATCCATGTCAATAAGTAAATGGAATTATTTGATTTTATCTTTTCCATATTATGCTGAAGATAAAGTATAAAAGGCTTTTGTTATAGTCATATACACTGCCTTAAATGTTTACACTTATTTAGGAACGTTTCCGCTATAATGTTATCCTTACTGAGAATCTGAGCTCACCCCTTTCTATGTTTTATTTTCCCAGGATGAAAAGAAGTATATTATCACTGACCTCCAGGGAGAGTCTATGGGATCTTAGTGTTGTCTATGGAGACAATGTTGTTGTAGTTTTCCATTTTATGATGTAATGTAAACCTTAGGAATGTATCTAGTACTTCCATGTCTACTAAACTAATAGTTCATTCAAGAATTGATCTTATATAATCATTCCAACGATATGTAATAATTCACCGACTCTGGGCTTCTGGGGTCGGGGCGTTACAGTTGATATCACAGGAAGTTTAGTACAAACCATGGAATCTAGATTTAGATAAACTCTGATTATAGAACATAGACCTAAGATAGCCTTTGAGGATTAGTATAGAAGAACTTCCTAGAATTTTGGTATTGTAGAGATTTTGTAAGTTTTCTGAGGAATACATCCATGTCTAGATACGAGATTAAGTATAGATTTGTGGAAATTATTATACATAACATTAAGTATAGATTTTGTTTAATGTATACATGAAATAAGTTTTGATTATGTTATATGAAACACCAAAAGGAGCTTTCACTACACACAACCCTGAGTTGGCTTGCATTACACGCAATGCAGACCTTCTTCGATAGCGTGTGTAGTACACAATACCATGTTTCACTAAACTATATATTATTATAATATTAATATGAAGTAGTCATTATGAATTGTAATACCCACTTTTAATTATTTTAAATTTTATCTTTCAAAATTGACTTCAATTTTGGATTCGGAATATTGAAATTATCCTAGGGTGAGTTTTTGGTATTTTTCTGAAAACATTCAATTTTTTATGAATAGTGAAAACACTGGGTTACTATTTATAAACCGACTTTTTATTTAAATAATTATTTATTTTATTTAAATTTATTTTAGGTAAAAATTGATACATAATACCTATATATGTTCAATGTAATTTATTTGAGTTATTTTATAATAATTTTAGATATATAAAAATTTTATTGAACTTTTTACCGTCTTTTACCCACCTCCTAGGAGAATTTGAAAATTACATAAAACATAATTTTACCGCTTCAGTGAGTATAATTTCAAAAATCCGAGAGACATGGTTAATATCAAGAAGTAAAATGTGGTTCAATAAGATAAATAAATTTTTTTGTGAATAGTAACTTTTTACTTTTATTTACCACAGTTACAAGTAAATAGGGTAATTAATGGAAAAATGATAGTATTATTACCCTAAAACATGTCCTAATTTTATTGTATAAGTGTAATTCGACCAAAATAATCTTAGGAATAAAATATTACCCTTTAGATCCACTTTGATTAGATTAGGACACTTATTATTATTTTATTTAAAGAAGAGTTAAAATAGTTAAAACCAATGTTTAATAACTAAAACATTTTTAAAATACGGTTATATATAAGACAAATTCGCCTATAAATATTCATTAGAAATATAAAAAAATTTCCTACGTAATGGAATTTTATTTATGATGTTTACATGTTAAATAATTTAATTTATTTATGACATAATGATGATGCACTAATTACCTTATTAATGAAATATTAACATAATTGAAATTATAAATACCCAAATAAATTTAATTTGAGACTTTCTATGAATTGCACTAATTTTATAGGTTAATAAGACATGTTAGTATTTATTTAATTAACTTTTTTTTATAAGTAATCATACTTTTACGATTTTAAAAAAAATCAATTACCAAATAGTGTCAAAATTGACATAAAATAGTTTTTAAAACTAATATTTTATTATTAATTGTTATTCTATTCCTAAAAATCTATGGTTCGGTAAAATGACTTAGATAAGGTTATATAAATTAATAATGAACCACATGGGTTTTTTGGCTTTTTATAGTATGTTTATTAACCATATAGTGTTAGAAAACAAGAAGACTCGGTAAAAGATAAATTACTTAATTTAGAGTTAAATATAAATGATAAGGTTAAAATAGTAAACTAAACTTTTCTAAAACCAATTGGTTGAGAGTATTGCTACCAATACCATCTTTGTAATCTAAATAATTCAATTTGGAGCTATTATAAACCTAATATGACTTTATTATAAAATAATATTTTAAGTTTTTCCTAAGATGCCCCTCTCCTACCTTATAAAGGGGCACCTCATCCATCTTATATTTACACAATTTGGAGCCTTAAAGCTCGGCCAAACCCTGAAAATATCCCATCCCAACTTCCCTAGAAACATTATAGAAGTTCTGGTCTTCTCATAAGACCAACTCTAGTGCCTTAAGAGGAGGTTATGAAGAGGGGCTTCAAAGAAGAGGTAATATCCTTTACCAATTATTTCCAATTTATTTATTCTTATAAATCTTCATATTTATTTGTTTCATCATAAATTAATAAAATCAGTATCACTCATATACTGATATATTATTATAAATATGAAACAACATATTTCATCTTCTATCCATCCTACGGAAAACGAAATCAGCGAGCGTGCGTATGACGGAATACAGTCTCCACGTCGTGGTGTAATTTGTCTTCCAACACCACCTTACATGGATTGGTATATTGGTGAAAATAAATCACTATATATGATTACTGTAATGTGATATCGATTATGAAATTTTATTCCAACACTTCAATACAATTCCACGATCATGGGAATGATATCATCGCTCGTGCGTACGTACAGACTACTGTCTCCGCGAACGCGATGAGATTCATTTTCCATGATTAACCATTCGAGTATGATTATAAATTATATATAATAAATAATCATGAAATATATTACATAATAATACTGGATTTATGTACATATATATTGCATTTAATTATTCCATTTAATTTATTAAGGAAACGAAAACAGCGTTCATGCGTACGTACGGCCTACCGTCTCCATGAACAGTGTATTTCATTCCATTTATCGATCTATCATATATATGTATATGCTAAATATATATTATATATAAATAATTTTGTAAATTGTAGAATTATTTAAATCTATATATAAGTAATAATATCAATCACACCATGTCAAAACACGTACGATAAATGAAAAGATTTTACCCAAAATGGTACTTGACATGGAATTTACAAAAAAACGGTTAATATAAAACCAATATTGAATAATATATGATATCATAACAATGAATATTATTCTATAATAAGTCAATGACATTATTTAAATCATTATACAGGAGTTTTGGATACATACAAAGCATATCTGACATAAGGTAAGGGATAACATTTCCAATCTCATTCTTATCCAAGATTGTTTATTCGTAAGTATTTACTGGGGTTATTGTTATCATCCATGTCCATGTTTTCAAAAAGTGTTTTTATATATTTTTAAGGTACTTTTTACTAATTTTTTACTTTTACCACATGTTATTAAAGTAATTTTTTTTTCATTACCAGACAGTGAACTTTTTGACTTTTCCGGCCAAAGTACGAGGAGAATGTTTTTTAGCTTATACTACATGAAAGGATTTCTACGGTTTCATAAAACCTTATTTTCATGGATCGTACTCTACAATATTTCATTACTATTTTCTAAAAAATCATTTTATTTTAAAATTTCATGGAATTTCGTGAAAAGAAAATGATTTTTATGAAGAAAGGATATTTTCCTCAAGAATTCATTTCAAGTGTTTTATCAAAACTATTTTCCATATAACATGAAATTATTTTATATGTGTATGTTTCAAGTATAATGTCTATATGATTTACATGGTTACACTTTTCTAATGATGAAATTATATCCATTGGTGTCATATGGATTATGTTAATATGGGATGATGTTTATGAAACCCATTTTATTCGTTGGGTTATTATGAATGATTTATATTTATGTTGTGAAACACATAAGAATGATTTCATTATGATATGGGTGGGACCTATATCCCCCTCCAATGCATTGGGTAATGATTTTTATCTCATGAGATAGACATGGATGGAACAAAAAGTTAATCTGGTTCAGTGATACAGGACTGGAATGAAAAGTGAACTCAATTTAGAAAGGGGCTTTGTCCACTAAGATGGTCTTGGCAGCAATGCCTTGGCTACTATGGAAACCATACCATGTGCTTAATGTTTTTTAACAATTACATGTTTTATTCCCATGTTATTTTATCATGATTTATGTTTCTTTATGATCTATTCCTTACGTACTTCTATGTTTTATGTCATTGATCAATATTTTGATGTTTAAACATTATGATCATGTTTTTAAGATCAAATGTATATGATTTGATTTATTTTCTCCATGCTTACCCTTACTGAGCATTTGAGCTCACCCTTTATATGTTTACTTTTCCCCAATATTTAAAGAATATTTTTAGTTAAGAAAAAAAGGGGAATATCTTTATGGGAGATGTTGAAGATCTTTCAGCACGGTTAGAAGATTATATTTTATGTTTCCAAAGACACTAAACTATTACGGTCTTTGTGTCTCTATTTTTGTTATGTATTAATTATTCCTAAAAAGTAATGTGATGTCTATGTACGTCAAGCTTTGAGTCTCTAGAGTTGATATCAGAGGAAAGGATTAGTTAATCTTTGGAAACTAGGATTTGAAATCTTTAGTGAGATCCCTAGAGATATTTCTAAGGTATGTCTAGGGATGTCCCTAAGGTTATGTACAAGTATAGGTTATAGTCCTAGAATTACGGTAACAAACTTAGAATTAAACCTAAGATGTTAGATATTGATGGTAATCCCCCTTTATTATGTTTTTTTACCAAGAATGATTTTTTCCTCTAACACTATTCTTTTTGGGTTTTAGAAAATGGTTGGAAACAGGAAGATTCACGATAATGGAGGATATGATGGACAATGTAATGATATTCTTCATGAGAAACCAAATGAAATGGGATTTGGAAGTTCGAACATCAATATTATTCTTAATCCGCAATCTCATAATATGATCAATAAACTCAACTTCGTTAAGTTTTCTGACTCAGCTAATAAGAGAAATATGGAGTTTCATAATGATCATAGAGGAAAGAAAGTTCAATTTTCCCCATGCAAATCATGTGGGAAGAGGCATCAAGGAGAATGTTTCAAAGGAACTGGATGATGCTTTGGGTGTGGAAAATAAGGACAAAAATCTAGTAAGTGCAAACAAAAAGGATCAGTTAACACCATGGACAAGGATAAAGGTATTGCTAAGACATCAAAAATGGTTAAATTTTTTAATTGTGGAATGTGCGGGCATAATGAAAACCAATTCCCTAAGGTAAAATCTCATAAATAGAATCAACATGGTCATATGGGTAGTATTTATGTGGATGATGATGAAGACAATACAAATGATATATGAGATGAAAGAAATGATGAAGATCAGTCAATGGTTTAAAAATTTATTATAATGATTGTATGTTTATCAAGAATAATGTATGGTACTATTGAATAAAGAAAAATCTATGGATTGTTAAACTATGGTCTTTCCGTGAGTTTTTGAAAGTATACGGTGAATGGTACTGGTAACCATGAAAGGTTATTCAAATATTTTTGGAAGGCAGATGATATGTTCATAATGAATGGATAATGAGATAATGAGATGTTTGATAGTATTAATGATCTCATTACTGGTATAAGGACAATGTGATATCATGTTTTGAGTATATATTATTTTTGGGATTTTGGTATGTGGATAGTGTTAACTTTTAACGGCATTCATGTTTTCACTAAGGTTCAATGGGTATTCATTTTTCAAGTGAATTCATGGTTAAGGCATTCTAATGTTTGGAATGTGACCAACAAGACATATCTTATGATATATGGGGTTAAATGATGTTATTCACATGCTTGGTTGATGACATTTCTTGTAATCGATTTCTCTATACTATGGGCATGGATCGAAGTATTTTTGATAAGCCTAAAGATTGGAATGAATTAAGTTAGACATAAGATAGTATTGTATATTGCTAGAACTTTTTCGATATTATTTATGTAATGTTATTGTCACGACCCGACCCTACCCGGGATCGAGCCGCAACTACCCCAAGACTGCCTCCATAGGCTAGGGGCTGGCGACCAGTGCCGAAGGCACAATAACTCAGGGAGGCCTTTGACTAAGCACCTGTACACTCACACGCAGCAAACTCAATTCAACAGTGCAGAGTAAAAGTAAAGACAAGCAAAGAAAAGGAAAGGGCAAATGCTATATAAATACCACAAAGTGCATCGACCTCTACAAGTACAAAGTACAAACAGAAAAGAAAAGGGCAAAACACGCTCCCAACCAGAAAGTGCCACAACCTGGCAATAGGTAAAAAAAAGAAAATGCTGATGGGTCTCCCACCTGGAACCCGGCCATGACCACCGGATGCGGTCCAAGCTCCCAAGCTCCTACGCTCCACCTTTCCGTCGTCTGCAATGGCACACCAAGTGCGGGAAAAGCCCAAGCAGGGGTGAGTATAAAAATACTCAGTAGGATACCCCGAAGGCTCGAGGGAGAAACAAAAGGAGGTACCAAAGGGTGAGCAGTAGAGAGAACAGAAAAGTAAAGGAGTACAATAGAGAGTGCAGTAAAGAGTCCAGCTTAACACAACAAGAGAAACGTAGAAGACTCGTCCTAACACAAGGAAATAGGAACGGTGAGAAGATGCACTTCTTGTCGAGATTTCGCTGCCTATAACAGGAGAGTAGACTCATCCAACCATGAGAACCTAGACACGGAAAGCACATGGCATACCCCGCGCGTCTCTGCCTCTCCTCGAAGGAGAGTAACCAAACCCAAGAAGTGGGTACCAGAAACAAGGTATATACATATTTGTATGCTCAATGGGAACACAAAAAAACTCGTAAGGGGTTCTCTATTCCATAGCTCAGCCCAAGAAGGAGTAGCCAACAGTCCCAGAAGTAACACCATCGATGCCCAGCATCCCACACATCTGCCCCGAACCGCAAGCCAAGGGGCTCAATCACCACACCTCGACACTATCCGCTTTGGGTGGCACTAACTCGCCCGCACGGTTTTAGGTCGTGTCACAAGGATACGTCCCGGTGGGGGAAAGTTCTCCCCGTACTTGAGAGTTCTGGGGGAACGTCAACCACAACTCTTCACTGCCCCGCAGTCGAGAGATCTGCTCAAAGTCGACAGGCGACCCCCTGCCCAGCCCCGCTGGAGGATCCCTGGATGTCAACGGGTTCCCGCTACCGGGAGACCCGAATAGTCGACGGGTGCCTCACTGCCCAGTCCCGTAACAGGGTAGTCCACTAGAGGGATACCCGGATAAAGTCGGCGACGGGACCACTGCCCAGCCTAGATGGAGGTAACCCGGCATCGGGGACCACTGCCCAGCTCAGCTGGAGGTAAGCCCTACATCGAGGACCATTGCCCTGCCCAGCTGGAGGTAAGCCCGACATCGGGGACCACTGCCCAGCCCAGCTAGAGGTAAGCCCGACATCGGGGACCACTGCCCAGCCCTGCTAGAGGTAAGATCGGAACTGCTCTGGCCATCCCTACTGGATGTTACTGCTCGGTAAACACCATTGTACTGGCCATCCCTGCTGGATGGTAACCCACTGACGAGCCCTGCTCGATACAACCTCAGCCCTTCTGGAAACAACCTCAGCCCTGCTGGAAAAACCTCAGCCCTGCTGGAAACAACCTCGGCCCTGCTGGAACAACCTCAGCCCTGCTGTAAAAACCTCAGCCCTACTAGAAACAACCTCAGCCCTGCTGGAACAACCTCTTGGGTAGAGGATCGGTGCCCGCGTAATGTGTTGGTCACACCGAAACCACAATCTCTACCAGAAAACACGGAACAACGGTAGAAACTCCCTAGGCCTCACAAGGAAATCCCGCTTCAATCCGCTGAGTCACTGTCGAAGCGAATCGAGACACATCTTCCAAAAAAGATGGGAAAACGCCCACGCTACACAAACACCCGTAGTCGCAGACAGTGTCGTAGTCTGGTGAAAGGGTACAGTACTGAAACCCCTCATAGCCAAAGAAGCAGTGGAACCAAACCATCTCTGCCGGCCAAACCATCGAGCACAAGACTAGGGGGAGACCGCTCAACCCTGCTGGTCAGACAAAAGAGCACCAGGCCAGGGGAAACTCCACCCTGCTGGTCAAACAAACGAGCGCAGAGCCAGGGGAAAACTCCTCCCTGTTGGCCAAACAAATGACCACAAATCCAGGGGAAAACTCCACCCTGCTGGTCAAACAAACGAGTGCAGAGGGACCCTCTATGTCGCGAGAGGTCAAGTACGTAAAGTAGATCACGACATGCACGTGGGGTCCACACGACGTGTGGCACCAAGTCAACCCCAACTAAGTGCACAAACATCCTCAGGTACAAACAACCACACGTAACTTCAAGCGTTCTCGTATACTCCCAGAGTATACCTCATTCCATCCCAAAGGCTATCGTGCACACAGCACCCAGGGTCAACGCCAAGGCGTGATGTAACAACTCCACCTCAAAGGCCCAGGCATGGCTAGCCACATCTCATGAACCATCTGTATCACTCTCCCAAGAGTGCGCGATCACACGCCAAGGGATATCTACAACAAGGTAGGGCGAACCACCACTAGAGCACCTTCCACATTCCACATTCAAGAAGATCGTGCAAGAGACTCTGCACAACCCAACAGATTGAACCGTTGTAATCCTCACGGAAAAACATGTGAGATCGACTACTTACTCGCCTCAAACGGATATCCGACGAAAAAATCACCAACACCGCCTCACGCCCGTACGACGTCCCGTGATCCCGAGCCTCGTCCTCGAAAACAGTCAGGCGCACCACACCATTGAGATCCCCTCGAGAAAACACATCAAAAGCACTACTCACTTGAGTGCAACGGATATCCGGAGAAAAAGCTGCATCCCGGCGCACCGCACACGAGCGGTGCCACGTGGGACCTACATCCCGGTCCCGAAACTCAACGAACGGATCACACCATTGCGATCCTCTCAAAAAAGTACACGAAATGGACTACTCACTTGTCCAAAACGGTCGCCCAATGGTAAAGCTGAAAATCACCGTCAACTCCCGAAATGGCCCTCATGGGGCCCGCACCATCGTGCAGAACTACAACGGGAAGACATCGCCAATGCGTTGCCTTCGAAAAAACACCCAACATTGACTGCTTGCGCGCCCCGAACGGACGTCCGAGGAAAAAGTCGCCACTAGCTGCACGCAGCTCAAAAGACGGGCAGCGGGGCCTGCACCTCAACTTCAGCCTCAACGCCTGGAACCGCACTGAAAACCTCCGCCTTAGTGCCAGGGTCAGAACGCCACTGACGGCGCTCAAAACGGACGTCGGATGCGTCTGCGCCGCTCAAAACAAGATTCCTGGAAAAAACGACATTCCACTTTAGGACACGTCGCGCCTCCGAGGCCCATCGTGTCGGGAATTAAAAATTTCCAAAACCATCTCAATAAGTCCACATCGACATTAGGTCTGTGCCACCGTAGACGGCGCGCAAAACAGACGCCCGTAGCAGAAGTTATGGGCGTCGGAATACAGAGGGGCAAAGCCCCTTGGGCTGGACCGGGCTGGACCGGCCGGTCCGCTCGGCCTGGCCCGGCCCGCAGCCCGCCAAGCGGGCCGGCTGGGGACCTGCGGTCCATGCGCAGGCCGGCCACGAGGGGCCGGTCATGCCCGCCGCGTGAAGACCCACCTTCGGAGGGTCTTTCCCCCCCCCCCCCCCCGCGGGGTCGCGCGCTGCGACCCCGAGTCCCCGAGTGAACTGGCCGACACAGCCGGCCGACTCTTCCATCCCGCGCCGCGCGAAGCCACCACGGCTGAGGACTCGCCACCGCGCCGAAGGCCACCCGGAGCCGCTTCCATGAGATCCTCCACGCCAGCTCGCCGGACCGCCATCCCGGAAATGCCGCGCCGCCACCTGAATCCCCGCCAGACCGCTGGAAACCCCCAGAACTCCCAAATTTCCCGTAGAATTCGCAGAACCGCTGCGGCCTCCTCGTAAATCGGATTTCAATTCCGAAAGATGCGACGGAATGAAAAAATTGTATAATACGTGTTCATGGGCTTCGTTTGGTAATCAAACAATGAATCAAAAGTATTAAACATGCTCGAAGTGGGTATGGGAATAGAAAAATGCAAACGACAAGTCCTACCTCGCGGGGCTTCGCCCGAAGCTTCGCGTCGATCCACCGGCACCACTGCACCTTGCTGGAGTTGCCTTGCCGGAGCTCGCCTTTCCGGAGCTGGAGGAGGAGAGGGAGAGGAGGGGCTGCCAGGGGGGAGGGAAAGAGAAGCGGGAGGGGTGTGTTAAGCATTTAAATAAACGCTTAACCACCCGCCCGTCGGCCCGAACCCGAACCCTCAGCAAGGTCGGGGTTAAGCCACCCCTGGGGTAAACACGATGCTCCGAGCGCAATGGTGGTCTCGGAATTTTAATCTGAGACCCCATTCAGAAGTTATAAAATTTAACGTCTGAAGCCGCTAAATTACGAAAACACCCCCAGAGCCATTTTTTCACAAACGGCCCGCGCCCGTGAAACTTATACCCCTCCTAGGTTAAACGGCACATTCCGAACTCAACAGTGCCCTCAGTTTTCCAATACGAGCCACCATTTAAGAGATACATGCGTTTCGCTATTAAAAAATTAAATTAATTTATTTATTTATCCGTTTAACGTTCCGGAAGCGAGCGAGGGGTCCAAACATTCCGCACCGACAAATTTTATGTCGTTCCTAGGTTAAAAACCCCATGCCGAACCCATCCGTACACTCAGATCTCTGATCCGGAACTCCGTTTAGGATTTATCCCATTTATTTAGCATTTCCAGTGTGAACGCACTGAAAATTAAATTCCGGCCACTCCGGGGCTCGGAATCGCATGCCGTCTGAAGGCACTGCTTTGGAATATCATCAAGAATATTCCAAAATCATTCTCAGAAAATACCGGGTTCTTACATCATTCCCTCCTTCAATCTTTTCTTCCTTGAAAAGCAAAACTATGGAGCAACACAGGGTACTAAGCCCACACCGGGCTTTCCCATACCCGGAAGAACCCACGCACAGCTCTGCGTCACCGCACTCAGACCAAAGGATTGATCTGTTCATGTGAGGTCGGCCCTTGCCGATGTCATGCACCCATTCCAGACTTTGGGGTTAGGGCAAGGCGATAGGGTACCTCTCCATCCCTTTACACAGTCTCAAACGGCCCGAACGCCCTCGAGGGTAGCTCACCTCCCCGGTCAAACCTCTACGTCGCACGTCGCGACTGGAATCACCGCCCGCACCTAGAGCAAGGCCCGGTGATTCCCTCATTCAGAATATCCATATGGTGAAACACCCAATGATATCTGGTCACACAAGATTTCATAATCGATGCACTCTTACGCACTCAAAAGGTGAAGGAGTCAACACCATCGACTAAAGGAAATGGTGTCATGCCCTTTTTCCTTACCAACACAGGGTTACACCCGACGCCCTGCATCACCCCGGTAACACATCAAACAAGGAGCAGGGAGGAAAGCAGATCACACACAGAGTTTAACAATTCTACTGCACAAAGGTAGAAGAGCTGTAGAGAATACCTCTTATCTCCTCATGCTCTGCATGATCGTAGACATCCAAAGCTCATGGCTGCCCGCGGTCAGAACTGTCAGCTCCAGGAGCCTGACGTGGACCACCTAGTGGTGATGGGAAGACCTCGTAACATCGTCCCCCACTACCAGCTCCTCCCGCTCCACTTCTAGCACCACCTCTCTAGGTACTACTTCGATCACGGCGCTGCCTCTGTCGTGGTGGTGCGCCTGCTGCCTGCCCGAAGCTCTCAGCAACTCGGGTGAGGAAATCTCATGCCAAGTGACCTCGCCCGTCACAATCATAGCACCGACTATCTCTGGGCTGCACTGGTGCCCTCCGGTTCCACTGTGGTGTACGATCAAGCCCCTGAGTCTGGTTGTCAGTAAGCCACATGCGTCGAGGTTCTGCTTGCTGACGCCGACTAGCTGCGGAAGATGTCTCGGCTCCAACGTGCCTGCTGCCACCACCAAACTAGAACGCGACAGGATTCCCTCTGTCACCAGCGCCTGCTCTAGCACCCCGGAATATGTGGAAATGCCCAAGGTACTATGACAGGACGAATCTCTCGGCGGAGACCCTGCTCAAGCTTCCGCGCTCGGAGGTTGTCGTCACGGACCAAGCCTGGGTAAAAGCGTGCACGGTCTGCAAAACTAACCGTGTACTCAGCCACCGTCATCCCTCCCTACAGAAACTGCAGGGGCTTTTGAATCCGAACGGAGTGCAAGCAGGAGGGAAAAAAATCCTCATGAAACAACAACTGAATGTCGCCCCATGAAAGTGACGAATCATCAAGAAACCGAGTCACCAGACTCCACCAACGCCAAGCTTCTCCACGAAAAAGGGCGGCTGCCAAAACCACTCTCTGATCTGTCGGCGTCTGCACATGCCTGAAAAGGCAAACCACTGCCTCGAGCCAAACCTCTGCTGCCTGAGGGTCTGGCTCACCACTGAACCTCAACAGTATCTTCTGTTTGAACTCACGGAGCGCGCTCATCCTGCGCTCAAACTCAGCCTTCTCTGCTGAAACTGCCTGCTGCTCAATAGGTGGGGAGGCTGCTACCGGCCCACCCGGAGAAAGGGCTCGCATGATAGGTTCTGGACTGAGGCCTCATAGCTCACAGGGTCGTCGTCACATTCCCAAAGCCGGTATCCTGGCTGGCTGTCCTCACAGAGACATCCTTAATATTATCAAGGAGTGCCGCGGTCAGATGAGCATACATGTATATACCAACAACAACAACGATGGGGAGCTGACTCAAGAAGGACAGTCAGAGACTCGGTCCTATGTGATGCACAAACAAATTTCCCTGCAACAAGTGTCTCAGCATGCTGAGTCGACAAGTGGGTTAACAAGGTCCTGGTAAATGGATACGTCAGCCACCGCACCATCACTGGACTCCCTGGCCTGAGATCCACTCTCGAGACACGTTAACACTGTTGCCCTATATCCCAACCAATTCCTCTTTTAGGGACATCCACACAACGTCCCAAGGAACGAACCACCTCTGATACCACTTTGTCACGACCCGACCCTACCTGGGCTCGAGCCGCAACTACCCCAAGCCCGCCTCCATAGGCCAGGGGCTGGCGACCAGCGCCGAAGGCAAAATAACTCGGGGAGGCCTTTGCCTAAGCACCTGTACACACACATACAGCAAACATAATGAAACAGTGCAGAGTAAAAGTAAATACAAGCAAAGAAAAGGAAAGGGAAACTGCTATATAAATACCACAAAGTGCATTGACCTCTACAAGTACAAAGTACAAATAGAAAAGAAAAGTGAAAAACACACGCCCAACCAAAAAGTGCCACAACCCGGCAACAGGTAAACAAACGAAACTACTGATGGGTCTCCCACCTGGAACCCGGCCGCGACCACTACACGCGGTCCAAGCTCCCAAGCTCCTACACTCCACTGAAGTCATGCTCCACCTGTCCGTCGTCTTCAAGGGTACACCATGTGCGGGTAAAGCCCAAGCAGGTGTGAGTATAAAAATACTCAGTAGGATAACCTAAAGGCTCGAGGGAGCAACAAAAGGAGGTACCGAAGGGTGATAAGTAGAGCGAACAGAAAAGTAAAGGAGTACAACAGAGAGTGTAGTAAAGAGTCCAGCTCAACCCAACAAGAGAAACGTTGAAGAATCATCCTAACACAAGGATCTAGGAACGGTGAGAAGATGCACTTCTCATTGAGCTTTCGCTACCTATAGCAGAAGAGTAGACTCGTCCAACCATGAGAAGCTAGACACGGAAAGCACGTGGCATACCCCGCGCTTCTTCGCCTCTCCTGGAAGATGAGTAACCAAACCCAAGAAGTGGGTACCAGAAACAAGGTATATACGTATCTGTATGCTCAACGAGAAACCCGAACAAACTCGTAAGGGGATCTCTATCCCGTAGCTCAGTCCAATAAGGAGTAGCCAACAGTCCCAGATGTAACACCATCGATGCCCATCATCCCGCACGTCTGCCCCGAACCGCAAGCCAAGGGGCTCAATCACCACACCTCGACACTATCCACTTTGGGTGGCACTGACTCGCCCGCACGGTTTTAGGTCGCGTCACAATGACGCGTCTCGGTGGGGGAAAGTGCTCCCCGTACTTGAGAGTTCTGGGGGAATGCCAACCACAACTCGTCACTGCCCCGCAGTCGAGAGATCTGCACAAAGTCGACAGGCGACCCCCTGCACAGCCCCGTTGGAGGATCCCTGGAAGTCAACGGTTTCCCTCTATAGGGAGACCCGGAAAGTCGACGAGTGCCTCACTACCCAGTCCCATGACAGGGTAGTCCACTGGAGGGAGACCCGGCTAAAGTCGGCGACGGGACCACTACTCAGCCCAGCTGGAGATAACCCGGCATCGGGGACCACTGCCCAGCCCAGCTGGATGTAAGCCTGGCATTGGGGACCCTTGCCCAGCCCACCTGGATGTAAGACCGACATTAGGGACCACTGCCCAGCCCAGCTGGAGGTAAGCCCGACATCGGGGACCACTGCCCAGCCCCACTGGAGGTATGCCTGGAACTGCTCTGGCCATCCCTGCTGGATGGTACTACTCAGTAAACACCGTTGTACTGGCCATCCCTGCTGGATGGTAACCCACTGACGAGCCATGCTCGATACAACCTCAGCCCTGCTGGACACAACCTCAGCCCTGCTGGAAAAACCTCAGCCCTGCTAGAAACAACCTCATCCCTGCTTGAACAACCTCAGCCCTGCTGGAAAAACCTCAGCCTTACTGGAAACAACCTCTGCCCTGCTGTAACAACCTCCTAGGTAGAGGATCGATGCCCGTGTAAAGTGTTGGTCACACCGAAACCACAAGCTCTAACAGGGAACACAGAACAACGGGAGAAACTCCCCAGACCTCACAAGGCGATCCCGCTCCAATCCGCTGAGTCACTGTCGAAATGGACCGAGACACCTCTTCCCAAAAAGTGGGTAAAACGCCCACGCTGCACGAACACCCATAATCGTAGACAGTGTCGCAGTCCGGTGAAATTGCACAGTACTGAAACCCCTCAAAGCCAATGAAGCAGAGGAACCAAAACATCTCTGTCGGCCAAACCATCAAGCACAAGTCCAGGGGGAGACCGCTCAACCCTGCTGGTCAGACAAAAGAGCACCAGGCTAGGGTAAACTCTACCCTGATGGTCAAACAAACAAGCGCAGAGCCAGGGTAAAACTCCTCCCTACTGGCCAAACAAACTACCACAAAGCCAGGGGAAAACTCCACCCTGCTGGTCAAACAATCAAGCGCAGAGGGACCCTCTATGCCGCGAGAGTTCAAGTACGTAAAGCAGATCACGACACACATGTGGGGCTCACACGACGTGTGGACCCAAGTCAACCCCAACTAAGCGTACAAACATCCTCAGGTACAAACAACCACACGTACCTTCAAGCGTTCTCGTATACTCCCGGAGTATACCTCATTCCTGCCCAAAGGCTATCGTGCACCCGGCACCCAACGTCAACGCCAAGGCGTGATGTGACAACTCCACCTCAAAGGCCCAGGCACGACCAGCCACATCTAATGAACCATTTGTATCACTCTCCCTAGAGTGCGCGATCACACGCCAAGGGTTCGCTACAACAAGGTAGGGCGAACCACCACTGGAGCACTTTCCACATTCCACATTCAACAAGATCGCACAAGAGGGTCTGCACAACCCAACGGATCGCACTGTTGTAATCCTCGTGGAAAAACACGTGAGATCGACTACTTACTCGCCTCATATGGATATCCGACGAAAAATTCACCAACACCACCTCACGCCCGTACGGCGTCCCGTGATCCTGAGCCTCGGCCCCGAAAACAGTCGAGTGCATCACACCATTGCTATCCCCTCAGGAAAACACGTCAAAAGAACTACTCACTTGAGTGCAATGGATATCTAGAGAAAAAGGTGCATCCCGGCGCACCGCACACAAGCGGTGCCACATGGGACCCGCATCCCGATCCCGAAACTCAACGAACGGATCACACCGTTGCGATCCTGTCAAAAAAGTACAAGAAATGGACTACTCACTTGTCCAAAACGGTCACCCGGTGATAAAGCAGAAAATCACCATCAACTCCCAAAACGGCCTTCATGGGGCCCGCACCATCGTGCGGAATTACAGCGGGCAGACCGCGCCAACGCGTTTCACTTGGAAAAACTCCCAACATCGATTGCCCGCACGCCCCGAACGGACGTCCGAGGAAAAAGTCACTACTAGCTGCACACATCTCAAAAGACGGGCCGCGGGGCCTGCACCTCAACTCCAGCCTCAACGCCTGGAACTGCACTGTAAACCTTTGCCTCAGTTCTAGGGTCACAACGCCGCTGATGGCGCTCAAAACGAACGTCGGATGCCTCCGCGCCGCTCAAAACAAGATTCCTGGAAAAAACAATATTCCACTTTAAGACACGTCGCGCCCCCGAGGCCCATCGTTTCGCTAATTAAAAATTCCCAAAACCGTCTCAATAAGTCTGTATCAACATTAGGTCCGCGACGCTGCAGACGGCGCGCAAAACGGACGCCCGTAGCAAAAGTTACGAGCGTCGGAATACAGAGGGGCAAAGCCCCTTGGGTTGGACCGGCCAGTCCGCCCGGCCTGGGCCGGCCCGTGGCCCGCCAAGTGGGCTGGCTGGGGACCTGTGGTCCATGCGCAAACCGGCCACGAGGGTCCGGTCGCGCCATCCGTGTGAATACCTGCCTTCGGTGGGTCTTGCTCCCCCGCGGGGTCGCGCGCTGCGACCCCGATTCCCCGAGTCAACCGGCCGGCACAGCCGGCCGACACTTCCGTCCCGCGCCACGCGAAGCCGCCGTGGCCGAGGAATCGTTGCCGCGCTGAAGGCCACTCGGGGCCACTGACAGGAGCTCCTTCATGCCAGCTCGCCGGACCGCCGTCCCGGAAACGCCGCGCCACCGCCTGAATCCCCGGCGGACCGCTGGAAACCCCCAGAACTCCCAAATTTCCCGTAGACTTCTCCGAACCGCTGCGGCCTCCTCGTAACTCGGATTTCGATTCCGAAAGATGTGACGGAAAGAAAAAATTGTATATTATGTATTCATGGGCTTCCTTCGGTAATCCAACAATGAATCAACAATATCAAACATGCTTGATGTGGGTACGAGAATAGAAAAATGCAAACGACAAGTCCTACCTCAAGGGGCTTCGCCCGAAGCTTCGCGTTGATCCGCCGGCACCACCGCACCATGCCGGAGTCGCCTCGCCGGAGCTCGCCTCGCCAGAGCTAGAGGAGGAGAGGGAGAGGAGGGGCTGCTAGGGGGGAGGGCAAGAGAAGAGGGAGGGGTGTGTTAAGCGTTTAAATAGAAAACGCTTAACCACCCGCTCGTCGGCCCGAACCCGAACCCACAGCAAGGTCGGGGTTAAGCCACCCCTGGGGTAAAAAGGATGCTCCGAGCGCAACGATGGTCTCGAAATTTTAAACCGAGACCCCGTTCAGATGTTATAAAATATAACGTCCGAAGTCGCTAAATTACAAAAAACTCCCCCGAAGCCATTTTGTTCACAAAACGGCCCGCGCTCGTGAAACTTATACCCCTCCTAGGGTAAACGGCACATTTCGAAGTCAACGGTGCCATCAGTTTTCCAATCCGAGCCACCGTTTCAGAGATACCGGCTTTTCTCTATTAAACGAATAAATTAATTTATTAATTTATCCGTTTAACCTTCCTGAAGAGAGCGAGGGGTCCAAACATCCCGCGCCGACAAATTTTATGTTGTTCCTCGGGTAAAAACACCATACCGGGCCCATCCGTACACTCGGATCTCTGATCCGGAACTCCGTTTAAGAGTTATCCCATTTATTTAGCATTTCCAGTGTGAACGCACTGAAAATTTAATTTCGGCCACTCCGGGGCTCGGAATCGCATGCCGTCTGAAGGCGATGCTCTGGAATATCATCAAAAATATTCCAAAGTCTTTCTCAGAAAAAACCGGGTTCTTACAGTTATAATAGTGTAGTTTATGAAAAGAGAAAACCTGCAGAATGGGAGACAACCCATCACGTCGGACAAGGCTGTGGGAGTTGAACCAACAACTGAAGTGCGACATGCCTTTATCGCATACCACTGGCCTATAGGAAGTCCCTAGTTAGTAAAAACTAGTTTATTTTATTAAGAGGTATGATAGATAAAGTATATGTCCATTTTTGGAATTATATATGATCAACCTCACCATATATGGACTTATGTATATTTTGATAACTTTTTCTATCCTTTTTTTTGAGACAGATGGAATGTCCCATCATTCTATAGCATGATCTGCTAACACATCAAGACATAAAAATTCAACTTCATTTCATTAAGAGATGAAGTGTAAAATGTTTAAGGCATGAACAATGGTGAGATTGTACCAAAATAAATTATGTATTTCTTTTAATTCAAATTCTTCCACTTTTGGGGAAATGATCTTGAAAACTGAAAATGTTGTCCTAGTGTCCTCATATCCGATGAATCAGAAGGTACCTTAGATTATCACAAATTTTTGGCTTTGTGATTGTTGGATTTTTCATAGCCACGTCCTCTATCACTCTCCATCAGAACCAGATGGTTAGATTTCTCTTTCATATCCATATTTTCACCTATGTTCTCTTATGTGGAAAACCAGTGATTAGATAATTTGGGTAACCGTTGCATTTCATACTTTATTTTTTAGATATGTTTTGGTATTCCTTTTTACGATGTAGGTTTCTATGAAAGAAACTCTCATGTAATAAACCATTTATATCCTAGACGAATTTTGAGGGAGAAATTCATTTTTAAGGGGGGTAGAATGTAACACCTCGAGATTTTATAAGATATATTATTTTTAATTTATTTCATATATTGTGTTGTACGCTAAACCAAAATTATATTGTGTTATACGCAACACTCTATTAGCTTACAGTATACACAACACTATTCTTGGCTCGTGTTACACACAATTTCATGTTCGTTTTGGGGAAATTATTCTACGAAACATTAAGTATAGATTTTTGTTAATGTGTAAATGAAATAAGTTTTTATTTTGTTATGTGCAACACCAAACAGATCTTTCACTACACACAACTCTTACTTGGCTTACATTACACTCAATGAAGACCCTCTTCGATTGCGTGTGTAGTACGCAATACCAAGTTTTACTAAACAGGATATTATTATAATATTAATATGAACTAGCCATTATAAATACTAATACCCACTTTTTAAACATTTATAAATATTATCTTTCAAAATGGACTTCATTTTTGGATTCAGAATATCGAAATTAGCCTAGGGTGAGTTTTTGGTATTTTTCTGAAAACATTCAATTTTTTATGAATAGTGAAAACACTTGGTTACTATTTAAAAACCGACTTTTTATTTAAATAATTATTTATTTTATTTAAATTTATTTTAGGTTAAAATTGATACATAATACATATATAAGTTCAATGTAATTCATTTGAGTCATTTTATAATAATTTTAGATATATAAAAATTGTATTGAACTTTTTACTGTATTTTACCCACCTCCTAGGATAATTTGAAAATTTACATAAAACATAATTTTATTGCTTATGTGAGTATAATTTCAAAAATCTGAGAGACATGGTTAATATCAAAGAGTAAAATGTGGTTCAATAAGATAAAAATATTTTTTTTGTGAAAAGTTACTTTTTACTTTTATTTACCATGGTTAATATTAAATATGGTAATTAAGGGTAAAAATGATATTATTATTACCGTAACACATTTCCTAATTTTATTGGATATGTGTAATTCGACCAAAAAAATAGTAGGAATAAAATATTACTCTTTAGTTCCACTTGGATTATATTAGGACACTTGTTATTATTTTATTTAAAGAAGAGTTAAAATAGTTAAAATCAATGTTTAATAACTAAAAAATTTAATATAGGGTTATACATAAGATAAATTATTATAAAAATATTCATTAAAAATATAAAAATATTTCCTGCATAATTGTATTTTATTTATAATTTTTAGACATTAAATAATTTAATTTATTTATGACACAACGATGATGCAGTAATTACCTTATTAATGAAATACTAACATAATTGATATTATAAATACCCAAATAAATGTAATTTAAGGCTTTTTATGAATTAAACTAATTTTATAGGTTAATATTACATGTTATTATTTATTTATATTACTTTTTTATAACTAATCATGCTGTTAGGATTTTTACGAAAATCAATTACCAAATAGTCTGAAAATTTGATTAAAATAGTTTTTTTTTAAAATATTATATTATTAAATGTTATTCTATTTTTAAAAATCTACAGTTCGGACTAATGACTTAGATAAGGTTATATATATTAATAATGAACCACTTGGGGTTCGTTTGGCTTTTTATAGAATGTTTATTAACCATATAGTGTAAGAAAAAAAAGAAGACACGGTAAAAGTTAAATTATCTAACTTAGAGTTAATTCTAAATGATAAGGTTAAAATAGTAACCTAAACTAGTCTAAAACCTATTGGTTGAGGGTATTTCTACCCATACCCACTTTAGCTTCGAAATAAATCAATTTGAAGCTATTATATACCAAATATGACTTTTTTATAAAATAATATTTTAAGTTTTCCCTAAGGTGCCCCTCTCCTCCCTTATAAAAGGGCACCTCCTCCCTCTTATATTTAGACAATTTGGAACCTTCAAGCTCGGCCAAAACCAGCCCATTTCCCATCTCAACTTCCCTATAAACATTACAGAGGTTCTGGTCTCCTCAAAAGACCAACTCAAGTTCCTTAAGAAGATGTTAAGAAGAGGCGAATCAAAGAAGAGGTAATATCCTTTACTGATTCCTTCTAATTTATTTCTTCTTATACTTCTTCATCATTATTTTTTCATAATAAATTAATAAAATCATTATCAATAATATACTGATATGTTACAATAAATATGAAAAAACCCTATTTCATCTTCTATCCATTCTACAGAAAATGAAATGACCGCGCGTGCGTATTTACAGAATACCGTCTCCACACCGTGGTGTAATCTGTTTTCCACCACCATCTTAATTGTATGTGTATAATGGTGAAAATAAAATATTATATATGATTATTGTAAAGTGATATTTATTATAAAATATAATACATACAATTCAATACAATTCCACGATAATGGGAATGATGTCATCGCTCGTGCGTACGTACGGACTACCGTCTCTGCGACCGCGATGAGATTCATTTTCCATGATTAACCATTCAAGTATGATTATAAAGTATATATAATAAATAATCATGAATGATATTGCATTATAATACTGGATTTATGTACATATATTTTTCATTTAATTAATTCCATTTAATTCAATAAGGAAATGAAAACAACGTTGATGTGTACGTACGGTCTACCGTCTCCATGAACGTTGTATTTCATTCCCTTTATCGATCGTTCATATATATGTATATGCTGAATATATATTATATATAAATCATGTTTTACATTCTTGAATTATTTTAATCTTGATATAAGTAATAATATCCAGAACAACCTGTCGAAACACGTACGATAAATGAAATGATTTTACCCAAAACACTACTTTAACATGGAATTTAAAAAAAATGGGTAATATGAAATCATAAGTAAACCAAATATGATATCATAACAATTAATATGGTTATATAATTATTCAATGACATTATTTAAATCATTATATAAGAGGTTCGGATACATACGAAGCATATCAGATATAAGGTAAGGGATAACCTTTCCAATCTCATTCTTATCCGAGATTGTTTATTCGTAAGTACTTACTGGGGTTATTATTATCATCCATGTCCATGTTTTATAAAAGTTTTTTTATGAATGTTTAAAGTCATTTTTATCCATTTTTACTTTTACCACATGTTATGAAAGGAATATTTCTTTTGTTTACCATGTGATGAACTTTTTGACTTTTCCAGAAAAAGTATGAGGATAGTGTTTTTTTAACTTATACAACATGAATAGATTTTTACGGTTTCATAACACCTTATTTTCATGAATCTTACTCTAAAATATTTCATTAAATTTTCAGCAAAATCCTTTTCTTTTAAAATTTCATGGAATTTTGGGAAAAGAAAATGAGTTTGAAGAATAAAAGATATTTTCCTCAAGAATTCATTTCAAGTGTTTTATAAAAACTATTTTCCATCTAAGATGACATTATTTCATATGTGAATGTTTCAAGTATAATGTCTCTATGATTTACATGGTTTCACTTTTCTTATGGTGAAATGTTATCCATTTTTTTGTATGGATTATTTTGTGATGGGATGATTTTTATGAAACCCATTTTATTATTGGGATATGATGAATGATTTATGTTTATGTTGTGGCACACGTAAGAATGATTTCATTATGAGATGGGTGGGACCTATATATCTCACAAATTCATTGGGTAAAGATTTATATCTCATTAGATATACATGGCTAGAATGGAAAGTAAATTTGGTTCAGTAATACAAGACTGGAACGAGGCATGAACTCAATTCAGAAAGGGACTTTCTCCACTAAGATGGTCTTGGAAGAAATGCCTTGGCTACTATGGAAATAATACCATGTGATTAATGTGTTTCCACAATTAAATGTTTTATTCCCATGCTATTTTATCATGATTTATGTTTCTTTATGATATATTCCTTACGTACTTCCATGTTTTATATCATTGCTCAAGATTTTGATGCTTAAACATTATGAACATGTTTTTATGTTCAAATGTATATGATATGTTTAATTATCTCCATTCTTACCCTTACTGAACATTTGAGCTCACCCTTTATATGTTATCTTTTCCCCATGATTTAATGAATGGTTTTAGGAAAGAAAAAAAGGGGAAGATATTTATTGGAGATGCTGATGATATTTCACCACAATTAGAAGATTATATTCCGAGTTTCCAAAGACACTAAACTATTACTGTCCTTATGTGTCTATTTTTGTTATGTATTAAGTATTCAAAAAATGTAATTTAATGTCCATGTACATCAATATTTGGGTCTCTACATTGGCTCACCACTGAACCTCAGTTGTCTATTTCACTGGAACTCATGGAGCGCGCTCAACCGGTGCTCAAGCTCCGTCTGATCTGCTGGAGCTTTCTGCTACTCACCAGGTGGGGGTGCTTCTACTGGCCGACCTAGAGAAAGGGACACTCATGATGGGTCCTAAATTGAGGTCTTGTCGCTCATAGGGTCATCGTCATGAACCAAAGCTGGTATCCTAGCTGGCCGTCTTCACGGAGACATCCTGAATGTTATCATGGAGTGCAGCGGTCAAATGAGCATATATGTATATAACCGTGACAAAAAAGGGGAGCTGAATCATGAAGGACAATCAATACTAAATCCTATATGATACACAAACCAATTTCCCAGCAACGAGTGTCTCAGTATGCGAGTCGACAAGCGGGTTATTAGGGTCCCGATGAAGTAATATGTCGACCACCACACTATCACTATACTCCCAAGTCTGGGAGACGCTCTCGAGACACGTTGACATTGTTTCCCTAGATCCTAACCAATTCCGTTTTATGGACATCTGAACAAATTTCCACAGAACGAAACACCTCTGATACAACTTTGTCATGACCCGACCAGACCCGAGCTCGAGCCGCAACTACCCCAAGGCGAAGACTATAGGTCAGGGGCTGTCGACATGTGTCGAAGGATAAACAACATAGGGAGGCATTTTCCTGAGTACCTATACACAAATACGCAACCCAATCAATGCATAAGTGTAGAGTAAAAGGAAAAGTAAAGTACTATCTTTTATAAACAACCAAAAAATTGCATCATCCTACAAATAGTACAAAGTAAATGCTGAAGGTAAACTGAAACGAAAAATGGAAACACATGCGCCCAACCAGAAATGTGACACAACTCAACAACAATTAAACAAAAGTACAATAGCTGGAAGGGTCCCTCACCTGGGACCCGACTATGACCTCCGTACGTGGCCTAAGCTCCCGAACTCCTAAGCTCCTCTGATGTCACGATCGACATGTCTATCATCGGCAAGGGCGCACCACGTTCGGGAAAAGCCCATGAAAAAGTGAGTATAAAAAGACTCATTAGGATATCTCAAAGGCTCGAGGGAGCAATGAATGAGGTACTGAAGAGGTGAGTAGTAGACCGAACAGGGAATTGTAATGGAGAACGATAGAGAGTGCACTAAAGAGTACAGTAGAGTAACAACTCAATACAACAAGAGAAAAGAAGTAGACTCGTCCAAACAAAAGGATCTAGAAATGGTTACAAGATGAAACATCTCATTGAGTCATCGCTAAATATATTAAGAGAGTAGACTCATCTAACCACAAGAAGCTAGACACGGAAAGCACGTTGCATACCGCACGCATCATCGCCTCTGCTGGAAGGAGAGTAACCAAACCCAAGGAGTGGGTACTTGAACAAGGTATATACATATCAATATTATCAATCAAGAATCCCGAACAATATCGTAAGGAAATCCACATCCCGTAGCTCAGACCAATAAAGTGAGTAGCCAATAGTCCCAAAAGTAAACAACATCGATGCCCAGCATCCTGTACGTCTACCATGAACAGCTAGCCAAGGGGATCAAATCATCGCACCCTGACACTATCCGCTTTGGGAGGCACTGACGTGCTCACACGGTTTTAGGTCGCGTCACAAGGACGCGTCTTAGTGGGGAAAGCGCTCAACATACTTGAGAGTTCTGGGGAATTTCAAACCACACCTCTTCACTGTCACGTAGTTGAAAGGTCTTATCAAAGTCAAAGTTGTCACATCACGGACCCATACAACCAAGGGTCCCGCTCCGGTAGTCTCGGAGAAAATCCATAGACTAACCTAGTAGAAAGGACTGAGTCTGAAATAAGTCTTCGGGCAACCCACTACCCAGGCCCACAGGAGGGTAAACCCTAAGAGGTCGTCGGTTAACCCACTACCCAGTCTCTACTAGAGGGTAAACCTTAATAGGTCATCGGGTAACCCATTTCCCAGTCTCTGCTAGAGAGAAACCCTAATAGGTAGTCAGGTAACCCACTACCCAGTCTCTGCTGGATGGTAAACCCTAGAGGTCGTCGGGTAACCCACTGCCCCATCTCTGCTGGAGGGTAAACCCTAAGAGGTCGTCAGGAAACCCACTCCCCTGTCTTTACTGGAGGGTAAACCCTAAGACGTTAATGAACAACCCACTGCCCAGCCCTACTGGAAGGTAAAACCGAAGAAGTTGATGAGAAAACCACTGCCCAGCCCCTTTGGAGGGTAAACCCAGAGATGTTGATGAGCAACCCACTTTCTATCCCCACTGGAGGGTAATCCCGGAACTTCTCTGGCCATCCCAACTGGATGGTAAAACACTGGCCAACATAACACGGAGTGGGTATCGTGCAACCACCCAACTCAAGAACAATTCACCTTGTAGAGGTTCAGCGCATGTGCAGTGTGGGTGAGGCCAATACCTGGAGTTCTCCCTAGGTAAATACATCATGGTAGATTGCATAAGGAGGATATTATATCGATACTCATCAAGGGAATCTACGCCCATGCTCACTGAGGCTCCGTACCCTACTAAAAACAACCTCCTGTGTAGAGGATCTGTGCCAGCGTAATGTATTGGTCACATAGAATCCTAAAAACTCTACAAGGGAACACGAAGTTTGATGATACAGAAAGCCCAGACATATAATGGATAATAGGGGACCCAAACAACTCCGCCGATCACACCGTCGAGAACAGAACCAGGGGAAACCACTCAACCCTAGTGGTCTAAACCATTATGAATAGAGGGAACCTCTACGTCGCGAGAGAGAGATGGTACATAAAGTAGAACACGACGCAGATATGGGGCCCTCAAAATGTGTGTCCCCAACTCATATCCAAACCAAGAACAAATTTCCTTGTGTACAAACCCCAACATTCACCTCCTGGCATTCTCGTATACTCTCATAGTATACCACATTTGTAGCCCAAAGGGTATCATACAAACAACACCCAACATCAACGCGAAGGGTGTAAATGTATCTTCGCCAACCTGGTCCCTTCACAACCCTAGCACGACCAACCCCTTCCCTTTAATAATTTAATTAACTCCGACAGGAGTGAACGAGATCACAGGCCAAGGGTTCCCTACAAACACTGCAGGAAGAACCTCCACTGGTACACCTTTAATGCTTCCACATTTAATGAGATCTCGAATGAGTCTCACACATCCAAACGGATCGTGTCGTTGTAATCCTTGAGAAACAAAACACATGAAATCAACTATTTACTCGCCTCTAATAAACATCTGACAAAAAAGTCGTCCCACACCGCTTTACGCCTGAACGACGTCCCATGATCCCGAACCTCAATCCGAAAACAGTCAGGCGCATCACACCATTACTATCCAATCTGGAAAACAAGTCAAATTGACTGATCAATTGAGTGGAACAGATATCCAAAGAAAAAGAAGCATCTCGCCTTACTGCACATGATCTGTGCTACGTGGGACCTGCATCACTATCCTGAAGCTCTATGAACAGATCGCACCATTGTGATCCTCTCGAAAAAAGTACACAATATTGACAATCCACTTATCTGAAACGGACACCTGGTGATAATGATGTAAATCACCAACAACTCCCAAAATGGGACTCGTGGGGCCCACACCACAGTGCATAATTAAAGTGTTCTGATTGTGCAATTGCAATGACCTCGTAAAAACACATAGAATCGAGTGCTCGCACGCCCCAAACGGATGTCCGATGAGAAAGTTGTGAAACTCTCTTTGCAACATAAAATACATGCCAGGGGACCATGCCTCACCTCAAGTTTCAATGCCCGAAACTGTTCATGAAATCATAGTCTCGACACCAGGGTCGCAACATCACTGACGACGCTCAAAACAGACTCTATATGCATCTGCACCGCCCAAAACAAGAATCTCAGGAAAAGAGATAAACCACTTAACATACATGTTGTGCCACTGAGCCCCTTCTCTCAAGAATTTAAAAAAATCCCCAAGAAAATGTCAAAATCATCGTCTCGATTTAAGGGATGCATCGCCGTAGACGGCACATGAATTCGACACCTGGTCTGAGGACTACGAGCGTTTTAATTTTTAATAGATGAAAACAGGTGGGTTGGGCCGGTTCGGGTGGCCCACCATGCACCCAGACTGGCCCGCATACGGGCCATCTCGCCTCACCCAGACCGGATTAAGCCTGTACGGTTCTATTTAATGGGACCTGCATATCACACGTCCCATGTCTCTCTAGCTCAGGTCTGAAGACCCCGGTCTCCCACAAGCGCACCGAGATTAAGCCTCTCCTAGGGTTAACGGCATGCCCTGAGAGTAATGGCAGACTCATAATATTAATCTGAGCCTCTATTCAAAAGTTATTAATTCAATGCCTAGGGATCCTAAATTACCAAAATTCCCCTAGTGGAATTTTTCACAGGAGGCCCTGGCCCACGAAAATTACACCCCTCCTAGAGTAAACGACACACTCCAGACTCAACGGTGCCCTCGTTTTTCCAGTCTGAGTGACCGTTTAGGAGTTATTCTACTTAATTGGCGTGCCCAGTGTAAATTCAATGGAAATTAAATTCCGGCCACATCGGGGCTTAGAATCGCACGCCGTCTGAAGGCGCTGCTCTGGAATAACACCAACAATATTCCAATGTCATTTATAGAAAAAATCGGGTTCTTACATTAGGTTTTTATGAATATCCACATCTTGTACTGCCCATTGATTTGGGTTGGATAGTGGAAGATTTATTAAATGGATAAATGTGCTCATTCCATGATAAATAGTTTACAAGAAATATTGAAGTTGAAAGCTTATGAAAACTCAAGTACTTACTATTTCACAACAAACGTGAAAAATTGAATCTCGAACATATTTCAGATGAAGGAGATCATAAAATAAATATATTTTTCCTTTAATAAAATCCAATTTAAGATTCATGGAAATAAATCAATCATAAAATAGGATTAGGGAAGAAGTAGTTGGATAATAAAATAATTAATGGGAAATTTGACATTCATCCCTGAAAATGGCCTATTCATGGTTTTTCTGCACAGTTTGACAAAACACACACTAAACATGAATGATTACCTGAGAATAATGGGAGATTTCCCTGTTAGGTCGCATAGATGGGTGCCAATCATGTGTGGTGGCTCTATTTGAAAAAAAATATATGGTTTAATCTGAACAATATTCCAATCATGTTTTACAAAAAATATGGGATTCAGGCTCTGAATAATTCGGACACCCCTAATTCCATCACTAACCCATTTAGCATCCATATTAGGTCCAAAGAAATCAATTTAGACTAAACTATAAAGGATCCATAATTTAGTGAAAAACTGTGTTATTACAGTCTTCCACTTAAAAAGAACTCATTCCTCAGTTCACCTTCTATGGTTGATGAAACACTGTATGAGAACAAATCAGGCCACATAGCCCGTATATCAGATTCCCTCTCCCATGACTCAACATGTGCCCATACATGATGCCATAGAAACAATATTAAAGGGACATAAATTCCTTGAAGATCCTTTGTGACCCAATCAATGACGTGTACTAGATATTCCTCAAAGGTAGCAAAAAAAATACAACTGAACTTCCTCAGGATCAATTTTATGAAATAAATCAGCATTACACTAGTGAAGCTTTCAAATGTGGAATAAATCGTGAATTGATTGGCACCATTGAGTTAGTAGAATCCAATAGGCTACCAGCTTGAATCATAATCAAATTTCAATTGGCTCATCATAACAACATGACATCTTTCCCTAATTTTGTAACCATATATTACCTAGCATAGGTTATACCAAATGAAAACACGTCCTTCGACCTATAACTATATAGTTCATTAATGTAAATGGACAATTGATATCATTATGGACATAACAATATTCATATGTTTCTAGATGAGCTGTACTAGCTTTGAAGTCTCCTATAGGAGATAAGGACCATATTGGGATGCCTCACCTACCTTGAGCTAGCACATGGATGAATAGAATGGACTACCATATAATGCCTCAAATAGGGCCATTTTAATAGTTTCTTGAAACCTATTATTATAGGTGAACTCAACTAGAGAGATATCTTTCCCCCATAAAAAATCGAAATGAAGGAAACATGATCAGAGCATATCATCTAGACTCTAGATTTTCTATTCTGATTATCAATCGAGTTACGGGTAAAATGCTATGATTTGAAGCACTAGTGGCCCCATAGGCTTTTTTAATCCCTTCCGGAACTGTGAATTGAAATGAGTGTCCCTATCTGAAACTATAGTATAAGGGCTTCCATGGTGTATTATGATCTCACAGACATAAAATCATCCATGATAATCAAATTATAATGTTTCCCAAATATATACAAAGTGGGATGATTTATGAACTTGGTTAAGGACTACCCACGTAGAATCACATCCCCTGGGAAACCTAGGTACAATGAAAAGAAAATACATAAAAAACACTTGATTTCCATTTCAGGAATAGAAGTGACTGCAATAATCCCCCAAGCCTTTGATGCACTGCTTTTACTTGCAGATAGGTGGAACACCGAGTGATAAATCATTCAATCTCAAATTTCATCTGAGGACACTAATACTAGCATCACATGTCTCGTTACTTTTTTGAGATGCCTAGATGAACTACCCACTGAGGGGTGTGGGAATATTTCATAATCGCCTCTATCATATCTGTAGGAACCCAGATACATCCACATAGTCACAAAATGTCATCCTTATCAATAGTCTTGTCCAATGAAGGGTTATCTCATAATATACAGTCAATGAAAACCAAGCCTTCATGATCTGAAAGTTATATACACATCACCTTCTCAAAGAGAGAAGAGGTAAATATAAAATATGAGAGGTAATACTGCTTGTGAATCTCATGAAACTCTAGATTCATCTTAGAAAAGAGGTTCATTAACTTCCAACCATTACTGAATTTTCATACTACTTGTACCTGAGTTTACCGCCTCAGAGAATCTACAACTACATTTCCCTTTTTATGCGTATAAGAAAGTTGAAGATCTAGGGATTTTAGATATCATATCAATATCTATTGTCTGAGGTTCATGTCATTCTATGAAAAAATAAATTTTATGCTCTTGTGGTTCTTTTACACCACAAAGAGCACAACCAAAAGATAATGTCTCCATCAAAATAAGGTAAACACAACTCCTGCTAGCTGATGGTCATGCATGAGGAAAATTCTATCATGATGTGTTATCTTCCATGATCCGTAAGTAACAAATCTATCCTCCTACATCACCACTACTCCAAGTCTAATGTCTGATTCACCACAGAAGACAATATAACCTATACCTGGCTCGAGAAGTGTCAAAAAAGTTCCGAAACAAGCCTCCCTTTCTACTCTAGAATATATTTCTCACATTCTTCTGACCACATGAACATGAAACGCTTCTTTGAATGACTGGTAAGAGGTGAATAATGGCAGGGAAAGACCTATTTGAAACACCTATAATATCTATGTATCCAAAAGAAAAGTCATATATCAATCATGTTTTTGGGATGCTCCTAGGAAACTACAACCCCATCCATTTCTAGGTCAAAATATACACCTGATTCTGATATTATATGACTATAGAAGTGAAATTATTCAATCTAGAAATGAAACTTAACAGGCTTGGTGTAAATATGATTCTCTATCTATATACCTAAAATTATATTAAGATGGTGGTAATGGTCTCTTTGAGTGTGATAATACAAAATGAATTTGTCGACAAAGACTATGAAAAAAGAGTCCAAATAGGGGAGGAACAACCAATTCATCATATCCATTAAAACGGAGGGTGTGTTCTTAAGACTGAACGACATAACAAAGTACTCATATAAGCCATACATAGAGTTTGAGGTATGACTAATGGTATGAATCATACATAACGATAACATGATTATATGTTGACCTTAGAGAAGACCTTTTCACCTTGGAGCTAGTCAAATAGAACATCTATTTGAGGAATTGGATGTCATTTAATGAGTATAAGATGGGTGAACCTTAATTAATCCATTCATAGATTTAAGGTACCATTTTCCTTCTTGGATAATGGAATGGGAGTACCCTAATAGAATGTACTAGGTCATATGAAACCTTTGGTCTCTAAATCCTCAAATGTTCACTTCATCTCTTGAAGGTCTGTTAGTTCCATTCTATAGGGATGAATTGACAAAACAACGGAATTCGAATCAAGATCGATTAATATTTTTACCTCTCTCTCAAAAGGATAGAAAGAAATTTTCCAGGAAGGACTCCTTGGAAATGATCCACTACACAAGTGAAATCAACTAATATTAAACCCTGATCCTCCGTGAGAGATTTGTGATGTGGGTGGTCACTCCACCTACCCCATGAAGATGTAGTCTATCTACACCGTACTGGAGATCCCAAACACCCTTATATAGATAACTGTTTCCCTCTAGTGACATAATATATACCACGTAGAGATAGCTGTCAAAAAAAGATTGATAGTTAATGAAATAGTCCGTCCAAAGAATGACATTGAAGCCTTTTATCTCAAGATCAAAGGGGTTTCAAATGAATGGGTATCTTCTTACATCAAGGGGACAATCCCTACACTAGAATATACCCTATTTTCTGTCCCCGAATGGAATATATAGGGTGATTACACCGTAGTAAAACTCTATCTCTAATCAGAGACACTCAATGATATATATAGAGACCAAAGAGTTCAAAGAACCTTTATCAAATATTTCAGATACTAGAGTAGATTCTACTTGAATAGTACTTCATTATTTAGATGGTCCTGCAGCCTAATCATAGGGTATTAGATAAAATGCATTAAACTTTGAAAATCCATAAACTTGTGAAATAGATGGACTACAATGATCAAAAATGCCTTTTTGGCACTGTTGGTGATTAGGGGTTTGGATACCACAACCATGACCTCCTCTCCATCCCTATATATCAGTGTTATTCCAACATCTCGCTTGACGTATCCAAACTGAACTGTCTCTTAAAGGTAGAGTTGGCGATGTTCCTTTTCTAAATGAAGATGGTAGAATGGTTATACCGAAATTCTAATGATTCCCAATACAACCATAAGCCCATCACTCCTATGGATATCTATCACAATGACGATTTGAATTCCCTTATAATCCACATAGATGAAAAAGTTCAGAGATATAAAAATGGGAAATCTAATTGTCACTTCCCTAACGAGAAATGTAAATGTAATGTTTCTTTCCATCAAAAGAATTTTTGTTCTGACACGACACTGGTCCACTATACCCTATATTATTTCCTTCCCTCAGGTTTCACTATGTGATCAGAGCATGGTTGACTATTTTAGGAAAATTAGGCATGAGAAATAAATTCACCAGTGTAGTGATGGTGTACTAGAGACCATCCAAAAAAATTCTAACACGTGAAAGATCATCAGTAGCTAGAAGCAGTGGAAAGCGCTACAACTTCGTGAAATGCATTCAATATTCCATAACTGACATAGAACCTTGCTTGAGATGAATGAACTAGCTGGCTCTATTAGCTCTATTCATCTAAAGTAAGAACATATCATATAAGGTAGTATGTAAATAAACCCATATCATTATATGATAACGACCGACCTAGGTTGTCGCATCCCACTGATTCTTGGTGGAATCTAGAATCATGTACATGGAAACATAACCCTCTTATCTAGTGGAATCTGCATATTCTAAACATCAGATAGTCTTTCGTTTAGCCATGACTAAGTGACATATGGACCTCCAACCCCTGACAATGTATGAGGATGCTGCTTCTACAACTCACGAGTCCGATTAATCATCATAGTTTCAAGCCATGGAGCATCATGCATGGAATGCATTTAACATAGAAAATATCAATAACATTTCCATCAATCCCCATATTCGGTAAAAAATGTGGTTCTTCATTTGGAACTCTTAAAGGTAGGAGTGGCAGCTGAGGGTCCAAAATATCTAGAAGATGGTCATCACCACCCTCCTGGAATATATCATTAGGTCGTTGTGGTGGCATTGATCTATAATATCTAAGAATGTGACTAAAAACATCTTTATAAGCATACATATAATTCACTTGAGGATGTTGAATGTAATACAACTCACTGCCCAAGGAATACTATTCAAATTACCCACTTCGATAACCATATATTGGTATGTTCACATGCATAATTTTCATTTATTTTTTTATAATTCCCATGTTCACTCCATTTCATTTCAAAATCATGAAATAGTGGGATAAGGAAGGAAAACCAATTCATTTTAGTTTCCATTATTCAATTTATAATGGATTTCCATTTCTATTGTATCAGTGCCTAGTCAACAATTATTTGAAATAATACCCATTAATTTATAGGATAATGGCTTGACTCGGTAAATTACTCATGTCTACCTAAAAGGCCCATATACCTCGTGAATTGAGACATACAATCACTTAATCAAAACCAATAGTAATACACGAAAATGATAAATGTAACATAATCACCCAATAATCAATGACATATTCTGAAATAAAAAGTAGTGAAATACACCTATATGGAATGTAAATATACATGACAAGGAAATTCTAGGTGCCAATAATGATGCATGTAACAATGATTCTTTCCCTCATATCATCGGGTCAGGGATGAATGAAAATCCTCAAACATTATGATAATCAACTGCACCACACATCATTCGCGTCACCATGTGGTGAAATAATATCAACTCTAATAGAAAAAATCATAACAAAAATAATAATTTAGGAAACATTGTTTTTAACCTGATCATGAGTTCAGAACACCCAAGAATGACTTCAAACTATGTCACAAGTATTCCTTTTCTTGTATCTATTTTATCCAATTGGTAAGATAGGAAATGAAACCCTATAATACCATATTGTGACGAACCAGAACTGGATTCAACCTAATGGGTTCCCCAAGATCGATGGGCCACATGGAATTAAGAGCATCTCTATAAATGCTAGATGCTTCATAATAGTAGAGGGGACCTAGGGTTTCTCTATTGGGAGACTATAACCTCATTACCAATGAGTTCATGCATCAAATGAAAATAAACATAGGTATATAATAGAAGAAATATATGTAAATAAAAGTAACATAAAAAAATAGAGATAACAGTAAAAAACCTTAAAAAACTGGTATAGCATTACACAACCAATGATATGTCATGTCACTAGAAAACGAGAAAACATGGATACAAGAAATAAGTATTAATGAAATTACAATACTATACAAATAATATTGTGCTCTATCTTGGATACATGATTTCAATCAATATTCTAAATAGAAATAAATCAAGTGTTGTAATCCATATGCTTCTCTTTTTCATCACGTGAATCCATGTAATCTACTCTGGGAACCAAAGGGAACCTAGAGAGGGTGTGAGATAAATCTCAGTGGGCCACCACCAATGGTGTTTATTACATCGAAACAATGTAATAGAAATTTAACAGTGTGTGAGAATGCATATTTAATGTAAATAAATATAATGTAACTAAATTCCAATGTACTTGCATCATCCTGTAGCTGGAGTCTGAAACTAACTAGTCCATTAATTTTTTATTACCATTTTATAAATAGGTCACATGTTAACAAAATTAAAGGTTCAAGATGAAATATGAAAACTTGTAATGATATTTATTAGTGAAGTCCCACGATAATATAAAAGGTGATGTTGAAATCACGGGTCACCAAATCTATAATAATTGTATCCTGGAATGGTGTAATAGTGTAATACGAAGGGAATAGTCCAATGAATTCCATAATGAGGTGCCTACTATGTCCAAGAAGTTCATCCAATGAAAAATCAGTCAATGAAATGAATAGGCTTGATGGAATTTAACCATGGAACCTACATGTAATAGCTGGATCCAAGGAGTGTATCTGAGGGATCGCATAATTATATTTGAGGGATCCTACAGTGTCATATCTAGTATCCAATGAATAGAAAAGGATCAGAATTGTGGAGGGTCACAAATTAAGAAATCTGTATCTATTAATCAAAAATGGGGTTCTTGAGTGCTCTTGGTATTATCCGATAAAAATCCAATGTGATCTCGAGTCAGTAAATTTCTATTTGATTATGATGCCATGTTATATTTCATTTGGTTCAATCCATTCATTTCATTATTGTGATAAGTTCAAGTAGCATGCAACCATTTAATCCCTCATTTGGTCCAATCCTAGACTTTCATTACTGTGATAAGGCCAATTATCAATAAACAATTTATTTATTCCATTTAATGCTTACTGCATAGAAAAGGATCATTCTGATACCTTATATTAATGTGGTAAGGGGTGCTATGGACATGAACCAAACTATTTATTTAAAGTTAAGGCCAAGTCATATACATATAATTCATTTGAGTTCACATTTCCCATTTAATTTTTAAATAGAAGAACTTACCTAAGCGGGGTCAAGTGGTGAGAATACATAGTACATTCTATTATGTAATTATCAGTATAGGAAATCCATTTAATATAGAAATTAGTAACCTTTCAAAGGTTAAGCCAAGGAACATCCGAACAGTATCTCAAATAGGTCAAAACACTAAAAGGAATAATATGGAATAACATCCTACATGGGATTAATGGAGTTATGGAATAATAATAAATAACTATTCACATATTTGGAAATAGAATAGATATATGGTTATAATAATTACAATCATGTTTTATAATTTCATTAAGTAGAACCTGAAGAAATTGGTTGGGCCCCACACTACAAATCCAAAATCAATAAACTTAAGGGATGAGTTATAGACCTCCTAACATTGACTTATACGTATCTCCTCATCTAGTATTGTGCCTTTATTTGGATAAGATTAGAGTGGATCTATGAAAAAGGGACAAACGATCACACAAAAATAAGTAGGTCGAATAAATAGAGAAGAGAAAATTCTTAAACTGACTAGAGAACATACCATTGCGCATCAAACATGAGAAATTGAATCTTGAATAGATTTTGGATGAATGAGATCTTCCAATCCCATTATTTTTCCTTCAAAAAATTACAATATGAAATCCATGGAGGTAAATCCCGCATAAACATTGATTAGGTATGTAAGAGGGGGTAATTAGATCTTTAAGGGAATATTTGGAATTTTATTAAGAGAATTTCTTGTGAATGGCTTTTCCTCACAATTTGAAAAATCATGCGGGGACTGTGCACAGTTATGTGTGTAGAAGAGGCGATCATACAGTTAGGCCACATGGTTGTGTGACAACCATTTGAGGTGGATATGTATGAAAAAATACATTCTGAACTGTTTTCCAAACCATGCAGTATTCTTGAATGGTTTACATTAAACTATGCATGAAGATTTTTCCCCAGAAATATGGGTTCTTGGTTCCAAACAACCCCCAGACACCCCTAAGGCCTTCACTAACACATTATTCATCTATATTTTTCCCAAATTTATATTTTAGACTTATATTTTAAGGATTTATACATGATTGACAAACTATGTTCATAAAATAAGTTACCAATTAATTAAAAATGAATATGAAAACAATTTTAATATAAAAGAAAGTTTTATTATTTTCATGTTTCCATATATGTTCATAATAAATTAAATTAAATAAAATTAATGAGTAATATTAATGTAATATATATGTTATATATTCAATAAAATATTATTGATATTCATTCAATAGGTTTGATAGAAATAATATAACCATAACCCCAATGTTATACATTAAACCCCATATTTTTATAAAGGAATCATTACCTCTTTTAAATGGATATCCAAATATAAAATCGATTTTAAGAACTATAATTGATCTTATATTCAAAATAAATATTATATTTGAATTTGAAATATAAATAACCGGTTACATGAAATATTTTGTATTTTTATGTGAAGTTTCATTTGTTATTAAATAATGAAAAATACAAAATTCTAGTTCAAAACTACTTTTCCAAAAAAATATTTATTAAAATAAATAAAATATAAAATTAAATTCCATGTTTAACTAGATAATATTTTTTTTCAATTAATAAAATAATGATCATTTGAATTATTTTCACTTTGAAACTAGATATCAAATCGATATAAAACTGTTGAATTTTGTTACATTAAAAACTCTCATTGTCGACCTGACAACAAGATTAAATTTTACTTGATTTCATCCACTTATATGATTGTAATTTTAAAAAATCGATTAATTATTTATAATAATATTAATTTCTAATTTGTAATATTTTCAAGATAGTTTTTGGCTAAAAATATTAGTGAATGTTATTAAAATTAATTATATCAATTAAGGTAAAAATAAGCATAACTATGGACTAAATAATAATATGAATATCACAAATAACCTATAAAATGCTCCAAAATCCATTTAATGGAAATATTTATACACTATAATGATGTGGATATAATTTTAAAACTTATTTTATCCACCTTACATGAAAAAATGATGGGGAAATTTCTCTCTCAAAAGTTTCATGAGTGCCACTCCTCCACTATTAAAAGGCCTCCTCTCTTCCCATATCATCACACCTATAAAGTAAAATTAAAATGACCATTATCTTCAACTACAGCTCCAAAAAATTACTCCCATCATAATATAATCCCCCACATGGGTTGAAATAAATTCACGTAATCCCTTTAGTGAAAACCAAAAAAAGTTACCTGAATAGGAGTCAACATTGTTCATGAAGTTATTTAATTTTATTTCCATTATGCACTAGCTAAACTATTATCATTAAAGTATTTAATGAAAAATAAGTATATTAAATATAATAATATGTTTTTATGCTTAGTTTTTGAACTAAACTTACACACATTTCCATCTAATTGGCAACGAACATACTTTTTACGTGTACAGGGAACTATCACCACATGAAATGATGATAGTTCATTTTTCTTTTACTGACTCTCATGGATGATATTATAAAGGAGAAACTTTTTATATATGATACATTTTATATTTTTAATTTTTCTATGTTTTAGTAATTATTATTTATAACATACCATTATTCTTTCCAACAAGTGTAAATTTGCAAATTGTGTTTGAGGATTTGTGAACTGCCACCCCTCAATGCGATGTGATTTATTCACATACTACATGGAATGTATTATGGTTTTTCATGTTGAAATAATATGATATATAGAGCATACTAATAAAAATTTAATTATATCATATATTTGTAAACTTATATTTCATTTTAATTCTTTCTTTCAATATGACAATAAAATGGAAACAACGTTCACACATACGTGGGACCTTCCATCTCCATGAACGTTGTGTTACATCTCATAATTATATATTCTATAGATTATTATAATACCCATATAATAAATATACATGATATTTATATAATTTTTTATTTTATATAAATCATTTCAAATGTATAATGATGATATTCCTAACAAATTATGACACATTTGAGAAACAAAGAGAATATGTACTGAAGTGTAACATTTAACATGATTTTTTTAAAAGAGGGTAATATAAGGACATATTAAAACCATATATGGTCATATATATATGAATATGGTATTGTATAATATTTATAATAATATAAAAATTTTAATACTTGAGGTTTGAAAGAGTACTATGAGAGTTAAGAGAAAAGATAAGGGAATTTTATCACACTTTTTATTGTCATGATATTCATGCCTTTTTGACCGCCCATTTCATTTTTGTGTTGCGTATTATGAACATGAATGTATCAAATGAACAATATTTTTAGATATATTGGTATTTAAAAATCCACTTTATTATGTTTCATTCGTGGGGTAAATGTTTCAAACGTCACCAAATCAGTAAAACAATTTTGTCTCAATTTCCCTTCTTTGAGACACATGTTTTGTTATGCATGAAAATTATTTTATTAGTGTTTCTACATTATTTTGACAAGTTATATAATTAACAGCCTTATTTTCATGATATTTTATGCTTAATTTATTTTTTTATTCTTACATGGGAATTATGATTCATTATTTCCTTGTATAAAGTGTTTATTAAAAGAATATCATCATTTATCAATGTTATTTATGATTATGCAATCATTGTAGAAATATTATAATTCTTATATCATAAACCGTCAATAATTTTGTAAAACATTGGTTTTTAATTTTATATTCATGTATTGGTACCAATTGTACAATATTTGGTACATAATAAGGTCAAGAATGTTTTTTTAGAAAGTATGAATTTACCTCTCTCTTTAGTCGGAAATCTTTGTTCCCTCAAAACCATATTTTGTAAAATGATTCCAAAAATTTTATACTATTATATAATGATTTTTATATTATTTTTAACATGTTTTAAATTTTTTTAGAAACCGAGTTTTTATATAAGAATAGTCATTTTGTTTTCACACTAAGGAACTTTTTTTTATAATTTTTAAGATTCAAAATAAATGTTCATCACATACAGATTTACCCAACATCATGAACGTCATTACATTATACATTCCTATAAATGATTAAAATTTTAATTTTAATTGAAATGAATTCCCTAATATTCAATAAATTCATTATTTTAAATCAGTTTTTATAGGAATGGGTTTCAAAACATTTCCATGATTTCATTAAATGTTTTGAAAGAATATTGAAACAAACGGGTTTCAAAACTCTGTCAATATTCTTTAAAATGTTTTCATATAAATTTTTTTATAAATTATTTCATGGTTTCATTATAAATTTGCATATTATTTTCAATGAAATTTTTTTCAAAATATTTTTTCGATTTATTTATATGTTTTTATATTATTTTCCAGGAAATGGTTTACCAGAAAAATCCAGATTTATTTATACATTTTCAAATTGTTTTCAATGAAATGGTATTGAAAATATTTTGAATATTTTTTATGTATTAGAATTATTTTCAATCAAATGTGTTTCAAAGAGTTTTGATGACTTTAATATGTTTTTTCAAAATGTTTTCAAAGGAAAATATTTTTAAAATATTTTTAATACATCCTTTTTTTGTTATCATATTTAATTTCATGAATTTTATTTTTAAGAAGGTTTTAGGTTTAAAAAATATTCCAAATAATAAATGAAGTTTTCTTGAAGATATTAATCTAGAAGATATTTTATAAATATTTCACATCTAAAATGATATCTGTTTGGGTTACTCATGTTGTTGTGGGGGTATGATTCAATATTTCCATCCATATTCATTATCTGAACAGTTTATGTTTTTATGTAATAATGTTATGAAACCTTTTTCTCCTTGACAAATCATATTATTTTTAATCCCACATATTTTCATGAGTTATTATTTTTACGAAAAGATTATGGAGCCTCTATCATTATCCACGGGTCATAAAATTATTTCATGTTTATGATACCCATTTCCTTTCATGGGTTATGATATGATTGTTTATGATTTTTTTCACAAAGATGTGTGATTTTAATTTGATATTTAAGGGACCTATATCACCATCTAGTGCATATTGTAACGATTTATATCTTATTATATAGACTAAGTGGGTCTATGTAGTGATCATTGAGTACTACAATGGCCATGGGAGTGAAACATGACTACAAAGAGGCTATAAAGAGTGAAATCATACTACTAAGATGGCCATAAGAGTGAACAATTACTATAAATTTGGTATGGTTAGTGAACCCATAACACCAATATTTCCGTTGGTAGTGATTCCTTGACTTTTATACATATCATTTTATATGATTATATATCTACTAAAATTCTAATTATTTTTCTGATGTTATGTTTTCATGGATTATGGTATTTATTTTATTATTATTAATGTCTTATGGACTACAACAATTTATTCCATGAGTAATATTTATGAAATCATTATATAAATGGTATGATGTTATAATGTAATGATCATGCTCCCATACCTCTATGCTCAGGTTTAGGCTTACATATCTCCCACGTTTACCCTTACAGAGTATCTGAGATCACGCCATTTTATGTTTTTTTCCCTATATTATGAAGATATGTGTTATGTATGATGTGTAAAATAATGGGTCAAGAAATGTATAACCTACTAAGATATAATATATCTCCCTTATATACCAGTGTTTTTGATTCAATATATCTAATGACACCATACTAGTATGTTATTTGGGTGTCTGTTTGTTTAAGCATTAATGTCTTATGAAAAAGTGATGTAACATTAATTCATGAAAATTTGTTTAATCTATAATTATCATTCCATATAATATTTAACAGTGACATTATACCCCTCCTTTATTAGAAAATTATTGTTAACATCAGTCTCTTATGTGTTAACCGTTCCATTTTTCATAAATGTTTCATTCCAGTTGTTCGAGTATATGCATCATGATCCTGAATTAATCATTTCCTTAATTTTAATCATAAAATATTTACAATTTTAATACATTAAATAAAAGTTTATAATAATTTCTTAATGGTGTATATGAGGAACAAATCACATTGCTTTTTAGAGGTGGACGTCCATACCTACACAAGAATGACATTATCATTATCCAATATATAAAATGGTAAGAATTAATGTAATACAATAACAATTTGGAGAAATATATAATTCATTGTTATCATATATATTTATTAAATCCATTATAATATCTAAAAATTTGTAGTGGTGTGGAAAAACAAATCACACCACTATGTGGAGACAATTTTTTGTATGAACACATGACTGATGATCATGTATTCAATATGATGAAATTTATTTGAATATGGGCCATCTATTTAGTAAAATATAATTTTAGTATATGTAATATATTAATTTTGTGATATTAGATTCATAATATAATTTTTCATGGAGGTTCAAGATTAAATTAAACAGAAAACACTCTGTTAAGTTATACATCATATTTTGAAAATGAAATTTCGTAAACGCCCTAATCTTTCTAGGATAGTTTTGTAAAGTGTTTATTTTATATAATTATTGGGGAATATGTTTGGGGAGTGATTATTTAGGTATTGGTTGTGCTATGCGGCCTAATATATTATATGAGTATATGATAAGTGGTAACTGTTTTTTGGGAATGGTTCGTGGAATAATTTTATGTATTAAGAATATAATATCATGATAAATTTCATAATTAAGTAAACCTAGAAAAGAAATAATTTAGAATTTTAAATATTAAAATGTCCAAATAACTTCAAAAAATAATATTTTAAAATTTTTATGTTCTAATTGGTTTCTTATCTTTTAGTTTAATCTCTTATGTAACCCTTTTTAACCTTAATTGTGATAACACATTTTCTATAATTTAAGTTTTAAAAACATACTATTATTATAAAAATTGATTATATAATGGTCCATTGATTGAATTTTATTCCATTTATCATCACACTTTTCATTGTTGAATATGAGAATTTATTTTTAAATTGATTAATAAAATATTCTGTACTATAAAATAAAATAAAATACTATTTCAAGAAACTTAATTTAATACTACTTCTATAACATTATGGTAGAAATTGAATTCAAATATTAACAAATTTATCATTAATTATACATTTAATTATGTATTGAAATAATTTCATAAAAAAATTTATCCAAAACAAAATAATTTTAATGTTTTAAAAATCATGTACCTAGATTCTTATAAATATTCTACAAAAAACAGTATCAAATCTACATAGGAGTTTAATTTAATTATAAGATAACTATTTTTGAAAAAAGTTGGATATCCTAAAAATAATGTATTCATGTCTAGAATTATATATTTAATGTTTAAATAAATTTTATATATCAAAATTAAAATATATTATATATAATAAAAATTTTATTTTGTATATAATATTTTCTTAAAATATTATAAAGGGTGTAATAGAAAAAAACTACAATGAAATTTCCAAATATCATAATATTAGACTTTTTTATCATTAAAACATATTAAATAAAATAAATATATCTTTGATGGATATTTTAAGGCCTTATCTCAAATTTTTAACCTCATATTACCCATTTTTTCTTCATGAAGGTTAAAAATATTTCCCATAGTTCCTATTTAAAATGAATAATGATAAATGAGAAATATTTCAAAGTTTTCATCCAATTAATGAAAAAATGGAAACCTTTATTTATAATTCAATTTTAATAATTTTCAAAAATAAATATTAATATAAATCTTTAATATTCAATGACAAAAAACTTTCTATAAAGTTATTTTTCATTAATTGAAAATAAATTATACAAATATAAAATATAACATTTAACCATATTGAATTATTAAATTATATTAAATAAAATTTACCTTATTTCACTCCAAAACAATATTTAAAACATAAAAATAATTTTAAATTACATGTCTTAATTAATATAAAAGAAAATTATTCAAAAATTCCTCATTTTTTAGTCATCACGAGAAAATTACTCTTTTAATAATTATTTTCTAAAATATTTATCTTATTTTTAAATTAAATTTATAAATGATGAAAAATTTAGTATACTATATACATACGATTATATAATAACCATTTTATTTCGGATGTCTATTACAAAGGTATAAAATTATTTTATTAAAAATTATCTATATATTTAATATCCATTTATGAGTAAATAAAAATTTTATAAAACTATTATATAATTTTTTTCATAATTTGGTTATGAAATATATTCCAACCCACCAAATGGCTAGGTTACAACGAACACGTTTAAAAAATATTAATTTTTTTGTGTAATCTTATTGTTTTGTGTGGTATAATCTATCAAACATAGTGATCATTTTAAAAGAAAATATAAAATAAAATATTTCGAAATTACATAATAAAAAACTATTTTCTTTATGATACAGAAGAAAGATCAATAAATTATTCTCATTTTCATCATATATTTATCAATATATATAAATATCATTTATAAATTCTATTATATATTTTTTAAAATAATTCATGAAATCAGTATTCTAAATATCTAAAAAATAATTATATTTAAATGTTGAATAAAAAATTAATTAACAAATTCATGTCATTTCATGAGATTTTATGAGATCTTTTCAATGGCATATCATCCTATTCTTCCCTTAATTGATGAAAATTATAATTAATAATGACAATTGAGATGTATTGAGCTCTTTAAAATTGATCAATCAAGGCCTAAATCCAAGAAAAATGAAGCATGTTATTAATATTAATGTAATTTACTTCTTCATAATTGTTTAAAAAAATTAAAAAGTTTATTTATTCCATTTTTAAAATATGATAGGGGCACCCCATGTTGAAACACTATAGTTTATGAAACAAATATCACACAACTCTCATAGTCAGTTATTTAACTCCAACAATTCCATTGGGGTCATTCTATATTGTGTATTATACATAGGTTCTAAATCAACGATGATTTCATTGGAAATCAAAACATCTCTTTCAAGATGATTTCATTGTAATTATTCTTAAAATACATCAATTAATTTATTCACTATAGGAACATCCTGTATTCATAGTATATTCATTACATTCGTAGATATTATTTTTTCATCTTCTTCTACCCAAAATTTATTATTACAAGAATCGCGATGATGATATAGAAAATTATTTGAAAATGGATTCTCTACTATAAAACAAGTGATTCATTCCTCCTTCCCAAATTATAATCTCATTATATCGTTATAGAATTCATGAATAATATTTTTATATCCAACTAGTCACTAGTATTATATTAATGTCAACCATAGATATAACAATCATTTTTGTAACTAGAGAATATCTGGGCTACATAATATGTTATTTATATAAAATTTATTGTAATCTGAGTCCTACTCTAGATATTAAGTATAAAATCATTCTTTAATGAATATATAGATAATTTTATGATCTAAACCAATAATAATTATATAAATGAGTAAATATATCTATAATTAAAATTTTCATTAGTTATCATTGATTTTTTTATAAAAGTAACTACTATAAAAAAAATCAAGAGTTTAAAAATTCCAATAACAAAATCATAAGTTCATATCTGATCCATTGACATCATATTATTTATATTCTATTTATTTTTATGTAATGTATTTGAATAGTTCCAATTCTCATTCAAACGTAATCATTAAACATTGACAGTATCTATTTTGTATTTTTTTATTATCTTAAAGGATTTTTTTTCTATAATTATAGAAAAAAAAATCCAAGTCAGGAAGTACTCATGTATATTCATCCCATAGTTATTTCATGATTATAATTCCCCCAATAGCTTCATCTCCTAAACAAAATTCAATATATAATGTAATCAATAAAATTATTATTCTCCTAAGACAGATTGAAAATATAATAGATGAAGGAAAGAAAATTTGGTTTGATAAATATTGTAATGATATTTACATATATGTAAAATTCTTATAAGAAAAAAACCATTCATATGATTAAAAATAGTTTAAAAAATTGACCAATATCTATATCTTGATTATGTAAATAATCTTTAACATGTTTAGGTAACATTTTTATGTTATCCATATTGTCGAAAACTTCTTCACCACTAATTTTTTAGAATTTTAATCTCCTTTCAATTAAATCTATTTGATTTCACAAAATATAATTTTTTTCAAATATTCCAAAAACAATTTAAGTTAATTTTTTTATTTGATCATACATCATATATATTTCAAACCATGACCACTATTTAACTGCATCTACCGTTAGATGATATATCTCTATGATAACCGTCTTCTATTGACTATATCTAAAAAATATGAATATTTACTTTATATACATGACCAATTATTTATCTTTTGATATATTAGTGGTTCTATCGAAGGATTGTAGTTATTTTTCACATGATGTTGTCTGACAAAGGTACAACAAGTTATGCAGAAATTGATAGTTGCATTCAATAATTATAACACATCAGTGTTTTCAAACAAGAATATCATATTTAATTTTTTTATATGGAATATAAATTCATTTTAAGAAGAGAATATAACTCCTTATGTATTTAGGATATATTTTTTTAAATAATATTAATCTAATGGATACCCTACAATGAACTAAACCCCAGGTTTTAATGAAATGATAAAATCTATTAAAAAATAATTATATAAATGACTATTATAAAGAAGACCATATGTTTGTGGGTATTAATTATAGAAAAAATATTATTAAAACTATATTTTAAAAAAATATATAAACTAAATAAAATTTAAATATATTAAATAGAAATAAAATAAGAATACATTATAATAAAATGAAATGTTTTTTTGTAAAACTATATTTCTAAAAAATTTCATTTATTCATACTTTTCATTTAAATTTTACAATTTATCAAAAAAATTAAATGTTAAAATAGACATCATAACATGAATCTACATATAAATGATATATTTTGTTGAATTTTATTATAATTTTTTAGAAATATTAATTTTTTGGTTCATAGTTAATAATGTTGATTTTTTTACTAAATCTATCTTTTCAATTTAATAATTTAAAATGATAAATTATATTAAAATTTTTTAAAATTAAAATTATTTCAATAATATTTCAATTTAATTTTTTTTCGTTTTAATCAATTTCATATATATTTAATATATAAGAACATTTTAATCACTTGAAATCATTTCATAAATAACTAATTTTTTTGATGCTCATATGTGATTAATTTTAAATTGAATTCTAGAAGGTATGTGAATTTTAATGGAAAATTGGATTACATATTTGAAATATTAATGGTTTATATTATATTATATGATAAATTTAATATTTTCTGAAATGAATAGTGAATATAGTAACAAACAAATCTTTTGTGGTTAATGTAAAAATGGTTTTACCTAGGGTTAAACTAAAAAGTGAAAAGTTAAAAATGACCTAAAGCTCATGATAACCCCATTTTTGTACACGTTTTGTCTATATAAACTCAAATTTTCCCTGATGAATAGTCTTTTATGATTTGATCTTGAGAAAAATATGTGTATCACTTTATCATTTTAAAACACCAATGTGTGTCATCTCCCCATCATATAAATGACCACCCACTTTTCACTAATATTCGCACATCCAAATTCCATTTTTCATCTCTTACCTAACCATATATCATTATTACATCCATATTCACATTATTGTTTAATTTTTTATATCATAAATCCAATCTTTGAAGGCAATAGGTAACACCAATATAACTTTCCAAAAGAAGTGCTTATGATTTTAAATATGTGTTTATATTTTACTTTTTCTTGTAATCCATTATAATCTTATTAATGTATGATAATATAATGATACCATTATATCCCATATACACAGATTTAGTTATGTTATTGGAATGACCTTTATAAAAATCCACTTTAATCAGTAGGAAAATGAAACAATCGAATTTGTGTATGGCAGACAGCCGCCTCATGAAATAATGTAATTATTTACTTTCCAACACAAAAAAAATCAATGATTTATATTATTATAGATTTATGTTATGTATTTTATATTGTTTACATTATAATAATTTTTTACTTATTAAATTTATTGTTTTTTTCCTCTAGGTATGTTACATTGTTAGTTTTCAATGTTGGAGTTGTTTGATGAATGTTCTGGTAGACTTTAGTGTAATATAGATATGAAGAATATTTGATATTAGAATTACACATCATGTAAGTATATTACACGATTTTAAATACTGTTTCACTACTTGTACAATTCTAGTTCATGAAGTGTAATTTTTTTTGTTAAATTAGATACAGTCGATGAATTTTTTGGTGAAATATGGATTATTGGGATTACACAAAGTGAATGTGGATTACACATCATGTAAGTCTCAGATGCTATAACATTTTAAAGGTTTCAAAATCATGGGGTTTCTTCCCAACCCTATTACAAGATAGTTTCTATCATTCTAGGCATCTCGAGAACCTCTCCTCTCATGTTATGTGATTTCTTTCGATGGGTACCAATTATTGGGATTATGTCTATGATCCAGGATGATTTATCATATTGTTCTCATCCATTTTCTTTGATATTAAGCTAGAGATTTGATATGGTGGTTTTTCTTTAGTTTTAGGTGTGTTTGTATTGCATTCTTGACATCCCTGAGGTGTAGTGTTGAGTGATTTAAATGTTTCTTATCAAACAGTGGTTTTCATGAGTTTTCTTCTTCACCCGGTGGTTCATAGTGAGTTAAAAATCTATTTTATTATAGTGATTCCCTCATTTCACCTTATTTGTGTGTCATATTGAAGGTTATTTCTTTTTTTACCTATGTGTCTTGGGTTTACTAGATTAATTAATGATAAATAATTGAATGATTGAAATTAAAGTGGTAAAGGAATTTGATATACGTATTTTTATAGATTTATTATTATTATTATATTTTAGATTTTTTAGGCTTGATGTTGTATTGAAAATTGTGTCCATTAGGAGTTTGGTTTTCACTGGATATGTCAGTTGTATTTTCTTCTTTGGTTTTGATTATTATGATATCACAATAATTGGATATTGGAAAATAACATATTCATGGATAATAAATTAGTTTCCCTAGGTTTATAATTTTGGTGGTAACACTCCTAAAATGAAGTGGAATGTGATAAGATCCCCTTTTTAAATCCATACCATTGACCTTAATAGGATGTGACAAGTGGATGTTTTTTGGGGGAGTGGGGAAATATGTGGATGGGCTATCTAGTCATGATTGTTAGTTTGGTCATGCATTTTTGGCGGCAATGTGATTGTATGTTGAGCTATTTGTGATATGTGGTTTCTTTGTGCTGGATACTCGAGTGGTGATGGAATAAATAAATAATTGTTTTATATTGTTTAAAAAAATTGAATGGTTTGTATTTAGTATGAGATTTGATATAATGTAACATAATTATGGGTAGTGTGATTAAATTTGGTTGATGATAAAAAATTAAATGAATTGGAGGTAAACGTTGAAGAAATATGAATCCATATTATACTATCTGCTCTAAACACATTCTAAAATGATTGTAGTACATATTAATAAATTCTAGAGGTAGTAGAAATGGTGAAAGTCATGTCATTTGATTGTTTTTTGAGAACCCATTGGTTGGGATTCATCATATCGTAGTAAATAAATATATATATATACTTATATTTTCCTTTTGATCTCTATATAAATCCCCCCATGTTGAGGGTTATGTTCTGAACACAATCATTGTAACGCAAGGGGTGTCTTTCCAAGTATCTCTATGGGATGATGGATGGTCGGGCACCCTCTCTTCCATTCACCATCTTGTAGGATTTGTCAGAATTTCACATGTTGTGATAGACAGATGATTGATTGGTAGTTAAATGGTGTTTCAAATGGTGTATCGTTGGTGTCTTCAGGATGATTTGTGATGTGACATCATATGTGACTCTAAGATTAGTTGTGATATGGTGTCCCATGTTTCATTAGGATATGTTGTTATTTGATTTCCTAGCTGTCTTCATGACGATATGTGATGTGTTGTGAGGACTAGGTTTGTGTGGGTCGTATGTGTTTTAAGACCTATGTGTGTGTGGAAAACAATTGATTTGTAGACCAAGTGTGTGTATGAGATATGTGTTTTGATTCCGAAGTGTGTGCAGGTGGGATGTCATGTGGTATATTCAGAAGATGTGGGAGGGAAATGATTATATATAATGGGGTGAGAATTGATAAATATGTGAGAGTGTGGTTGGGGGTACCCCATCATCCATGTAATTTAATTTATACAATATTACATGTCATTCGTTATTTGGTAATCATGTCTTGGTGATGTCTGTATGGTTAGTGTATCTTTTTACCTATAGTTTTGTTCTAATATTTTCTCAAAGGTGCATTAGTATACATCATTCCCATGTGTGTGAGAGTATTTGGTTTTCCTACTGAGTATAAATGTATAATCACACTTCATATATAATAATGTTGTCATGCTTCTAGGAGGATTTCATGGAACCTGACAGGTATTACAAGCTCAGATCCTTGATAATTTTTGTTTCACTACGTTGTCTTACATTTGGTTGATTACATAGGAGACATTTTTGTATCTATATTTGTTTAATTTTTTCATTAATGTGGTATAGAGTGGGGTTTCTCTTCTACTATATTTCTTGGAGTTTATTGTTCATGATTCATTATATATCTCAATGTTGTTTCATTATAAAGGGTAATTTTTTCCATGTCTGGGATATGTGTACACACATAGAGATAGTCACCAACATGGGGCCTACTGGAGGCTGGACTCATGGATTATTATACCCCTTTATCATTTCCAGCGTAGGAGGGTTATATTTAGAAGGATAAATCATGTTAGAGTGGTATGAGAACTGATTGATGAGGTATATGATGGATTTTTTAGTTAGGCACATTGAGGAACTCCTCGAGTGGTATAGAAGTAGTATCAGTTGACTATGGTGCGTGGCATAGGATAGAGATATCGGCTATGAAATGAAATTTTAAGCCCCCAATGATCTTGTGAACAGACTCTGATCTTATTGAATGGCCAAGAGAGATGAACCATATTCAAATGTAAAGACCTTGGAAAGGTACATGAATAATAATGACTTATGTTATTGTTCTAATTGGGTTGTTTTGGTAACTTTAAAATGGATATAAAATTAATTAAATGAGTCAAAATGAATCTCAATAAAATTATACACTACTCAGGATTAGGAATTGCATGTTTTCCTTTCAGATGCGGCTCATGTTCATTTTCCACATGTTGATTAGGAAGTGGAAGTTTAGTAGGTTGATCCTTTAGACTACATTTCGGTTAGTCTTTTTGAGGAATAATATCATTGGTAGAGGAAGTTGTGTTCTCTTCTGTACCATGCTTTGGAGAAGTAATTAGTCACTTTTTATGACATGGGGATACAGAGCTAGCTAGAAGTGCTTGAGATCTATTTATGTTTTATATGGGCCTCGATAGTGTAATAGGTCCCTTTGGTAGTTAGTCTGATGTAGGGAGAAACAAATTAGTGGTGGAAGCTTTATTTGGAAGAGTGAAAAGAGGAAAATGTATTGTGGGTCAACTTCAAAAAAGGGTTATTAGCAGAGTCACTTTCATCAGCCATTATGGTAGATAAGAGGAAAGAGATTCTTTACTTCTGAAGGGGAGCTTGTCAGTTTGAGAGCATGTTATAAATTTCAAGGATCATATGAGTTTTTCCTTGGATCTATTTCCTGATGAAGAGTCTCATGTGAGACATCTTGAGGTGGCACTCTGTCATTATATCCATTATATTAATACTCTATTTACATTGTTGATGTCTTTAGATGTTCATAATAAGGAAGTGGTGATCATGAAGAAACAATCATGATGATATTTAAGGATATAGGGTAAATAACATTGTACTTCATGGGGAAGAGTTGTTAGTGGAAGGTCTCATGCACCAAGACCGTTGAGGTTTTGAACTGAAGGGAGTTGACCTTAGTAGATTCCTTTTGGACCATCTAGCTCCTATGTTTTCTATATTTTATCTTGGATAATTATTCTAGTGTGTTTCGGTTGTGGGATTTGTTTAAATAACCAGATCTAGTTCCTAGTGGTTCTCTAAGATCAGTTTGGTTGAGGTGGAATGTTTTAGAACCAACATCCACATTAGATTCCAGTGAGGCTGTTTTGGTAGTGGGGGCAACAAGATTATGATCCACCAAGGGGATATGGGAATGGTAGAGGCCTACATCAGGATGTTTCTTTTGTATAGGGAATGAGACCATATATTGGTCATGGTGGTGGTTGTTATTAGAGAGGTAGAGAGGATGGGTTCGGTCAGTTGCACATAGTTGAGGCATCCAATCCAGAGGGTCCACAGATCATCAGAAGCATGATAAGTTTCATTATTATCCTTTATTATGACAATTTTTATTCAGTAGCTTAACAATGATTGTTTTCACCTTCACTATCCCATTCTCTGGGACTAGATGTAGAGATGATTTTAATTCCCTTGATGTTGATAATGCAACTTAGAGGTTGGAATATATTGTTGGATCTGTTATGGGGGTGTATATTAACTATCGATCTACATCAATCATGTTTGGATATTTTCTTCCAATGAATGGATCCATATGATTTCAGCATTTTCATCGATTGGTTTTATTCCATAAGATTTGTTGTCTACTCATTATAGAGGAATGTTTTGTTTTTAAATGTGGTTGAACACGGAGTTTTTTTGTTGGCAATCAAGGTTATCATGTGGGAAGTCAGTGTGTGGATCCACTTATTTATCATTTGGCTATGATGTTAGCAGAATAAATTTATGTTGATATTGGGGATGTTCTCAGGGTCATTAGGGAGTTCATGGATGTTTTTTCCAACGCGATTGTGACTCTAACCCCACTAAGTGATGAGATGTTTGGGATAGAATTACATTATTGTTCTTCTCCAATTTCAATTTATCCACATATGTTTTTACATTATTAGTTGTGGGATTTGAGGATTCAAATTTATGTTATAATGAATAAGGGTTTTATATTGTGTAATGTGTCACTGTGGGGTGGTCCATTATTGTTCGCCTAGAAGGGGGAAAATGGTCAATGGTTGTGTATATAATATCAGAACATGAATCAGGTGATGTGAAAAAATGGTTACCCTCATCCAAGTATAGGAGATCATTTCTTCCAACTGAGAGGATGATTTGTTTTTCATTGGTCTATATACGGTTTGGATATCACCAGTTATGTGTGGAGGAGGGTGATATCACAAAGACTACCTTCAGATGCAGGTATGGACACATCCAGTTTGTAATTATTCTATTCAGTGTTACTAATTCACTAAACCTGTTCATGGTGCTTATGAAAACTATTTTCAGTGAGTTCCTACATCATTTCATTATCATATTTCTCAGTGATATCATATTCTACTCAACTTTAGGAGAGTAACTTATCGAGCATATCAGACTTGTCTTGCATGTTCATCGATGCCACCAGCTCCCTAGAAAGTTATACAAGTCTATTCTTTGGACACGAGAGGTTCATTTACATGAATATCTAGTGTATTCATAGGATGTGTTCATATAAATATTGGAGGTTGAAATTTTTTTTATTAGGAATCACTCATGAACATGGAAATGGATCCATGTTTTCTTGGTCTCGCAGGATATTATCGAAGGTTTGTACACGATTTCACTTGAATTGAATCATTGTGAAAATAATTGGATTAGAAGAAAAATATATTTTTGTGGAACGATAAGTTCATGGAAAATTTCCATTACCTAAAGAGTAATTTGGATAATTATCTTGTGCTCTGCTTAAATAAGGAAGGGGTTATGTTTGAGGTATTTTCTCATTCTTTCCATCGAGGCTTGGGATGCATGATGATATAGCCGCATGCAAGGATCTATCATGTGTCTATGATGTTATATCTCCACGAGCATAAATATTCCACCCACGTTCTAGAGGTAGCATATATTTTGTCTTTCACTAATGTTTTGGTGGCATTACCTCATTGGGGAGTGATTTTTGTTCATTATAGATCAAATTATTTTGAGGTATATATTTTCTTAGAGTTACCTGAATCTATGAAAGTGGAGGTGGATGGAGTTCCTTAAAGAAGATTATTTTGAGATCTACAACACCTCATGAAATGAAAATTTCATGGTTGATGCATTAAGAATAAATTCATTGAAGGATGTCGTTCTAGAATCTTTGAATTCTTGGAGATTGATGTTGGAGTTAGAATTCAATCACATAGATGCATGAGCTGATGGTGGTTAAGGATATTTATTTCAAATGTTGGTTTAGTCTTCTATGATGCATTAGGTGGATGATTCTCAGTGGGGATACATAGAGGCATAGGTGATTCACGAATGTGTGGGCCATGTTTATGCTCTAGAAGGATAGTTGGAGGATGGTCAGAATCATATGTTGTTTTATTGATGGTTGTGTTTTCTTATAGAAATGAATTAAAGATTTCAACATGATTTCCAAAAATCAACTTTTTCGATATAATCTGTAATTTAAAAGATGTATTGTAGAATGAGGGTTCAGTCTTAGTGTCTATAGATGAATTGGGAACTGAAAGAGTTTAAGGAAATGTGTTTTCTTGTCTAGCAACTAATGTTCAGGCATCTTTTTCCTAGTTTTTTTTCCAATGGATGTTCCTCAGTGGAAATGGGAGGAAATATCTATGTATTGTGTCACTAGTTTACTCAAATACCTTGGATTGTGTGATGATCTAAAGGAGGTCATGGAATAGTTGACGTAATCATCTCACTTCATAGATATCTTGGTTTTGGTCATAGTAGATGATTTGGCGAAGAGGTTTAGGGATGAGGTTGTGCAGTTGAATAGAGTTATGTGGTCCAATGTCTTGGATATTAATGCATGATTTACCTCATGTGTCTGGAAGGGATTTAAATATGATTTTGGAACTCTTTTATTCCTCCAAACTAATTTCCACCCACACGCATATGAAAAAATAGAGTGAACAATTCATACAAGGGATGATATTTTTTTGGTGTGCATCTTGGACTTTATTGGATATCGGGTATGAAACCTAACATTGGTAGTGTTTTTTATTATAATAGCCTTTTCTATTCCATTTACATGACCCCATTTTAGGATTTTTAAGTGAGAAAATGTCATTTCCATTTTGCTGGATGGAGGTTAGGTATATAGCTACTCTAGGTCTCGATGTGGTGTAGAACACGAAAGAGAAGTTTTATCTTGATTGTGAGAGGATGAGAGCTATGCATGAATAGAATATTTCTAATTTCATTCACATAAGGAGGCCTTGTGAGTTCATGTTTGGGGACCTCATGTTCTAGAAGGCTCCCCTCGACATGGGAAGCATAGTTTTGGACATGGGAGTAAGATTTCTCCAAGAATTGTTGGGACCTAGGAGGTTTTGGGGCAAGTTGGTGAGATGGTGTCCTATATTGATATGCCACCACGGTTGGAAAGGATCCATGAAGTCTTATACATCTCTTAATATTGACAATATATTTACAATGACTTATAGGTCATTCACTAGGGATAGTTGGATATTAAGAATGACATGCCGTTTTTTAAAGGGACTAATAGAAATCATTGATCTCCAAGAGAAGGCACTAAGTGGAAGGACCATTACCTTGGTTTGTATGTTTGTACAGGCATGGTTTCTAAGAATAGAGTGCATGGGAGTGTGAGATGAAAATGTTTTCCCAGTTATAAAATATATTTTTTATATTTTCCTTTCAATTTTTTACTTTTGGATGTATTTTTTGGATTCTTCTATTTGTGAGATATGCTATTTTCCTGGGTTTATGATGTCTATGGTGTGATGTGTGATCAAGTCCTAACATATCAAAATGGGAGTAAAAGATTCCTAATCAAGACTCATTCACTATTATGTGATTAAAACCATGTGGGAATGTCAGTTCTTACCATATAAGATAGAATCTTAAAATGAAGGACAAAATTCCCCGATTCATGTCTTTTGGAAAATTCAGGTCATTGATTGTAGCAGTTGTTATTTTCTTTTTAATGGAAGAATATTTTTCTTTTTATTGGTTGTGTGGTATTTTATTTATGTGAGATGAGGTAGCTTGTGGTTTTACGGTGTGTTTTGTGGTCATTTGGGTTTCCATGTTTAGATGGTGGTAGAGCTGGAGGTAAGATGAGATCCTTGCGAGGTATCTCGTGGGGTGGTTGTTTGGACCCAGTTTTATTCTAGGTTCATTTTTTGATTATCAAGGGAGATAATAATTCGAGAGGTATCTATTGTATTTTTTTGTTCCCTCTTAGTACATTAATTTTTATGTTTTGAGTGTTGGAGGTGTTTGAGGGAAGTTCTATGAGTTTTCAAAGGAAGGTGGAGGTGTAGAATAATTAATAAAGGAATATAAAATCATGTTACTATATTACAATACATTAATTTTTTTTTCATGGATCGTCTGGGTTTGTTCATGACAAAAAAAATTTAGTATATATTATAAAAAGGAGACACAATTTTCAGTGTAACCTGGAATGTTGGGAATAAATGAAGTGAAATAGGAATACACATAATGTAATTCTCCAATGATATACAGTTTTTATGGTTTCATCCACTCATGTTTTCATAAAAACTCTACAACCAGTGGGTTTCTTGCATTCTAGTTGTCTGATGACCGTATCGTTCTCAGTTTGGTGATTTATTTCTATGGTGGTCAATCACCGATCTTCTGTATATGATCTGGGGTGAGTTATCTTCTCAATATCATCAGTTTCCTTCCATTATTCTACTAAGGATTCTTTATGATGGATTTTCATTATTGGGGAGTTTTAGGGTAATGTTTTTAACATCCCATTGGAGTGCTTTAGAGAGATTTTCTTGTTTCCAGTTAAATGATGGTTTTTGGGTGGTTTCTTCTTCATTATATAGTGTGTAGGGAGTTAAAAAGCATCTTTGAGGTATGGATTACCTCATTTATCTTTATTTTGAAAACATATAGGAGGGGATTAACTCTTAAACATATGGGTTATGGTTCTTAAATCTTAATTAAATATAAATAATTGACTAATTCAAATTGGAAGGGGTAAAGGGGTTTGATCACTGTGTTTTATTAGATTTATTGTTACTGTGAAATTGTGAATAGTTTTGTCTTGTTGTTGTATGGAAAATTTTGGACGTTGGGAGATTCTTTTTGTGCTGGATATGTCTGTATTGTTTTCTTATTTGGTTTTCATTTCTATTACATCACCCTAAATATAAATTGGTTAATTACATATACTTCAATAATAAAATTAGTTTTCTGAGGATTATTATTTTTGTGATAACACCAAAAAATTAAAGTGGAATGTGATAAAATAATTTTTTTAAATATGTAAAAATGATATTTATGTGATTTAATGTGTGGTCATAAGTTATTGATGTAGGGTGATTTCTTATTGGTGAATGTGGGGATGAATTATTTACAATTATTTTTGGGCGACAATTTTATTATATTTTGAGATGTTTTTTACATGTGGTTTTTTTGTGCTAGATACCTGAGTAACGGTGTAATAAATAAATTATTGTCCAATAATGATTGAAACAACATGGGTTGGTTTGGGATTTGGATAAGATTTGTTAATAAATAACATTATAATGTAATCTATGATCAAATGTGTTTTATTCAAAAAAAAATGAAATGAATAGGTGTTAAACATGAAGGAAATGTGAAGCTATATTAGATTATAACAAATTCCTCCTTCAGAAATGACTATTAAAGATAATAATAAATTAATTAATATGTAGAAGAAATAGTTAAAATGTTCTGAGTTGGTTGTTTTTCTCTGAATCAGTAGGTCTTGATTGATTTTTGGTATCATATATATATAAATATATATTGTAATTTCGTTACAATTTTTATACGCACCACACCCATGATGATCACTATGTTCTGAACACCCACATCTTCACTTGTGTGAGTCATTCCCCATATCATAGTGATAGGATGGATAGCTGGACCCCCTCTCTTTCCTTCCCCCTCTTCCATGTGAGGTGGGTATTGCACATGCTATAATGGTCGGAGGTCTACTAGTGCATTAGATGGTGGTCAAGATGAGGTACCCTAGGTGTCTTCAAGATGAGTTGTGATGTGATGTCCCATGTGTCTTTGGGATGAGTGGTGGTATTATGTCCCAGGTGTCTTCGGAATGAGTTGGGAAATTCCATGTGTCTTTGAAATGTGATGTGGTATTTTCTGATGATTAGGTTTGTGTATGAAGGATGTTTTGTGAGGTATAGGTGTGTATGTGGGGGGTGTGTTGTGAGTCCATGATTTGTGCAGGTGGGCTATGTAGTGAGTCCCAGGTTTGTATGGGGTGGGATGTGATGTGTTATATTTGGAAGAGTTGTATGTTCCAGGAAATATTTCCTTGGGATGGGTTTGGATAATATGTGGGAGAGTGGAACAAGGTACCATATCATCTATGTTTTTTATATTATATTATATTACGTGTTTTTCACTATTCAGTGAGAATTCCTTGGTGAGGATGGGATGGTTAGTATACCTTTTTAGGTGTTATTTTGTTCAAATCTTTTATCACATGGGAATTAATACACATATTTCACATGTCCATGAGAGACAATGGCATCCCTTATGAGTATTCATGTATTCTAAACCATTATAAAAAACTATTTTTTTGGTTTCTAGTAGGATTTCATAGACTATAACGGACCTTACTAGCTCATATCACTGACAATTTCTGGGAATCATCTTTAACATACTTTTGGGTATTTACATTAGAGACATTATTGTCTATGAATCAATTTTATTTTATGAAATTATGTGGGATGTTTTTGGGATTATATTTAATATTATTTCTTGGATTTAATTTCTGTGATTCATTCCTTATCCCAATATTATTTCCTTATAATTTCTAATGCCTCCAATGTCTGTGGTATTTGTACACTGTTGGTGCTATTCCCCAACCTGGGTCCTACTAGTGGGTGGAATCTAGGGACATTACCTCCCATTCCTAATTTCCATTATAGGAGGGGTATCTTTAGAGGGATGAGGTAATGAAATTATATCACATATACCTTCATAATATCCACTCTTTGGGGGGATATGATAATTTTACTCATGTGTATGACAGTCTACTACCTCACAAGGGATGAGATTCATTTTTTATTATTCATTAAATGGAAGCTAGTAAGTTTAATATTAATGAATATATGTAGTTTTAATTACCATACCACAGCTTGAAAAATATAATATCAAATTTATTCTCTTATTTTATATTCTATTTCATGACAATAACATCACCCATGTATACAAGTGGACTACTGCCTCCACATAGCGATGTGAACTAGTTTTCAATTTATTTATACATGAATGGTAATAAACATGGATTTGAATAATATAAATTATACACACATATATAATATTAATTATTCATCACTTTTTAATTAATATGAATCTTCCCTTTATTCTTTCAATCTATAAAAATGGAAACAACATTCATGCTTACATATGACCAATAATCTCAATGAACATTGTAATCCATTTTCAATCTATAAATTTTTCATATTAATATATATAATGAATATATAAGATAATTATATAATGGTTTACATTTGGTAAATTATGTAGTCATTATCCAGATAAATGATCCACTGTTACCAAACTAAAACATACCATAAAAATGAAGAAATTATCAAATGAAACAATGATTTTAACAATGAACATTTATTAAACGGGTGATAAATTATATAAATAAGTTGTATATGGTTTTATATATATGATTATGGTTCATTAATAGATTTATAATAGACCTATATTAATTTTATTGGATATTTTGGAATATAAAAATTTATTCAAACATGATGTAAGGGTTTGTCATATCACTTTTACTTTGATGAGACATAATCCATATTCACAACATATTAATTTATGAGGTTTATATAATAAACTTTTTAAAAAGTTATATAATAAATATATATATTTTAATGGTATTTATTTTTTCTTTTTATGTTATGTATTTAATGGGTCTTATGATTCAAAAAGCACTAAACTAGTGTGGGATTATTTTACAATATCATCATTATTTAGAAGTGTTTTTATATGAGTCTCCCTTGAGAAAATTATTTAAAATTTATAACATAAAATAAATATATTTTTATATACTATATTTATTCATGAACTATTTTATGTAATAGAAATATTTTATTCTTTCTTGGAGACTTAATATTGTTGAGAAAATGTTTTAATGAAAAACAAAATTTCATTATATTCTGGAAAAAATCATTAATTTTTTTATTGAAATGCATTAAAATGTTCTAATTTATATAAAGAGGATTTATTAAATAATTTTTAATGATTTTTATTTTTTAAAATATAGTTTGTAGGGAATATTTTTTTCAATTTTAAAACAAGGCATGTACTGGTTTTACAGAAAACATGAAATGAAAATTTGTATTATTGTTTTCAGTATGAATTCAATTTCCCACTCTCACGAACACTAAACATTTTAAATAATTCATTATAATTGAAAAATCTTGTTTTTAAATAAATAAATTTGAAAAATACTTTGTGAGCATTTATTTTGGAAAATATTTTCAAAGTGAAAAGGTTATTATCCTCAAAAATGTTTTTAGTGTCATTTCAAATGTATTTGAATTTATCAATAACATAAAAAATTTATTAAACTTATGATACAATAGGGAGATGTTGTATTTATTACACCATTATAATTTCCCCATATGGTATAAAATTAGTTTTACTGGTGATGTTAAATTTTATTACAATTTACCATTTTATTCATGATGGTTTACAATAATGGTTATTGATTGGGATAAGAATTATAATTTAATATGATATTCTTTCAATAAAAATGTTGATTTTTTAATATTTCTCCCCTTTAATATAAGGAATGAATTGGAGTTATTATGTGATATGTGGGTCCAAAAATTATATATCACCATGATGCATCGAATGGTCTAACGAGTCAAATCAATTGGCCAAATTAGATGAGTTTCTAATCACGTATTTGGACAATATTGTGAAAGGAAATGGATGTATATTTTTGATGTACAACATTATCCATTACCTCAAAATTAGATAATATATTTACTTCCATATGATTATTCAATTAATTGAAATATCTATAGATATGATTCAATCAATTTTGATTATTTATATGGATTTATTTCATCATCATTTATCCATACCATTTTATTCTCAATTTATTGTTTAAAATGAACATGTTATAGTTATTTATAATTCCATATTGATTATTCTAGTTCATTCATGATAGATTCTATTTTATTCTAACACTTATTAATTATTTGAGATCACCTCTATCTATGTTTTATTTTCTATAGGATATCAGGATGTTTTTTTGATTGATGTAATGGGATAAGCTAAGGGGAATAATGATGTTCTCCAGGAAAAACAATTCAGTATTATAATATTTAAAATTTATATAATATTCATGTATATATCTAGTTTACCAAAAAAACTAACGTATTATATTTCTTAAGAAGTTATTTGTTGTGGCTCTAGGAAATATAATCGAGTAGAAACCACTTCTAGTTTTTTATGGATGGGGTCTCCCTAGTTGGTTCTAGAGGAAGTTCAATTGAAACAATGGGTAATAGAATTATGAAAATATATAATAGGTAACAAGCCTCCATGAATTTCATTTATGATAAGTACATGTATATTACAAAACATAAATTTTTTATATGTTATATATTATTTGGTTTTCCTATAAAAAGTGTAATGACCCTAACTTTTATAAATACAATTTTCATTTGTGGTTTAATTAAATTACCTATATGTATTATGGTTATTCTAATCACATGCACTTATTCAGTTATATTATATCATATTTGATTTAAAAGGATATGAAAAATCATAACTATATATAATATGGATATTGAAAATTGGTAATAAAATTTGAATAAATATAGGGTTTATATAAATACTATTAACACATAAAATATAAGTGATGGCGTAAACCAATATGATGGTTCCTTATGAAGCCTAATTATTGGAACTTATAATAAATATAGAATATATGGAATTTCACCCTGACTAGTTCCAAGATGATATCCAATAATTAAAGAATTATTGAAACCTTTTATGGGAGAATTTTAGGCACATTGAAATCACGACTCAAACCATGTATGTTGAAACATCACATAAAAATTAACAACATCACATACCTAAAGATTAGGGAATTTTATATTATAATAAAGGGACATATTTATAGAAAAAATTAAGAATATATACACTGCATTTTCCATAAAATAATAGTTATATTTACTCATTATTATTTTTACATTAAAAATTATTTTTATTATGATAATATAAAACAAATATTTTACCTTTAGATAATATGAAATTTCAGTTAAATAATTTGTTTTATAAAATAATAAAATTTGGGAATAAATTATATTTTTATAAAATTTTATTGTTAATTTTTTTTCAAATAAAATTTTTCAAAATTTTTTTTTGAAGTAAACTACTATTTCTATAAGGGTTAAAAATGTTTTATAGAAATAAAAAATGGACGTTGTCATTAAATTAAAATAAATCCTTTAAAATAAAAAAATAAATTATATAATAAATTATTTTAATAAAATAAATATTATTTTTTTCATCCAAATTTCATAATTTTAAAATGGTGAAGTTTTCATTATTTTTTGAGATAGTCAAATTTTCATGTAAAAATTTAATATAATATAAATATATATTCTACATTAAGACATAATAATGATCAATACGTTATTTAATAAAAGATTTTAATGTTAAAAATGACCAAATATTTGTTTCCCAATTGAAATAAGGAATTATTTTAGTTATGCTACTAATTTTATGATGCTGATATATATCATCTAGAACATATATTATATTTTGGGATTTTAAAATAATTTCATAATGAAAAAGACTCAGTTCTATATATCTAATTGTAATTATTTAATTATTTACCCTTGTATATATATAATAATTAATTCCAAACCCATTGGTAGAATCCATGGTAAAAACTAGTGGTGTGGTTTGTGTATTTGATTACATGATTATATAGTGTCAAAAACCAATGATTGATAAATAATAATGAATTAACATCCATTTCCTATATAAACCCACCCAAGATCCCATTACTCATCACTAAAAAACACTAGATGAAAAAATTAATCTTGAATAAAAACACTTTAGTACTTAAATGTTCCCCAATCCCATAATAAGATCCTCCCAATATTTTGGAATCACCCTCTAAAAGTAAGTGATCCTCTCCTTATCTTATTTTTTCAAGAATCATCACTACCATATTCCATTTATACCAAATTACAAATTTTGGGATATGTTATCTCATGTCATATGTTCATCCCTTATGATTTATAAATAATGATAGAACCATTTAAATATCATTATTAAGTCCCATGGACATTTATTTCTTTTGTAATGCTACAGAAATTTCACTATGATTTTCTATTTCAATAAATAGTGTGGTGAATACCCACACACATTTATTATCAATGGTGTTTAACTTTATGAACTTATAATTCCTTGACTAGGTACATTTATCTATTTATACCAAATTCCATGATCTTGGAATTAAATTTTATGAAATATGATCCTGTGATGAATGATCTATGTTCCACACTTAGGAATGAACAATATAGGAATGTGACGGCCGCATATGTAATTATATAGATCTCCAATGCATTGGTTAAGGTATTAGTGTCATGAGACATCGTGGATAGAATTCTTGATTGAACCTAATCCCCCAATAAGACTATTATACACTATTTTATGATTTCATTATTGTTACCCTTTAAATATGTTTATGATTTCATGTTTAAAGTTGTTTCCACTTTCCCGCTTTTCCTTTATGTTATCACAATATATCATGGATCTTTGTTCATGTTTATGATTCTCATCCATTTTATATACCATTGATATTTTTATTTGATATCATACAATACATTATTAATGTCATTCTTTGTTTATTCCCATACATGTATTTATAGATCACCAATTTATTATGTATATCCTTAGGTTATCCCATGTACCTTTTAATATAATGTAATATATTGGGAATATTAAGTTAGTTTTCAATAATTGTTATATAACTATATTTTATATTTTTTTCCTATATTAATGAATATCTCAAAGAAACTATACTCCATGATCTTCTACACTGCTTTAATTTAATATTTTGAAATAAATTATGAATTAATGTGTTATATAGACAAGGGTCATCATAGTTGTATGTAGAGTAATGTATAGTTTCATTTGGGACTATGGTTAAAAACAATACAGAAACAATTAAAGATAATACTAAATATAATAATACATATATAAATTTTGGTTAATTATAGAGTAAGTGGTATGTAAGAAAATATATATCTGTCAGGATACTACATGTGGTAGTTTCTTTATAAGTGAGGTACCCAGTGGTAATAATCATGAAAAAGGAAATTGAGCTAGACTCTATTGTCACATGGTGCAAGAAAACATACCTTTGTGGGCATATTGATTGAAACTCTTTTGGGATATGAATTTTTAATTTCAATATATCTTTATTAATCACTAATAATAGAATAAAAAATTCCCATAAGATTAAATTTTTAAAAATAGATCATGGATAACATAGAGTGATACCTATAAATACATCATTAATGGAAACACCTGCCAAATATAAATTATCTTATTAATGTTAATGTATTAAAATTAATGTGATTAATAGTTTAAAAATACTCATCCCTAATTTTTCTTTTATTCAAGAAAATAGAAAAAATATAGGGACCAAATAGACAACCAATATAGAGGGAAATGCGATGACTACCCTAACTAGATGCCCAACCTAACGGGAACAAGAATTGGAAATATTTTTATCATACACTCTCAGTTCTCTCATGTTTTAAATGAAATCTTAAATCCGGAATAATTCCAAATACCCTTTATGAAATAAAATGATAAAATTGAGACCATTTTTGGAAGAGGCCTTCAACTTTCAACAGATCATCAAATCCCATAATCATAGAACAATGGAAAAATATCATCAAGAAGAAATTCTGCAACCGTCAATGATACAAGAAACAGATGTTTTTTCTTAAATAATATTGTATGGAAGTATAATATGATAAGTTTTGTTCAATGATAATGAATAAGAATATTATGGAAGATATAAAAGTGATGGAGTGGAAGGAATTATAGAACATTATTTTTGACATATATTTTCCTCACACTCTACAACTTAAAATGGAAAGATGTTTTCTTTCCCTGAAGAAAATTGATATTGAATCTATCAGTGCCTGTGATAAAAAAATCACAAGACATGCACTATAGACGTATGACATGTTCATTACCTATGAAAGAAATCTTTTCCACAGGTGGGACAAAACCGAGCTTAGAAAAATCCATGAGTATATTAATCATTGATAATAATGACAATATCATCTAAATTTTCATCAATTAAAAAATGAATATAAGGGAATATCAAGTGTATCACATGGATAAAATAAGGATATAGATATTTATTCTTTAAGTGAAATAGGTAAATATAATTATTATATGAAATTTCAACTTCCCACTTTTCGAAAGTGTGGAATGAATCACCCAAAAATATTTCTTCATGTTATGAGGTAATGAGTTACACAGAGTTAAGATGGGAACACAGAGTGATATGGTTAATGAGATAATCCAAAAAAAAATTCATGGAATATTGGAATTCTCTATTTAACCCTAATACTATTGGACATTGTTTCAAATGGAATGAATATGGTCACATTATAAACCAATTCACTAATCCATGTGTGGTTAGTGAAAATTTTCCCAACAATCTCAATCATAACATGGGAGATATTATGGAATTGAAACTGCAATGATAGGTCCTAAAAGCGATGTGGTGAATGCTATACTAGTTTTTTATTCATGAATATTGAATTTACATTTTTATTCTAGTTCTTGGAAATCATTTATATGAGGCATGTTTAGTAGAACAATGTAAACTCTGTAAAATAGAATGGATGTAGAGCTATTGATGATAAAGACAAATGGGGAAATTATAATATCAAAAGAATATAACTCATCCCTTATTGGAATTTGTGGAGTAATAATTCCAATGATCATTTATATACTCTTTTTAGTGGAATATGATGCAATTTTTCATAGTGATTTTCTTTTCGTACATATATAAATCTTAAATTACTAAGAGAATGAAATCACTCTTCATATCATGAAACATTCTCTGATTATGTACATGTGTTAGGAGAATCATGAAAAAAAATTTGAACCAATATGTCATGAGTTGATATTATCAACTTATTTGAAATAGTATCAATCAAAAATGATTTTGAATAAGTAAAATTTCTTCCTTTAAGACATGATAATAAAAAGGGAATAGATAGAAGTGTTCCTTGAATAATTGCTTTGTCTTTCTCCTAGTGAAGAGGAGAAATTTAAAATTATTCTTATATATAGCGATGTTCTAATATCTATGCTCCATAAATAGTGGATATTGTATCATTTGAGCTACTAAAGAAGCAATAATAGGAGAATCTAGATAAAGGGGTCAAATATCCATGTACTTCATTGTGTGGTGAACCAGACCTCTTCGATAAGAAGAAGGATTAGTCAATGCACATTTTTATTGATTATCCTGATATAAAAAAGTATCATAATAATAAGAAAGTATAAAATTCCATTGTTTGATTAATTTTTAAATTAGAAATATGGATCCCAATACATCTATAATGTGTATATTTAGTCTGGGAATTATTATGCCAGGGTGAAGAATGATGATAACCCCAATTCTAATTTTTGAACAAGGTACAAGAATTTTGAGTTCAAAGTAATATCGTTTTCACTCACTAATTCATCATAAATATTATTGTACATGATGAATAGTTTTTTTAGAGGTTATCACTACGAATTTATTTAGTCTTTATTTGAGATATTATAACATAAATGAAAATAATTCAATAGCATGAGGAGAATCAGAGAACTGTTCTAAATACCATGAGAAAGGAGAATCAAAATCAAATGTAAAATGAATTTGAGATATTATTTATATATGTGTAATTACTGTTCTATATTATCACATGTAATGTGATATCTATATATCCTTCAATGACATTGAAAATTTAATTATTGTTGGGGAAAACATTTATGAAAAATCTATAATGATTTCATGAACTTATTGGGTACTTTCATTAATTTATTATAAAGTTATCTCGATTTTGAGAACCTATATCCAAGATAACATGGAAAGGATCTATGTTTCTCTATAATAATTAATGTTATGATAACTTTAATTAATTTAAAAATATTCCTAACAATACACCATTTCATAATCTACCCGTAGGTGGAAAATGTTATTGGGATACAATATTTCATAAAAAATTGGATTGGGTAATTTAATAATGCATGATGATATTGTTATATCCTATTCTTGATGGTAATTGAATATTTATGCATAGATATACCCAATTATTGATCTATAGTTGGATGTAGTGAGCTTCCCATCGTAAATCGGGTGGCATTATCTATATGCGGAGAAGTTTGGAATATATAAGCATCATAAGAGCATTAAGTATAATATGACAGAGAAGGAGAATAATATGAGCTATAGAATATGGTTAGATATTCCTACGATCTACGAATTCTCAATACACTACCATTATGGGAATGAAAATAAATAACCATATGATCTATCAAGAAATGATCATGAAATTTTATCAAGGATATTATCTTCTTATACTAGATGAAGATGGACATGGTAATAATCAATGATGAAAAAACATCAATCCAATCAATAAATTATTTTTCAACCATAAATTTTAGAGTATATAATGTATTATGAAAGATATAGTATATCAATTAAGAAAAAGGAAGAAGATATAAATAGGGAAAACCTCATAGTTAAAAATAAATGAATAAGGAGTTGTATGATTTGGGTCATGGCAGTGTGTACTATCCAAGCTTGAGTAATTGAAACATATGTCAGAAGACTCATATAGCTCAACCATCTCAATCCATACTAGTATCATATAAATGTATCAATATCTCCAATAAAATTATTGGTGGTAAATTATTAAAGAATATAGAACAAAATATACATCATGGTGTCTTGTATTTCAGTAAGTGAAGGTTGAAAGGAAAATATACAAGAAATGATGAAACCATTACCAATAACTACATATAAATGAGAATATATTTTCTTGTACATTGTCATTGATCTTATAAATACATCATGAACAAATAATGATCTATGGGTTGGGGGGGATTATCATACAAATACTTCTCACTTCATTGCAGTTCGACAAGACATGTAACTCGATCAACATGAAAAGATTCAAATTAGAGAAGTGCTAGGTCTATATGGGACACCAAACTAAATTTTATCTTACTGTGATCCATTATTTAGATCATCATTCCAAAATATTCTCAATCATCCTCTAATTTATGGATATAAAATCATAATGGAATATATTCAATGAACTAATACAAAATCTAAGAAGAATATTAAGACACCTGAGGATATTGCTATAACAAGCATGATGGGATTCAAAGGAGAATGAGATCATAATATTCCTCTGGTTTAGTTCCCATATAATAAAAGTTTCGAAAAAATAATTGAAATGGATCCAAATGAATAAATTTATAGAGAGGTTCATATCTCTCCTATTATTGGATGATGTTGGTGAATTCAAACTACAAGGACATGAAATAGTTGAATAAATGGAAAAAAGATCAAGGCCACTCATCAGAATTGGGATTCATAAAGTCAAAAAAAGTACTATGAAAAAAAATCATTGACAATGACATGATTTTTATGGGAGACTAGGTGTTCCTTTAAATATATCAAGGGATGAGATTCCTGATATTTAGGAATAGGGGAATGATTAGTACAAGATACATTTGGCCATTTATGTTCCATGATTTCATCATAGTGGGGCGATATTGACTTGCACTCCCACCAAACCTATTTAAAGTAAATAATGTGTCACATGTATCCCTCTTGTTTATTTACATACTATACACTTTAAATGTACTCAATCTTGATGTGGAATCGTTAAATAATGATATTTTATATGGGGAGAAGTCGGTAATGATTTTAGATCATATAGATGGAGTTCTACTCTATAGGAAAATCCACATAGTAAAAGTGATATGGAGAATCGAAAAGTATGTTAATCGAAATGGGAACTAGATGAGGTGATGAAACATAATTTCCCACATATTTTTAGGGTCTCAAATTAAAAAAAATATCGAGAAATTTTTGAATGGGGATGATTAAAATGACTAGTAAATTCAAATAAATTTCCCATGGTGGTCGAATTAAATTCCATGTTATTTATTATGGTTATAAAAACAACTTGAACATATTTCATTTTATTATGTAAGTTAAAATTTATATGACCATAAAGAATCATAATCATTGATAATATTTCCATTTAATAGTTATCATATGATTAGTGTAAACCTAGGTCATTTATAAATCTAATTGACACAGATAAACGAATTGATGGTCATGACCAGTAGGATTATGCCCTATAAATCTCACATATGAGAGTTTCCATGTGAGATAGCATTGTTAGGCTTCACACATGACTAATTCAATGATGATATCTAATACCTAAATCATAATAGAAACCATTTATGGTAGATGTGGAATCTCATTGTGATCTAAACACAATCCTTTTATACTGAACCACCATAACAAAAAATCATCATCATACCCAATACCCTCTGGGTGTTTGCTGATGTAGTAAATATAAATATATAAATACAGTAAATATAATATTTTATATTTTAGTTTCAGTATGATTATAGTTTTATGTACTCCATATAGTTGTTCGATTAAAATGATTTAATTATGATATGATGAAATAAAAATTTTATTTTTGTGTACTATGTAATTTCAATTAATACATTATTTTGATGAAATAAAAGTTTTTTGAAATAAATAATATTTTAATAAAATTTTTTAATGAAATTTTTTGATGATATATGTTTAGGAAATTTTTTATTAATTATAAATCATAATATAATTTTCACAATGTCGAATGTAATTTTCATATGGTTTGAAAACTGTTATTACCAAAAAAGAAATCATTTATCAACAAATGTTTATACTAATTACAAAAGGAAATATTATGATATTTATAAAATTATTTGGGTTCAAGAAATATTATTTTTTGAATCATAATGTTGAAATAATACCGTCATAAATTTTTTATAATTTTATGAGGAATTAAATTTTTGGCAAAAAATAATATATGATATATTTATATGTTAGGTTTTATGACATCATAATGACCCAAAAATGATGTAATAAATTATAGTAAGGATAATAATAACAAAATCAGTGTTTAGGATTATAATATAATTCAATTTTTACATGATTCACTTTTACATTACAAAAGGGAAATATTTTAATGTGTTTGGACCATTGAATTATAAAATAAAGAAAAAAATACAATTTCTCTAAAACCATGGGAAATAAAATTTGTAAGATTCTAGTTTGGATTATGTAATTAAATATATTCCAAAAGAATTTTTTGAGAAATAATAAATATCTCCCCATTCTTTTTGTATATTAACACACAATTATCCCCTTCATATTCACTCGAAAACAATGAATCGTGTTCTTACTCTTCCATACCAACAATATATTTATCCCAAGGAACCCCATTCTCTCAAGAAGAACTTCTCTATTGGAATCACCATATCAATGTAAGTGATCCTCTCCTTCACCTCTATATTCACGCATCTTCATTATCTTATGATGTATATATCTAAATCCTAATGACGGGATATGTTACCCCATACCCCCTTACAAAAAATTGATTCTTAAATAATGACATATCCCATTTACTCTCATTAATTTTTTCCATGAACATTTATGTGCCCCCATAATTCTGCTGAAATTTCAATGTGATTTTCAATACTAATAATCATTTTAGTGAATACCCATTACCATTTTTTATAAAGGGTGTTCAACATTATGAACTTATAATTACATTATTTTTCACTTACATATATGTATTTCACATAAAATGATCATTGGATTATATTTGATTAAATAAGATCTTTTGTTGAATGATTTAAATTTCACTATTATGCATATTCATGATATCTATTTGATGGGCGCGAACCATATTATATAGAACTATAATTAATTGGATAATGTTCTAGTACGATGATACATCATTCCGGGGATTAAGGAGTTATCCTAATCCATCAAGAGACTTTTCCACCGTGTTTTGTGGTCTTGGAGGTTGTTAATGACAAATTTTTATGGTGTCGGGTTTAAATTTATTTCAACTTCACTATGTTTCCTTAATGTCATAGTGTTATATCATCATGATTTGTTCATTTTTAATATTCTCATGCATTTTATATCCCATTTAAATACCAATTTTCTAAAATTTAATACCTTATTCAAGTTATTCTATGTTTATTCTCTTAATAGTCATTAAGGCCCGCCACATTCTTAGTTATGTCGACAGGTTATCCCATGATGTTTTAAGGGTAATGTAATATTATGAGCATGTTAAGGAAGTTCTCAATAATTGCAATGTACCCCTATTTTATGTTACCACATGTTGTGACTAATTAGCCAATGGAACTGAACTTATCTATCTACCAAGTTGTATTATGTATAATATTTTTTATTCAATTATTAATTATTGTGTAATAATGGAAATGGTTGCCATAAATTCATCTATTTCTAGATAATATAAGTTCACATGGTTTTACTATAGATGTACCTAGAGGTAACAACTCTAAAAATGTGTTCTAATCTTAACATGAGTGTCACATGATACATGAAAATGATTGTTACGTTGAACCTTGTTTTAAATTCACATGGGACATGATTAGGTAAAATAATATTTTCATTACAATAAAGTATGAGGAATTTTAAAATATTTTATTATTTAAAAACATTTCTAGGGAAACAATTTTAATTATTTTGATATTATGGATGCATAAAAATTTTAATTTATATTATGTATTTCACTGTTTTTGGGATTAAAAATTGGGGTTTTAATGCTATGTTATATTCAATAGTATTCCATTATTAAAAATTGAAGATTACTGGAAAAAATTACAATCATATAAATCAACATTACACAATTATTAAGTTCTATTTTTGGACGATAATGATGAAATAGATAGTGCAGCGGCTGCAATAGATGAAATAATAATAATATTGAGGAAGATCATTTAGGTTATGATAATTGTCCCATTCCATGTGGATCAACATGTTGATTCACCATGGAATTTAATAATATTATATTTCATTATTTATCAACTACATCCATCATTAAATGGTTCAAAAAATCCATTTATAATAGGGAAATGTATAAGTTCCTCAGTGATGATATTTATCAAGTTTGGATGTAATGAAAGAGAAAAGGATTTCATGTCCCTATATCAACACTAAGTATGTGTGGATAAATGGTTGAAATACCATCATAATAAAATCTAAGAGGAATAAATCATAATCATGGAATTAATAGATTTTAATATAATCATTATAGAATAGAATTTTCCTCAATTGTAATGAGCACATATAGAGAGAAAATTCCGGAGTTTTTCACGAATTGAAACTGAAAAAGTTACTATGTTTGAATCCAAGTTTACAAGGTTATCATGGAAATCTATAGAATATATATCAAATCCAATGATAAAGAATGATTTTTTCTTTCATTGGTTTAAGCCAACCGTTAGAAGGAAATTAGTCTCCCAAACATTCCTTTCATACAAGTACACAATATCATGAGCTATATAGATTGGGGAAAAATTATACAATCCATAGCGATTAAATGGGAAAAAAGAGAAAAGGAAATAAATAAGATAATGGGATAGAATGAATTTCCCACATGTGATAATTATGGAAAGAAAGACTCTGATATGTTATTGAAAAGAATGAGTGTTTTATATATCATTGGGAATAAATTCTACCGAGATCCTGATTTTAATGGTATGAAATGTGGTTAGTGCTTCAACTATTAAGAGATGTCGAACATCAAAAATTAATTCCCTATGTGTCAGGTGGATATATATCAGAAGAATCTAAGGGGTTATGGTAAAGCGTAGAAAATTTCTATAGGTGAAGTGGAACGATTAATGTGATCTTTTTTGGATTCTACTATAATGTTATATGATTATTATTATAAATATTGTTCTAGTGATAATAATTATAAAATTTATAAGTATTATGTTGAAATAATTTTTGTTTAAGGATTTGACAACATATATCGAATGGTACCAATGACCAAGAAAGGGGACTAATTGGATTGTTTAGCATCTCTAAAAACTAATGTTTGAGTAAAGAAAACAATTACTATGTTCTATATTACTTTATAATAATGATAATGATATTTTTATGTGATAGTATTCTTAACCATGAAATTGGTTAGTGATTTTATATTATATTTTATTGTTTCTAGAGTATATTACTTTTTTGGATTTAAAGTACATAATCGATAACCCACAATATTATTTTTCGATACATAAATAATTTCATTATGTTTATATAGTGATAATGGAATTCACATAAATATAATGTGACAATTAGATCCACCATATATATTATTAGGAATATAATGAGGATTATTAGACATTCATTCTATCTATTCAGACATTGAATTTGGTTAAACAAATTTTGATGGAGTCGTATAGTTAACTATATAATAATGGTATTATGTTGGTCATTGGGTAAAATTTGATAACAAGTTCTAATAATTTTCATTTTGGAAAAAATATAGATATTTTATGAGTGGATGGTCATTATTTTATTGATCTAATGGGCCACTAAATGTTGATTTTAGTTATTTAGAAAAAGAAAGATCATATTTTATATTAAATTACCAGAGTAAGAGATGGTGATGGAATTGGTAAAAGCACAAAGAATGTATGAATTTTTAGGTATATTTTGATATGTTCTCTATCATTATGGTATTTAAATTCTATATCTATAGGAAATCATCCTTCAATAAAAATGTTTTCCATGTACCTTTAGTTATAAAGATTTTAATAGTCAAAAAATAATTAATGATTTATTGTTTTTTTGTTATTAACCTTAATTTCAAAATAAACATTAGCATGACCAATTATCAACATCACTTTATATAATTTTTTTTTCTTTTCTAGCATGTCCAAATAATTATATCCCATTAATGTTCTTGTACATGGATGTGTAGTTATAAGTTATTATAGTTGAATGATTTACTAATAATTCAATCTAATGAAGTGTATGTTTTATTAATCTTTTTTATATTTTTTTGGAATCCAAAAAATGTATTTTCAAAAGTTATAACCATGATGAAAGAGATCAGGATAAAATTTGTAGGACACAATAAGGCCCCAGCCTTAAACCTTACTTATTCTTGAGTTATTACAAGATTACACATTGAGGATCTTTTCGGGATTAGAGTTTTAGAGAGTTAGATTATAAAACTTGCATTACAATCCACATATAAACAATGTGGTTACATAAAGATAGTATTCTTCTTTCCCATCAATGGAAACATATTTAAAATAAAACATTGATTCTTTGATGACACTTCCTTGACACTATCATCATATCATGTACCTTTCCCTTGACCTGTGAAAACATTTCAAAAAACTCGGGATGATCATAAAAAGCACAATAAGGGATATAAAAATAGGGAAAGAAAACAAGGGTACATATATACATAAGAATGAAATTATACTTTACCCATAAAACATAAGCACTTTATCATACCTCATAAAATCATGAGTAAATCATAGAAATCATAAGACATAAAGGTAAATTGAGGCATTCATAACATTCTTATGGAGGGAGTAACCCTCTTGGTTACGTTTGGAATACCCATCATAGTATATTACCTAAATCTCTTCGGAGATACCTTAACAATTCACTCCTTCGCGTTACCCAATGCATTGGAGAGCTATATCGGGCTCACTCGCCCATAGTTTATCACGGAACCACCAGTCTTCATAATAATGCCCAAGAACCTCAACATAATCGTATCACATAAGACATGCATAAAGGAAACATAACATTTCCACCTTTCAATCACAAGATATCAATACAACACATTGATATAAAAACATTATGAAAACCATTTTCAATACCAAAATAAAAGAAAAGTAAAACATGGTATTTATTTTTCTTTTAAAAAGAAGGTATGGCTTATAGAGGAAGCCGAAACTCAAATATTGGTCACGGTAGCGGAGAAGTCGTTGTCGCCGCATACGTAAAACAAAAACATTCCCTTTTGTCGTATAGTAAACACTTCGTATAAAAAAATATTCCTTTTGAATAAACGTAAAAGTAAAAGGGGTTTATACACCGTATAAAAGAAGGTTGTGTATAAAACAAAATATGCCCCATTGAAAGGAGATTGAGATGAAGTCCCATTACTCGGGTCCGACATGACTCGATCGTTCTTTAATGTCCTGAATAATAAACTTGAGTTAATTTCTACTTTCTTAAGAACCTTTTTCAAGTTAATTATTCCTTTTATATCACTTATTACCACGTCATGAAAACTATGTAATTATTTAAGCTAATAACGGTCGTTTTAATGATCATTGGTACTTGAGTCAAAAATAAACCCTTTATAATTACAAGTTGTTCATGTATCCATTATATCCAGAATTATAATCATGATGTATATATCATATATATCCAGCATATACATGCATTTATAATATTACATAATCATTTAGAGGTAAGAAATGAAATGCACCGTTCATGGAGACGGTAAGCCGTACGTACGCATTAATGCAACATTCATTTCTATTTCGTATTTTATAGAATGGAATCATAATGATATAATGTTATATTATAATTTCAGTTTAATATCAAATATAATATCATAGTTCCATCCTTTATACGTCCCACATATGGTATTTAACGAATCAAATCACTTTGAGGGGGCGGTAGTCCGCACTTCCTTAAATGATGATATCGCGTTTACCCATAATGGAATCCATAAAGGTATGCACAAAATGAAAAATACAGAAGCTTAAAGAAAAACATAAACATATTATATATAACATATAAATATAGTGACATCTTAATGTCCACCTTTGAAGGTGTTAATAGAATGTTGAACAATCATCTTTTCGGGAGGCATAAATTCACCATCCACGGAAACAGTATGTCCTTTAACCATTAGATGTAGCTGTGTGTAAGTGTAGCTCGAATACTTCTTATAAAAACCTTCTAGTATATTTAAGTTACTAGAGTTGTTACCAAAAAATGAATAAAAATAGTTTAGGGGGATGGAGAAACAAAATAAAACAAAAGGACTCAAGTGAAGACATTACCTTAAAATCGGGTAACTCCATTTGGTTTGAGCTAAAAAGCTTCCTTGGGAATACTTCTGCCAAAATTGAGACTTCAAGGAGTAATAGAGTAAAGTGGAGAGACAAAATGGGATGGGTTTGGCCGAGCCAAAGGCTTTGGGAGTGTGGGTAAGGAGGTATAGGTGGGGGCCTTTTATAAGAGGAGAGGAGGGGCACTCTTGGAAAGTAAAGAAATGCTACTTTATTTGAAAATGATTTTCGGATTCAATAGGTCCCACATTGATATAATTCTAGGGTAAGGTGATAAGGGTTCGAAATCTACCCATACAAAAGGTTTTGGACATGTGTGGTCATAGATTTCACATTATCATTTCATTTTATTTAAAACCTTTATTAATGAGGTAATCGCTGCATCATCATGATGTCATAAATAATTTAATAAATATAATGTCTAAATATTATAATAAAATATCATGATGTAGGAAATATATTTAGATTTCTAATGAATATTGATAGTCCAAAAGATCATTTATGTAGTCAAAATTAAAAATATTTTACTTAGGTGATACATTCTATGTCACATTTTACATTCTTTAAAAATAAAAAGATAAAAAGTCACTTTCTCACAAAAGTGATTCCATGGGGCCCCCAAGTTTGGCACAAGGAATACCATGGTCGGCCATGAGACAACCAGTAGCCTTAGGACACATTTTGTTCTCTTTTTATATTATTATGATATCATTTTATTATCCTTAACTACCTTATTACTCATTAATCAAGATAATTAAAGATAATTACCATCATTACTATTCATAATTTCCAAAAAAAGAGTCTTTATTACATAATTTGGACCATCTGATTCCAAATATGTAACCCATTTTACCAAATTCCAAACACAGAAATTTCAATAATTGAATTAAAAATAATTCCCGTTGTCAGAACAAATAGCGGGTTTTTTTTGAAACAATATCTACGAAACGTTTGGCATTAGTTTATGCCCAATTCCAAAGTGAAATTAATCCTAATGACCAACATTGGATTAAATGGTAAAAATATATTCTAATTTAACTTTTAAAAAAAATTCAAAAGATAATTTAATCATATAAATAAAGTAGACTAAAAAGCAGTTTTGATGTAAAATATAGTATTTTTCACTATTCATAAAAATATGAACATTGTCAGAAAAATCCCAAAAATTCACACAAAGTAAATTTTGATGTCACAATCATAATGAATAAGTTTATTTTGACAAACATAGATTATAAAATTGTCAAAAGATATATTTAAAAATGGTTTTCCATCAAAAGGCAGTAAAACAATCCTTTAAGAAAAATATTAGTGTATTCCATGCTTAAGATTGGATTTATTTTCATTTAAGCCTCTAAAACACTATCTAATTCATTAATAGACATAGATAAAAATTTCTATTATTCATTACTTACTTGGGATGTTAAATCCTTCCCCCTTTAGAAAATTATGTCCCCACAATTTATTTACTTATCGAATAAATGGTGGTACTTATCCCTCATTGCATTTTCTGATTCCCGTGTTGCCTCTTCCATCATGTGGTTTTTCCACAAAACATTTACCCAATTAATCAACTTATTTCATAACACTTACTTTTTGTGGTAAAGAATCTAGACCGGTTGTTCCTCATAATAGAGGTTCTCTTCCAGCTGAACTACCTATGGACTCAAAACATGAGATGGATCTGGCATATAATTTCTCAACATCGAAACGTGAAAAACATTGTGTACCTAAGATAAACTCGGAGGTAAAGCCACCCGGTATGAAACTGATCCTACTCTCTCCATAATTTCTTATGTTCCAATGAACCTTGGACTCAGCTTTCCTTTCTTACCAAATCTCATCACACTTTTCCATGGTGAGACTTTGAGAAAAACATGATCACCTACCTCAAAAGTTAGATCCTTCCTCATGTTGTCTGCATAACTCTTATGCCTCCTCTGAGCTGTTCTCATGTGTTTCTGAATCAGCTGAACTTTTTCTACCATCTCTTCTACCAATTCTAGTCCCATCAACTTCCTTTCACCCACTTCATCCCAGAAAGCTGGTGTTCGACACCGCTTCCCATATAATGCCTAAAATGGTGCCATCTATATACTGGAATGAAAACTGTTATTATATGAAAATTCAACCAAAGAAAGATGTTGGTCCCAACGTCCCTGATAATCCGTCGAACAAGCTCGTAGAATATCCTCCAAGGTCTGAATTGTTCGTTCTGACTGCCCATGTGATTGAGGTTGAAATGTTGTACTAAAATTTAATTCAGTACCCAACAACTTCTGAAGGACTTTCCAAAAGTTATAAGTGAACCTGGGATCACGATCAGATACAATGGAGAGGGGAACTCCATGTAACCTGACTATCTCTTTAAGATACAAAAGGGAAAGTTGATCTAGGGAAAAAGTATCTCGTATATCAAGGAAATGAGCAGATTTAGTCAAGAGATCAACAATAACCCAGATTGCATTATTACCTCGAGATGTCTTCGTTAATCCCACAACAAAGTCCATGGATATATTCTCGCATTTCCACTCTGGCATTGGTAAAGGCTGAAGCATCCCTTTCGGTAACTGCCGCTCTGCTTTAACCTATTGACATGTCAAACACTTCACAGTAAAATTAGCAATATCTCTTTTCATTCCATCCCACCAGTAATACTCCCGCAGATCTCTGTACATCTTAGTACTACCAGGATGAACTGAAAACAAAGAACTATGAGCTTCACATAACAACTCTCTCTTCAACTGTGAATCACAAGGCACACATAATCTCTTCCCAAATCTCAAAACACCATCATTATCAATGTTGAATTCAGGCAACTTACGTTTCTGAACCAGCTCTACCTTTTTCTACAACTCACTGTCTTGCTTATGTGCTTGCATGATTCTATCTGATAGATATGATCTCACTGATACCTGAAAAATAACAGAAGAGCTTCCTACACCAACAACTTCTATGACAAAGTTCATCAAATCCTTAACCAGAGGATCACGTTCCAAACGCAACATTGCTAATGAAGAATTACTTTTTCAACTCAAAGCATCTTCCACTTTATTTGTTTTTCCCGGATGGTAATGAATTGTACAATCATAATCCCTGATTAATTCCAGCCATCTCCTCTATCTCATGTTTAACTTTTTATGAGTGAATATATACTTTAAACTTTTGTGATTAGTATATATTTCAAACTTTACTCCATACAAATGATGCCTCCAAATTTTTAAAGTGAAAACAACAGCAGCTAATTCAAAATCATGTGTAGAGTAATTTACCTCATGGGTTTTCAACTGTCGTGAAACATAAGCAATTTCCTGATCATTCTGCATTAGGACGCAACCAAGTCCTTTCAATGAATCATCACTATAGATAACAAACTCATCTTTCCTGGAAGGTAGTTCCAAAACTAGAGCATTCACTAATCTTCCTTTCAACTCCTGAAAACAATCATCACATTCTTTTGTCCAGATAAACTTAACACCCTTCCGAGTTAGCTTAGTCATTGGACTAGAAAACCGTGAAAAATTTCTAACAAACCATCGGTAATAGCCTGCCAAACCAAGGAAGCTACGATTCTCAGTTACATTTGTCGGCCTTGGCCATTCTTCAACAACCATTGTTTTTGCAGGATCAATGGTTATCCCATCTTTAGAAACAATGTGACCAATGAAAGAAATTTGTTTCCACCAAAACTCACACTTGCTGAATTTTCCATATAGTTTCTTTTATTTTAAGGTTTACAAGATAACCCTTAAATGTCATTCATGCTCCTCTTTACTTTTAGAAAACACCAAAATATCATAAATGAAAACCACCACAAACTTATCCAAGAACTCATGGAAAATTCTATACATTATGTCCATGAATACAGGAGGTGAATTGGTTAGCCCAAAAGGAATTACTACAAATTCATAATGGCCATATATTGTATGGAACACGGTCTTCGGAACTTCTACTTCCATTACCTTCAGCTGATGGTACCCCGATCTCAGGTCAATCTTTGAAAAATATTGAGCTCCCTGGAGCTGATCAAACAAATCATCGATATGAGGCGAAGGATATTTGTTCTTAATAATGATGTTATTCAATGATCTATAATAAATGAAAAGTCTCATTGAACCATCTTTATTTTTAACAAATAAAATAGGAGCACCCAATGGTGATGTGCTAGGTCGAATCAAACCTTTCTCTAATAAATCTTGCAATTGCTCCTTCAACTCTAAAAGTTCAATTTGAGCCATTCAATAAGGGGGTTTTGAAATTGGCTTAGCATCAGGAACTAAGTCAACAGTAAACTGAACTTCCTGATCTGGTATTATTCCAGGAAACTCATCAGGAAAAATATCAGGATACTTATTTACCACTGGCACATCATTAATATGAACAGTTCCATTGTTTTCAATGATGTGTGCAAGGTAACATTCATTTCCATCTTTTACAATTTTCTTGGCCTCTTGATAAGTTATCAACAGTAAGGGTTCATTCTTGTACAGAAACTGAATGTCTTTCTGAAAAGAAACTTATTTATCTCTACAGTCAATCTTAGCATGGTAAATAGATATCCAATCCATACCTAGGATAACATCAAACACTACTAGAGGTAGAACAATAAGGTTTGCAAGTAGGTTCTTTCCACAGATAAGGATAGGAAGATTCTTATAAATTCTTTTTGCCTCAACATTTCCCCCAGGTGTTTTTACAAAAATTTCAGGAGTCATTTCTTGAGATGGTATTCCTATTTTACTAGAAAAAGTTTCAGAGATGAAAGAATGTGTGGACCCCAAATCAAACAACATACTGGCATAATCTGAAAAAACAAAGTACCTGATACAACTTCATTTGATGGCCCGACATCTGCTGAAGTAGTTGAAAAGGATTTCACCACCCCTTTCTGCTTGTAGTCTAACTGCTTCCCATCACTCAAGCTCTTTGTCGGTCACTCGTTTTCATAGTGACCCATCTCATTGCACTTAAAACATTTCACTACCTGTAAATCAAATTTGTTCTTACATTCACCTTGAACTTTTTCAGTGCAATCACGAGCTTTATGTCCCATCTTACCACATTGGTAGCACTTTCCAGAATTCAAAAGACATTCCCCAGCATGCCTTTTTCCACATTTATCACAAACTGGAAACTTAGATTTCTTACCATCAGACTTTTTTGAATAATTCTTCCATTTCTCCTGCCACCTTGGTCTGTTCTTCTACTGGTTGTTATAGAACACTTGATCATCGAGAAACTCCATTTCCACCTTCTCAGCACATCGAACAAGCTTTTCATAACATTTAAACTCACGAGAAGCTAATTCCCTTCGATAATTTGGCTTTAATCCTGAGTAAAAACGATTGATTTTACTATCAACGTCTCAGATAAAATTTGGAGCATACCTTTCCAATCGAGTGAACCTTTCTTCAAAGGTAGCCACTGAGTCTTCCTCTTGCCTTAATTCCAAGAATTTATTTTCCATCCTAAGTCAAACAGCCTTAGGAAAATACTTTTCAAGAAACATACCTTTGAATTCATCCCAGTCGAGAGCATAAATCTCATTAGCGTCCCTGATATTTTTAACCATCGACCACCACTGATCTGCTTCACCCTCCAAACGGTAAATAGAAAGACTATCCTTTTGATTGTATGAACATCCCATGACATCAAAAATATTCTCCAGTGATTTAATCCACCCTTCAACTAACACAGGGTCAGATGAACCTCTGAATGATGCGGGATTTTGCCTCATGAAATGTTCCACCACTGACATGTTCCTCTGCGGTTGATATGGCTGATCTCGTGAATGGATACCACCACCATTTATCGCTTGAGTCAACTACGCCATTACTGCAACAAACTGTTCAGCTCCATTTCCGACCATCTCAGGATGCTGATTCAGAAGGTTATTTCCTTCTGTATGCCTTCCTAGCACTGCATCCCTATTTCCTTTGCGGAAAACCATTCTGAACAAACATTTCTTAGATAAAGCAACATAAAAATCTTTAAATTCTATATCATTTCAATTTTACCATAAAAAAATATTTTTGGATAATCATTTAATAGAATTCTAACTCTTAAAGTAATCTAAACCGACCATTGATACCAACTATAAGGCCCCAGACATAAACCTTACTTAATCTTGATTTATTACAAGATTACACATTGAGGATCTTTTCGGGTTTAGAGTTTTAGAGAATTAGATCATAAAACTTGCATTACATTCCACATATAAACAAAGTGGTTACATAAAGATAGTATTCTTCTTTCCCATCAATGGAAACATATTTAAAATAAAACATCGATTCTTTCTTGACACTTCCTTGACACTATCATCATATCATGTACCTTTCCCTTGACCTGTGAAAAACATTTCAAAAAACTTGGGATAAGCATAAAAAGCTCAGTAAGGGATATAAAAATATGGAAAGGAAACATGGATACATATATACCTAAGAATGAAATAATACTTTACCCATAAAACATAAGAACTTTAACATACCTCATAAAATCATGAATAAATCATAGAAATCATAATACATAAAGGTAACTTGAGGCATTCATAACATTCTTACGTATGGAGTAACCCTCTTGGTTACGTTTGGAATACCCATCATAGTATATTCCCTAAATCTCTTTAGAGAAACCTTAACGTTTCACTCCTTCGTGTTACCCAATGCATTGGAGAGCTATATCGGGCTCACCCGCCGTTAGTTTATCACGGAACCACCGTCTTTATAATAATGCCCAAGAACCTCAACATAATCGTATCACATAAGACATGCATAAAGGAAACATAACATTTCTATCTTTCAATCACAAGATATAAATACAACACATTGATATAAAAAAATTAAGAAAACCATTTTCAATACCAAAATAAAAGAAAAGTAAAACATGGTGTTTATTTTTCTTTTAAAAAAAGTTATGGCTTGTAGAGGAAGTCGAAACTCAAATAATGGTCATGGCGGCGGAGAAGTCATTGTCGCAGCATATGTATGACAAAAACATTCCCTTTTGTCGTTTAGCAAACGCTTCGTATAAAAAAAGATTTCTTTTTGAATAAACATAAATGTCAAAGGGGTTTATACACCGTATAAAAGAAGGTTTTGTATAAAACAAAATATGCCTCAATGAAAGGAGATTGAGACGAAGTCCCATACCTCGGGTCCGACTTGACTCGATCGTTCTTTAATGTCCTGAATAATAAACTTGAGTTAGTTTCTACTTGCTTAAGAAACTTTTTCAAGTTCATTATTCCTTTTATATCACTTATTACCATGTCATGAACACTATGTAATTATTTAAGTTAATAACGGTCGTTTTAACGATCATTGGTACTTGAGTAAAAAATAAACCCTTTATAATTACAAGTTGTTCATGTATCCATTATATCCAGAATTATAATCATGATGTATATATCATATATATCCAGTATATACATGCATTTATAATATTAAATAATAATTTAGAGGTATCAAATGAAATGCACCGTTCATGGAGACGGTAAGCCGTACGTACGCATGAACACTACCTTCATTTCTATTTCATATTTTATATAATGGATTCATAATGATATAAAGGTATATAATAATTCCAGTATAATATCATATATAATATCATTGTTCCATCCTTTATACATCCCACATATGGTATTTAACGAATCAAATCATTTTAAGGGGGCGGTAGTCCGCACTTCCTTAAATGAAGATATCTCGTTTACCCATAATGGAAACCATAAAGGTATGCCCAAAATGAAAAATTCAGAAGCTTAAAGAAAACATAAACATATTATATATCATATATAAATATAGTGAAATCTTAATGTCCACCTTTGAAGTTGTTAAAAGAATGTTGAACAATCATCGTTTCGGGAGGCATAAATTCACCATCCACGGAAACATTATGTCCTTTAACCATTAGATGTAGGTGTGTGTAAGTGTAGCTCGAATCATTCATATAAAAACATCCTAGTATATTTAAGATACTGGATTTGTTACAAAATAAATGAATAAAAAGAGTTTATGGGGTTGGAGAAGCAAAATAAAACAAAAGGACTCAAGTGAAGACATTACCTTAAAATCAGGTAACTCCCTTTGGTTTGAGCTCAAAGGCTTCCTTGGAAAGACTTCTGTCCAAAGTGAGGCTTCAAGGAGTAAGAGAGGGAAGTGGAGAGACAAAATAGGAAGGGGTTGGCCGAGCCAAAGGCTTTGGGAGTTTGGGTAAGGAGGTAGAGTTGAGGGCCTTTTATAAGAGAAGAGGAGGGGCACTCTTGGAAGGTAAAGAAATGTAGCTTTATTTGAAAATGATTTTCGGATTCAAATGGTCCCACATTGTTATAATTAGAGGGTAAAGTGATAAGGGTTTGAAATCCACCGATCCAATAGGTTTTGGACATGTTTAGGTCATATATTTCACATTATCATTTCATTTTATTTAAAACCTTTATAAATGAGGTAATCGCTGCATCATCATGATGTCATAAATAATTTAATAAATTTAATGTCAAAAAATTATAAAAAAATATCATGATGTAGGAAATATCATTATATTTCTAATGAATATTTATAGTCCAAATGATCATTTATGTAGACAAAATTAAAAATATTTTACTTAGATGATACATTCTTTGTCACATTTAACATTCTTTAAAAATAAAAATATAAAAAGTCACTTTCTCACAAAAGTGATTCCATGGGGCCGCCATGTTTGGCACAAGGCATCCAATGGTCTTCCATGAGACAAACAGTAGCCTTAAGACACATGTTGCATGATTTTTGTATTATTATGATATCATTTTGTTATCCTTAACTACCTGATTACTCATTAATCAAGATAATTAAAGATAATTACCGTCATTACTATTCATAATGTCCAAAAACAAAAGAGTCTTGATTAATAATTTGGACGTTTTGATTCCAAATATTAAATCCATTTTACCAAATTACAAACACAGAAATTGCAATAATTGATTTAAAAATAATTACTGTTGTCAAAACAAATAGCGGGTTTTTTTTGAAACAATATTTATGAAAAGTTTGGCATTAGTTTATGCCCAATTCCGAAGTGAAATTAATCCTAATGACCACCATTGGATTAAATGGTAAAAATATATCCTAATTTTACTTTAAAGCCAATTCAAAAGATAAACTAATCATATAAATAAAGTAGATTAAAAAGCAGTTTTGATGTAATATACAGTATTTTTCACTATTCATAAAAAAATGAACATTGTCAAAAAAATATCAAAAAATTCACACAAAGTAAATTTTGATGTCCCAATCATAAAGAATAAGGTTATTTTGACAAACATAACTTATAAAATTGTCAAAATATAGATTTAAAAATGGTTTTCCATCAAAAGGCAGTAAAACAATCCTTTAAAAAATATTAGTGTATTCCATGCTTAAGATTGGATTTATTTTCATTTCAAGCCTCTAAAACACTATCTAATTCATTAATAGACATAGATAAAAATATCTATTATTCATTACTTACTTGGGATGTTACAGACACAATTTATTTAATGGTGCAGAAAATATAAACCTAGGATTCTAAAAGAGGAACATCATATATATTATTGTATACAATAGAAAACACAATGAATATAAGAAAATGTTTCCCCAAATTAATTTATTATATATAAAAATATAAAAAAAATTAATCTCATTAATATAGTTTAGAACACACAACACATGTTTTGAATAAAACATGACACTCTATTAAAATATTATATTTATACCATGAAAATTATAATTAATTCATTGACATGGTGGGTATTAATACTAATAAAAAAATAATGAAAATTTTATGGTTTATGAAATGTTAAAAAATATAATTGATATCTAATGATTATAAATAAATTGCGAATAATTTTAAAATATAAACGTTTTCAGAAAAAGATGATTTTAAAAAATTAAATTTTGTCATTCAATATAATTATTTTTTAAAAAATTTAAGAGATTTATTTGAAAAATAAAACTATAATTTAAAATATAAATGTTAAATTTATCATTTGTTTAATTTTTATTTCAATTTTAAGAAAAGGCTAATTTTTTTTATAGGGAGAAATACATTTGTTTTTATTCAAAATATTATTTTTGTGTTATTTTTTCGGAAATAAAATATATAATAAATTTAAAATAAATTTTAAATAGTTAAATTATATTATATAAAATTTTTTATATCATTAGAATCAACTTCGTATTGAATTATATTAAAAAACCTTTTTAAATGTTGATTGTTTTTCTTCAAAAAATCCCTTTTTTCGATGCACATATAGGTTTATTTTAAAATTACTTTTCTACAGTTTTGTGTATTTTATTTGTAAAAAATTATTCAATATTTGGGAAAAAATAATTTAAATTTTATAATAAGGTGAATTTATGTTTTTACCAAATGTAATAGAGGAAATTTTAAAATTTTATCAATACGGTTTCGTAAAAATGGGTTTACCTTGTATAAAATTAGAAAATATGGGTGAAAATTACAAAACAAATGTCCAAATACCATTTTTTTGAAATATTTCATATTAATTGACTATAAGGTTTTATAATTACTCATTTTGGGGCTTTCTTCATGAGAAAAACGTGTGTATCACTCTCTTCTAAAAAATTACACCATTGTCCTCTCCCCCAATTCTAAACATCCTCCCCTCTCCTACCCTCATAAAACATCTATAATCTTTTTTTAGAAAATACCTAAAATATGTTATTCATTATCTCAATCCACACATCTTGGATAACTTTTTGGATAATAAATCCAATATTTTTAGTCATTAATTTAAACCTAAATGGTTTCCTAAAGAAGAGGTTATGTTTTTAAATACAAATTTTAGTTTTTATTTTTTTTAACTTATTATAATGTTGTTAATATATTATTATACAGTTTTACCATTATAATCCATATAGAGAGATTTTTTTATGTTAATTTAACGATCAAAATCTACTTACACTTCTATCAAATTGGAATCAAAACTATTGATCATGTGTATAATGGACTACCACCTCACAATCCTTTGAATTTTTTTCCATCCAATCCATTCGAGCATTTATATAACAATGGGTTTATATTATTTTGATTAAATTTAAGATATTATTATACTTAAACAATTATTATATCACATATAAATTTTTACATTCCATTTTATAGGGGGTACTATAATGTCACTCATGTTCATAACAAATTACCATCAAGCAATGTAATGTGATTCATTTTTGAAAAATATTATTCATTGAAGGTAGTAAGTAAAAAAATTAAAAATATTTGATTTAATTATGAAACAAAAAATTCTATTGGTATGATATTACCTAAAACTTATTACCTTCAAATCCTTTGGAAGACAATTACATTGCACTTGTGTATGTGTATACAACCCGCACAACGTGGAGATGTGAAATGTTTTTTCATTTTATTTTCATGTGGATAATAATATGGTAATATTTGATTAAAATTAATAATATATATAACAAAAAAATTATTATTTAAATTAAAAATAACATATATTTTAATTTCATTCCATATTTCAGGACAAACGTATACAAAATTCATGTGTATGTATGAGTCGTTGTCTCCATGTAGAGTATAATCCACTTTCTATAACTAAATTTTATAGGGTACTATATGTTCATATATAATGAATATATTTGAAATTTATATCATGGTTAATATCCAATATATTATTCAAAAATTATAGAATTAATGGGACCAAAATTTCGAAAATAAAACCCACCTAAAAAATAAATAAATTTTCATTTTAAAAAAAAATTAACAATGAATTGTTGATATATGTGTGATAAAATACTATAAAATAATTTTATATGCAATGATAAATATGATTTTTTATTTAATTAATATATGATAAAATTATATTTATTAAATGTGTTGTTCAGACACATATAAAATAATTCAAACTTAAGGTATGATTTTCTTCTCTAACTTTTATTTACATGAGACATATGTCACATTAACCATTTATTCCATTGTGTCAATTATATAATTTCCATTTTAGTGTGTTGTTACCCAAAATATATATATCTTCGTGTTTCATAATTTTTGGTTTAAAATTATTTATTTAGTGGTTCATATTATTCAAAAATTACCAAAGTGGTACATGTTATTTCACAATATCATCATTTTTTAGATTGTTCTTGATTAAGTCCTCCGTGGGAGAATTATTTGATATTTATATCATATATTCTTACAGTTTCTTAATATCATATTAATCATTATTTTCTCCATGTTATTTTACCATTTTACTTCTTTATTTACTTAAAAATATTAATAATTTATTTTATGAAAACCATACAGAATTTATCTCTACAATCGAAAATAATTTTTCATCATACTCCAAATTTTCATAAAATGTATTAAATAATATTTATATAATTTAAAAATTATTTATAATTTTTTTTACCATTTTGGAATTTTTATTTTTTATAATGGATCATCATTTCATTTTAAATAAAGTCTCATTTGGCTTTTAGCAAAAAATGTAAACTAAATATTGGTTTTATGATTTACTGGTTGAATGTAATTTTAAATCCTAATGAATGAAAAAGGTTTTAATGAATACTTTATAATATTGAAAGCATATATTAAAACAGGTTTTAAAAAAAAATTCAAAACTACTATTTTAGAATATATTTTTAAACTAATAATTATATATTCCTCATGAATGTTTTGAATAACATATTATTAGTATTTATATTCATCAATGACGAAAACCTTATATTTTAATTATGATAAAATTGGGATATATTTTATTGATAAAATAATTATTTTTTATTCAGAAGGATTATGATCATTTTGAATGGGGAGGTAAAATTTTATTATAACTCAACATTTTATTGTGGATGTTTTATACTTATGATTATTTATTAGCTTATGTATTAAAATTTTTTATGTTAGGTTTTCTATATTAATGTTTTTTTTGACTATGTTTAACCCATTTCACATGAGAAATGCATTCTAATTATTACGTAATTTGTGGGTTCCATAATTTCATAGCCACTCCATGCATTGGTAGTTTTAATCAATCCAACATGTAGGAAATATTATATGGGTTGCTACCTATATATTTAAATATTATTGTAATAGGTTTTGGAATCATTCTTCAGATGTCAGAAAGTAGGATTTTTCTTATTATGATAAAAACTATTGATTCAAATTTTGTTATTTGAATAGTAAAATATCAATGGATTGTTTTTTGGATTATATGATTATTTATATAGATTTATTTGATCTTAATTTATTCTTATCACATTATTCACTTGTTATTTTTTAAATAGAACATGTTTTAGTTATTTTCCATTACATATAGATTCTCTTTCTTTATTCATGATTTATTCCATTGTATATATTCCCATACATTGCATCTAAGCTCATCTATTTATTTTATTTTCCATAGTATGTCTGGAAGTGTTTTTTGATTGTAAAAATAGATAAATAATGGTGAATAATATAAATCTAAAATAAATTAATTTTATATTTTATATTTTAAAATATATGTGAATTTCAAGTATATATATAATTTAAAAATACTACTAAAAAATTTATTCCTTCCTGATAGGATTACAAGTATCTCGTGATAAATTAATAATTTAGACACTTAATATAGCTTACTTGGGTTAGGTTATATCAAGAAATGGTTATTGATAATAACTAGTTACTATAATTCTAATGTAATGAAAATCCACTCATAACTGACATCATTAACATTTCTTTGAGGGGAATACAAAAATTTACATTAGTTTTTGAAATAAATTTATTTACCGTGATTATTTAAAATTGGATAATGTTTGAATAATACTTTTTCTTCAATAAATAATTCTATAAAACACACACACACACACAGATATATATAATTATCACCACTGATTATAATGAATTCAAATAAAATCTTTGTAATATCAAATTGGTTTTAAATAGTTTTCCCTTAATATGATATTGTATATCTTGTTTATTTTGATTCTATTTAAATTACATTAAGAAGAAGTATTACACATAGACACTATGACCCTAGACATGGTATTATTTTTATTACAGTGGTATAATATTAATGAAATCATATTACAAGGAATCCAATAGTTTATGATATAAATGAGTATACATATTAAATTTTTCATTAAATTACATTTGATAAAATAATAATTAATAAAAAAATTAAATGAAAACATTATAATTCAATATAGGGTATCCTTAAATCATTATTCATGATTATCTTTGTTCATTGGGAAAAAAATTAACAGATTTTTTAGATGATTTATTTGGTTAACCGTACATCAAAATCTATCATTGAGATTACAAGGTATAACTAATTTAGATGGATTATATAATAATCAATATTTCCTTAATGTTGATACCGTGTGAATGAATAATTTCCATTTATCACCTAATAATATATTCAGAAAATTACATTGATTAAACATTATGATTTCATTTTGATTAAATGTATTGTTTTTTGAAATCACTAACATTTATTAAATATTCTTCGTAAAGACATATTATATTAATGTATAATCCATACAATAAATAATTATTCTAGTATGCCTTTTATGGATGACTGTTTTTCCAAGGGGATATATAATATTAATTATTACATCCAAAAAAATTGATTAATCGATCATTTGGTTGGTTTTAGATAATAAAATTTATGAATATAATTTAAAATTTATTAATTACATACTTGTGTATTTTTAAGAAATATTTTTATGTATATAATTAATAGGTATAAGATTTTCTAATCATCCTTCTTTAACAAAATTATATATCTACCTAGGTTAAAATTTGTTAATACATTAAAAAATACATGATACTTATAATGTTATGGAAGGTATCCATGAAAAAATTGTAAAAATAAGGTTTAAATTTTTTATATAATAGTGGTAATGGATACCAATAAATATAGGTTTTTGGGACTAATAAAATGACATTAAAATATTCTATAGTAAAAAACTGACTATGTAAATTTAATGGCCTTTGTGGGTGCTAAAATATGTGGATACAACAATTTACTTTTAACAATAAGATTATGTTCCTTTAAACATGTAACATAACTTCATTATATATGGTAATTTAAATTCATTTAAATGGATTTTTAATGTCAAATAAATGTATGTTTATAAAAGTACTTTCGTTCTATGTCCCTTCTAAAATATTTAAATGGATCTCCGTAATTCTATAGAGTTAGGAATCTGAAATGATAAATGTATATAAGGTTTTGGTCCTACACCCTATTATATATATAATGGGAAACTCTTAAGAAAGTATTATAGAGTGAAATAGAAATATAGTTTTCAACTCTTTACTACCTATGTATATTTTCAATACATCATGATAGGCAAAATAAGAGATAAAATATGATTAGTGTTTTTTAGGTAGATATAAATATGAGGATGGGTGGATTTTTTTGAGAATGTGGGTAAATTTTGTATTAATTTATCAACATCCTCATATTACATTTGTTTTCCAAGATTTATAAAAGCATTGGTATTCCAATGGTCTTTAAATATTACATCATACGTATAAGCATTGTTTTTTTACATTAGAATTATTATAAACATAAATCCATGAAAAGTTATTATATCATTGAAAAATAAAATATATTTCTTTTAAAATTATTTTATTCAATATATTATAATATAATTTTGGGCCTTGATACATATTTAGATATAAGGGAATTAAATATTAATATTTAAAAATAACAAATTTTATTAATATATATATATATTGTCATTGACAACATTTTATTAGTTATAAGAAGAGTTTTAAATTATTATGATGATGAAATAGATAATGTGTGCTCATATCATATTTTACTATTTTCTTGAAAATTGTAATTATTATAAAATTATTTTAAATTATGGAATAATAATTTAAATGCCGTTATTCAAATATAATATAATTTTTTAATAAATAAGTATCATCCAATCTAAAATTAAAATATTAAATAAACGTTTTTGAGGAAAATAATTTAAAAATCATTTCAAATATATATATATTTATATTTTTTCAATAAATATAAATTATAAATAATTAATCATTTCAAAATAAATTTGTTAATTTTATGTAAAAAAAATTATTTATTTGGATAACATTACTATGAAACTGAGCAAATAAAGATGTTATAATTCTAATAATTTGATTCTAGATAGTCAAATTATTTATTTAATATTATGAATATATATATATATACTTAATTAAAATATCCAAAATAATTTAACATAACTTATTTCTTGAGTTACCTTTGTTATATTTTCCTAATATTTTATGAAAAATAGAAATGCATATTGTAAACATGTATTCCATTATTTTGAATGATATTCCACAGATCATCATTATAGTGGTGCCATATATTATTATGAGTTTTGTTATAGTATTAAAAAATAAAATAATATATATAATTTTATTTTTTTTCAATTAAACGTGCAAGTTTTTAAATGTTATGAGAAAATTAAAGAATTTTAATTTCTCAATTTTTTTTTGAAGTGTTCAATTAAAATTTTTTAATCTAGGGGTACATATATCCCCCAATAAACTATTCCCAAAATATCTATTTATGAATCAGTCTATTAGATATTCTAAAATATTCCTCATAATAATTTCTCTTGTACCACACATCGCTTCCTCAATATTTTATTCAAAAACATTAGTTTCAGAAGCCATATTTTATAATCCTACTACTCATCCAATTTAGTGTTAAAAATGATAACTTTTGTTTTCTAATTATAAAATTAATGATATGAATTTTTTTTGGGTTTTGAGTATATCCAAAATGTCATACATACATTTTCCCAACAATGTTGCATGAAATTCATCTTATTTTTTTAGTGTATGGGTGTAATAACTAAATGGTATTCCATAAATCCATCTAGGTCAAAATTTTCTGAAAGGCCAAAAATAACACAAATATTATTTATTTATTATACTAATAATTTTGAATCAATTACATCGTTATAATTTATAAATAACTGACCTAATATATGAAATTATATGTCCTTTCTAAAATAATGAATTTTATAATTTATCATGTATTAATTATAGTTTATATTATTATGAATTTCATGAAATTTTTTAGGTCTATATTCAATGTGATCTTAAACAACACAATTAATTTCTCTATCATAAACTCAAAAATATGTAGTATCATATCTTCACTAATAAAAAACCTCTCATATTATTCTTGGTAAACTCATTGAATATAATCTAGTATTGAATGAAAAAGTTCCAAATGTAGAAACATGTTTCATTTTCCTTTATAGTCAGGTGAGAATGAAATCATTATTTGATCATGCATTTGTATAGTCCTATTAAAAGAACAACATATTTTAAGATGATTGTCAGTTCAAAATGATATCACTAAGAATGAAAATACTGGTAGCTCAACTAAAATATCAATGAGAATATTGGGCTCAAATGAGGGAAAAAAATTTAGACATTCATTATGTTGTCTAAAAAATATTTAAAAAATTGTATTTCATAAAATATCATAGGTTTGAACCAATCTTATTTTTATATAATTTTCATACTTCATAATAATACACGCAATAAGTCATACTACATCATTATTTTTATTGGTATTGGTATGTATGGTAGTATTTTTTGAAGTAATATTACCCACCTTTTATATTGGTATAGTTAATAGTTTTGTGAAACCATTTAGGAAATTTTTCACTTCCATTTTTTATTAGGATGAAATTATTCTTAATGAATAGATAAAAAGTTATGAGATTATTTTCTACCACATTAAATGTTCTCTTAAATCCCTATACATTTTAGTTGCATGATGGCGTATTAAGAAATATGAATAGTGAGTTTCATATAGAATCACCTTTATCAACATAAATAATGATGGAATACATATAATATTTATAAACATCACTACACATTGTTCATATATAGTGTAGAACAATTTCACTTAAGTCACAGAACCATTTTTTTTATAATATTTTGTGAATTCAGTATCGTATCCATTGAGTATGGTTGGGAAATCAAATTAAAAATGAATGATATTCCAAATCTCATGTAATTACATTATCTGATATTGATAAAGAAATTAATATTGGACAATTTTATAACATTGTAATTAATTGAAATCACTTATCCTTCTAACTCGATGCACCAACAAACATATATACATTCCCATTACTTCAGTGTATGAAGTAGATATTTTCTTTCAGTTATTCTTTCCATCTAATATCCCACAATATTATCATGTTGTTGATAATTTATACTACACACTCTTGTGAAGAATGTAAATATTACATCTTTAAAAATGATGATAACTACTTAATTTTTTGGTATATATTAAAAATATAAATAAAACCAAATGGGATGGATTATTGTATTATTGTCTTCTTAATTTTTTAAATTAATATGAAAAACCAATATCAATTCACAAAAAGTAAAATTAATTTTTTTTATTTAATGCATATATATATATATATATATATTAAAGATCATAACATCCTCAATTTTAATGGGCATACTAGTTTATTGATTAATATTTTTTTTGGTTCCTAAAATACTTTTTTTAGAGTACTTTTGAATTTGGAAATTTGACCCCATTTTAAATTTCCTATTGTTTATGGATTAACCAATCTAGAAACATTTCATATCACTTTTAGTAATATGAGAAAGTGAAGAATATTCAAATATTTTTGAAACTCATGGGTCAATGATATTAATTTATAATATTTAATTTTAAATGATTAATTAATTTTTCATCATTAATGTAAATATACAACAGAAAAAAATCTTTATGTATCAAAATGTCAATAATATTAAATTACCCTTATAACATCTTCTATACAAGAGTATCATGATAATGTTTCTATTTATTCTCAATATCTTCCAATATTATAGAATATACACATATATCAGTAATAAATAACACAAAAATTTGTCAGTATAAATCATGACTACAATTTCCAAAAAATCCCAATCACAAATAGTTCATTAGATAATAAAAAAATTATTATTGTAAAAAATGAATGTGAATACGTTATTTTAAGTATGTTCTTCAGTATTTAATCCATAAAGACTCTTAATTGATGTGAACCATAATAAATATTTCTCATTGAGACTTATTTATCCCCTTTAAATTGGCAAAAAAAATAATAAATGTGTGGAAAATTTGTAATTTTATTTCTTATAATTTAATTAATTTTATTATGATAGAAATATTTACACATATACCAATGTATGTTTTTACATAATATTGATCAGCACTCATTATTGTGAAACACTAGGTCATATATATTCTTTAACACCCAATTTTTCTATTTTTTCCATCAATTCAACCCATTATATAGGGGATATTCAATGTTGATTCCTATAAATTATTTTTTTAATCAAGGATGACTTGAATGTAAAAAATCTACATGTCACTATAATAGATGTCTAACTAATTCCTTAATAAACATATAATCACATCCCAAAACAATGGGTTCTTCCTTAATTATTAGGATATCATTCACATCCTTAGATTTTATTTCATTTACAACTAAAACTATATTTTAATTTGTATTAAAAATAAGAGGTTGGTTTTTAAAAGATCTAGGAAATGAAATCAGTCTTCTCAAAAGTGCATCTATTCCTCCTTCAAATATTGAAATTTTCATCTCTCTATAGTGAAGTCTTATAGTATAATCTTACTAGCAATCCATTCCCATGTTTTTCCATCTAAACATATATGTATATCATTGAATTTTGTAACTGGGTATTTTCTATTCCTTTTAATGGAATATTCCCAATATATTATATTTTTAATATTATTTCCACTAGGATTTTTCTTTATTCCTCCTTCCTTAATTCCTCATGTGGGGAATTAATTTAATTATAAAAAATAATAGATAAAAAAAGAAAAAATATTGGTAATGATGAAAATAATTATATTGCATTGAGTTTTTGATGAATTTACCTTCTATCACAACATTCAAGGATTTAACATTTGTCATAGTAATCTTAGGAGGACATTCTATATCACATATACTTTTCTATGGATAATTACCTATAAGAATATAAAATTTATTAGAGTAATGTCTCATATCCTTTTAATAGATGAATTAAAAATTATTGCAATCTTTTTTTCCATTTCCGTTTTGTGATTGGTTGAATTTTTCATCACCCATGTAAAAATATTTCTTACCCTTAATGAAATTACAAGGGTGTTTCTTTCCACTTTTATTACATATGGGGATTTCAAACATTTCTATCTTCCCTATCAATTTTTTTGTTTATATGTTATACTCATACATTGTATTCTTCCCTTGCTTGGTTTTAAAAATACATGACTTTTAAACCTATTTATGTATTTTGATGGTACTTGATGAAATATTGTAATAAGTGGAAACTTTTTATGAGACAAACATACATAAATTATTGTGTATCAATTAATTAAATTACAAAATTTTCTTTTTTATATTCATTGTGTACTAAAATTAAAGGTTGTATTGTTTACCTTGTAATTTTGAACTTATACTCAACAATATTTCAATAATATCTTAACAATAAATTTATAGGATTTTGTTATTTGAGATCCCTTATCTCTAAATAATAATTCTTTTTAAGGAATATTTAACACCCCAACCTGAATCCCTAGGTCTCATCCAAAGGGCCACAAGATCTCACATGTACCTCCATATATACATGTGTTGTTTCACTACTACTGAGGGATCAATTGAAATATTGGGGAGACTATAACCTTATTAGAAAGTTATATATATCATAAAAATATAAATGTATAAATATCTTCCCTAAAGTACCAAGTTTAAATAAAAAATAGAAAATTCTATATCATATGGAATGAAAGGTACCATAGTTTCAGACATGAATATAAACCAAGTATCCTCATTTTGGTAGTTCAAAAATGGCATAATTAGACAATTAAAATTCATATAATGTCTATAAAATAGTCACGAACCATCCTACTAGGGCCCGCACCGTGACTCCCCAAGCCCGTCTCCAATAGGCTCGGTGTTGGTGACTAGAACCAAGTAAGCATATCACTAACATGGGAGAAATTTCCTATGTACCTGTACAAAAACACACACCTACATGCCCAAAAATGATGAAATGTAAAATAATCACTACAGAACAAAATGAATACATACAACTAAACCCAACAAACAATGTATGACATAAATTAAAGTACAAAAAGTAAACTGGTCCAAAATACAAGCCCACCAAAAGGTGTGCATGCAAATTAAAAACACCAACCTATAAGAATAGAGAGTAACTGTGACCGTTTCTCATTGCCATAGGAACACCTTGTCTAGTTGATAATTTTGAAAGCTCAGTACAATCCTGGTCCACCATGGACTCTGTCAAAAGGCCTCCCATCTCCACAAGACACAACACATTTGGGAAAAGCCTGTGTAGGGGTGAGTATAACAATACTCAATAGTGAAACCCAAAAACAAAAAATAAATAAACAAAGTAAAGGAATATTCATCTCTGCAATGTATGTACCTATTGAACATATAAAAAGGGAATTACAATACATATATACCTTAAACCTATACCGGTAGTCTAGGAACAAGTGACACGAATGCATACAACCACTAGGGATTCAGTTCGATGGTTCCAAGAAACACTAGTCTGGAAAAACTAACTCCATGAGTTTGATGGTTTTGATAACATCCATCCGAGATGTATTGTTCATTGGTATAATACATGAGGGGTAGATACACACATTTTTGGAGACCACGCTCTTTTGTTGGAAAATATCACGATACACAGATGAGGATCATTTCTAGGGCCTTGGTGGATACTGCGACTCATCCAGATTCTCTTGTTAAGATGAAGATCAGTGCCTAATTGGAATACTGACATCGATACCTAACAATACCAAGTGCAATGAATGTAAAGAGGATCTCACCCTGAGCCTCTTGGATGGATACAAAACTCTATCTTAGAAAGTCTTGCTGATGGGATCATACTCTTATAGATAGAAACAATTGTTGACCTTCATGGGAATAAGAAAAGCGGCACTAACACAAACGAAATATGTCTAATATACAAGGGAAAAGAGGTTTTATCCATGTTATATGAAATACACGGTGTGTAGAAGGATGAAATTTCGTGTCCCTTGACATTGGGTACTACCTGTGTAAAACAGCTTGAGTCAGATAAACATTCCATGTAGACAAGTAACTACGCAGCATGTTGTATGGACCACACGTCGTGTCAGAGTAACCGGGGTTCCCTTCCTGTTTGTAGATGTGTGACCATACACAGTTTAAAACCGCGTGTCCCATCTTTTGTAATCCATGTTTGGGTTAGCATGTAAAGACATCCTGGTCTAGTCGTGTGGTGGTGTACAAGACCGTGTACACACCTCGTGTCCATGTATCTTTCGAGATACACGTTGAGTCCACGAAAGGACCCACACACATTGTGACAATGGTCACACATCGTGTTAGTGCTTCCTATCGCCCGGAATAGCAGCTACCATTGGATGGGTCCCACACATCATGTCTCCCTAGAGGCATGTCATGTTCTTTATTTCATGCAACATGCTAACCCTGGACACCATCATTGGTACCACATGACGTGTTCTTCTGGTTACACATTGATTTTTCTAGATATTTCCATAACCATTGACATGCTCCGCCATGACTTGTTGATGCTATGATATTTGATCTGATAATCTATTCGCCACAAAACTCGAATGATAAGGTCGCACAGATGTCTAAATGTCATCTCCATTGTTTTTTGGCCTCTGGTTGGCCCTAAAAACACATATCAATCCACCCACATGAAGAAATACTTGTGAATGGTCCCTCCTAATCCGAGATGATTATTCATCTGTCATCGTTGTCACACCATCGATTGGTCTTTGCTATGCCGAATCTCTATTTTGGGATCATTGTTCCATGAAAAAGGTGTGCAACGATCTGTTGTTACTTACCCCATGAAGAACGTGAAGAACGCAGAGAAAAGTAAAAAAAATCTAACAAAACAAATTGATGAATGGTCCTTTTATTCATTTATAAAGACATAGATCTACTCCAATTAGAAGTATTAAACATAGATAATCCAATGATAATCAAACATCAATCACAATCAATATCCTGAATCAATCCTTGAATGAAATGGAAAATAATAACCCTCCCACAAGAATTCACGATCCACTGAAAATCTTTTCCATGGGTTGATCCATGTTCGTCGTTTATCAAAGAATGGGGAAAAAACAAATCAAAAAAAAACCCATACCTCAAGAAGGGATCGAGTGATAACGAATGAATTTCTCTGTTGTTTCCACCAAGATCCTTTAACTCAGTTGTGCAGTGATTCATTCCGTAGTTTTGTCATTGTTTATTTTCAATAGTTCTCTCCAAGGCTCCTTGAATTCTATAGAGTTTATCTCAAATTTTTTCCATTGATCATCATTTTTAAAATAGTAAATGGGGGGAACACATTACAGAATTCTTTTACGCTATGACATTAATTATCTATATTGATGTCCCTTCGTTGTGCTGTAGAGAACGTTTCCAAATAAATTAAAATAAAATTTTCAAATTATTTTTATTTTTTTACATAAAAGGTCGGAAAATTATCTTATTCCCTAGAACAACACCGATTGAAGTTTATCCCATTCATAGGTAATTTCATCATCCCAGATGCAACGGTGCCATCATATTTTTAATCTGTTCATCCGTTTGGTAACTACCGCAACCACACACACATGTCTACTCACTTAAGTAAAAACTGATCAAACAATCATTCGAGGCTCACCGAGCCTTGTAATGACGTTCCATATCCTTTCTTGGACAATTAATTATTCCATATAAAATTTAAAACATATTACATAACAAATATGAGACATTAAATTCTCCCCACCATGGGGATTTGTGTCCCCAAAAAGCCAAAATAGGGGATAATCAAAAAGATGGGGGTACTGGGAATAGATCTGAACCTCCCACTCCCATGTGATCTCCTCAAAATTCTTGTGTTTCTACCAGATTTGCACCAAGGGATTCGATCACCCATGAGGGATCCTTTCCTATCGATCCTCGATATCTATCAGATACTCTGTGATTGTCCCACCATCCCCCATGTCCAGCTTTCCCAAGTTGATGACATGCGATGGGTCATTCACATACCACATCAACAGTTAAACTTGGAAGACATATTGTACCTGGAGAAACTATGGTGGTAGAGATGGGTGGTTCACCACCACTCCAAATCTACATAGTAACTGGAATGGTCTGATGAACATCATATATTGCTTGCCGCAACTACCAAATCTCTGCAACCCTCTTCAAGGAAAGACCCAAAGGAAGACGTGGTCTCACTCATTGAACCCCAGGGGTCTCTATCGCCAATAAATATAACACTTTGTCTATCTCTATGATGTATTCATCTTTTATTGGATGATATGAAACTTTTCTATGGTATCTCTCACCAACTCTAGACCTAAGAGTGCTCACTCTCTAGGGTCTGTTCAGAAAAGTGGCGACCGATAGGGTCTCCCATATAAAGCCTCGACCAGTTACATAATAATGGTGGGGTGGTAGCTGTTATTTTATGAAAACTCCACCAGTGGTAGGTGGTCCTCCCATCTACAACCAAAGTCCAAATACATGCCCACAACATATCATCTATAACCTAAATGGTCCTCTCCACCTGACCATCATTCTTGGGATGGAACACTATGCTCAAGCGTAGATGAGTCCTGAACGCCTCCTAAAATCTCTTCCACAACCAGTATGTAAAGAAGGAGTCTCAATCTGAGACTACTAATTATGGGTTTTCATGAATAAAAACTATCTCTTTCACTTATAGTCCTCTCAATCTCTCTTCAAAACTATGCACCCTGATAGCAAGGAAGGGGGATGACTTGGTGAGTTGATCAACAATCACCCAAAAGGAATCATGCACATTGGACATCCAGGGTAATCCCATCACGAATTCCATTGATATTCCATCCCACTTCAACTCTAGAACTTCCAAGGAGTGAGCTAATCCACCTAGAACATGGTGCTCAGCCTTCACCCGCTGGCATGTCAGGCATTGAGAAATGAACTCTGCTACTTCCTTCTTCATACCTAACCACTAGAACTGCCGTTAGAGATCCTAGTATATCATCTCCATGCCAAGGTGTACCACCAAGGGGGATGTATGAATCTCTATCAAGACCTCCTCCCACAATGCCAATGGCATAATTGTGTGTCCTATAAAAAGAACAACGTGCTCCCCACCTTGCGAATATCAATCAGGAGCTTGTCCTATGGGTAATTGAGCATGTAAAGCAACAAAGTCGACATCTACAAGTTATGACTACTAAACTCATTGTATGGGGGGAAGGGTGACAACCATCCACTAAAGGAAAGTTGTATCCTATATGTCCATGAAGGATAGCTCGAACGAGGCTAAATGATTCGTCACCTCACTCAATAGTTGCGAGATAATTCCTCCTGCTTACGGAATCTACCACAATGTGCCCTTTCCCAGTAGTATAGACGATCACATAGTCCTAATGCATGAAAAAAATCTATCCATCACCTATTCAATAGATTCAGATCCTTCTATGAGAAGATGAATTTTGAGGCTCTTGTGGTCATAATAGATGATAAACAGATCGCCCATAAGGTAGTGTTACAACATCTTCAATGTGATGACTACTGCTACAAACTCGTGATCAAGGGTTGCATAGATCTTCTCATTTGGTCATATCATGTTTGAAAAATAATCAATAACTTCGAATTTCTTCTTAAGGACATAGCCAAGCTAGGTCCTTGATGTGTTTCACAAAACCATGTACTCGACACCCTCCTCCAGCAATATAATGATCAGGGCACTCGTCAAACAATAACTCAACTGCTTGAAAGCCTAATAGAACTTCTATATCCACATGAAGGGATTCCCTTTCCTGGCCATGGCCATCATCAATTATGACATTTTGGAGAAAGAAAGAATGATTCTATAGTAATATAATTCCATCCCATGGAAGCTCTTTACCTCCATCGCGCTTCGAGGTGGATCCAATGCTAACACTACCTCCACCTTGCCTCGGTCCACAACTACTCTATCTTCTGAGATGACATGTACTAGAAAATGGAAATCCTTAATCTAGAACTGGAACTTCGAGATGTTCCCATAATGATGGTTATATTATTGTATGAACCATCCACTGGTGTCTCATGCGCTCCTCCTCTAACGCCGAGTACACAATGATGTCATTGAATAAGAGAACTTTAAACCCGTCCAAGTATGGATGGAATATCCAGTTCATAAGTCCCCTGAACACTGTGAGGGAATTCGTAATTCCAAAATGAATCTTGATGTACTCATAAAGAACTTAGATGCATTTAAAAACCATCTTAGGTATATCCTTTTCCAGTACACATAACGGGTGGTAAGAAGACCAAAGGTCTACATTTGAAAACTACTATGCCCCTCTTAGATGATCAAAGAGGTTGTCAATGCTTGGTAGTGGATACGATTTCTTCAACCTTTTTTGATTATGGCATTGGTAATCCCCACAAAACCTCAAAATTCTATCTTCCTTCTTGGAAAACAATACTTTGGCCTCCCAAGGTGAAACACTGGGTCTTACAAATCCCTTTCTGTTCAAATCCTCCAACTTCACCGTCTACTCGTAAAGCTCTTTAGGAGCCATCTGATACAATTGTTAGGATCTCAGTGTCATCCTAGGGTTTATGTGAATGCAGAAGTTTATCTCCCAGTAGAATGGTAGTCCTAGAATATCATCCAGAAATATGTCCTTATACTCCACCACAGCCGCGGGGAACTGGAAACTCAAAACATAAACTGCTCTGAGGGTAAGGATTGATAAATTATGAGTGGTTGGCTGCACCTTCCTATGAATGAGCCCATCCTATGATTCCATGGTCTCCTCTCCGACAAAGGAAAACATCATCCCATCATATTGTACACACCACACTCTTCACCTAAAGTAGTCAATCTATGCCCGAACCAAAGATAACCAATCCATCCCAAGAATGGCGTCGTATGGCCTCGAAGCTTCCAATAAGAGGTTCAAACCTACACTCTGACCTCCAAGAGTAAGATCACACAGTCTAAAAATGTGCGTGATCATCGAGTCTATGCCCATAGGTGTCTCTAAGAATAAGGGCCGAGGGAATGACTCTACCATAATCTCATGGTTTTTTACATGACATGTGGTGAGAAAGGAATTACTGGATACACTGTCTATAAGTATGGAAGATATGGTAGAAAAGACACAGATTGTACAGCGCATCATCCCTACAGTCCATGTGTCACATGCCTTGACTGCAAGGAACTATTATCGGCCCTATCCCCCATCTCCCTAAGTCTGGTGTGGACCTCCTAGGGGTGGTGGTGGACGTAGAATGAATCATCTACCACCACCTAAAACTCTCCCTACTTATTTTTTCACATATTTTTCCTAGTAGGTATGTCTAATTCACGCACTGCCTTTTCCTTGGTGGTCTATCCATTGCTTCCCTATCAATATCTTGACGGGTTGTACAGTCTTTAGAAAGATATCCCCAACCATCGCACAAATAGAATCACCTTTCCATAGGCTCACTAGATCCATCCATAGAGGCCCAGATTGTTGATCCCCTATCCTCTTCCTCATGTTATGTCTCTCAAGTCTAGATCCCTATGACAGAAGTCATCTTCATACTTCTGAGGTCTCTGTACAAGTCTACATCCTACTTACTGTCATCAGCTATCTATTCTCTAACATGAATCTCTCGATCAACAAGTCCCACTCAAGCACTCTAGCATAATTAAAAAATCATAGAGGCATGAAAGTGGCTCGAATGTCCCTTCATAGACCTTGCTCAAAGGACTGAGCTTTAATGTCCTAGTTCTTGAACATTTGCATCGAGTAACTAGAGATGTTGGTAAACCTCAATGAATAGTCTTCTACCATCAAATTGTATAGATTTAGATAAAGAAGCTCATGGATAGTTAATTCTATTTGTGTAATAGGATAGAAATCCTCCCAAAAGAGTCACTCAAACTCCATCGAAAAAAGTGTCTCCTCTTATTTTTCCTCCTTGGTCAAACTTGACCATCGTCCCACTGACCCCTAAAGAAAGCTCGTTCATATGATCAACATCTGGTCTGCTGGTCTCCCCAATAGGTAGAAAACTCTAGTCACCACCTCAAGCCAGTCCTTAGCCTCCTGAGTTTCAGGCTCACCATGGATCATGAGGGCCCTCACTCTCTAAAAATCATGAAGCACACTCAGCCTACGCCCTTCATTTGTCTGTACTACAGGTACCATGGGCTTCTCCATTGGTGGTGGTATAGAATTTTCAACAAGTAGAGGTACATCATAGGGAACAAGACCCGGTATCGAAGAATCTTCACTGAGAGGATCATCCTAGTGATTGTGCTGCTGAATCATAGCGGGTATCCACCATGGAGGCATCCTATGTTAAAACATGATGTACCATGGTCAATGAGTATGTCTGGATAGCAGAAATGACTGAAATTGAAAACACAACCCATTTCAATATGATTCAAGTACCATTATTTTATTTCCCTGCAACTAGTGATCTTATGCACCGATTTGAAAAAAAGGTTATCAGAGTCCTAGTGTATGGATACGTCGGCTGCCCGCACCAACATTAGAGTCTCTGGCCTAAAAGGCAACCTGGAAACACTAAACACTATTTCACCAAACAAAACTCAAATACTCTTGGACCTACTGTAGGGCTGACATCCTTTAATATCAGTTTTTCACTACCCATCCTTGTGGGTCCTGCGCCCCGACTCTTCAAGCCCACCTCCAATAAGCCAGGGGCTGGTGACTAGAACTGAGTAGTAATATCGCTAACATGGGAGGCATTTCCAAATTACCTATACAAACACACACCTCCAAGACCATAAATAATGAAATGTAAAAAATCCTCTACGGAGAAAAATGCATGCATACAACTAAACCCAACCATCATTGTATGACAGAAATTAATTTACAATATGTAAATTGGGCCAGAACACAAGACCACCATAATAGAATGTCATTAAACAATAAAGTTTAACCTGTAAGAAAAAAAAGGTTATGAGGCTACTGCTCGTAGACATAAGAACACCTCGGCCTTTAGGGAAATCCGAAAGCTTGGTCTAGTCCTGGTCCACCCTGGACTTTGTCAAAAGGACACTCATCTTCACAAGACGTGACACATGCAGGAAAAGGCTGTGAAAAGGTGAGTATAAAAATACTCTGTAGAGGACCCTGAAAACCCCAAATAAATACACAAAGAAAATATACAGTCATCTCTACATTGTATATGTCTACTAAACATATTTAAAAAGAAACAAAATCCTTATATACCCAAAACCTTGTCCTATAGTCTCAGGACAAGTCAAACAACTACATACCACTACTAGGAATTCATTTCCAATGTTCCAAAAATTACTCATCTAGGAAAACTCACTCCACAAGTCTACTGGTTATGATGATTTCTACCCGATATGTATTGTTCATCGGGAAAATCCATGAGAGGTAGATACACTCATTCCAGGAGAACACACTCCACATTGGGTAATGATCAGGATACAAAGATGAGGATCACTACTAGGGCCTTGGAAGACACCAAGACGAATCTGGATTCACCTTCAATGTATAGGATCATAGCTTTGTATGAATAGTAAAATCGATACATGACTCTACCTAGTGTCAAGAACTGATTGAGGATTTTTCCCCTGGCCTCTCATAGGGATACCTGAATCTATCTTAGAAAGTCATGTGAAAGAGATCATACTCCTGTAGATTGAAACAATCCCTGACCTTCAAGGGAATGTGAAAATGGGGAACTAACCCAAATGAAAAATGTCCATGATAAAGTGGACTGGAGCTTCACGAAATTTTCCAGGATATAAATGGAGTGTCAAGGATTACACACCATCTCTCTCAACTCTAGTTACTACCCTTGTAAAATGGCTTGAGTCAGAAGAACATGACAAATAGTAATGTAAGTACGTGACATGTAGTATGGGCCACACACCATGTTGGAGTAATCAGGGTTCCATTCATGTATGTAGTTGTGTGCCTGTACCGAGTTTTTACCTATGTGTGCCCTCCGTGTAACCCATACATGGGTTAACCTATGAAACCGACCTTGTCTAGTCATGTGGTGGAGTACACAATTGTGTACCCACCCCCTGTCCATGTATCCTTAGAGTTACACACTGAGTATGTGTAAGGACCAAGACATTGTGTGATAATGGTCAAACACCGTGTTATTGCTTCTCGTCGCCATGAACACCAGCCACTACTAGATGTGGACCACATTCCATGTCTCCCTGGAGGCACACCATATTCATCATCGTTTATAGTGTGGAAACCATAGTCTCTACCACTAGTAAGACAAAACATGTTCTTTGGGATACACGTCATGTGTTCTGGAAATTTTCAGAACTATGGACCTACTCCGCCATGCCTCGTTAATGCCCCGACAATGATTTGATGATCCGTTTTTCATGAAACTCTAAAGGTAAGGTCTCTCTGATGCCTTGAAGTCATCTCCATTATTTCCAGGCCTCTGATCAGCCTTCAAAACATGTATCAATCCACCCGCACAAAGAACTCTCTAAGAACGATCCCTCCCAATAGGAGCCAATTCTTTTTCCTCTATCATCATTGCACCTACGATAAGTCACCGCGATGTTAGAGATCCATTTTGGGATATTTGTGCCATGAAACATGTGCACAATGATCCATTTATTATGGCCCCTCAATGAAAGTTAAGAATGAAAAGAAAAGATGAAGAAATCATGTAAAACAATTATAGGAACAAACATCCACCATCATTCATTACAACGTTAATCTACTACCATTAAAATAATTAAATCAGGAGAAGCCAATGATAATAAATCAACTATCACAATCAATATCCCAAATCAATCCCTGAATGAAAATAGAAAATATTAACCGGCCTACAAGAACACACAATTCGTGGATCAAACCATTCATGGGTTGATCTATGTTTGTAATTTAATATAATAATGGGGGAAAACAACCCCAAAAGACACCCATAACTCTATAAGGGATTGATTTATGAAGATGGAATTTCACTATTTTCACTGCTGAGAACCTTTTAATCTATTGTCGCATTAATTTTTTCCTTTTATTCTTCATCATTCGTGGTCGAGAGTTCCTTACAAGGCTCCATGGAATCCCCAAAGTTTCTCTCAATTTTTTACAATGATTAGCATTCGTTTAACCAATTAAAATGAGGTAACAAGTTTCATCATTATTTTTTTCTATTTCATTAATTATCAAAATATATTCCCCATCATTGTGCTGCAGTGAATGATTCAAAATAAAATAAAATAAACTTATCATATTATTTTATTTTACATAAATGGTCCGAAATATAATTTTCCCCCCAACCTGCGTCGGTTGAGGATAAGCCCATTATTAAGTATTCTCACCATCCATGATACAACAGTGCCCTCAGATTTTTAATATGGGCATCCTTTTAAAAATGGCCTCAACTATGAAAACATGTCAACTTACTTAACTAAAAATGGTTCAAACCACCATTATGGGCTCACCGGACACATAATTATTTGATGTATCTATGCTTGGTCTCTTAATAATTTGATATAATATTTTGAAAATAATTAAAACAACTTCCATGATATTACACTCTCCCCACCTTGGGGATTTTCATCCTCGAAAATCCAAAACACTGGCTACTCAAAAAGATGTGGGTACTGAGGATAGATATGAGACTCCCACTCCCACATGATGTCAAGAATATTCATGCACAAAAATTGAACGTGAACAAAGGGAATAAATCTCACATGAAGGATCCTCTCTTGCGGATTCTCAATCTCTAGTGGGTACTCTATGAAGGTTGCACCATCCTCGATGTCCAGCTCACCCCAGTTGATGACATGTGATGGATAGTGAACATACCTCCACATATGTGACACATGGAAGACATAATGTACCTAGTGAAACTATGGTTCTAGAGTTTGGTGGTGTGCCACATTTCCAACTCTGCATAATATTTGTAAAGTCCTGAAGAACCTTGGATATAACTTTCACCGTAGCCAAATCTCCGCAATCCTCATCGAGGTGAGACCCGAAGGAGGACATGGCCTTTGTCCTCGAACTCCAGGGGTCTCTATCCCATATCATCATAACACTTATACCAGCTCAGTGTAGTCATCATCTGCTCCTGGGTGATCTTCACCTTTTTAGTGTTAGCTCACACTAACTCTAGACCCATTAGGGATGAATCATTGGAGTTGGTCCAGCAAAGTGGTGACCGACATGGTCTCCCATATAAAGCATCAAAAAGTACCATACCAATGGTGTAGTGGTATATTTTATTGTATACAAACTCCACCATTGGTAGGTGGTCCTACCAACTATGACCAAATTCTAAGATACAGACCCACAACATATCCTCTAGAACCGGAATGGTTCTCCTCATCTTACCATCTATCTGGGGATGGAACGATGTTCTCATTCATAGTTGAGTCCCTAAGGCCACCTGCAATCCCATCCACAACCTGGTTTTGAAGCAGGCATCTCAATCTGAGACTATTGTTGAAGGTATTCCATGAAGTTGAACTATCTATTTCACTTAGAGTCATCCCAATCTCTCTATATAACTCTAATCATGACATCTAGGAAGTGGTCCAACAAGGTGAGTCGTTTAATGATCACCTAAATAGAATCCAGTCCCTTGGATGTCAATGGTAAGCCCATCATGAATCCATTTATACTCCATCCTACTTACACACTAGAACCTCTAGTGGTGAGCTAACCCCACTAAACATGGCGCTCAGCCTTTACCTACTAGCATGTAAGGCATCGAAAAATGAACTATGATACTACCTTCTTCATACCGGACCAAGAGTACTACCATCGGACAGCCTATTAGATCTTCACAACACAAGGATGTAGCACCGTGGGAAATGAGTGAAACTCTATCAGAAGAACCACCTTCAATTCCACTAGTAAAACAGTGCATCCTCTGAAAATAACAATGTGCTCCCCACCTTGAGAATATCAATGAAGAGAATGTGTTGTGGATAACTGAGCACATATAAAGTCAAAGTTGATATACCGATGTTATTCCTCTCTAACTCATTTTAAGTATAGAGTGGTGACAACCATAAAATGAAGGTATAATGATTCCTCTATATACATGAAGGATAAATGTAATGAGGATAACTGGTCTGTCACGTCACTCAACAGCTGCGATCATGACATTCTATCGAGGGAATCTGCCACAACGTTTCCCTTTCCAGGATTATAGACAATCCCAAATCCATAATCCTGGATTAACTCTATCTATCTCATTTGAAATAGATTTAGATCCTTCTATGAGAAGATTTATTTGAGTCTATGGTGGTCAAAGTAGACGATAAACCACTCTCCCATTAGGTAGTGTCGCCACATCTTCTATGCGATGACTACCACTGCCAACATGAGATCATGTGTAGCATAGTTCTGCTCATTCGGTCTATATTGGCTTGAAACATAAGCAATCACAAAGTATTTCTACCTACGGACACATCCATTCATAGACCACGATGCATCATAGAAAACTATGTACTCGACACCCTCCTCCAAGAACTGCAATATCGGGGCACCAGTCAATCTCTATTTCAAATTCTTGAAATCCTGGTAGAACTTCTCTATCCACATGAAGGGTTTCCCATTCCTACTATATAGTTTCATAGGTGATGATATCTAGGAGAAATTATGAATGAATATCCTATAATATCCTGTCAACCCAAGGAAGCTCCATACCTCCGTCATGCTCTGAAGTGGACGCCATGCTAACACTGCATCCAACATCGCTAGGTCCACAACTACTCCATCTTCAATGATGACATTTCCCAAAATTTTTTCCTCTGGAATCCCGAAATAAAACTTCGAGATCTTCTAATAATGCTAGCACTCTCAGACTGCGTCTTGAACCATCCACATGTGTCTCGTGTGCTCCTCCTTTGACGCCGATTACACAAAGATTTTGTCGATGAAGACCACTACAAAATATTCCATGTAGAATAGGAAGGGTCATTTCATTAATCCCATGAACATTGTGGGGGTGTTCGACATTCCAAAAGGCATCACCACATACTCATAATGACTATAGGTGAATCTAAAATCCATCTTTGGTATATCGTTGTCATGTACTCAAAACTGGTGGTTACATGACTGAAGGTCAACCTTCAAGAAATATTGTGCCCCTATTTGCTGAAAAAAATGGTTTTTGATCCTCTATAGTGGATAATTTTTCTTCACTATTTCCTAACTCAGGCACTGGTAATCCTCACACAACCTCAAACATCTATCTTCTTTCTTGGAAAAAAAACTAGGGCCTCCTTGGGTGAAACACTAGGTCTTACTAAGACCGTACAATGCAAATCCTCCAACTGCACCCTCATCTCACAAAGGTCATCAAGATCCATCTTATATGCTCGTAAAGATATTAGGGTTGTTATGTGTTGTAATTTGATGCAGAATTAGATCTCCCGGTAGAGAGGTAGTGCTAGAACATATTTGGGAAAGACAATATGTACTCCACCATTAGTAATGGGAACTGGAAGCTCACAACATCTTCTACTCTGTTGGTAAGCCTAGAAAACTCATGAGTGATCGACTGCACCCTCCAATGCATGACCACATCATGTTCTTCATGGGTGTCCATTTAACCAACAATGAAATACCTCATCCCATCACGGCCGACACACCACACTCTTCACCTAAAGTAGTAAATCTGGGCGTGGACCTAAGATAACACATCCAAACCAAGAATGACGTCTTAAGGCCTAAAATCATCCTCCAATAGGTTCCAACCAAAATTTTCACCTCCAAGGGTAAGATCACACTATCTGCAAAAGTGTCTGATCATCGAGTTTCCTCCCGTAGGTGTCTCAATAAATAAGGGTTGAGTCAATGGCCCTACCGGAATCTCAAGGCTTCACACAATACATGTGGCGGGAAAAGAATGAATGGAACCTATGTCTATAATTATGGAAGATAAGGTAGAAAAGAAACATATCATAAATTGGATCATCCTTAGAGTCATCGGGATATACTCCTTGACCACATACAGTTCTCCTTGACCATATCCCCCAAATCCCTGATCCTGGTGTGAACCTCTTAGGGGTGGTGGTGGATCTAGATCTAATCATATGCCACCACATGAAGCTCTCCTTGATCCTCTTCCATGTACGCAACATAGCAAATCTGTCTAACCCTCTCTCTACCTTTGCCTCAGTGGTCCATCCATCACTTACCTGTAAGCAGTTGAACATGCTAGATAGTCTATAGCGATATGTCCCCTACTGTCTCACCAGTATCATCACCTCTCCCCAAGATAACTGGATCCAGCCTGAGAGCCATGTACTATTGATCCCATGTCCTGGCTCTTCCTATGACGTCACGCACGTCCTAATCCTTATGCATGATGTTGGATCCCTGTTTCTAGGGACTCCACACCTATCTGCCAACTGCTAACTATCATCATCTGTCTCAGCTCTACCAACATGCTCTCGATCACCAGATCCCTCTCGAGCACACCAACATATGTCAATATACATTGAGGAAAAACACTAGCTCATATGTCTATTTGTAGATCTCCCTCGAAGGATTGAGCTCTGAATTACTGGTCCCTAACCATATCCATTGAGTACATGGATAGGTTAGTGAATATCGATTAATAGTCAGCTACAATCTAACTTCCCTACTGGAGCAGAATAATCTCTTAGATACATACTTCTCTCAGTGTAATTAGAAATAAATCCTCCTTAAAGAGTCATTCAATCTCCGTCAATGAATGAGTCTCCTCGTCATGAGTATTTGTGGCTAGACTCCACCATCGTCCTACTGAAACATAATGAATGCTCACTCCTCGGATCACCACTTGGTCTGATGGTGTCCTCACAAGGTGGAAAACTATAGTCACCACATCACGTCAGTCCTCAGCCACTAAAGGGTCGTACTCTCCTCAAAACCTGAGGGGACTCTCCCTCTAAAACTCATTTAGCATGCTTAGCCTCTGACCGTCATCTATCGGTACTGCACATAACATGGGCTGCTCTGCAAGTGGTGGTATAGAAGTTCATCCACCTGTGGGAAATGTCTTGGGAAATGGTCCATGTATTGAAACCTCATCACTGATGGGTTAATATTCATGATAGCGTTGCTGAATCCTATAAGGTATGCATTGCGGAGGCATCCTATAAGGAAACAAGATGTACCACTTTCAATGAGTATATCTGGATAGCTGACATAATGGACATGAAAAATATAACCCATTCATATAAGATGCATGTACCATTATTTTATTTCCCTACAACTACTGTTTTTATGCACTATGCTGAAAATAAGGTTATCAGAGCCCTAGTGTATGGATACGTCAGCCTCCTACACCAACACTAGAGTCCATGGCCAGAATGTCGTGCTTGAATCACTTAACACTATTTTTCGAAACCAAAATCATAGACTCTTGGTCCTATGGTAGAACCAAACTCCTATTATATATTTCATGACCAGTCCTAGTGGGGCCTAGTCCACGACTCCCCAAGCCCACCTCTAATAGGCCAGGGGGTAGTGACTAGCTCTAAGTAGGCATGTTGCTAACCCGGGTAGCATTTCCTAAGTACTGATACCCATGCTCACCGCTATGGGCCCACAAATGATGAAATGTAATAAAAACCAATAAAGAAGAAAATGAATGCATACCACTATCCCCAAAAACATAGTAAAATGGAATTTAATGTACTAAAAGTAAACTGGGCTAGAATAAATGCATTTCAAAAAGGAGAGTCTAGAAACTACAATGTCAAACCTATAAGTACAAAGAGGAACATTGACTACTTCTAATAGATTTATGAATACCTCAGCCTATAGGGAAGTCATATTTCTTTGTCTGGTTCTGGTCCGCATAGGACTCCATTTAAAGGCAGCTAGTCTACACACAACACAACACATGTGAGAAAATCATGTGCATGGGTGTGTATAAAAATACTCAGTATAGGACCCCAAACCAAAAGAACCAAACAATGTAAAGGTATAATAATCTCTAGAAAATATATGTATAGGTATCCTATAGCAAGAGAAACACAATCTAGAAATAACCAAAACCATGACCCATTTTTTAGGGACAAGTCACATGATCGCATACTATCATAGGTATTTAGTTTGAACCTTCCATAAAGCACTTGTCTAAGATAACTCACTCCAGGAGTCTGATGGTTCTAATGACGTCTCTTAGAGAGGTATTGTTCGTTGGGAAATTTCATGGAGGAAGATATGCTCATTTTGGGAGAACACACTCTTGAATGGGGAAAGATCACGTTATACAGTTGGGGATCACTACCAGGGCCTTAGCAGGTATAGAAATTCATCTGGATTCACCAGCTAAGTAGGGGATCAGTTCCTTGTAAACATTTTCATGTTGATAACTGACTCTTACTATGGTCAAAAATGCATAGAGGATCTATCCCTCGGCCGCTTAGAGGGATACCTGACTCTATGTCGAATGAACTACTAAAGGGATCATACATCTGTGGATGGAAAGAATACATGAAACTCAGGTGAATGAGAAAAGGGGCCACTAACCCAAACCAATCATGTCCATGATACGGTGGTCAAGAGTTTCAACCCATGTTCTTAAATATACTCGGTGCGTCAAAGGATTACATGTCATGTCTCTTGACTCGGGTTACTACCTATGTAAAATGGTCTGAGTCAGAAGAACATTCTATGTATCCAAATAAGTACATGGTGTGTAGTAAGGACTAGAAGTCGTGTCCGAGTAACTGGGGTTCCCATGGTGTACGCGGCCGTGTGCCCATAAACAGTTTCAACCCTTGTGGGAAATCTTGTGTACCACATGCAACTGACCTAGTCAGTCCGTGTGGTGGAGTACACGACTGTGTAACCACAATGTGTCTGTGTATCCTATGAGATACATATCGTTCCCGTGTAAGGACCCACACAACATGTTAAAATTGGCACACTTCGTGTCAGTGCTTCACGACGCCATGAACTCTAGCCATAGAAAGATAGGACCCACATGCCATGTCTCCATAGAGGTAAGTTTATTTATTCATTGCATGAAGCACACAAACCCTAGCCACCACTGTTACCACATGGAGTGTTCTTCAAAAGACACACTGTGTGTTCTGGAAATTTCCAGAACCATGGACCTGCTCTGTCATGCCTCGGTGTTGCTTCGATCATCGTTCCAATGATCCGTTGGCCATGAAACTCGATAGTTAAAGTCGCCCAAACATCCTGATGTTGTCTCCATTGTTTACGAGCCTCTTATCGGCCATGAAAATTCATATCAATCGACCCACACAAAGAAGTCTCTAAGAACTTTCCCTCTCGATCCATGTAGATTCATCGTCTCACCTTCTCTAGGATATCACAATGATTGATATTCGTTTTTGGATCATTTCACCCTGAAATAGGCATGAATCTATCCCTTGTTTGATTCCCCACAAAGAATGAAATGAACGTGAAGAAAAGGGGAAGAAATCCAACAAACCAATTTGAGGAACGAACATACACATCGTTCGTCACAAAGTTGATCTGGTCCCATTAGAAGGAATATAATGTAGAATCAAATGATAATCAAAATCTATCACAATCAATATCCTGAATCAAACCCCAAAATAAAAGAAAAATAATAACCCTCCCACAAAAATGAACGATCTGCAGTTCTACATATTCATGAGTTGATCCATGTTTTTCGTTTAATCAATGAATGGTGTGACAAAACAAAGCAACAAAACCCCTACCTCGAGAAGGGATCAATTGTTGATGAAGAAATGTTGTTGTCGTTGCCACTATGATCCTTTAAATCCATTGGTGTAGTGATTTGTGCCTTTGATTCATCGTCATTTGTTGTCAAGAGTTCTCTACAAGGCTCCATGAATTCCCTAGAGTTTACCTCAATATTGTTTCAAATATCAACATTCATTTAACCTATTAAAATGTGGAATGCATTTTAACATTCAGTTTCATTATAACATTAATTATAAAAACAACTTCCCCATTGTTGCGATGAAGCGTACTCGTACAAATAAAATAAAAAAATTCAAATTATTTTATTTTATTTAATTTTACTTCAAACGTCTAAAAAATAACTTTTTTCCCTCAACCCACGTCGGTTGAAGTTAATCCCTTTCATGGGTAACGTCACCATCTCAAACACAACTTTTCCCTCAGGTTTTTAATCTGGGCATCTATTTTGAAACTGCCACAGCTGCTTACACATGACAAGTCACTTAACTAAAAAATAATCAAACAACCATTCTGGGCTCACCGAGACATGAAATGATGTGTGGTCTACCTACAAGGTCTCATAATAATTGTATATATTATTTTACAAATAAAACATTTAAATTCTGAAACATTACACACACATTAAAATTGAGTCTTTCATTGTGATACCTCAGAAGAAAAAGATTTATCTCCCATATCCGTATCATCGAACCATTTCTATTTCATAAATCTCTCTTTAGAAAGTCCATAAATGCATTCAAATTCGCATATAGGGTGTGAGAATACACCTAACAAGACACACTCAATTTATCCTCAGAATATGATTAAATTAATTAGATGTATATTATATGATAAATAGTACATTCACAAAGAAGTATTAATAAAACTTGTTTTTATCAGTTGTATGATAACTAATATTCCAAAATCCAGATCCATACCTACATCAGCTCCATGACTTATGAATTTTAAAAATTGAAACCTTGATCCTGGACAGACCACAAGTATATCATATAGTTAAATATGTTTCAAGAATGCTTACATGTCTCATGATTCCATACCATTCCATCAAGGCCTATCAATTATCACGGGTCATGCCACATGGCTATAGTTACAAATCTGTACACTGGATTAGATTCAGAGGTTTCCATTTCTCATTGCTTCCATGGATAATCCCTCAACTATATCACTTCACTTCACTGTGTCTCGACACCTCATCATCATCATCATCATTATCTATCACACACGATCCTCCTTTTTGTGATAACCATGATACAAATGTCCACAAATAATTTTATACTAGAATAATAACCTGCGACGACCATATTCACAAACAATATTAAATAAAATATATTGGAACATCATAACACATCATGCATGTGTCTTATGATCCGCAAATACACATTAGAAAACAATCTAGTTCATTTTAGTTGGTTACAAATTCAGACACATGAATCCATTTGAAATAGTGGTTTCATAGGCTACACATCCACATACATGAGATAAATATAATGAATGGGTCACCTTGGTCCACACCCACACCCATAAGAAACCCAAATCAAACATGGTTCTCACTGAATAATCCAATATCATTATGTCAGATTAGTAACCATGTATAGGAGACAATTTGGTAAAAATAATCCTACATCATGGGTGTTATTTTAATAGCCATGTTTTTTTAAGTATTGAGACCCAAATCACACCCACACAAAAGATGCATAAATTTTAATTAATAAACATTTAATTGTTATGTAATAATTAGTTTTATTTCAATAATTCATCATACTACATTTGAGGGATTTTTTTTGTTTACAGTTTTAGATAATTTGGTAATAACTGAGAAAAAACTATTTTTACAAAGCGAACACTTATGATCTATATCAATTTTTTCCTATAATATAATAAATTTTTAAATGAAACACATTTTATTTTCATAAATAAATCATTAATTAAAACTATACTATAAAGAACTAGACTTAACCATTACACATTAGAGTGGTTTTGAATTTGAATATGCATTCTAAGTCCTTTTCAATTTATAGATTTATATAATTAAGAAAACTCTTACAATGTAAACCAATACATTACAAGTGGAAAATTTTACTCAAAATAAATTCTTCTCCACCAAAAAACATTATGAAGAACATGGTTTCTTTCTATGATATATCAACACATATTTTATCTTGTCCTCATCCTTTTCCCTAGTCAATCATTAACCCTATGAAAAAATATATTAAATCATTGTATGAGCACAAAAAATCAATGTAATGGAAATAAAAATAAGTAAATGAATTAGTCCAGTGAAAAACAAGAAACATGAATTAATTTTATTCAAGTGAATGAAAAATAACATTTTCACATGAAAATCATAGAGATATTTCACATAAAAGAAATCATTAAAATCAATTTCAATGAATTATAACTTATTTTAGTGACATATAGAGACTTGTTCATAAAAACATTTAAATACATGTACAATTTAATTAATTATATGGACAACATTCAATATTATTATTACCCAATACATTGAATATTTATAATTGGGATAACCATTCATATAATCTATAACAGGATCACTTGTGATATATAATGTGGCACATCCCTTTATATAGTCAATATCAGGCCATCCTTTGAGGTATAAATGGAATCCACCTTTCATATTATCTATTTAATGCTAACATCCAATATATAACATGGATCAAACCTTTATATAAGGTTTATCAAGATCAAACATTTCATATAAATCTCATGTACTATTTAATTAATAAAACACATTCAAAAAACCCTTTTCAAAATCATTTAATCCCATAATAATAATATTTTTTAAAAAAAATAGTAATTTATTTTAAATTCCATTATAAATTAAAAAGTAACCGAATTGGAAAAAATGTAATTAAATTTAATAAAACATGTAATATTTCAAAGAAAGCTAAAAATTAAAATATTCTCATTGGTGTGGAAAAGTTATTATCAACAAGTATGTTCTTAATAGAACATTCCCTTTGACATTTGTCAAAGCATTACATATGAAACTCGTAACTATATTCCTTTTGGAAACATTTTAATTAAACTATAAATAGACATAAAGTATCGATTAAATTTATTGAATATCAATATAAATAAATAATTGTCAAGAATATTTAAATGGAAAAATGATCTTGAAATTGAACCAATTCTCACTCAATATGTCCGATAACCCTTTGAAATATTTTAATCATAATCTCTATAATGAAATAAAATTAAACAAAACATTAAATAACATATTATTAATTAAATTAATGATATGATATGTCAATGGGTCTGTATATACACCTACTCAAAGAAGGTTGGTATATTATATCTAAATATGAATAACATAAAGGTAATTTAAATTAAATCCCTTACCTTGAGTCCGAGTCATCACGTAGAATCATTATACAAATAGAAAATAAAAGTAGGATAATTATTAACATTATTTATAACATTCTTCAAGATTATAATTCATTTTATATCACTGATTACCATGTTATCATAATTTCATGGTTATTTTTGTTCACATAAGATATTTTGACGATATTGGGTACATGAGTCCAAAATGAATTTAGAATTACTTCTATAGTAAAAGAGGTAGTTATACCAATATCTTAAAAATAGTATTCATGACATAATAATAAATTTCATTATTAATTATATTAATATATCAATACATTGAATATCAATAATACATATGAAATATGAAACATACATGGACACGATATGTCATATATACACATGAATAATGATTCCATTTTTCAATGATGGAAATAAGTTAGGTAACATATATCCTCTCAATAATAATGGTAATATCATTAATATCATATTAATCAATTAAATATACTTATATATATCAAATGTGAGATGTGTTGATGAAAAATATTCATATATCTTTGTGGAGGTGATTGTTGACAGGTATGCATGAACAACATAATCATTTTTATGTAAATGAGGACCTATAAAAGTAAAAGATATATCATTAATTTATTATGATAAATATATAATTAATATTATATATAATCATTAATTCCCTCATTATAATTAGTCTTGAGAGATGGTGATAGAAAACGAATTATATCAGTTTGTATGGTGGTAGTCCAACGTATACAGAAATGATTAAAAGAGAATAAGAGGTTCCCTTTTATAAGATATGGGTGGGTCACTCTTGAAATTTTAAAAAATACTAAATTAATATAAATTTATTTTTTGTTTGTCATATATCATTAATAATTCATCTATAATTTTTTGTGATGGTGGGTGATAATAAAATAATTGAATGAAATTTAGATAAGACTTGGCAATTTTTTAATCCATATCTTTTGGATTTGACCCTTATTTAAACCTTTTAACTCTTACTGGGATAATATATATTTTTACTAATTATGGGTTCAAATATTTACTATAAAATTTAACAAAACCAAAAATTATTTTTGGATTAACTTTAAAACCTTATCTTATTATTTTTTCTTAATTTTATATTTTTAAAAATTTTAAATAATTTTATAAATAATTTTTTTTTTAAATTTCATTAATGTTAGTCATTATACTAATCATTATATTAATTTTTATAAAATATCATATCAATAAGATAAAAATGAAAATATTATTCTAAAACATCATTAGGATGTAAAAGTAATATATAAAATTTGTGTTTGACCTTTATTATTTCATAATATATTTATTTTAATTTTTATAATATCCTTTATTTTTTATTCCCATTAATTAAACAAGTATTTCACCCTCATTGTCTAATCTATTAAGGTAAATATTTATTTCCTATAAATTATTAAAAAATTACCATGGTGATGAAAAATATTTTTGATTTCTGAATACTATTTATTGTTTAAATAATATTATAAAAAAACCTATATTAAAAATTGTTTAGTTTTTATAATATAAGTATAAAATCATTAACTATTATATAAAATAAAATAATATAAATGGATTATAGTCAACCTAGTGGATCTAAAAGGAACTAAAATTCTCCCAGAGACGATTTTTTTCGATTATAAGTCATTTAAAAAAAATTCATGTTTTATAGTAATTTTTTTAACATCTATAATAATATTTTTACCCCCAATTATGTGATTTATCCATAACTGTTCAAATAAAAATTTAAAATGTAAATATTCGGTATGTCCAGAAAAATATGAACCTATTTACTAAATTTTGACCTTATAATTAATGATATATATTAAATTTCTCCAAAATAAATTATCATGGTTTTCCATTTTTAATTAAATATTCATCTCACTGACAGGACAAAATAATGGGTTTTAGAATAAAAATGTTCAAAATTTGGATATGTTTTTATATCAAATTCTAATGTGATATTGAATAAAATTACCCAAATTGGATTTATTTATGTGTAGTTCATCAATTTATATTCTTAAATAATTATAAAATATAATATATCAATGTAAATTAAGTACATGAAAAATTTGTTTTCACTTAAAATAAAATATTTTTTCACTTTTCATAAAAAATGAAACTCATAAGAAACATTTAGAAAGATTAGCTGGAGTAAATTTTGATATTCAAATTTAAATTTTTTTTCAAATATTTTAATATATAATTTATCTATGTTTCAAAAATAATATTTAAAACATGTATCCCACCAAATGGCATAAAAAATTAGATTATAGAAAAATACGTAATTTAGGAGTAAATTGGATTCGTTCTTATATCATGTATAGAAAAAAAATATTATGGATATTAATAATTATATTAAATTTATTATAAATATTATTAATATAATTCAACAAGAGTGATGTTATTTTTTAAATGGATAAAACAATTCTATACATTTTAATATGTGTTCATAGATACTTTTATTATTGTTAAAAAAATAATTATTTTTATTTATAATTAGTTATCAAAATTAATTATTTATATATACATGTGTTAAACATGTTTTCATAATTAAAATAATCATATTAATACCTATCATTATCATGGAAATGCAGGAACTTACAAATTAAATATTTATATTTATTTGTTCTTACGGTCGATGTGTCGTATCATGTATTCTATAGAACATAGTGTTTCCTTCTAAAAACATAGGATGTTAAATTCTTACATGTTTTAAAAAATAGTGTTCTCTATATATTAACTCATGATTTTTATCTAGTATTATACTATTCATTGTATCCTTATTGAAATCCTATATTTGAACAAGGGTCAATGAGTCATACACTTTAAAAAAATAAAGGGTTGTATGAAGGTCATATATAATAACACATACTAGGGTTCCATGTAAGAAGACCTATACTTAGATGTGAAAATGAATTATCATGTTTGGATGGATATTGATAAATAACATGTTCTTTATAATGATAACCATAAAAAGCCCTAAAAGTTTTATGGGATAAAAGGTTATTGATATATTATTATGAAAATATAATTAATAAAACTTTTAAGTGAAAAATACATTTCAAAGATTTGAAGAATTCTTTTACAATCTAAGAGCATAACGAAATATACATATATGATATATTTCTATTTTATTTTTAGAATTTGAACCAAATATTATTAATAATATTATTATTTAAATTGTCAACAATAACCCTAATCGTTATAGATCATATAAACCCTAAAATTTATCAATATCATAAACAACATGTCTATATGTTATGGCTTAAATCACATTGAAAAAATTCTTATATAAACATAAACCCCACAAAAAAATCTTCTAAATATCCCTCAATAACATGAGATCACATCTCTAAAATCCCCATAGGGAGTGTCTTGATCCGTAAACATACTTTGAACCATTGTAAGATACTAATATCTTTAGAGATTCCATTATTTCATCATATGCATCGTCATCAACTTCCGGAGTACAAAAATATTTTCCCCAATTTTTTGTTTTTTATCATTATGATTTCAACCCAGGGTAAATTTATTTGAACACACATTTTCATAATGTCCAACCTCATAATTTCCAAACCACATCACTATTGAAAATCCATCTACAATATCATTATTTGGTTTTTTAGAACTATTTTTCTTTTACTATCGAACCCTTTGACACATTTTACAACAATAATAACACATTCCAAACCCTAACATACAGTACACAAAATGTATTTTACCATAAATAAAATAGTATTTTGTCTTCCCACTAGAAATATAACTTTTTCTTGTCTCCATTTTCTTTCACCTTGACCATTTTTTAATCTTATCTTCTCCTGGTGCATATGTATCAAAAACTCCATATTAATTTTCATAACACAATCAATAAATTTATTATAAATTTTTAATTATCATGCAGTTTCTTATTCTTGTAATATTGGTTTATTCCTGAAAATATATATAATTTTTACTATCAATGTCTCAAATTATGTATGGAACATACATGGCTATTCATGTTATTTTTTCGTCATATGTAGTAGTAGAATATTTAATTTTCCCTAAATTCTAGAAACTGATTCTATACAGTAATCCAAATAACCATATAGAAATATTTATCAAGGATATCATTGATAAATTTGTCCCATTAATTATAATTAATGTCATCTTTCCCTCTAGTATTATTAATGAAAAACCAGCATTGATTAGATTAACCTTTGAAATGATAGATGAAAATATAGGGAATTGATCAATCCTTCTGGTACCACACGGTCAGATGATCCAATGAATGATGTTAGATTGTTCATAATAATATGTTTCACTAAAAAAATTATTATCCAATTTTTTATCTTGACGATCTATCACAAGGATGCATATATAATTTATAGCATGTGTGTATTGATCTATCTCAATAGAAAAATGTTCAGATCTGATTCTGACCATCTCTGAATAATGATTTTGAAGGATATTTTCCTTTGAATTCCTTCCCACCATAACCACCCTATCACCTTAGTGGAAAACCATTCTAAACAAATATATATTAGATGAAGAAACATGATACTCATTAAAATCTATATCAATTAAACATATCAATAAATTAAAAACCATTTATGGATATTATATTTTACAATATCCAAACACATAATCTTATCTAAAACATTGATACCAAATCCAAAGCCCCAGACATATACATTTTATATTCTAGGGTTTTTGAACTAGAATTCACCTTCGAGAATCATTTTAGTTTAGCATTATAGATAACTAGGAAAAACTCATAAAATGTAATTCCATACATTACATGTGTACATGTTTCCTCAGTATCCATTTTTTCACTAAACAATATTCTAAAAAATATGTATACATTCCATTTTATAACTTCACAACTATCATATTTCCCATGTCATTTTCCCTACTAATCATATAACCCTATGAAATATTTTTTTAAACTATGGATGTAAAAAATAATCTCAGTAGTGTAAATAAAAAGAAAGAGAAACATGAAAACTTATTTAATTCAATTTTAGATATAAATATAAAACAATTTCACATGAAAAAAATTTACATTTTCCTTAAAGAAAATCATTAAAACCAATATAAATAAATTAAAACACCATTAGGTGACTTAGAGTTTCATATTCAAAAAAAATTTCAAAACCCTATCAATTAGAATAACCATATGGACAAATTACAATATTAATATTACATGTTGAATTAGAGATCTATAATGGTGATCACCCTTAATATTTGTTATACCAATCTCACTCGTGGGATATAATGAGGCCCATCCCTTCAAATAAGACATATCAAATTCACTTGTGAGCAATAATGAGGCCCAACCCTTCATATGTGATGTATCATTATATACCTTGTGCTATACTGTGGCTCCACCCTTCAAATAATCTATATCGAGCTCTTATGTATAACATAATACTAATGTAATATTTCATCAGTAAAACACATTCATCACAACCCCCATTAAATTTATTTTAATCCCTTCTAAAAAACACATTCATATAAAAAATATCATTTTCCATTAAAAACACATTCTCAATTCCAAAATATTAGAAAATTTAAAATAATTATATTTATTTAAGATTTCATGTAATATTTGAATGGAAGTTAGAAATAAAATAAAAGTAAAAATGGCTAAAAATTTATTGTCATTTTGGGTGTTAAAAATAGAAAATCAATTTTTCATTTGTATATAATTTATTCATATAACAAGTAAAAAGATTCATCTTGAAAACCATTTATTGAAAATTAAAATAGAAAATGTTGTTTCATTATAGTACTTTTATATCCATATAAATATATAAATATCAAGAATATTTACATAGAGATAATATTTTGTAATTAAATCTACAAACATTAAAAGTGACCAGTTCCACAATAAAATAATTTAATCATATTCCACATGAAGAAATGACATTTAAAAAAACATTAAATATAATGAGAATAATTATATTAATGACATGATATATCAAATGTCCTGTTTATATATATATCATAGAATAATGTGGGTGTATTACATCAATACATGCCTCAATGAAAGGATAATGAGACGAAGACCCTTACCATCAACCTGACATATAAAATACAATATTTACATTCCATAATGACAAGAATTGATTAATTATTTACTTTATATAGAATATTTTTCAACTTTATTATTCCTTTTATTTCACTTATTAAAATGTAATAATAATTACTTTATTATTTAGTTTCACATCTATCATTTTGTTGATATTCAGTTCATGAGTCAAAATGACATTGGTATGATATCTATATTCAAAATTGTAATAATTTAATCATATAAAAATAATATTAATTAATTATAATCAATTATATTTTAAAATTATACTTTTATATCCATACATTACATAAGTTTAAGAAAAATAATCTTTGATACAATCTAGAAGATAGAACTCCTTTCGTATGAATGTGTAATTTTTTAATTTTTCAATCATCATGATAAAATAATAATTTGTATCATTATATTTTTTTCATAATGATAAAAATATCATTAATATAATATTAATTAATTAAACATACTTATATATTTTATCCATGTTATGTGGTGATGATAAACGAATCACATCAATTTGTGGTGTTGATAATTCAAATTTATGCATGAATAGTATTATCATCTTTATATTAATGGAATGATAAGGAAGTAAATGATATATTATTCTTTAATAATGATAAAATTTTCATTAAAATAATATATTGACATTAATTCTATCATTACAACTAGTTATAAGAGACGATGACGGAAAACTAATTATATTAGTTCATGAGGTGGTAGTCTATCAAACACATGGATTATTAATTCATTACCCATTTAATGGAAGTGGAAATAGATATAGGTGATGGTAATAACATTATTACATATAAGTATATTTTGGATACTTACGATATTTTTTCATCATGGTTTTGTAATATTTTAAGGAAGTGTATGACGAATTATAACATAAACACTTAATTTAAAAAATAACTTTTCTTCAGACAATATCCTTTTCCAAACACATTTAGACCAAAACGGGTGTGGTTATAACTAAATTGTGTTCTTTAGAGTATGGATAGAGGTCATATGAATGTATTTGGGAAGATATTAGAAGAATCAAATAGATTTTTATTTGTTAATGGTAGAGAATAATATATGAAAATTTATAATATAGGGGAGTGGAACTCATTGAATTACTCAAAATATTAAATTAATATAAATTTATTTTATCTTTCAAATTACGCCAGACTGAATTTATTTGGAGTATAATATTATTATAAGAATAAATACCTTCATATAATTAAAATTATATAATTAATAACAACTTTTTAATCCTTATTCTTTGGCTTTAACCCTTATTTAACACCATTAACTCTTATCTTGATAACTTGTGTTCTTACACTTTACAAGTAAATATAGTTACTATAAATTAAAAAAAAACAAAAAATGTATCATTAATGAAATTTAATACCCTATACAAGTTAGTTTGAAAATATATATATATATTTATAAATTTTAATTCATTTAAAATAACATTATTTATTTTATAATAACAATGATGTAAATTTTAACAATATTCATTATGTGAATTTTATAAAAATATCATTAAAAATGGTAAATTAGAAAAAATTCATATAAAACAGGATTGAAATGTCAAATTAATCTACAAAATTCTGGAATTACATTATTTATTTCAAATTAATTTTATTTTAATGATTTACTATAATTTATTTAATAATTCGTTTAATTAAATAAATATTGCATCATAATCGTTTTATCCATTAATGTGACTATTTCGTTCCAAATTATTAAAAATCAATTTCCTTGATGAAGATACAAATTTTATTATTAAAATATTATATATTGTTCAATCTATATTCAAAAAACCCTTTATTAAAAATTCTATATTTATTAGAACGTATGTTTGAAATCTTCTCAATTTCCTCAAAATAGTATTTTATAAATGGAATAATGTCACAAAAGTCGATAAAAAAGTTCATAAAATCATCCAATGGATGTGTTTGGTCCTAAGTAACTCATACAATAAAACTAGGACAACTATAATGGGTATTTTCTAATACATATAATATTATTTTTACCATTAATTAATAGATTTAGCCAAAACAGTGGTAATGAAAATTTCCAAATATACTATTCAAATTGTAAAAAAATACAAGCAACATAATTATCAAATATGTAAAAAATATTTACAAAAAAGGATTCAATTTTTTCAAATTAAATTCATGTAATTTTCATAAAATATTTATTATTTAATCAAGAAGATGGGATGGATCAAAGTGTATTAAAGTAAAATTGTTCTAAAGATTGAAATTTTTTTATATCCAATTTAATTTGAAATGGATTCAAATGACCCAAATTATATTTTTTTATTTAAATTTGAAATATTAATATATTAAAAGTTTATAAAATATATATACATTAAAATAATTAAATTAGAAGAAGAAATTTTCAATTAAAATATATTATTTTTACACGATTCACGAAAAATAAAATTCATCAAACAAATAAAAAAAATCAAACATACTTAAATTTTGATATTATTATTTCAAAAAGAGGTTTCTAAAAAAATTCATATTAAAATTTCAAGAAAATAGATTCAAAATAATTGCATGATCTAAAAGAGTCAAAACATTCTTTTTAGAAAAATACATAATTTATTAGTAAAATTAGGTTTGTATTTATATAATATCTATAAAACACATAGGATGAATGCTAGACATTATATTTAATACATTATAAATTTAATTTATATAATCAATCATTGATGATTTATATAAATATTAGTATAAATCAAACTAGTGGACATATAAATAGTTTTTCATAAAAATATTTCATTTTATTTTAAAATGTGTTTTATTTAAATTTTTAATTAATTGGCCCAAAAATAATTTATTTTATATTAAAGTGTGAACATTATTTTCATAACATAGTCGATCCTTTTCATACACCCAATTCTGATGGCAATGCGAGAACTTATATATTAAATAATAATATTTTTGTTGTTCATTTTGGTTCGATATGTCATATTATGTATGATATCAATCCTAGATTTTTCATTATAAAAACATGGGATGTTACATAGACAACATATTTTCAACATAACCATATTTCAATCCTTTTATTATTATAATTACATTGTTTGAGTGTAGAAATCTCAGTAGGCGGAATAGAAGAAAAACTCTATTAGTACTATGAAAAACATGAATATCATTGAAATAATTAATTTATATCAATTTTATTTAATTGAATAAAAAAACACATATCAACTTGAAAAACAAACAAACTAAACTTTTAAGTAAAACATTTGAAGACCATAGTATGGAATGAAAAAAAAACATTTAAGAAAAGTATAGAATTAAATTCATAACCCTGGTCAGAAATTATTGGACCCGAGTTAAATCCAATGGAGAAACCCTCCACCAACTCACTAATTCATTCATTTTAAGTAATTAAACATTAACCAATGAATTAGAGATCTATATTTGGGTTCATAATTCAAATAATATATATGTTTCTGACCTATTTCTCATTAGTAATAATTAAAATCAACACATCATATACGATGTATTTGGATATTCTGTCAATCATATATTATTCTCAATATCAATATCATAAATAAACCATTTTATGATCTCACCTTTTATTAATAAATACTTCCAAACTATTTTTTGAACCAAAAAGAAAAAAAATTAAAAAATTAAAATACCAATCATTTAAAAATCCCATTTTAAAAATATATATAAAATTAAATGAAGAATGATTTTATTTAGAGAAAAATGTATTCGTGGAAAGGAATATAGAAATAAATCGACATTAATGTTGGATGGAAAAGTCCATATCATTATATAAATTTAATTGAACACCTATTTTTACATTTAAAGAAATAAAAAATTTCAATATAAATATTCTTCATTAAAATAAATAAAAGAAATTGAATAGGTACATAATTTTTTATAAATATTTTATATCAACATAAAAATATCCATCAATTAATTTTGATGAATATGGACATTGATGTGAAATACTTAGAAATTAAATATTTATAACATTTAAAATGGTGGTTTTAATAGAATGTGTCTCCTATGTAAAACTAGAAAAAGTTTTTTCCTAAAATAATGATAATTATTTAAAAAATATTAAAAAATTAAAATTTTCAAATATTTACTCATAAATAATAATTTTCATCAAATAATATGAAAATCATGCTTATGGAAGAAAATGATCTGGAAGAGAATCTGTAAAATTAAATTTTCGTAAAATAAGTCCCTAAATATGATTCAAAATCATCACAAACATTCATTATATTCAATATTAATATAAATATGATAATTATTTACTTATTTAAGAATCATTTTAATTATTATTATTATTTTTACGATATTATATTCATTAATCAATCAATTAAGTTCATGTTCAGTGCTTGATGATATTCAGATCATATGTCAAAAATGAAATTTGTATGTTGATTGTGGTCAATGAACTAATTATTTTTTATTATCAAAAATAAAATTCTATAAATATTTTTTAATTTTTACATAAAATAAAAATTTATAACAATTCATTAATGATGGTTATTAGAAATTATCTACAATACAATCCTATAGATGGTACTTTATACGTACGTGCGTCTAATTTTTTCTTTATTCAAAGACCATTATGGTTCGAAGGAAATAATTATTAAATAATTATTAAATGACAAAATATCTTAATACCAAATTGTTATTTTTTTTAACAAAAATAAATATATATTATCAATGTATCAAGGTGATAAAAAATGATTCTCATTAGTTTTGTTGAGGTGGTATTCCATAAGTTATATTGAATGACAATATCAATTTTAGAGAATGATTATGTGAGAAAATAAGTGCTATATTATATTTCTTAAATAATAATATTGTCATTAATATTATATATATATATACATATATATATTAATTCCATAACAATACTATATTTTTGATGTGGTGACAGAAAATTAATTACATTGGTTCAGGATGTGGTAATTTGTTGCAAACAAGAATCATCGATTACATTCCCTATTAATGGAGTTTGGTGAAGTATAAGGGTTTTTCCAAAAGATTAATAAAATATCATTATTAGGAATAATTGTTTTAAAATTATCATGGTTATGGAAGATTTAATGGGGTCTTATTAATAATATTTTAAAAAACCCATGTGTTATGAACGATACCTCTTTATTGGACAAACTATTATGGTTTACTATAAGAGACATCATAGGGTTTTTTTGAACAAAACAATGTCTATAAGATGTGATGAGAGGCATACAAAATTTGTATTTTGTAGGTATTTGATGAAATAAAATATTATTATGTGCATAATTAAGAAGATAATGTGTCTACTATTTTGAGAGATAGTAGGGGATCTTTCTAAATTTCATAAAAAATTACATTAATTTTCATAAATTTACCACAAACAATGGATAAACCATTTAAATAACTAATTATAAAATCATGATGAGTATAAAAAATTACATCGATTAAAATTTAGACATGTTTATATTAGGTTACTACCATTATATGTAATTTTTCTCCAACCTTAACCCATTTTTAAAACAAACCCGATGATAAAGTGTTTACAATTTTGTGGTTAATATATTTACTAATAATGAAATATTGTTCATAAATGGATAATTATTACATTTTTGACCTTATCTAAATCACTTTGTGGAATATGTTAACTTGAGAAATTTTAAATCATTTTATAAAATATTAATTATTATAAAATACGATTATAGTAATTTTTTGAACTGTTAATTTACATTGATTATAAAAATATGAAGACAATAAAGAAATTAGAATATAATACTTTCATGAAATGATATTTTTTATATTGATAATTTTTTTTAACACAATATTTATTTGTAATTATATTTCTTTTAATATATTTAAGATCATTTAGTTCATTTTTCTATTAATTGATTATATATTATTCCAGTCTTATGTAAGAATTTAAGGTAAATATTTATCAATTATAAATTAAAATAAATAATCATGGTAAAATATAATCATTTAAATATCAAATAAATATTTATAAAAGAATATATATTGTTTTTATCCAAATTTCAGTGATTTAATGATAATTAAAAAAAGATAATGACATATTTTACTTCTCATGGCATAAAATATTAGGAAGGCCAAAATCACAGAAAAACTGAAAGCAAAATATATATATTAGAACTATTTATGATTGTGGATGATATATATCCATCAAAAAAATTAATTCATGTGCTAGAGTCAATATTTAGTCAATATTTTATTTATTTAACAAACTTTTCCTCAATTACCGATACCAAATAGATAAAATCAACTAAAGTTATATTAATTATAGAAAAAGGGATACATTTATAAAATTGAGGCCAAATTATTAAAAATATGGAATCCAATTTCCATAATTCAATACAATTACATGACAAAATTTCATTTAATATTAAAACATAAATCACAACAAAAAGTTGTTTTTCCTAAAATTGAGTTCTTATGTAATAAAATGATTTTATACCTATTTAAAGTATTAAATTCATTATATGAACAAAATTTGGTTGTTATTTTATTGAATGTGAAAAAATAAATATTATAACTATAAAAAAAATTTACTTTATAAATACATTTAATGTTAATAATTTTTTTATAAAATTGATATTTTTCATATTTCATTAAAAATTAAATCATTTTAGAAAAATATCATAATTTATTCTTATAATAAATATTATATGTATAAATAAAAAACAATTAGATTTTTATAAACATATATTTTAATATTATTTTTCAATTATTTTAAATATTTAATCATACAAATGCAATTAAAAACATTTTTTATGAAATCTTTTTATGAATATGATGAAAAATAAAAATCAAATGACGTTTTCAATTTAACTAATCAATAAATTTGAATTAGTTTTGGATCATTATATATATGTAATATTTTTTAAAATAACCATTAATGCAATCAAATTCAATGACTATGATATAATGGTCACATTTAAAAAACAACAATTTTTGTCAATTTAATATCAGTTTTACATATTTTATATGCTATCAAACATAGTTTTTTTAAAAAGGGATATTTCCATTCCTCCCTATTATGAAAATTTATCCTTAAAATTTTAATTCAATATCAGTAATAAGTGATTTAGTAATAAAAATATTCATGTTTGATATCCCACATTGAAAAAGGGTTATTAAAGCATCCACATAAAAAGTGGGAAAAGTATATATAATGATCAAAAAGGATAAAACGAATTAGTCTGGAAAATAGGATAACTTTATTGGAAAGATATAATGTAGACCTTGAATAAATAATAACTTCCAAATAATGATGAAGAGTTTTAGAGATCATTTATCACAAGAAATTGAATAATCATGAGAAAGACACCGACCATAAATATAGAAAATAATGTGCGAAAAATATTATAGATTCATTAAAAATGATTTTAATATCAAGAAACATTTATTTCATGATCATTTTTCTTTTATTGAATAATTTCATTACCATCTAAATCAAAAGTATTATAATATTTACTTAATAATTCTGATTTCATCTTTTACCAAATTTTAAGTATAATATCATATTTTTTCCAAACAATTAGTATTATTGATGATTTTTTTACATCGTAAGTAAAATATTCATATTTTAAAGGATAAATTAATATATAATAGGATATGAAGATATTAGATCAATTATTATATATCAATGAAACATAATTTTTTAAAATGAAGATGAGATAAATATCACGAAGAAAAAAACCCGAATGTGAAGAAACGAAAAAATATATACATTTCAATAGTAATACAAAAAGATAAAATATAGTCATTAACATCTTTGAAATTCATTAAAAAAATTAATGTCATAGTCTAAAAATAATATACTACACTGATCACATATTATTCATTGAAAAATTCTAAATTAATCATTAAATAACACCAATCACTCTTAACTTCTTATAACTATTATTTATATTTAATTGCTATAAAATCCCTAATATATAATAATCATTTATAAAAATGAGTTGAATCACAATAAAGACACATAAAATTATATTTTTTCTTAATGATAATTTTACAATTACTCATTAAATAATGTCTCAACATATTAAAAAAGTTTACAATTTACCATAACCATATAAATTTCCTAAAATAATGTCATTCTTCTTCAACAACATAATTAACTTAATTAAAAAATAAATGTTTAATCCAATAGTTATTTATATTAAAAAATTTGTCCTATAAAAAATTAACCTTTATATATTAAAAATTTTAATAAAAAATATTTCATAATAATGAGGAAATCTTGTTGCCCCTATAGGAGTTGCTCAATTGACCCCCTTCAGTTGTGGGTTCATAGACCTATGATGTCACCACATGAAACACATTAGCACACTTCCTATAGGTTTTCGTTTTATTAAAAAAAATATTAATATATTTATTATACAATCCTCAAAAATACATTGAACATACTAAAAGATTTGTAATCTATTTTTTAAACCTCAATGTTTTTCTATACAATTTATTTTACAACAAAATCTTGTAATATTAATTGAGTATCACTGATTTATAATTTTGATCATATTATACCATAATTTTATTTATCCCTTTCTCATATATCATAAAATTAGTTTCTTTAAAAAAATAACTCATTTATAACATACAACATGCCAAGGGTATTTATTCCATCTAACATATGTTTCCTTGTTTTTAGTGAGAAATATATTATAGAATAATCTTTAGTTGATTGTTCATTCACATTGCATTAAAAATATTTTTGAATATAATTTAGATAAAAATAATTCATTCAATCTCATTATTAATACTTGTACTATGATTTTACATCATATTAAATGATATGAAATGTGTAGTACTGCTATTTAAATATTTACTAAATCATGTTTCATACATATTATATTAGAAAATAATTAAAACCTTAAATGAAAACATCATGTTCATACTTTATGTTGTTTTTATATCCTTTTATCTTTCAACATGAATTTTATCTCTCATTGAATCAGAAAATCATGTCCACAGTTGTTTTTAACTTTGTAGATAGAATGGATGAGTTTATATTTTGACAAAATATAAAATATATTTTATGATATGTCTAAAATTACGATAATGGAAATGAAATTTGATAGATCGAATTGATTATTATAGTTTTTTTTGAATATATATATTTTTTAATAATTTAAACAATATTTGTCTACTATAGTTATTGTTACAAAATCTAGAGGGATAATAAGTTTTGTGGGATTTGATTCTTTTTATAATTATAAATTAAAATTAATCTATAGGAATGAAAATCATTCAAAGATAAAATGTGTTATTTCATTTTAAAAGGAAAAAAACCATGTATTGAAAATACATAATAAAATTATATATTACATTCACATTCAAACAATATAAAATTTGATCAAATTATTTTGAAATAACTCTTTAGGTTAAAATAATGGTTTATATATACATGAATATATTAAAAAAGCTCCCAAAACACCATTATTTTCATTTAAATAACATCACCAAACCTTCAAATGGATCATATGTTCCTTGAAACGTTTTATCAACCATAAAATCATAAACCCATAATTGTATCAATAAATATTAAGATAACACGATATAAAAATATCACAATCTATTAATGTATCTAAAACTTCTTCTAATACCAAATGTAATGACCTAGCTTTTAACAATGCATTATCACAATTTTTATGTCAATAATTAAATCTATCACATTCGGGGTACTTTTTAGGTGTATAGGTTTAGATAAATAAGTTATAACTCATACATAAAATACTATATTTTATAATTTTTAATATTCTTGTCTATTGTGACTTCCAAGACCTCTATATCACTAAACAGGTTCTTGAGACCAGTAGGCCACATGACCTCAGTCGAATCTCCACAATTGAGGGTGACTATTGACTAGTAGTGAGGGCCTAAGGTGTGTATGTAGGGATACTATTTCCATGTTTCCAAAATGTAGCATTATGGATAAATATAAATTAATATAGGTAAATAATATATTATATTAATACCTTGATATCTTAATAAAAGAATGCATGTGTAATAGATAATTCAAATAACTGATAGTAATACTCAAATGTTGATGATGATATATGTGAGGAAACTATAATGCTGGAAAACATGGATTCAATGTATTAGAGAATACATTCCATACAAAATTTTCATAAAGAATCTAAACGTTGTACCAAAAATATTTGATCTCTAACTGGTTCATTTTGTGCCGCTCTTTCCTAAGTCATGAAATGATGTGTTTGAAGATGTATGCTTTCCTCTATCCACAACTGCATAAATATATCCTTCTCAGGTACCAATGATGCCCTGATAGGGTATAACATAAGTATCAATAGGTCATAACCAATGATGTCTATAAAATCCTTCACATTTAATATAAATAGAAATTGTGTGCATGTGAGAATATATAAACATAATGTAGTATGATAACGTAAATAACCATGTACCTAATTCATCGCTCGATTAGTTTCGAAATAATTTACCACTTCATTAATTAGTTAGGTTATCATTTATATGAATAGGTCATGATAGGTAATACAAGGAGTGACATTTTGACATCATAATAGTGAAGGACCCATGGTGTAATAATGAATCTGGATGATATTAATAATGAAGTGGATCTATGGTAACAACTAATGAAACCATGGCATAAAAATTCACTAAAGTAGTAATAACTAAATCATGGATATAGGGGTAAGAGTGTAATCTAAGGAGCATCATCCATGGAATTCCATAATAATTATTTTAGTCAAGTCCAAGGGAAAATCTAAGGGACAATAGGATATGAAATGTCCAATACAAAGGATGTTACCAAGGTTCCTCATGTATGAAAAATCCCGGCATTATCCAAGGACTATATCCAAGGAATCTTGTCATAGTAATAGAGGTATATTATGGTGTCACACTAGGAGTACACTTATATATAATGATCAGTTTCATAGGTGGTACTCACCCAAGGAAACTACAATTCCTAAATCTGATTGGAATCTACATATACTAAAGGAGTGATCTCAAAAATCAAATGAGTGATCTAGTAATACCACTTGTGTTATATGGTGAAGGTCCATATAAAATAATAAAAATATAATAATTTCTTTAATAAAATTTTACTGGTATTACTGATTCTTCTTGATAATTAATTTGATTCAAGTTGTTTAAATTCATTAGTGTGGCATGGATAACTATTCAAGAAACCATTTAATTAACTTTTTTATGTCATAATCATTTAAAATGGTGCACTCCACTACATTACATTAGATATGGAAAGGGGTTCTACATACATGATAATAATAAGTAAGTTACATTTAATAATGTCATGACCCCCTCCACAAAAAGCGCTCCCCTATTAGGCCAGCAATGCATGAATGGAGATAATGACCCCCCAGATTCCCGCCTCCAGTAGGCCCTGTGTTGGAGACTAGCACCAATGGTATAGTAAACACACATATGAGAGGCATCACCCTCTAAGAGAACACATGCGAAAGTGAGTGATAATACATACACCAACAAACTCCAACTCATTCAACAATATAAATGAAATATCAAGTACACATATGTAATGTCACGCAAAAATAAAACAACTAGAAGGAGAAAACTGCAAGTACCCAAATGAAAGATAAAATAGCCATGACCACGAAGCCCAGACAGCTTCGGAAACCCCATGATAGTCGAAACCATCCTGATCTCCAACCTACTCCATGTGACCTACAATTCTCTTTATATAAACATAGGGTGAGTGTAACATTATACTTAGTAGGATCTCTCAAGATCCTACCATGAAAAAGTAATGAAATCATGCTAAAGCACTATGAAAAAATAAGTGAAACTAACTTGTCACCTCAAAAGGTGTACTAAATTCCCAGCCTAACCATGTCTACTCTCGCATAGTAATGAATAAAAGAGTATATAATATAAAAATGAATATCAATGGTACCCTGCTACTACTTCCCCACAGGTTTTCTTCTTTTCCCCAACATTACACAACCTAAGAAACTCTGTTCAAAAAGGATTGCCTATAGACACCACTATAGAGCACCAAAACATGCATCTCACGCAACAAAACCCCCAAGTACACATAATAAAAGTAACCATGTAGTTTTTGGGATCCACCACAACTTTCATAATGTGTATCATACGTCGGGTATTAAACCTCAAGCCATTATAGTCCAAACACTGAGTAGGGATCCTCAAGCCATCAAAGCCTATAAATATTACGCTTATAGTAGTCCATAGGAATATATATATATATATAATATATGTGTGTGAATAACCAAAATCCATTATAGCCCTCTTCAAACATATATGGTGGAAACTAACCACTGCGCTTAGCAGAAAAAGTAACTACCAAGAGAAGAGAGCAGGGACAAAGGGGGTAGTCAACCATCCATCCTCCCACCAGAATGTTGGGGAAAACACCCCCAAATCATAGAATCCCCAGGGTGTTAGTTTCCCAAACTGACAGGGTGGAGTAGAGTATAGAAACACAAAAATTAATGAATATACTATAGATCACAACCACACTATGGTCATGACATAGTCTTAAAAACACTACAGCTAACGTCTCTCAGACTCCCTGCTACAACATCTAAGACTAGGTGTCCTATAAGCACCCAACCATTTAAAGAGATTAACTACCTTACATAATTCCCTTTTTATTAGTTGAAAATTACCTAAATTAATTCTTTAATCACTAATTATCCATTAAAAATTTCTTAATTATATTTCATTAGCATCACACCCATAGTTCATTGTTCCATAAAATTACAACCTCAGCATTTCACCCCAGCAAACACCAACCCCATAGGTTAACATCATTAATTCAATTATTTATTCAAATAATTACAATCCCATATTCATAGTCATTTGAGAAAAAAATTCAATGCTACCAAACACATGGGGGATCAACATGGTGAGTAGACGAACAAAACATCGAGTCATTGCTGCCTATAGAAAGAGTGTAGACCCATCCTCCCTTCAGAATCTAGACACGAAAAGCACGTGGAATTCCCACTACGTATTTTACCCTTTCGGAAGAATGGTAAGGAAGACCTACTACCTTGAGTAGTCGAAAATTTAAAGAATATAAACAATCAATAAGAATCATCTAGCATTAAAACATTCACATCTAACCCGTTTCATCATCCCCACATTCCTCCTTGACACCCACATGCATAAACCTATATATCTCCCCACTCTAGGAGTCAAATTATACAACCACCAATATGCCTCTCGACCCCCACATTTCACAACCGCCTTCCAGGATCACATTACAACACAAGAAGTAGGAAAAAACCATCACATTTACAAGGATCGTAGCCCTTAAATCAGAAAGATGGTAACTCAGAACCCTACATGGAATTATCTTTTACCAAAGAACCAGTTCTTTAATCCATCCTGGATTAACATGTTTATTATTCATAGGTTCCAACTTCAAGAAACCTGAAATGTTAGCTATCACAAATAATTAAACATGCTTACTGCACCAATTTGATGAACATAAATTTATATCATAAAGAAGCAGATTCATTTACATGAATTTTTATCTTTATCCAAACAATTATCATGTAATTCTGTCATTTTTTTCATTACCGTTGTACGCCATGAATTAAAAGCTATACAAGCTTTCATAGATATCACACTATCTAGCAAAAGAAGTGGAAATAACTATGATCGATGTAAATTTATTTATCCGGTTCAATTTTTTTTCTGTAAATTCCATTGTGATATTGTTGGACAAAAATTGCTATATATAAAATTGAATATAAAAGAAAAGAGAAGAAATGAAACACCAACCTCAAATAGTTATTAATGTTCCTTATATGAGAATGATGGACATAATGGGTTATGATCTCCTCCACCGTGACAATTGTATCCACCCGAGGATCTAGAGACACCACCACATCAGCCAACATCTAGGAAAATCCCATTTAGAACAATGAGATGGAATTCCTTAAGGGCAAGGATAAATTGGAGGAGATGAACCCAAAAGAATGATGATTGATTATACCTTATATCGAAGATTGATCGATACTTCTTGGTTGCATCAAAAATAGAGGGGAACTAATCCATGGAGGAATGCTTGGTTACAAAAATCCTATGGGATGGAATGGAATGCTTGAGCATCTCACACCAGAGAAAAACGAGGAAGAACTTGGGAGGAAGATATATCATCCCTTTAGAAGATTTAATGGAGTAGTATTTTAAGATACAGTACATTTTCCATTAAAAGAAGATCACATAAAACCACGCGGTTTAAACATGTAAATGAATCCCAAGCCTAAGGGAAATTAATATAGGAGTAATAGACTTTGATTCGACCATAGTGTCTTTAAAAAGAGGCTTTAAATGCATTTTACGTAATAAGAAACATTAAAGGGGAAGAACTATAGGAATCTGGAAACACTGTTCACGAACTCGAAATTTAGAAAAGGAAAAACACAGTTCATGAACCTCACCATTGAAACATCTCCACTAGAACATCAATATTCTAGAAACACTACTCATAAAGTGAATTTGGAAAAAGATAAACACTATTCATGATCCTCAAAATTGAAACCACACCGTTGGAACCTCACAGTTCTGGAAACATTGTTCATGAACTCGAAATTTGGAAAAGAAAAAACACTATTCATGAAACTTACTATTAAAACCTATCCATTTGAACCTCACTGTTCTAGAAACACTATTCAAGAACCCAAAATTTGAAATGGGAAAATATTGTTCAGGAACCTCACCGTACTGGAAACATTATTCATAAACTCATAAATTTGGAAAAGGAAAAACATAGTTCATGAACGTCACTATTGAAATATCACTATTGGAACCTCACCGTTCTGGAAACACTTTTCATGAACTCGAACGTTGGCAAAGGAAAAAAACTATTCATGAACCTCACAATTGAAACCTCATCATTGGGACCTCAGTGTTCTAGAAACACTGTTCATGAACTCAAAATTTGGTAAAGGAAAAACACTACTCATGAACCTCACCCTTGAAACCTCACAGATGGAAGTATTCACCTCAACCACATCGATGGAACTATTCACATTGACCTCACCGATGGAACTGTTCACATCATCCTCACCCTTGGAACTGCTCACCACAACCTCACAGATGGTAGTTCTCACATCAACCTCACCGATGGATAATTTCACGTAACTGGAAATTTGGAAAAGTGTTGGGGATATGTCACCTAGACCTCCAGGAACACATCAAAACTCATATTTCAGCCATGTAAAGGACCTAAGAGGTTAGGGAAATTGCATCAGATGACTATCAAAACATTTTCTTCCTCTAGAATTCAAAAACAACCTTATGGAACAAAGAAAATATGTTTGGACAACCACTCATTGAGATACCACTCAATGGAGGGAATGCTATAAAATGAAACCAAAAAAGCCATCTCATAAACATAAGTTGTCTATAACCTCAATATGAACATTGTTTTATGAAAAGATTTAAACCTCAAATTACTCTGGTTAATGAGCATGTATCTGTGTCTTACGTTCCTAGGTACTCTCCTCCATGCCACCATGTTGCCACAAGACACAAACCAGGGGGATAAAAATCTCATGAAACACCTTCTCTTTGTAGTATTAGATATCCATAGGTCTCTTCTAAATTATCGTATCATAATCTCCATCGATATATCCCCAATTGGTGATGTGCAATTTTTCATGGAGATAACGATGATGGTGTGACACATTAAAAAAATTGTGTATCTAGCTCATCTATGAGGGATGTGCTACTCGATATTCCACAACTCCCACATGAGCTAACACCTCGAAAGGCCCGACAAACTGGGGACAAATATTACTCTCATGACCAATAATTTGCTTCCCATTATGGGGTGTCACCTTCAGAAAAACGTGATCCACAACCTCAAACTCCAAGAGTCTCCACCATTGGTCGACATTTGATTTCTGGTGATCTTATAATTTCTTAATCCTCCCAAAAATCACCTGAACTATCTCTATTGTATTCTGCATTTGTTCTAGTCCGAGAATTGCTGACTCTCTGACCTCAGTCCAACAAAGTGGAGAATGGAAACGCTGGTCAAACAAGGTTTCAAGCATCACCATACTGATAGTGGAGTGTAAAATATTATTGTAAGTGATATCCATCAATGGTAAGTGCATCATACATGAACCTCTAAAATCTAGGACACAAGAGAGTAATATGTCTTCAAGAGTCTAAATGGTCTGCTCTTTCTGACTGTCTGTCTATGAATGAAAAGCAATTCTAAAGCATAGCTGAGAATCAAAATCATGTTGGAGTCCTCTCCAAACCATAGTGGTAGAATTTGGATCTCAATCAGAAATGATTATCCTTGGTACTCCATGAAGCCTCATCACCTATTCCAGATATTGCCTCGCCAAACTTACACTGAGCATGACTCCTTGATTTCTATGAAGTGGGCAGATTAATTTAAACAATCTACTACCACCAATATTGCGTCATTTCTTCCATACGCTCGAGGTAAACCACTAAAAAATTACATTGGTATTTCCTCCCACTTCCACTATGGAAAATCTAATGTCTATATAAGACCTCTAGGAAAACGGAGTTCGGCCTTCACCTTTTGGCAGATCAAAAATTGAGACACAAAATCTACAACAGCATGCTTTAGAAAAGGCCACCAAAACTGACTTCTCAAGGATTGATACATCCTTGTCACGCCAATATGCACCGCTAATGGAGAACTATGGAACTCCCTAAGAACTATCTCAAGCTTCATCAAAGGATCAAATATCATTCCATGTTAAAACACTCTGTGTTGTTCATCATCAAACTTACCATCAGGGGCTTCTACATGAAAAACATGGTCTCTTTAGACCACCAACTCTGTATCCCCCAACATGGATTCTCCCAACTTCTACACCAATGATGACGACACCATCATCTAAAAAAGACAACCTCTTCCCAAAATTCTCTAATAACGAGATGTATTGTTGAATGTTCTTCCATTACTCTCTAATAATCACCATATTCATGCACTACATCACTACGTGACATTCAACTCAGCGTATCAGCTTCAATATTCCACTTTCCATGTGTATACGATATTTCAAATTCGAATTCATGTAAGAACTCCATCCACTGATGTTGTTATAAGTTCAAGTCACACTGGGAGAAAACAAACCTCAAACGCTTATGATCGGTGAAAACCACAAAGTGCTCTCTAATGAAATAATGTCTCCAAAACATTATATAAAACACCATTGATATCAACTCATGTTCATGGGTGGCATAGTCAAGTTCATGGGGATGTAAATGCCAAGACCCATTAGTAAAAACATAGCTCTGCTACATCAGAACACATCCAAACCCCAGAGGTGTAGTATCACAAAAACATCAAATTGTACTACGTCTACTAGAAGACAAAGAACTGAAGAACTTACTAACATCTCCTTTAGATAGTTGAATGATGCCTGACACTGATCAGTCCATATAAACACCTGATCCTTCCAGGTTTAAGCTGTCAGGGGAGTCACAACTCAAGTTAAATCAGCTACGGTCCTCCTGTAGTAGCCTGTGAGACCAAGGAAACATCACACCTCCGGCACTATCTTGGGGGCTTCACAAGACACAACTGCTTCTATCTTCGATGGATCCATAGATAATATCTACTAGGACACAACCTTCCCTAATGAAATGGGCTTCTAGATCCCAAAACTCATACTTTGACAACTTTTCATATAACATATGTTGATGAAGAACTCCCAAAATGGCGTGTAGATGCTTCGAAAACCCCTCCTCAAATGTGTAGAACACAAGATGTTTTTTGATGAAAACCACCATGAAATTTTCCAGGAACTCATGGAACACAACGTTCATTAATCCCTTGAACACATCTGGAGAATTTTTTACACCAAACGACATTAAAAAGAACTCATAATTCCCTTGATGACATTGGAATGTAGTCTTGAGATAGCCACATCCTTCACACGCATCTGATGAAATCCTGACTGCAAGTTGATCTTTGAGAACCAACGTGAACACATTAGTTGATCGAATAAATCATCAATTCATGGAGGAGGATAGTGATTCTTTATTGTCACTTTGTTTATATGATGATAATCAACACACAAACGCAAATTTCCATCGACCTTATTCATGAACAAAACCGGTGCACCCCATGGTGACACACTAGGCTGAACAAAACCACCCTATAACAGACCATCAAGTTGTATACATAACTCTCTTAACTCCAAAGGGTCCATCCTATATAGATACATAGAGACAGGAAACGCTCCTAGTTGTAGCTTGATCCCAAACTTGATCTATCATTGAGGGGGTAATGCTATAACTACATTGGAAAAGACATCAGGGTACTCCTCTATGACCCTAGGACATGCCTACAACTAATCCTCTAAAAAACTCAGCATCTGCTAAGACATCATGGATGATAAAGACAGAACACGCCTCTAACCCATTAAAAGGTATTTCTTTCCAACGAACACCACTGGCTCTCCATCATCATCGAAGAACACAATCTACCTCCTGAAGAAATCAATGATATCCTGCACCGAATACAACCAATCCAAGTTGAGTATGACATCATATGGTTGTATTTGTAAACATAGGAAATCTACCCAGGATTTTTGCTACCCCAATACTTTCTCAGAGTCTGTATATACTTCAAACAAGTCAGATCGACCTCCAACAGGTGTAGTCAATGACAATGGAATAGGAAGCCTCTCTACCTCAAGTCCCAATGCATGGAAAAGAATAGGTGATATGAAAGAGTGTGTCACTCCAGAATCAATCAAGGACTACACTAAGGTAGAAAAAAAAATCAAAGTGTACCTCAAACAACGTCTGGATCACCTAGTTCTAGAAACACTGAAGCATGATGCTGACCATGACCTCCCCCATAGACTCTATGTCCCTAATGTCAACCACCACCATAGTCGTGATCTATTATTTGATGATGGGGAGTGTCACAAGTAAATCCTCTTCTTGCCTCATCTACCCTATACTGATCTAAATATGGTGCAACCTGCTGCTGCTGCCGCATATGGAACTGCTTTAATGGAGGAACATGCAGTGGAATGCCTGGTGCACGATGACTGCTCTGAATGGTCAGGAACTCTCGATACTGATGACATCCACCACAACATGAAAATCAAGTTCTTGATATCCTAGCATAGGCCTGTGAGGTTTTTCACCCAGAGAAAAAAGATATGGAGGGAATGGACATACCCCTGGCTGAACAGAAACTCTTCAACCATGAAAATAAAAATCCCTTGATCATGACTCTTGTTCATGAGGAATCTTGGAGATTACCCTCATGTGATTATCTGGTTCTAGCCAAATTCCCCTCATTAATTTCTGCCCTTCCAGGGACCTCATGATATGTATTCATCCAAAATGGTGTGACCTGGCGCTGGATCTCTGGATGCAAAGCCTCCTCAAAATGTCATTCCATGGTCTCCTCATCTAGAAATAGGTCTGATGTAGATCGTAAATGTTTCATGAAATGGATACAAAATACTCACACACTAAAGATCCCCTATATAATGGTAAGAAGAACTTGGTGACTGCCCAGCTTCATGGTCGAAGAATGAAACTCGACTCTAAACTTGTCTCGGAGATCCTCCCATGAGATCATTGACTCCTCACGATCCCCGAGGAATAGTAAAAACCACTTCCTCACTGCTCCACGTAGCATCATCACAACCAAGGGGAACTAGTGCTCCTTCCGAGCACGGATCGAACTAAATCCTATCTCGACCACCTCCAACCAGTCTTTCATGGATTTATATGAAATGTATCCCTCATACTTTTTCAGGCTCTTGCACAGATTATCTCAAAGTGTCCTCCTCCATGTGTCATTGTCATCAACCTCAACCCTATTGTGATCTTCTGGCCCAACCTGCAAGACATATTCTGTAAGATCCTAACGAGGACGTCGACCTGGAGCCATACCTATAAAATAACAAAAATTTAGACCTCCTAAATCTGATGAATGGATGACTAAGAATTAATTAATTGTTTTTTAATCAGTTTAGCATAACATATCACATGTTCAACCCATTCAAACATAGGCATAAAGAATAATGATGTATGATTATTTCCTATGTCTCTACACTGAATCTAGTATCAACTCATTTAGTAGCCATTGTAAACATAAAGGTTCATACATCAGATCATAGTGTGACCTAAACGCCTATGTCTTTTATGGTATCTAGTGTTTACATCACATGCTAAACATGACTGACACTCTTTCCCTAACAACCCATGAAACCACAACTATGAATAACCCCAAACTCCATCCAATCACTCAACCAGAGCATCTGATACCACTCTATCATGACCCCTCCACATAATGTGTACCTGTCCTGGGCTAGCAATGTTAGAAGGGAGATATTGACCCCCCCAATTCCTGCCTCTACTAGGCCCTAGGTTGGGGACTAGCACCAAGGTTATAGTTAACACACATATTAGAGGCATTACCATCTAAGAGGACACATGTGAAAGTGAGAGATAATACATACTCCAATCAACTCAAACAAAGACAACAATATAAATGAAATCCCATGTACCCATATTTAATGTCATGGAAAACTACTAAAAATTGATGGGGAAAACTACAAGTACGCAAAATAAAGTGAAAAAGTCAGCGGCCATGAATCCCAACCAGCTCCTGCAACCCCAAGTTAGTAGAAACCATCCTGATCTCCAACCTGCTACATGTGACCTGAAAAATTTATTATATATACATAGGGTGAGTATAATAGTATACTCAGTAGGATCCCATCCATAGCCTCTTGTGAAAAATAAATGAAAGCATGGTAATGGAAGGTAAACAAAAAGGGAAACTATGTCATCACATAAATAGGTATACTATCTTCTTAGTCTCACAATCGATACTCTCACCAAGTAACACATAAAAGAGTATATTATATAAAAATGGATATCAAGGGTACCCCTCTAATACATCCCCACTGCTTTTACACTTTTCCCCAACGTTGCATGTCCTAAGAATGTCTCTCCAAAAATGCTTTCTTCCAGTCACTTAGGCGAAGCACGACATCATGAACCTCTTGCAACAAAACCACCATATCCACGTAAGCAATGTAACCAGGTAGTATCTAAGAGCCACCACAGATTGCATAACGTGTATCATTCATCGAGTATTAAAACTCAATCCATTGTAGCCTATACACCAGGTAGGGATCCCCAAGACTTCATAGCCCATACACGTTACACCAATAATAGTCTATTGAAAACTATATCCAGAATATATGTGTGTGAATTAACACAATCCAATACAACCCTCTACAAACATATATGGGAAAAACTAACCATTGTGCCTACCAGCACAAGTAACTACCAAGAAAAGTGCATTGGGCCAAATGGGGTAGTCAGCCATCTATCCATCCATCGTAATGTTGGGGAAAACACCCCCCATGGCTCGGAATCCTAGGGGTGTTAGTTACCCTAACTTAACAGGTGGAGTAGTGTGTAGAGGTGAAAAATGTACCGAATATACTATCTCACAACCACACTATTGGCATAAAATAGTTTTAGACACACTGCATCTAATGTCTCTCGGACTCTTACATGCCATTTCAAAGACATGGTATCATATAAGCAGACAACCATTTATTGTTAAATATATCTTATGTATGTAATATTTGAATTATCTATGTTAATGGACTAATATGAGGGTTATCTACAAGACCAAAAATGGATATATTCTCTCCAATATTTTAAGTTAATGTATTAAAATTTTTGTTTTTTATGATTCATAAATTATAACAATGATAATTTTTTATTAGAATCATGTATCATCTATAAATAGTGTTATTAAAAAAAGAATATATTTCATCATGTGAGATAAATTAAGAGTTATGGAAAACATCAGTGGATTATATGTTGTTGGTAGTTAATAAGATCAATTTATTAAAAACCCTTTTTTAGGTTATTGGTTTTTATTATGGAAAATGAAATTATGGGAGATATTTTTTGGGATATTGTATATGTAACCCTAATGTATATTATTTGAGGAAGAATTCAGTTTTCATATCTTTAAAGGTACTTATAAAATTCATGGATTATTTGAATATTCATTATTAAGGATATTTTTAAAGATGTTCAGAATATTTCTTTGGAAACCATATGAATTATATTAATATTTTTTTAGTAAAAATAATAACTAATCACATTTGGTTGGGCCATGGGTCTTAAACCCACCACTGATGGGAGACTATGGTGAAACACCTAAAACCCTTTTTCATGATTTATTATTTAGTAAGAATTTTATAAATATGTGATATCTAAAAATTATTTTAATGATGGTAATATTTGGTTTATATTAATAATAATCATGTGACTTAAAAATGTTTTAGTTATTAATATTATTTTGGCATAAATATACTATATTTAGAACATTATATGATTAAGGTAAAATTGAACAATATAAGATTTCTTTGGAATAATGGTTGAATTATATTTTGGAGTAATATTTTATTTTAATTTATCTTTATGGGGATTTTTGAAATTAAATAATTAGGGAATATACATTTTTGGTATGTGACATTAAGAGTGATTGATATTATTTCGAGATAAATATTAAATTTATCTTTGAATAATATGTAATCAAAAAATTATAATTAGAGAGTTTATGTTATTTTATATAATTATTTATCATTTCTTAATGAAATTTATTTATCGATTGATCTGTGTTGAGTTGTGGGTGTTATTATTGAATCTTGTGTAGTTAATGGTGTATTTTACATATGATGGATTATTCATTTTAAAAATTAGCTTAGGCGTCCCTTTTATGCTTAGGTTAATTTATAATGATAAATTGAAGATATTTATTTCATTATTTGTATAATTGTACCTATTATAATTTTATTGTTTTTATTGAGGAATACAAACTATCTTGAATAATTGTCATTTGGAGAAAAATATGAGTTTTTGGTTGACATTGACTAAATAATGGGAGTTTAATTATCATGTATGTATATATGTTTAAATTTTTTCTAAGATGGTTAATAAATCAATGAAATCTAATAAAAAGGATCTTGAAAGAAATATGTTTTCATATTACATTCATTTCCATTGAATCAATTGATTTTTCACCCATAATTGTTTTATGGTTTTGTGGTCATTAAAATTATTTTGATCGTGTTATCTATCATGATATATCCGTCATTGAGATTTATTTTTTCTATTTAATTTCCATTTTTTAATTTATCACTAATATTATTTTACCTATAAACATGTTTATATGTTTTTAAAATAAACAATATATTTACTATTCTCTTTTCATATAGAAGTTTTATTTATAGTTTTTCATAACGTGAGATTTCAAAATTGTACTTTTAAAATTGAAACACTTGATTACTGAGAAAAATTTCAATACTAGAGGATAAAATTTATTATATTGGGTGTTTAATTTAAAACCCCTTTGTTTTAATATAAATAAATTTTCATCGATAACATATACGACATAAAACTGTCATCTTAAACGGAAATATAAATATTACCTAGAATAATTATAAAACAATTATATAATTGGATGGTATATATAGTAATAAAAATATTATGATATACATATGTGTGTAAAATTACTACAAAATAAAAATGTATAGAATAATTTGCAAGAAATATGAATGTAAATTTTTATTTAATGTTATATTATAATTGAAAATTATAATTTCTTCTAAAAAAGTTCAGAAATTTTATAATTAAATTTTTAAATTTTTTATTAATTTTATTTAATTAAATTTACAAAAATTTTCAAATCATCATATCAAAATTAATTTTGGTTTAATTTATAACATATTTTTGATAATATTTATTTTTCACTAAAAATTTTAAAATACTTAATTTTATTGAAAAATATTTTATTGTTTCAAGCACGAAAATTATTACATTTTAAAGAAAAAGATAGCAAAAATATTGTTTTTCTATTTTAAATTGAAACAAATTAATTTTATTAGAATCGATTTTTTTCTATTTGGTATGAAAACATGTTATTATGTTAAAGAATGTTTTTCTAGAAGAAAATATGTTTTTATGAACCAAATGGGTTTTTATAATAATAAATTAGAATTATCACTATTGGTGAATTATTTTATAGAAAATTATATATTAAATATTCAAAAAAATTTCTTTAATTAATATTATATGATTATATTACATGGGATAAGAATAAATCCAATTATATGCTAAAAGCATTATTATTTTATGATCTCACATTCTGCAAAGTTATTTTAAAATCAATTTAATCCACTTTTAGGTAATTAATTTGATAAAATCAATTCCATATTTGGAGTCTGTATGATCTAATTTGTGAACTATTTCCCTTTTATTTATAAAAGTTATGAATATAAAATGGGGTATCATGTATCACCTCGATATATGGATTGTCGAGTTAATCTAGTTTAAAACAATGTTATAAATCCATAATTTTTCATTTTAATTATTATTATTTTAGTTTAATTATAATTTTATCACCATAGTACCTAAATTTATTTTTTAATGGATTCATTTTAATGAATATTACATGTCTAATATTTAAACCAAATAAAGTTACAAATTTTATTCTCATAGTTTTAATTATCTCTTATATGTCAATGTAGTGAAAAAAATAAGTTTTGAATGAATAAAAATGTCTATTATTATATTAGAGAAATTATTTTTCATATTAAAATTTAATTTTTATATTTATAAATTTATTTTTAACTTTAAATTATTGAGAAACACTGAAACAATATTTAATTAATTAATATAAAACTAAAATTAATTATTTAAAGAATATTAAATGTAATATAATGTTAGTGATTTATACATTTCCATGAATTTTTTAAAAAAATATTAAGTATTAGTTTTATTTTAAAGTATTATCTTAAAATTATAACTTTATGTTTTTTTCTTTTAACTCAAATTAAATGCATATTTTCCAAATTAACATTAATGAAATTTTATAAAAAATATATTTCAGTAATTTTTTATAAAATTTATTATAGGATTATAAATATGATAAAATATGGTATAATATATCATCATTTTCATTCTAATGATTCAATTTTTATCATATATAAAAAATTATAATTCTTTAAGTGCAAAAATGATGTTTCTAGTGTTAATCATAAAATTGAATAATTAGGGGGTTAAACTAAATCATAATGTTTAGAAAAAAAAAGCTAATTAAATTTTATAGTTAGGTGGGATTTCATCCCTATAATAAATTATTGTAAAAAACCAATACAATTTAAATAATTTCTCCTATATAATGACGTTTTTATATTTTAATCTTCAAAAAATTCTAAAAGATTTCCTCCCTTCACCAATAAAAGAGAACCCATCCATTATATTCATCTGACCATATTTAACTTTATTGAATGAAATACACTAGAAAACCTATAAACATAATTATTAAAAAAAATAGGTTCTTATAATCACAAAATACAAACCCTTGGAACCTTAAGAAGAAATAAAATTGAATTCTATCAAAGATCATGTAATAGCCATAATTGATCAGTTTCTTTTCCTATTTCATATATACATTATCTAATTCTTTGGTGTTTAAAATAAAATAATACATTTATAATATAAAATATAGTTAAATTTTTTTATAATTATTATGTCAGCATTATCCACCAAATTTCCCATTAAATGGTATGTGAAAGTTTCTCTCATGCATTTTCACAACTAACTGTCTCTTCATAGTAATGCAATTCAGTTTCCACCACCAAATTCCATGGATGATAATAATGATGGGTTATATTTTTGTAATGTTAATTATCACATAATTATACTTTTATAATCATATTATAACATCATCCTTATTACAGTAAAATCCATTGGAAAATGATAACATTACTTGGGCGTATATGTAGTCTACTACTTCCTCAAAGTGATGCAATTAATTTTTCATTTCAGATTAACATTGATGGAAACAAATATAGGGTTAATAAATATATAAGATAAATATTATATAATAATTACTATATAACAGTTAATTACTATTTTTCTTTCTTTCATTGCATTCATTGAAAAATATTGATATCGTTCATGCATAGATACGACATATCATCATAATAAACGAGGAAATTTATTTTTCTATATATAATATTAAGTGAAAATCAAAATATATGTATATTAACATTATTTTATCTATATCAAGATTAATATTATTAATATGATATGTCGATGATCAATGCTCTTGTAAAATTATAATGAAACAAAACATTCATGGATAAAAGATGATATCACTAGAAACAATGATTTAAATAAACAATTATTAATAATTAGGCTATAAAAAATCATATATGATTTATATGAACATGGTTATAGATAATATTTATGATAAACATAAATTTATTATATGTGGGGTTTGAACATTTAATAAGGATATTTTAATTTAGGTAATGTGTTTTCATCTCACTTTTATTTCCATGAGACACATGCCTTATTCACAACTTATTTCTCTTATGTGGTGCATATAATACAATGAATTTATTTTAAGATGGTTATTATGAATGTTTTAGGAATTTTAAAATAATTAAATGTTTCTTTCATTCAAGGGTCTTACATTTCAAATCTTACCAATGTAGTATGTGTATTATGACAAAATCTCTTTTTTAGAAAGTATTGATAATTATGTTCTATATGATGAAATATTATGATAAAACTATAATGAAACCCTATGATTTTTTATAATATATTTATTTCTATAAAATAAATGTTTTGTGTTCATTTAATAATACTTATGTACCTGAAATATTCAAAATATGTTTTAATAAAAATATACATTATTTCACATTTCATTCAAAAACAAGTTTTATTTTATATAGATGTTTTATAAAATATATTTAAAAAGTCATTTCACAATCATCTATGTAATTTTTAATGTAATGTTTTACAATGTTTTATTTTTTTAATATTTTATAAATATAACCTTTTTTCAATTTATTAATGAAATAAATTTTCAATTTTTTTAGAAATGTGTAATAAATGTTTCCCTTTAACTTATGTAGAGTGAATAAAATTTCACACAATCTAGAAAGTTCAATACCATGAAGATAAATTCATAAATTTAAATGGTGATTTTTAAGAAGATGTATTTTTTAAATATTTTATGATTTATTAGTTTTTCAATTATTATGTTTAATTTTCATATGGTATTATCCTAGAATTTTTGTTTAATGTTATCATAATGTTAGTTATATTCATTATATAATGAAACCCATGCTTTCACATATTTTTTATTATGGATAATATCAAAGGATACCTTACATATTATTTCAAAATATTATTTATTTTTATAATGATGAGTTGTTTAACAAATATGGTCCTATTACATGGGTTATTCTATGATAACATTGTGAGATGATTATGAATGTGGTTTCATTTAAATTGGTTATGCAGTAATTATATGTTTATGAAACCGATTTGATTTCATGGGATATAATATGATTATTATTTTACGATCTAGTTGACCACATATAAATAATTTTACTTAATTTATGGGTGGGAATATAATTATATATACATCTAATGAAGTGAGTTTAAATTGATATTTAATAATATATACATGACTATAATGGAGTATTAACCATGTTATGTAATGAAATATGTCAACTATGATAGTTGTGGGAGTGATCCTTGACTACTATGATTTTTCATGAAGTGAATCCAATAAACAATGAGAGTATTGGGAGAGAACCATGATTACTTATATGGTTTGGTTAGTGAAGCTTATTTACTAATATTATTATGGAAGTTATCCTTAACTACTAATGACATGATTTTATATGGTTATCTGTTTTCTAAGAACTCATGTCTTATACCAATGTTTTGATATCCTGGATTATTCTATTTTATTCATTTATGATTCATCCCTTATAAAACTCCAGTCTTTATCTTCTTAGTCGTGATTATGATCTAATATATGCAAGGTATAATTTTCATTTTTTATACTCATATAATCAATCCATTATTCTCTTTTTGTGTTTTAGTGAACTTTGATGTGTTTATTTTTTACCCATGCTGAACATCTAAACATCACCATTTCATATGTTTCAATTATCCAATTTGTAATGAAAAATTTTGTATATTATTTTTTTATGAGGCGTGTTAGTTATGACTAAAAATGTTTTAAATGATGTAAATATTTTTTGAAATATTTTTTATGTGTACATGTTTGCAAATTTTTGAATCCCTTATGACCCCCATGCGTGTTTTATTTATATGAAAAAATACTAATCTTTGAAGATTAATATATATGAATGAAAATTCATGTCCATAATAATCCTATTATCAGTTTATCAATAAACCTAACATGTAAAACGGGGATTCAAAAAATATAACCAAATTATTGTAATGATTATCTCCCTCTAACATAAATTTTTAGTAGACCAACATGATTTGACCCATAATATCACCTAAAATGTCCTGCCATAGTGCCCAATGTGTGTTCCACATCCCTATTAGATGGTTACTAGAATATACATATGATTAAATTAAATATGTGAATTATTTCATCATAAAACAAATATATTATATGATATAAGAAATCTGAGTATCAAATTAGATATATGAAATACATAATTTAAAAATAAACCAAACCATAAGGGTTAAGTCTAATAAATGGATTGCAAGGTGTAGACGAACCAAATTAAATTCCAACAACATGAAACCTGATGTAATCTACAGGTACATCTCAAAACAATCATATGTCACCACTATCCTAACCCACTAGAAAGAAACATTATATAAGAGATTCATCCTGTAAATGATCCTCTTCCCATTAGTTATATCATAAACAATAATTTATACTACACATAATGGTGTATGTTTAGGGAACTGATCCTAGTAGGATAAGATCATGAATATAAATAATTTATAATTACATGGTTCTAATAGATATTTTAGCAATGCTATTTCAAAAACATTTAAAAAAAATCACAAATCAATATAAAATCAACAATTATTTTTTTTTTAAAAACATTTCATACTCTTGAATCAAAAAAATATGACATAACATTATTCTATAAAAAAATATAAATAAAATCATTTTGTACAAAGAAATTTCCATATCATGTTGGAAAATATCTACATTAAGTAATCATCCATTTAATGTATGCACAATGAAAAATAGGGTAATCAAACACATGAGAGTTTTCAAAACATTGACACACAAAGGATCAAGATATATAGTATGTGATTAATAATCTCCCAGAACCTAGTTCAAATGGTAAGGATACCCAATAGAAAACCATGGATGCACGAACACTTACCACAATATTATCTTAATCCACTAAAGATCACATTTATTTAGTTTCCTCCTACCACTTAGTCTCCTAATTTAATATAAAATATCATTACATATAAAGAAAACCAACCCCAAATCACATAGAACATTTTCTATTATTGTGAAAAATTTCATACATGGTTGAATAATTATATCAATTTCAAATATTTCTCTAATGAATTTTATCAACAAGATCATGTCCATGAAATCATGTTTTGAAAGAAAATCCATTTTAAAAAATAATCCATTTCAATAAAAGAACATAAAAAACCTCATAAATTTAAAAAATTCCATTCATAAATCAAATAAATAGGGGAGAGTCCCAAGAAAATAATAATTCTTAGGGGAAGACTAAAATATAAATATAAATACATTACAGATAGAGACAATGATATCACCTTCAAATCCAGCGATGGAATAATGATATATCAAGTCCTAACAAGACATGATCAAAGAGAAGCACCAAATATTCTCCATAAAACCCTATATACTAGATAGTAAAATCGCATTAGTGTTCCAATGAGATAAGGTAATGATAGATCAAGATATTAAATAAAGAAAATAGATGAAACATGAAATAAAACTATATATCTTTTTATGATATCCACAAAATCAGTCATGGATAACTATGAAACCAATGGGAGAGGCTTATAGATCATACATTATGAGAAGGTTTCAAAAAAGGATGTATTAGAAGGATATTAGTGCAAAAAATGTAATTGTGGTGGTAATTTTCCATTTTAATAAGTATGGATTTTGTCACATTATTGGGCTATAAGGTTAGAAAACTGTTTTAAAACCATATGGTATACATTATCCCAAGAATAAAAAATTACTCAATTTTATTTGAATTTCCCAATGTTACAAAATCAATAAGAAAGTCAATATAAAGATTATGGACAAAACACATCATCTAATTTGGTTTTCTAGATGACTGAAACAATTTGAAAAGCCCTAATTTAATGTGGATAATTAACCATAAAACCAATAGAGCCCCATTACATGGTTATCACATGGTTTATAATAATTCTATGCTAGATAATATACATATACTGTTTTCCTCAAAACTCCAAATTTATTATCAACAAATTATAAGACCTTCAATAGCCTTAAAATAGTTCAATAAATCTCATAATTAAAAATACATGTGACTCATAATGAATTTAAATTATACCCACCATGAAGCAATATATCCTCATAAAGGGTAAGATTCATGCACTTATAAAGATATCATGACATTTCTATATCTTCAATGTATCATGCTCCCATATCTCATGGATGTTCTAACCACACTACCATTTCAATCAAACAAATTGGAACATCTTTCGACACTTCACCATTTCTCGCTAGTCAATTGTTTGAAAATACCATTATATCAATAAGGCATGGGGTTTAATTTCAATATACTGTAAATCAATCATGTTTATATGATCCATTTGATAATTCTTTATATGAGAAACATGAGACAAATTATAAATAAAATTCAAATTAGTCAGAAATTAAAATCAATTATCCATCAATAGAAGACAATTCATAATCTCAATTAGAATGACATAACGTGGCGCATAATTTCTCTACCTCTCCAATCAGATTTGTCCCCACCACTATACAATAATTTGTAAGAAATGATCACATACATAAAATTATAGTGGATGATGATATTAATAGGAATATGATTTCATGTTTCTATGAGTTTTCTCTAACCTATAGATGATAAAAATCAAAATATTCATCACCTCATAAACGATGCATTATCAAACCATGTCCTATTATTAAATATATTTAAAATTAAGTGGAGATCATTAGGGAAACCTATTAAGTACATAATAAATGAAAACATCTAAATTCAAGCGTGATGAATATTTTAATATTAATGTTCCACTAAGGGGTGATGTATCTCCCATGACCCATTGATTGTAATCATCCATGATTAATAAATCTCTATAAGAAGATGGATGATACAGTCATTTTTTCCTTCCATCCAGGAATTATATTTTATGATCATATTCATCTTATAATACAACATTTCATGTATTCCAATCATGAACTAAGATATTAATAAAGGGTACATATATGTAATGATATCTTATGTATCACTACGGAGTTGAAAATTAATATTCATTTTAACGTTCCCAAGATCCTTTACCTTTTTTAATAAATAATAGTAAGAAATGCATTGATTTAATTAATTTTTCAAAAATAAATCCTTTTGAATCCTTATAACTATAACTATGTGATAGCATAACCACGACTTTTGTGGGCATTTTATAGAATTTTTAAACGGGAATGGTTATGGGTTGCAATAAAGCAACAAACCTATGATGTTCTACCTTAACTCTCTATGAACTATGGAAGCATGATAAAAAGAATATTTTGTCGGGCGTCTCTTTCCTAACCACCAATAGAGATTTATTAGGTCATTATTCATCTTGGTAGCTTCATAGAGCATAGAATAATTATACTGTTGTACATTAGCCATCCATTCCTAACTCATGAGATTAAAAAAATAATAAGATTTGTTTTCATTATCCATACATTCTTATAAGTGGATTATCAGAATTGTTATTCTTCATTAGAGCAACGAACCCCATTCAGGGATTAAGACCACCCACATGTGGTATCCTAACCATAAACAATCCAATTAAAATTATTAAACTCTTTATACTCAGGTTTTCAAATTTGAGATGGATTATCCAAATATATTCAAACAATGAATAAGATAGGGTCCTTTTTTATTCTCTTCCTCCATATTTTTGCACCTCTATTACAAAGCTAATTAGGAATCACTCGTTAAAATATCGCTTACCAGTTGGAGTCAATAATTTTCTAATCAAACCATCGATGTCGCTTATTTATTTTTCCAGGGGTTTATAATGTATCAAAATCAATGGTATAAAATACATGACCAAATTTAACTATCTCTAGTTTAGATCCATAAATAATAATATTTACTTCATACTCATATGATCTAAATATACTATCAATAACTCCAAGAAGATATATTGGGTCCTGGTCTTAAGATCATAGGTTATTTCCACCAACCAATGATAATTAATGTTTTCATTCATTAGTTGAGTTAATAATTTATGAGAGACAAAATCTACTACATATCTACCCTACATGTGAAAAAACTGGAACCCATAATTGGTGCATCATAGTTGATATATTATCTCAAGCATGCCATTGGGAGTATTAATACTATATCTTATGTAAATGTCATATTAGACTCCTCAAAATATATTTATAAATTATTAACAAAAAATAAAAAAATTATGTTTTAACCACGTCATTGGTGATTAGAGTTTGGAAAATCAGAAACAAATCATTTATAATAACTAGATAATACCCCGAAACTCCGGATCTAATTTTTTTGGGCATCTCATTAAGAACCCTGAACCGAATATTCTCAAGATTCATTGACCAAACATTTATATAAATTTAATTTCCCATATATTTCCTTTATTAAAAACAAAACTACTGATTAGTGATATTCTCATATAGATGTTGCACAATTAATATATGTAGGATGATATTAAAATTCCTTGTATGATCCTACTCTAATCTATATAAACAAAGATATATCTAAAAATAAACAAAAAATGTTACCATGAACCAATAAAATATTATGTATATTACGTCCCTTAATTTAAAAATATATTTACTGAGGAAAAATATCATTAAAAATTAACCATATTCCCCGTACATTTCCCTTAATTTCTACAATGAAATATCATTTTCTCATACCCTCATATAAGTGTACATGAATCTCAGGATACCCTTTGAAACCCACTAGGCTACCATGAGTTGATATAAAAGGTCATACGTAATAGGAAAAGGATATTCCTTCTAAACTATCACCTGGTTGAGTTTCAAATAATCACTATAAAGTCATAGACTCGAAACCAACTTCTTTGAAAAGAGTAAAGATGATTACTACGGTGGAAATCATGTATTAATAAATCACTTATCCATAACATCATCTAGTAGAACCTTTTATTATTTAAATTATGTAGGGCCCATGTTATATTAAGTCAAGGAAATGGTTACCTTCCCAATAATGAGGCCGATAGTAAATTAAGGATCCCTATGAGGTAGAAAATTAGAAGAAAACATATTTAAATATATTTTTATTCTTACCAACCACCACAGGAAGTCGACTACAACGATCTGGATCAACAAGATCAAAGAATATCTGAGAAAACTCATATATGTTTTTATTTGTAATCATCAAAAGGGGGATTCTCTCCTAAATACAGGATCCCCCAAACAATGAAATACTTGAGTGTCCCCATTGGGGGAAAAATGCTATAACTAAGAATTATTATATTAAAATTATTTATTTTAATGAATATACTTATTATTTGGTTGATAATGACATTATATTATTTCTTTTATCATATTAAAATAATAATAAAATTGTAATAATTACAGTATATTCACACCGTATTTTATAATAAACAAAACTAATTATCTCTATAAATTTTTTAAATTTTTAACAATGGACAAATTTAATGTTCTTATTAAAAATTTTGATTATTGTTTATTAATAAAAATTTACAAAAACATAAAATCTAATTATTAAAGATAAACTATTTTTAACAATCATGAAGATCATATTAAAAAATTTTAAACCCCCATTTTATGTAAAATGAATTTTATATTGTTATACAAAAAAATAAATTATTCAAAATTAAGAATTACCATGTTTGTTAAGTAATTTTTTTAAAAAATCAACTGATTGTTGTTATAATACAATTATAACAGCCATATCATGATGTATATATTTTAATAGTATAGTTCCCATAAGTCATATTCAAATGATAATGTTACACCTTATTTGTAATGCCCCAACTATAGTTACCTAGAGTAGGTGCATTATTACATAACATTAGCACGATCACAAGATATCAAGTCTCGAAAGATCGATTAGTTTAGTATACTTGAAGTTTCAGATACATAAATAAGTTTTACATTACATCATGAAATAAAGAGAAAATTTATTTTCCCCCTTGGAACACACTCATATCTTTTGGAGTATCCCTACAGGTAAATCCTTATATATTTCTTCCCATCCTGGGAAAAAGAGAATATAAGAAAGGTGTGAGCATAGATTCTTAGTAGGATAACAATATAGTAGAAACTATCATTAATATTACTAAACAATTAAGGAAATGTATTTTACTAAAACAAAAGCCTTATAAACATAAAATTATACATAATATGAAAATGTTAAATCAAATAATTCCATTTAATTAATCATAAAAATGTTCTACTAGTAGAATAATCACATGTAATATCAATATATAATTTTATATTGCTGGAATTCCTTATATCAGACATCATAACCCCATAGTCAGGGCCTCGTGCTAAAAATAAAAATAATGATTTTATCATGGTCTTTTTCCAAGACAATAGTTCTCCCATGAGGCCTACCAATGAATTGGGGATCTATAGTGGGCTCCACACACCACATACTATGTCCAATGCATTCCTCATAAGAAAACGGGTGGAACATAATATTTACATTCATATTTAAACTTGCATACGAAATGTTATTATTTTAACCACAAACCCTGAATGATATAAAAATATCACATCCACTATCAAACAATACTCATTCAATGAAATATTGAATATATTATTATAATAAATCAATCTCATTCAAGAATAATGAAGGATATTTACATAGATGCAATAATCAGTAAAACTATTTTAGAGAAATATCCATTTTCCTTTAAAACATTTAAAATTAAAACTATTTATCAACAAGCCTTTTAAAATATATTTTTGAATCAAAGTGTCCCATACCACTTTGAAAATTTTAAAAGGAATTATTATTTTAAAAAATTCATGTCTATATAATTAAATCCTTAAAACCATTTTTAAAACATGGACATTATTAAGAATGATTTATAAAAATAATTCATTAAAACATTTGAAATGATATTTTAGTTAGAGTTTCTAACCAAATGAGAGATTCTTGAATAAAAATAATTGAGGTAATAAAAACCATATAATATATTGTGAATAATGGTATTCATGATATACTATGTAAAATTTTTGAAAAAACACCATATTAAAGGGAATTTAAGCATAAAAACAAATAAGTCTGGATGGAATATAAATAGAGATGAAATCCCTTATAAAGAGTATTCCTAGGATAAGGATAAATATATGAAATAATTGTGTCTGAAAAATATAAATACATGCAATATGATTGGATATTCAGTGTAAATCTATTAGATTACATTCACACATATTATTCTCAAAGCAACACCGTTGCCTTGGATGTTTAAGTCAATGAATGATAATTGAGTTATGATTACTCTTATCAAGTTCATATAAACTAATTGAAAATTTATCAATAAAGTGATTTTGTGTATCAAAAGTATATCCACACATAGGTGAGTGTAAATTACTACATAAATAAATAAATAGTGATTTCACACATAATCTTTTAGTAAAAAATCTATGAAGTTTCTGTAAAAACCAATGCGTGGAAATTGAAATTAGACATTTCATTTCTGTTTTGGCAACATACGAAACAAACTCCGCATGAAATAAGGATCCTACAATGAATTTTTCAATAACGATAAATTATATAATATTATATGAAGAATAAAATCATGGGTAGTACATACACCACACAAAAGGAACTAGTGGAAAATATAGTAGGAATCTCACGGGAATAAAAAGTGAGATGACAAACCACGGACCTTTTAGTTTTCCATAGAAGAGGTTAGCTTATCCTCTTATATAATAGTGAAATTAGTGTTATTATATTATAAAATAACTACATACATAAATATGATATCATATATGATCTTCTAATATAGATTTGTTAATGATATTTCAGTATTATCATTATTTTGGGTGTTAACTGATTCTTTTTGTTATATATTTTTTGTTATGTAAGTCATGTTTTTATGAATAGAATGTATTTTATTCAAATACAGAATTATATTATGTTCTTAAAAAAATTTATTCCTAAAATGAAAATTATGCTTGAATGGTTTTGATGGGGAACTAAATCACATCAGGTCGTGGAGACGGTTAGCCGTACGTATAAACGAGTGACAATATAATTCTATTAGTGGTGAAATAGTATGTAATTTAAAGTTATATTATTCATAAAAAATAACTAGCATGTTATGTTTAATATTAAATTAGTTATAATCATTATTATACACATAAAAATTATTAAATGTTGAATAAAAAATTGTATCATTATGTGGAGATGGTAAGCCGTACGTACGCACATATGTTGATGTTGCCATTCATAGGATTGATAGTATAAAGAATATGGTTGTACCATATATATAATAACATCACACTATATATAAGGTATTGGATTTTTTTTGGTATGGAAACAACAATGAAATAGGAAGTCAAAAAAGAAAATAAATTCGAAAGATATGATGGAATTATTACTTGTTCTTCGGGTGTTACCTTAGAATTTGATCAAAATGGATCATTAGGATGGATTTGTTATCCAATAAAGGCCTCTAGAATCAATTTAGGGTAGATGGGAGGATATTTCTATAGGGGTGGGTTGAGGAAATTTTCTTTGGAGGGGTGATTTTGAGATAAGGGGAAGTAATCTTTTTTAAGAGAGGTTTGGTCCACTTTAGGAAAAGCATGAAATATAATTTTATTATTAAATAACATTCTCTTAATAATAGATAAAAATAGACTTATTTCAAGAATAATGTTATTATGCATTGCAATCCTCTCAAAAAATCGGTTTTATACATGTTTAGGTCTCCATATTAACCTTAAATTTTAGATTCAATTCTTAGTTAAATAGTTTAATTTTACCATGTGTTCATGTATTTTTTTATTACATGGTCAATAAACATGTTATAAAATGACAAGAGAACCTATATTAGTTAATTAAGGATAAATATATCATTATATAATTAATTTTGACAATACTTATATTTTTATAAATATTATATCATTTAATAATATTGTATTTGTTTTAAATACTCATTTATGTCAATTTTGATACTATTTAGTATTTGGTTTTTTTGAAAGTAAAAAAAAATCTATTCCTTCATAAAAATACATTAAATAAAACCTAAAATTCCATATTAAACTATAAAATTCATGGAACGCATGAAAGGTCTCAAATTACATATATTTTGATATTTATAATATTAATTATTTCAATGTTTCATTAATTAAGAAATTACATCATCATCAATGTGTCATAAATAAAATTAATTATTTAATGTCTAAAATATATAAATAAAATAACATGATGTATGAAAAAAGATTATATTTATATTTAATATTTATTTTAGAATTTATCTTTTGTATTACCCAATTTTTAAAATGTTATAGTTATTAAACATTTAATTTGACACTATTAACTCTTCTTTAAATAAAATAATAATAAATGTCCCAATCCAATAAATGTGGATCAAAAGGATCATAATTTATCACTTTGGTTTATTTTTTTAGAAATAAAATTTTTCAATATAATTAGGACATGTGTTAGGGTAATTATAATATCATTATAACCTTTAATTACCCTATTTACTTTTAACTGTGGTAAATAGAATTCAAAACATACTACTCACCAAAACGTATTTTCATCATATTAAATAAAATTTTACTTATTTATGTTAATCTTGTCTCTTGGTTTTTTTAAATTCAACTCACAGAAGTGGTAAAATTATGTTTTATGAATATTTTAAAATGTGCATAGTTAGTGAGAAAAATAGGGTAAAAAAGTTCAATAAAATTTTATATATCTAATATTATCATAAAATTGCTTAAAGGAATTAAAGTTGACTAAAATAGGTATTATTTATCTATTTTCACCATAAAAAAAATTTTAATTTAAAAATAATTAATTATATAAAAATTCGGCTTTTAACAATAATGTAGTGTTTTTCACTATTCATCAAAAATTGAATGTTATTAGAAAAATACCAAAAAATGACCCAAAGATAATTTTGATATTCCAAAATAAAAAATGATTCCTATTTTACCAAATTACTAATATATAAGTGGTATAAATCAAATTTAAAAAAAATTCTCATTGCCAAAACTAGAAAGAGGGTTTATGAGAAGTAAAAACTTTCAAAATATTTATATGTGTTTATATCCAATTTTAATGTAAAATAAATTCCAACAACCAACATGGAAATTAAATGATATAATTATAATATAATTATATTTAATAGCTATTTAAATTTATAATTTAACACTACAAATAATTTTGATTGAAAAGGTTGAATTCAATTAAAAATTCATATTTTTAACTATTCATCAAAATATGAATGTTATCAGAAAAGCACCAAAAATCTATCCAATATAAATTATTATGTACCTATTCTAAATAATAAGTTTATTTTGCCAAATTTAATATTATACAGTGTCATATATTTAATATAAAAAGAGTGCCTCAGTGAAAAGTGATAAAATTGCATTTTTTGAAAAATAATTCTTTTATCTGAAAAGTTTATTTTGTACTTAGATTTTGTCCAAGAAACACAAAATATGGATGTTAAAATTATATAAACTATATATTATTCATAATTTAGTTAATAATATTCATAAACATTTTTTGAATGGCTAGTTTGGTAAGTCGTGATGCCTTTGAACTCGATGTTGCGTGTAGTGCTAGTTATAGAATTAAATTAAAGAAAATAACTTACTATAAAATCTTGGGGTGTTACATTATTCCCCCATTTTCGGAACTATGTCCTAACAATTTTAAAATTGGGCATAGTAACTTCATCGAAGATCCCAAATTAAAAAAAAGTGTCAATAAAACTATAACATTAAATGAAAGAAAGATAAGTACAAAGGTCACCCGAGATAATCCAAACTAGGATACCATGTAAGAAAACATGGATATAGAAGTTAAAATAAATTTCATGTTCTAATGGAGAGTGATAGAAAGCATGATCGGGATAATGTAAACAATAATAAATCCACTAACTTGTGATGGGTTAAATGGTAATTATCTTCTTAATAGAAAATTAAATGGAAAACGATTTTTGTTTGATGTTCCATTTCATAAAGTTGAGGAATTTATTAATGAGATTGTCTAAGAACATAAATTGATATAATTAATTTTATGTAGAGACACATCATTTAAAAAATTTCTTCCACTAACTCATATTTTCTACAAATGATGTGTTTTCATGATTACTTGGTCACACTAGAAGCTCTCGAATAAACTTCTAGATAATCAAATAATCCACAAAATATTAACTATATATTTCTGTTTTCTTTAAAGATTACCCAAAACCAAATGGTGAGTACATGATTAGATGATCCCCAAAATTCATAATCCTTTATATTATGAAATAATAATCTTAATTTCCAAAATTAATCAAACAATGTAAAATGTTCAATAAAGACCATTCAATAAATAATTCTCCGAAAAATACTTTAATATAATCCTAATTATGATTGAAACACAGAACCCATAAGAATATAATCACATAGTATTTCATAGTAAATCTTAACATTTATCCATAAATAACAACAACTGCTCTTAGTGTCTCATACAGAAGTGTAATTAACCAACTCAAATATTCTTTAGGATAGGATAATCATTACAATTAATTACCTGAATTTCAATAAAAAATCATAGATTCTTCCAAAATAAAAAAATCAACCATTACTCCTCAAATTAAATCCCCTAGTATTCTATTTTTCTTAGGCATATAGTGTTCCTAACAAAGCAAACATGTTCCCAAAAATATTTTTTACATAATCAACAAATCATTTTCCTCTACTAAGGATATCCATTTGATAAAAACAATGATCCCAAGTCAATTTATTATTTACCAATAAAATCATTTTACTAATAAGAATTACTCACACTAACCAGGGACATCAAGTATTCTAGTGGAAGGTGATAAAACCCAGTCACATATTAGATGTGTGTTCGATTCCCATAGCATTGTCCATTGTGATGGGTAGTCACATAGACTATGTGTTGTCCTTTTTCAAGAACTATATTTTATAACATTCCCTAAATGAAATAAATTCCAAAAAATAATCTTAAAATAATTTAACCACAAGTTTTGTCTCATACCTTGAATTTGCATCCAAAAAATTAATAACCTGTTATTGCCTCAAATTTGAGGATCATATAAAAAATGCTTCTTTATAACCATATCCAAAAAAGAAGAGATAATTATTCAGCAAATAAAACTTTCACGTAACAAAAACCATAGTTATACATACAAGAGAAAATTATTCCAAATTAATCCCATCAACAAAGAGAATTAATACCTTTAAACATTTTTCCAACCATTTATTTCTATATAAGTTCTTCTTTGGCCTGGTTGTTATCTTATAGAAGATGGAATTGAATCAGGTAATTCCCAAGTTCCCTAAATTTACAAAAAATTACGATAAATGGATTCTTAGGATCATTTTTATTTTCTTTTATAGTACTCTTAATTTTCCATCCTTAATTCATTAATTTATGTTCTTATTTCCCACACATAAATAATTTATTTGTTTTATTGACACACTTCCCTAGGTGTGTCCTTCCAAATTTCCAGAATGATGGATAATTTAGCATTCTTTTTTCCATAGTCTCCACTATTGGAGCTCTTATTATTCTTTTCGTCTCTCTTATTTGTTGATTTTGAGAGATGGTAAATGTAAATATTGTTTGTCATATTTTTTTAAACCTACTTCATCATGAACACAATATAATTAATGCCTATCAAAATTCCATTTAGTTTCTCATTTCCACTATCTTTCCCTCCTTGTACATTATGTTCATTGTCAATATTACTTCCTCAGAATCCACCCATTGACTAATACCAAAACTCATAGTGTGAGTAAAAGTATTTAAAAAATCATTTAGTGAATATCATGACACATTATTATCAATTTAAAATGAATTAGGATTAATGAATTTTATATATTCTCATATTATATTAATATCCGTAAATTCAGTTTGTAATGAAAATGTAACTTATCTTAAGCTTATCACCTAGGAGTGTTGATACCAAGAGTGAATCCATTCCCATTGTCATGAACCGGTTCTCATTATAGTCTATCCTAAATATGTGTTTTTGTGTTTTACCCCAAGTTACATCTATTCCAAAGCTGCCTCTACCTCCATGTATCCATACAAGATTGTATTTCTTGCAAAACCCATATAATAATTACATTACCAAATTTTTTATATGTTCTTCTATACTAATCCTCAAATTCTCTATTAGGGTAGTACTTTCAATCAGAGGTTTTATAAATCTAGCTACCATGGTTTGTACTAAAATTTCTCATATACCAACTATAACACCCCAACCCTGTTAGAACTATAAGAATTCTTCATTCCTTAAGATTTTGTTTTGAAAATCACAAACACCTTCTTCTTAAATATATTTTCATTACACTTCCATATATTTCTTTACACTAACATAAATAACCTTATAACTAAAATTTCCTTAGTCTTTTTAATTAAATATATTTTTATAAAGGCTTTTAGAAATCTGTTTTACCATAACAGAAAATCTCATAAGGTTCTGAAATTTGTTTCATGGTTATACCATAAAAGAATTCCTTAAGTCGCTATTTCTCGTTCTCTGTTTTTAGTGCGATAATGATTTCCTTCATAAATGAAATCTGGTATCATATTTTCCTTATACATATATTTCTAGTATTTTGTTTTTCTAAAGATCATAAACTCCGACTTCCGGGTTATTGGTACTGATGTTCATAGACATATTTATCACACCGATACCGAAAATTCCTATACCAAATTTCTTATATCGAGATTTATATACCTAAAATTTTCTATTACGCATTTCTAAAGAATATTTTCTTAACCCCATTTATTATTGAGACAGTGATACCATTTCTTATTATACCGACACCGGAAAATAAGATACTGATACTGATAATTTATTTACACATTGTCCTCTATAATTTGATACCTCGTATTTTTGGTCACGCAGTAAATAATGATACCGGTACCAGAATTTGTAAAAACCATGTTTAAAAAAATTCTTACACATTAATGATTCAAATTTTATGAAAATCTATTCAGAAATTTATAAATCTGGAATTTATTATTCAAATCTTTAACTCCTTAGAATTATGATTCTTAGAATTATTTTTCTCACATAATTTTTATATTATCAGATTCCAATTTCCTTACACTCCAGTTGTAAGATCATTATGTTCATTGTTATTTATATAAAACGATGTCATTGTTTCTATTATAAACAAACCGTTTTATGTTTACCACGTGTCCAAGTCCCTCTATGATATAAAAAAATATGACTGTTGGAGTGGAATGGACCAGTAAATGTTTGAAAGCTATAAATAGGACCTCAGATGATGAGATCAATATATAATAACACCCAACATGTTCAAATGTTATCATTTAGGAGTTAATATCTATAAAAATTAATTCTTATAGATTGAGAGGCTCTTATAAACTCTAAATATTCGTGAAAAAATATGAACAATATTTTCAAACTTTGTTTCATGCATAATTTCTTCATTTAGAGGATTGATTTCCTTAAAATCACAGATTCGTGTTGTGAAGTCAGAGGTGCTGATTTCCTTAAAAATCAAGGTCTTGTGGGGATAGCAAGACAGATAACGATCTTATTATTGAGGTCTTACCCTGGGTTTTTGTAAGACTATATTTCTTATAATTATAAAACAAGGGAACTTTATATAAGGTTGTTGGATAAACTCCTCTTTGAGTTATAAGATGATTATAAATTTCCCCTGCTTTGTAAGAGTTAGGAAGTTTTATATTTGTACAAACATTCAAACATGTATCTCTGGTTGTAATAAATTATATACACCTTATGGTAGAATTTCTTTATAAGAAAATTTTCTTATGATTTAGACTTAACAGCATTATATTTCTCTAAGAGGGTCATTTCTTTCTAGAGGTGTTGTGAATTTTGATTATACAAAAATTTTCTTATGAAATTTTCATATTATATAATTCTCCCCCTCTTGTATATTATGCATATTTAGTTCTATTAAGATCCTAGTATTGGTATAGAGTAAATATCATACTCCATACAATCCTAACAATTAGTATCAGAGGATTGGTAAAATCTGAATTAATCTGACGATTAGATTCAGAAGATAAATCAACTTCTTCTTTATATTTTCTGAATTAAAATATCATATTGGAAAGTCCAGACTAATATTTTCTTAGAGGTACTCTAGTTCTTATTTTTCATATTCTTTAAAAATTTTCTTAATGATTCGCATTATGAACTTTATATTTTCTTCAAACACTTCTACTAACCTTTTTGTCGAAGATATATATATTGTTTTCTTTAATGTAGGATCAATGCATATTGGTTCTTTTGATAATACAAATCCTACAAGACCTCCTATTTTGGATGTAAATTATTATGAGTACTGGAGATAAAGGATGAAGACTTTCGTTATTAATACTGGAGTTGATATCTACCTAATGCTGATAGGAGACTATAATATTCCAAATAAATAATTGAGAAAATTTATGAATCATGAGAAATTAGAATATCAAACTAATTTAAGAGTCAGAAATACATTGCAATGTACCATGACTACAAACATCTATAGTCAAATATATTTACGTGAAGCTGAAAATATTATCTAGAAGAAACATGAAGTTACAAATTTTGGATCTTCTAAAGTTATAGAGACAAGATGAGCTATGTTGAGAGCTCAATATCATGAATTTAATTTTCCTTATGAAGAACCCATAATCAAAGTTCAGCAGAGGTTCATGACCATTGTAAATAGATTATAGTATAAGGTATAAAAGGTTATTATGATGAAATAATTTTTGAAAAGATCATAGACATCATGCCCAATGAATGGGAGTCCAAGAGGATAGCAATTGGTGAGAATAGAATAGTACCCTAGATTTCCAAATATGAGCATCATGAACTCTTCTTCTGCACGATACCAGAATGAAGAGAGATGCTGATAATGTTATGAAGAAGAATAGGATTTTCGGAGTTTCTTTGTAACACCCCGAGCTTCCACGATACGCTTCTCATTCAAAAATGCAATAGCTTGCATTGTACGCAACTTCGAGTTCCAAAACACCGCGACTAATAAAAGTAGCCGTTATGAATAGTAATAACCTCTTTTTAAAATTATAGAAATTTTATATTTCAAAATGGAATTCATTTTTGGATTCGGAATATCGAAATTAGCCTATGTTGAATTTTTGGTATTTTTCTGAGAACGTCTAATTTTTTTATGAATAGTGAAAAATACTTAAAAACAACTTTTTTAATCAAAATAATTTATAGTGAAAAGTTATACTATTTAGTGGTTTTAAAGTATAATTAGAATATATTTTTACCATTTTATCCAATGGTGTTCATTAGAATTATTTTAACATTGAAATTGGACATAAACAATTGCCAATCTTTTGATATAAATTGTTTCTTAAAAACATGCTATTTGTTGTGACAGCGGGAATTAATTATAAAATTAATTAATGAAACTTATATGTTTGTAATTTTGTAAAATAGAAATCATTTTTGAAAACGGAATATCAATTATAGCTTAGGGTAACATTTTGGTATTGTTCTGAAAAACTTCAATTTTTGATGAATAGTGAAACCACTAAGTGGTAGTTAAATAACTGATTTTTTCGTTTAAATGAAATATTACCACTTCTGTGATTTGATTTTCAAAAATCCGACATACATGGTTGTCATTAAGATGTAAAATGTGGATCAATGAGATTAAAATAATTTTTTGGTGAATAGTAACTTTTAAGTTCTTAATCGCGATTAGAGGTAATTAGTGTAGTTTAAGGTACAAATAATGTTTTAAAAATATGAGATGAGAATGAAACTTGTCCTACTCCTATTGGATGAGTCATGGCCGACCAAGACAACCCATGGGTCAACTTGGGGACCCCATGTCGCCACATTGGTTGGAAAATGAAATTAATATATATATATATAATGTTAAAATTAAATTGACACAAACATGATTTGTTTTACTAAAATAGTATTTAAGTGGGGTTACACAAGTCCGATTTTTGACTATAAATATTTATTAGATAGATAAAAAGATTTCCTACATCATAGTATTTTTTTTATAATTTTTAGACATTAAATAAATTAAATTATTTATGACATCATTATGATGTAGCGATGACCTCATTATTTAACGATTTAAATAAAATGAGAAGATAATTCAAAATCCAAGGCTTACACTTGTCAAAAGCCTATTGGATTAGGAGATTTCGAACCCTTATCACCTTATCCACGAATGATATATGTGTGAGACCTTTAGAATCCGAAAAGCATTGTATAATAATGTAACATTTCAATCTTTCCAAAAGAACCCCTCCTCTCCACTTATAAAAGGCCTCCACCTCTACCACCTCATTCACACTTTAAAGACATTTGGCTCGGCCAACCTCTGCCCAAATACTCTCCCAACATCCCCTTATTACTCTTAAAAGCCTCACATTGGGCAGAACTCTTCCCAAGGAAGCCTTTGGGTCAAATCAAAAAGAGTTAAATGATTTTAAGGTAATGTCTTCTCTAATGTTGTTTTGTTTTATTTTTCTTCTCCAACCCCATAAAAACTTTTTATTCATTTATTTTGTAACAACACCAGTATCCCCAATATACTATTATGTTGTTATAAGAAGCATTCGAGCTACACTTACACACACAAACATCTAATGGTTAAAGAACATACGGTTTCTGTGGATGGTGAATTTCTGCCTCACGAAACGATGATTGTTCAACACTCATATAACACCTTCAAAGGTGGCCATTAAGATGTCACTATATTTATATATGATATATGATATGTTTATGTTTTCTTTATGCTTCTGTATTTCTCATTTATGGAATACTTTATGATTTCCATTATGGGTAAACGCGATAATTTCATTTTAGGAAGTGCGGACTACCACCCCCTCAAAGTGATGTGAATCATTAATGCCCTATGTGGGATGTATAAAGGATGGAGTAAATGATATTATATATGATATTATACTGGAACTATATTATACCTTTATATAATTATGATTTCATTCCATTAAATACGAAATAGAAATTAAAGTAGCGTTCATGCGTATGTACGGCTTACCGTCTCCATGAATGGTGCATTTCATTTCATACCTCTAAATGTTACGTAATATTATAAATGAATGTATATACTAGATATATATGATATATATGACATATAAATCATGAATATAATTCTGGAGATAATGGATATTCTACCACATAAACAACTTGTAATTATAAGAAGTTTATTGTTGACTCAAGTACCAAAAATCGACAAAACGACTGTTATTAACTTAAATAATTACATAATGTTCATAACATTGTAATAAGTGATATAAAAAGGATAATGAAATTGAAAATGGTAGATATTAACTCTATTTTATTATTTATGAGGTTAAAGAATGGTCGAATCAAGTCGGACACAAGGTAAGGGAATTTCTTAACCCAATTTCCATTCTTTGGGTTAATCTCCTACTTTTAAATTATGTCATGATATTATTATGTCATATCTTGTATTTGTACTTTATTTATGTGTACTTATAGTGAACACACATAATAGATCTATTTTATTTCAAAAATGATCTTTGTAAGGACTTCATCTCAATCTCCTTTCATTGAGGCATATTTCGTTTTATACACAACTTTATTTAATACGGTTTATAAACCCCTTTGACTTTTACATTTATTCAAAAGGTTTTCTTTTATAATTATGTGATTTTTAAATGATTTCAAGAAAGAGATATTTCTCTCCAATATATGAAAATCCAGTGAAAATTTATACATACTTAACGCAAGCTTAAAAATGTTTTCAGAAAACCCGACTCTCGTGTGTGGTAGACAGGAAGGGATTGGGCGTGGACCCATCATGGCCTGTAATTAGTCGAGCAGTCTCAGAATTAGTTATTTTGTTTTCAGAAGCTTGCATAATTTTTTCAGAAAAACACTGGAGTATATTTGAGAAATTTTAAACATAATTATCTTCTAAAAAAAAATTGTATCGGCAGGTCTCATGAGACAAACTAGTGTCTTGGCATGAGGCCTTGACAAAATCTTATTTGTGGTCTTGGCACGAGGCTTTGGCTACGTGGTTATGATATTCTGGAATTATGCATTCCATCATTATGAAAGTGGTTATTGATATTGTATGTGATTATTCGACCAGTAGAATATCCATGTGAAGAAGTAAATGGCATTATCTCATTTTACTTTTTCCATATTATGTTGATGTTCAAGTTTAAAAGGCTTTTGTTTTAGTTATACATTTCCTTAAATGTTTATGTTTATTTATGAAAGCTTCCGCAATATTGTTATCCTTACTGAGCATCTGAGCTCACCCCTTTCAATGTTTTAATATTTTCCAGGATGTGAAGAAGTATTTTATGAATGACCTGCAGGGATAGTCAGAAGAAGATATGAGTGTGGACTATGAAGACATTGTTATTAGTTTTTCTCTTTATGGTGTAATGTAACATTTATGAATGTATCTAGTGTTTCCAAGGCTACTAAACTAATCGGTCTTTCGAGACTTGATCTTTTGTGATCATGCCAATGTTACGAAGTAATGCACCGACTCTGGGTAGCTAGGGTCGGGGCGTTACAGTTGGTATCAGAGGCAGTTTAGTACTAACCTTGGAAGCTAGATTTAGATAAACTCTGATTAGAGCACATAGCCCGAAGATAGAATTTAAGGATTAGTATAGAATAACTTCCTAGAATTTTGGTATTATAGAGATTTTGTGAGTTTTCCGAGCAATACATCCCTGTCTGGAATCGAGCAGGTAGAGGCGGCTCTGGCACAGATGTTTCTAGGGGTAAAACCCGAAAACACCGCTTTGAGCTAGACTCGAATGGGAACTGGTGCACGACAACGGGCCTTGCTGCACTCTTGGTTACAACACTCTCAGGGGATATGTTTAGGATAATTCTCGTTTTCGTTACAAACCACTCTGAAGGGTTATGAGTATATACTTCCTCAAAGAAAACATTTTTATGATTATGGATTATATCCATAAATAGTTCAATTTATGTTAAGTATCTTACAAGTATGGAATTATGTATTTTGATTCATAAACTAATATAGTTTATGCCATTGTTTAGAATTGTTTAGAAATGGCGCCTAGTGGAAGGAATGGAAACTATATCAATGCACGCACTCCGTGTAGAGATTTCCCTCCTGCTCAAGATAATTATTGTGGAGCTGGAGATACAACTGGTGCTGATCAACTTATTACCATACTGGGACAACTCACTCAGGTTATGAATAAGAACCTTACTCGTATAGAGCACCCTAATCCGCAACGTGGAGGATCAATGTTAGACCGCTTCATGAGGAAACAACCACCAACATTTAATGGGGGTACAAATCCATTAGTAGCTGAGTAATGGATAAATTCCTTAGAAAAAATATTCCACGCCTTGGGGAGTAGTGAAAGGGAAAAGGTTATCATGGCAGTCTACTGCCTCACTGGAGATGCCGATCAATGGTGGTCATTGATTCAAAACACAACGGAAGATGATGAAGTATCAAATATGGAATGGACAGGGTTCAAAGATCTTTTCCTAGAAAAATACTAACCTCGCGACCATCGAGCAGACATGGAAAGACAATTTTTGAGTCTGAGACAAAAGGAGGATGAGAATGTCGCAAAGTATGAGGCCAACTTTACAAGGTTAGCGAGGTATGCTACAGATTATATACGTATCCCAATAAGTAGGATTGATCATTTCTTTGATGGGTTAAAAACATTTCTCCGTCGAGCTCTAGTATCACAATATTTCTCAACATACAAAGATATAGTCTCATGTGCTATCAAGACAGAAAAGGAATTCTCAACGTCTTATGATAACAAAGTAAAGCAAGAGAGGAAGAGAACGGTGGAACAAGAGACAGATAAAGGGTAAAGGGGAAAGAATGATTTTCCATTATGTGATAATTGTAGGAAGAATCACCCTGGTACTTGCCTAAAAGGAATGGGAGTTTGTTATAAATGTGGAGAAAAAGGTCACCTGGCGCGTGATTGCAAGGGAAAGAAAGAGGCTATCAATGTTGAATGCTACAATTGTAGGGAAATGGGGCATTATGCAAATGAATGTCCTAAGCGTCAGGGAAAATTACCTCAGAAAAGTCCAAGGGATCAAGGATAATCTTATGTTGTTACTACAGTTGAAGCAGAATAACTAATGTATTGGTGCTTTTGGACTCATGGATTATATTCTCGTTATTAGAATAATGAGATATGCAGTACTTGTTGATTTCAGTAAGGTTTTAATATGATGAAGGTAATTATATTTTTAGTATGTGACAATAAGAGAAACTTTACTTTGTTTGGGGAATCTGATAAATTGATTTTGGAATTAAGAGACCTTTTAGAGAAAATCTGGACAAAGGTATTTTGGATAACTATAAAGGTTGTAGTGGATTAAGTTTATATTTGGATAGTATTGTTTATGGTTAAAAAATTTATGAAGATTATTTTTGGAATATTATGATACTATAGTTTTAGGAAAAGGACAACCTGCAGGGTGGGGCATAACCCGTCGCATCGGACAAAGCTGCAGGAATCGAACCCACAATCAAAGTGCGATATGCCTTTATTTCCAACCACTAGCCTACAGGAAGTCCCTGGTTGTTACGAAAGAATTTTACTAATCTAAATGGTATGTGTAAACATTTTGAACCTTATACAATTAGGATAAGTATAATATTTTTGAGTTCTATTATCTTTTTGAGTGAAAGGTGAGTTGATGGTTGAAACTCTAATTTTCAAGCATAAATATATATATACCTATCTCTTATTCAATGAATAAATTAATTCTTAAACTTTAGTAATGGGATATTAGAACAAAAAATGTGTTATCCTAATACCTTATGTCTTGTTGAACTTATGATATTTTAAATCAACATAGATTGAAGGCTTTGAGGCCCTCAATTTGACAGTTGATTGTGATTGATGACCTCAATCACTCCCTACAAATATTTACGTTTTTCCTCCAATTATATGTCTCTAGTTGCCACCAATGTTCTCCTAATCGAGATCATAATTGGGTGGTGACTTTTTCATTTCCCTTTCCCTCTTATTAAGGCTAAATTTTATTAATCTTATTTCCGATGTGGGTTTTCCTCAAAGGTAATTTCTCTTTTCAACCTTTTATTTTCAAAGTAAAATTTCAAATTGTGAGGAGGCAATTTATTGGAGTAGGGGAGAATGTAACACCCCGAGCTTCCACGATACGCTTCTCATTCAAAAATGCAATAGATTGCATTGTACGCAACTTCGAGTTCCAAAACACCGCGACTAATCAAAGTAGCCGTTATGAATAGTAATAACCACTTTTTAAAATTATAGAAATTTTATATTTCAAAATGGACTTCATTTTTTGATTCGGAATATCTAAATTAGCCTATGTTGAATTTTTGGTATTTTTCTGAGAACTTCTAATTTTTTTATGAATAGTGAAAAATACTTAAAAACAACTTTTTTAATCAAAATAATTTATAGTGATAAGTTATAATATTTAGTGGTTTTAAAGTATAATTAGAATATATTTTTACCATTTTATCCAATGGTGGTCATTAGAATTATTTTAACATTGAAATTGGACATAAACAATTGCCAATCTTTTGATATAAATTGTTTCTTAAAATCATGCTATTTGTTGTGACAGCGGAAATTAATTATAAAATTTATTAATGCAACTTATATGTTTGCAATTTTGTAAAATATACATCATTTTTGAAAACGGAATATCAATTATATCTTAGGGTGAAATTTTGGCATTGTTCTGAAAAACTTCAATTTTTGATGAATAGTGAAACCACTAAGTGGTAGTTAAATAACTGATTTTTTGGTTTAAATGAAATATTACCACTTCTGTGATTTGATTTTCAAAAATCCGACATACATGGTTGTCATTAAGAAGTAAAATGTGGTTCAATGAGATTAAAATTATTTTTTGGTGAATAGTAATTTTTAAGTTCTTAATCGCGATTAGAGGTAATTAGTGTAGTTTAAGGTACAAATAATGTTTTAATAATATGAGATGAGCATGACACTTGTCCTACTCCTATTGGATGAGTCATGGCCGACCAAGAAAACCCATGGGTCAACTTGGGGACCCCATGGAGCCACTTTGGTTGGAAAATGACATTAATATATATATATTTAATGTTAAAATTAAATTGACACAAACATGATTTGTTTTACTAAAATAGTTTTTAAGTGGGGTTACACAAGTCCAAATTTTGACTATAAATATTCATTAGAAATCTAAAAAGATTTCCTACATCATAGTATTTTTTTATATAATTTTTAGACATTAAATAAATTAAATTATTTATGACATCATTATGATGCAGCGATGACCTCATTATTTAACGATTTAAATAAAATGAGAAGATAATGCAAAATACAAGGCTTACACTTGTCCAAAGCCTATTGGATGAGGATATTTCGAACCCTTATCACCTTATCCACGAATTATATAAGTGTGGGACCTTTAGAATCCGAAAGGCATTGTATAATAATGTAACATTTCAATCGTTCCAAAAGAGCCCCTCCTCTCCACTTATAAAAGGCCTCCAACTCTACCACCTCATTCACACATTCAAGCCATTTGGCTCGGCCAACCTCTTCCCAAATACCCTCCAAACATCCCCCTATTACTCCTAAAAGCCTCACTTTGGGCAGAACTCTTCCCAAGGAAGCCTTTGTCTCAAATCAAAAAGAGTTACCCGATTTTAAGGTAATGTCTTCTCTAATGTTGTTTTGTTTTATTTTTCTTCTCCAACCCCCTAAACACTTTTTATTCATTTCCTTTGTAACAACACCAGTATACTAAATATACTAGGATGTTGTTATAAGAAGTATTAGAGCTACACTTACACACAGATACATCTAATGGTTAAATAACATACGGTTTCTGTGGATGGTGAATTTCTGCCTCACGAAACGATGATTGTTCAACACTCATATAACACCTTCAAAGGTGGCCATTAAGATGTCACTATATTTATATATGATATATAATATGTTTATGTTTTCCTTATGCTTCTGTATTTCTCATTTATGGCATACTTTATGATTTCCATTATGGGTAAACGCTATAATTTCATTTTAGGAAGTGCGGACTACCGCCCCCTCAAAGTGATGTGAATCATTAATGCCCTATGTGGGATGTATAAAGGATGGAGTAAATGATATTATATATGATATTATACTGGAACTATATTATACCTTTATATAATTATGATTTCATTCCATTAAATACGAAATATAAATGAAAGTAGCGTTCATGCGTACGTACGGCTTACCGTCTCCATGAATGGTGCATTTCATTTCTTACCTCTAAATGTTACGTAATATTATGAATGAATGTATATACTGGATATATATGATATATATGACATCTAAACCATGAATATAATTCTAGAGATAATGGATATTCTACCACATACACAACTTGTAATTATAAGAAGTTTATTGTTGACTCAAGTACCAAAAATCGACAAAACGACTGTTATTAACTTAAATAATTACATAATATTCATAACATTGTAATAAGTGATATAAAAAGGATAATTAAATTGAAAATCGTAGATATTAACACTATTTTATTATTCAGGAGGTTAAAGAACGGTCGAATGAAGTCGGACACAAGGTAAGGGAATTTCTTAACCCAATTTCCATTCTTTGGGTTAATCTCCAACTTTTAAATTATGTCATGATATTATTATGTCATATCTTGTATTTGTACTTTCTTTATGTGTACTTATAGTGAATACACATAATAGATCTATTTTATTTCAACAATGATCTTTGTAAGGACTTCATCTCAATCTACTTTCATTGAGGCATATTTCGTTTTATACACAACTTTATTTTATACGGTTTATAAACCCCTTTGAGTTTTACATTTATTCAAAAGGTTTTCTTTTATAATTATGTGATTTTTAAATGATTTCAAAAAAGATATATTTCTCTCCAATATATGAAAATCCAGTGCAAATGTATACGTACTTAACGCAAGATTAAAAATGTTTTCAGAAAACCCGACTCTCGAGTGTGGTAGACAGGAAGGGATTGGGCGTGGACCCATCATGGCCTGTAATTAGTCGAGCAGTCTCAGAATTAGTTATTTTGTTTTCAGAAGCTTGCATAATGTTTTTAGAAAAACACTGGAGTATATTTTTGCAATTTTATACATAATTATCTTCTAAAAAAATTGTATCGGCAGGTCTCATGAGACAAACTAGTGTCTTGGCACGAGGCCTTGACAAAATCTTATTTGTGGTCTTGGCACGAGGCCTTGGCTACGTGGTTATGATAGTCTGGAATTATGCATTACATCATTATGAAAGTGGTTATTGATATTTCATGTGATTATTTGACCAGTAGAATATCCATTTCAAGAAGTAAATGGAATTATCTCATTTTACTTTTTCCATATTATGTTGATGTTCATGTTTAAAAGGCTTTTGTTTTAGTTATACATTGCCTTAAATGTTTATGTTTATTTATGAAAGCTTCCGCAATATTGTTATCCTTACTGAGCATCTGAGCTCACCCCTTTCAATGTTTTAATATTTTCCAGGATGTGAAGAAGTATTTTATGAATGACCTGCAGGGATAGTCAGAAGAGGATATGAGTGTGGACTATGAAGACATTGTTATTAGTTTTTCGCTTTATGATGTAATGTAACATTTATGAATGTATCTAGTGTTTTCCAAGGCTACTAAACTAATCGGTCTTTCGAGACTTGATCTTTTGTGATCATGCCAATGTTATGAAGTAATGCACCGACTCTGGGTAGCTAGGGTCGGGGCGTTACATTCTTTTACAACCACTTCTAAACATATGAAATCAAAGATTCCAGAAAGAGTTACTAGATCAAAGTCAAAGAATGTTTTTATTCAGTCTGAATCTAGTGATACTAAAAAATCATAGAATGAGTTAGCTAATCTTGCTCAGAGAATGAAAATGATGGTAGCCCAGAAGAACTATGAAAACAAGTTCATGAAGAGATAATATAGAGAAAATAAATATGGGGATGTTACTTGCTACGAATACAGAAGAACATGTCATATCAGACCTGATTTCCCTATTTTTGAAAAATAAGAACAAGACGGAAATGAATTCAGAATGAAAAAAGAATCTCTACCATTCAAAGCACAATAATAGTCTATAGAAAATGACACTTGGATTTATAGTTGTGGAGACTCTTCTAATAGTGAATTTTTTGAGTATAAATCATCAGCACACAAAAATATCTAATTAATTGCTAATACTTTACCAAATACTTTCCGTATGGACATGTTCTGCTCTACTGAGGCTTTAACAAATTTATCCTTTGATAAGTATTATTATCCTGATGATATTACTTCTGATTAAGATACATTATCTTTAGAAAATGAAGAAATACCTTCTTATGAAGTATTATCTCAATTTTCCATGTTGTTAGAAGCAAAAAGTTGTAAAATTTCTATAAAACTAGACAAGGAAGATAATAGAGATGAAATTCATAGAAAAGAGATTTGATACCTTACTAGAGATCTTGATTATAAGGCTGATTCCCTAGAAAATCATTCTAAAGACCTTAAGGAAATAAATTATGAAAAGAAAAAACATTCTAAAGATCTTAAGTATGCTATCTAAAAAATAAATGTTTTTTAGGAAAAATCTAACTCTAAGGAAATAATTATTGAGGAAAAGAATGTAGTTGTAAGACTAAAATCCAAAATATTTTCTCTGAAGAAACTTCTTTTAAAACATTACTTCTTGTAAAGAAAATTTTGACAAGTTTTATTCTCAAATAAGACCTCATGGAAATACTACTGGAGTTGGTTAATCTCATAAAAAACCTGTTTTCAAAAACAACTATTTTATTCCAACCATAGTCCCTTTTGTACTAAATGTCAAAGTGGTGGGCATTGGAAGAAAAATTATTCTTTAAAAAATGTTCAATATCTTTCAGGAAAATGAAGAATATACCAATAGTATCATGTATATGGACAGCAGATGTTCCCATCATATGACTGGTAACAAAATTTATTTCCATAAAATTGTCAAAATGAAAGGTGGAAAAGTAATATTTGGGGACAATTTTCAAGTAGAGATTGTCGGTATAGTAAATATCATTATTCTTGTAAAATCATTAATTTCCAATGTTTGATTTGTTAATGGTCTATAGAACAACCTTATAAGAATAATTAAATTATGTGATGAAGGTTACATTGTGAATTTTACGAATGATAAGTGTTTAGTTTTCAATTCCAAGGATGAATAAATTCTTAATACCCATAGGCATGAGAACGTCTACACTTTAAACTTTGAAGACTTAAGAATTCATGATAATACTCGCTTAAGTGAAATTGAAGACCAATATCGGATTTGGTATAAAAGGTTAGAACAATGTAGCCTTAAGAACCTTAGTATTCTCTCTACAAAAGGATTAATTAAGGATCTACCGGTTCTAAGTTTTGATTCATCAAAAGTTTTTAAACCTTGTCAATTTGGAAAGAAACCCAAATCTAGCATTAAATCTTTTTGTGATGTTTCAAAATCTAATTCCCTACAGTTAGTGCATATGAATCTATTTGGGCTTTCAAAAAATGGAAGTATTGGAGGAAAATATTATGTATTTTTTCTTGTTTATGACTACACTAGATATACTTGGGTCTATTTTCTAACAAGAAAATCTGAAGCCTTTTCATATTTTTAAACGTTCTGAGCTGAAGTAAAAAATGAGAAAAACCTACCATTGGTAACTATTCATAGTGATCATGGTGGTGAGTTTGTAAATTCAGATATTGAATTTTTTTTAGTACGAAATGTATTACTCATAATTTCACAAATCTTAGAACTCCTCAACAATATGGTGTTGTTAAAAGAATGAACTGAATCCTTCAAGAGATAACCAGAACCGTGTTGAGTGAATATTCCATAGCAAAACACTTTTGTGCAGAATCTAAAAGTGCTTCTTATTATACTATAAATAACATTTTGATAAGACCTCTTCATAATAAAACTCCTTATGATCTATTGACTAGTCAAAAACCAAAAGTTTATTACATTATAGTTTTTGGTTGTAATGTTTTTATCCTTAACACTAAGGATAAGTTACACAAATTTGCACCAAAATCTGATGAAAGAATTTTCTTAGTCTATTCCACTAACTCTAAGGCTGATAGGGTTTTTAATAAAAAAATATACAATGGATGAAAAGGTACATGTTAAATTTGATGAAAATGATCCTTTTGTTTTCAAACAACCTGATTTAAATCCTCCAGGCATGTTTTCTAAAAATGATCAACAATCTATAGTTGGAGATTCTCTATGGAAAATGTTCATGAAAATATTCCTAAAACATTTACCCCTGATGATTTTATACCTTATGTTGATGATAAAATTTAACAAAACCCAAATCTGTTGTTACTTAGAAATCATCATACTGATAATGTCATAGGATATTTCAATCAACCTATATTGACTAGAAGTTCCTTAAGAAATGAAATTGATCTTGTTTCTTTTCATTCCCAATTTGAGACAAAGACTGCATAGGAAGCATTGGGTGTTGAAGATTGGATAAAGGCTATGCAAGATGAATTCAATGAGTTCGTAAAGAATCAATTCTGGACCTTGGTTGAGAGACCTAAGGATACATCTGTTATCGGTGTAAAATGGGTCTTCAGAAAAAATGGTGAAGAAAATGGAATAATTGTTTGAAATAAAGCCAGATTGGTTGCTGAAGGCTATAACCAACAAAAATAAACATTTTATGAATAAACCTATGCACCGGTAGAAAGACTTGAATCCATTCGAATTCTTCTAGCATTCACAGGATACTATAATTTTAATCATTATCAAATGGATGCGAATTGTGCTTTTCATAATGTATATGTATAAAAAGAAGTCTATGTAGACCAACCTCATGGTTTTAAAGATGTAAATCATCCAAATTATGTATATAAACCTAACAAAGCTTTATATGGCCTTAAACAAGCCCCTAGATAGTGGTATGTTAGACTTACAATATTTTTAATTAAAAACAACTATTCTAAGGGAACCACAGATCCAAAACTTTTTATAATGAAAGATAAGAAATATGTATTAATCATACAAATATATGTTGACAATTTTATATTCGGATCAACTCAACAATTCTTAACAGATTCCTTTGTGGGTCTTATAAATTCTGTGTTTGAAATGAGTATGATGGGTGAGTTAACATTCATTCTTGGTTTTCAAATTTCTTAAAAACTAGAAGGAACTTATGTATCTCAATATAAGTAAATCAAATTTATTCTAAAAAAATTTGGGTATGATAAAATTGAGAGTATAAGTACTACTATTTGATCATCTAACACTCTTGATATTTATAATGTAGGGAAATCAGTGAATCAAACATCTTATAGAGGAATGATAGGAATTTTACATTACATAACAAAAAGTCGACCTGACTTAATGTTTTGTTTATTAGTAAGATGTCAAGAAAATCGTAAGGAATCTAATATTAAGGCTGTGAAAATAATTTTCCAGTACTTAAAAGGAGTATTGGATTTTGGCCTTTTTTATTCTTCGCAAAATGTTTTTGAACTAAAACTTTTCTCGGATTTCTATTTTTATGGTTATAAAATTGATAGAAAGGGTACATCTGGAACATGTCATTTCCTAATAGAGATTCCTTAGTTTCAAGGTCTTTCAAGAAACAACATTCTATAGCACTTTCCACTGTTGAAGCAGAATATTTAGCAGCTAGAAGTTGTTGTGCTCATGTGCTGTGGATGAAACACACACTCATAGAATATGGAATGTGTTTTTTCAAGACTCAAATCTTGTGTGATAACACTTGTGCCATATCCCTATATAAAAAACCAGCACATCACTCCTGTGCTAAGCACATAGTTATTAGGAATCACTTTCTTATGGATCACACTCTCAAATGAGATATAATTTTTTAATTCATCAGAATGAAAGAAAAACTTGCTGATATTTTTTCAAACCATTACCATCTGATATATTTGAATATATTAAATAGAAGCTTGGAATGATATATGTAAGATAATAATTCATATCTACTTCCTGTCTATCCATCTCCTAAAATATTATTTATATGCATCTTGAGAAATGTTATGCTGAATGATTCTGTATAAAAGAATATTGTTGACACTTTTTAATGACCGTATGAAGGTGATAGATATATATTGATATTTATACTTTTTAGCCGTGAAAACTATATATATATGTTTAATTATTCTTCATCATTAAAACATGTTTATCTCTACCGTGTATAGGTAAATGCTTTCAGTGCATTTCCTTAATATCATCCATTCTTTATTTATGTATATTATCACAATAGAGTATGCTTTTCCTTTGTCAATAGAAACAACAATAATATATGAATCCTATCTTATTCTTCATATTACGTGTCCGACCCCTAAATCAATACATTATTTCGACAATGGAAAATAAAATTGATAAAATATGTTTTAAATTAATTTAAATAAAATATATCATAGATAAATATATAATTCATTGTGAGAAATTATATATATTGTGATGGTAATTAATTAATGGTGAATCCATATTTTAAATATATATTTTGAAAAGTGTCTCTTTATAGTGGTGTCTCAGGTTAGCATTGTCTTATTCTCAATGTGTCTCAAGTTGGCGGTGTCTTGTTCAGGTGGTATGTCATTGATGACAGTGTAACTCATCGGTTAATGACGCATATATTTTGAAAAAAACCATGTTGGTAAGTCATGTATAGTGGTTTCATATGTTATAGTGAACCATTACATGATTTTTCCATTTTTTCCATTTTAATGGTTAGATATATCTAGTGGTGTGTTTGCATGGTGGTGAGTAACTTTTGATGGTGACACATCCTCAGTGGTCTCTCAACTTCAACAGAGAACCATTAATGTTTTTTACCACCACCCTTAGATTAAAAAATACATATTAAAAACATGAAACACATTAAAATGATTTGAATCATGTTTTTATGATCATTAAAACAAGGAGTTCAATAAACTCGCTTTTTTGATGATTAAAAATAATGGAATCAAAGGTATTCTATTCCTGGAATTAAATGAAGAGTAAATCATGATATAAATGTGACATAAATATTTCAATAGATATCACTAAGAAACTATTAAAGACAAATAAGGACATCATGTGATGATTTATTAGCATAAAAGTCATAATTATATCTCCAAAATAAATATTCTATAATAATTGTACACCTTTTGGGATTATGAAAAATGTTATCATTAGGAGAATAAAATAGAAAAACAATGATAAATACATATTAATATCATAATAATAAATAATTAATAAATATACTTAAAGGTCATCCATATAGATTCAAAAAATATTATATTACAAAAAGAATTCATATTAAAAGAGAATTTCATTTCCAATAGAATTATCAATGTAATATCTCCAGGTGGGATTATAATTATAGATTTAGGTCAAGATTTTATAACAACATCCAACTTGAGTTTTCTGATAACTTGAACATGATGAAAAAAAAACATGGTTTGAATATTTTAGGTATAGATGCTCATGGATCCATGGTAACACCATGTTAAAAACATACTAAGGTGTTATAGGAGTTGCTTTGTGAGACACGACAGTCCTAAGCTGCACATGACCAAATTAATTCATAATTTTTATGAAGTATATTATAATCTTACCACCTCTCTCAATGTTAATTAAGAGATATAATATTTCATCCTTAAACAGATTTAGCATTGGAGTCACGTCTTTAAACATATAATCATTATCATTATAGTCCTAGGTACTTTGTTTCATTCCCCCATTTTTAGCCAAAAAACATACAGATGGAATCCATTTATGTTTCATATAAATTAATTAGAGACAATATTTCATTGATTTGGGGATTATATTTCTATCTAAATTAATATCATTGGTATAACTCTTTATTATCATAATATCACGGTTAATACTCTGCACAAATTTTTATACAAAATCCAATAGTTTCATAGGTTCTCCACTAGAAAGACCAATTAAAGAAGAAACATCCTCTTCTCTCATAATCGTTAAGATCTGTTCAACCTCAACTATATGAGGTTTGGTGGATGTAAATATGTCTGAGGATACATTCTCAATACTTATCCGAACTCTGTCATTAGAGAATGTAAAAGTTGACATTAAATTTTCAATAATTAACATTATTTAATCAAAATCATTATTGATCATAATATATCCAGTTTCAATCAGATTGACATGATGCATAATTTTAGATTGGATAAGTTGGAAAACCAACTCAAAGAGATATCTTGCATCATTATCACTATGTTGGGTAAAGAGTAGAGAATGATTATTCAGAAAATTATTAAAAATGAAAGAAATTTTTTAACAAAAGTATTTAAGTCACCTATTGTGACTAAGACAATTGGTGTAGTAGGAGGAGAAAATCAGTAGGTTCATGTGTAGGTGTTCTTATAGAAACAATATTTTTCAAATTACCATAAAAAACATTATAATACATCATAAAACATTATGAAATTTTTTTGAACCACTTTTCCACTTTCCTTTGGTGGAATCATATTGAATATTCCCAATTTTCAGTCATATAATCATCCCAATTCTCAAAAACCTCAAAAATAGAGGATATATAGGTAGGTTGTATCATAATAGAAGGTACAACCATAACAGTCTCAATAGTTCTCCACCTATCTGGAATCCGTGCAGTTAAAACATATTTACTAGTAGTAGATACTTCTTCTATATGAAAATATTCATTCTACACATCATCTACATATTTTTCTGCCTTTTTCTAATCAACGGAGAGAATCTCATAAGACATATCCCCAAGTTGTTTATTGTGATAGTCATCATAAACAAGTTCCATTATTTCCTTCTCAATAGCATGATACTCAACAATAGAAAGTATATCAATATGATCAATCATAAAAAGTCATAAATGGTACAACCATCACCCCATGGGGATTTTTCCTCGTCAAAAAAACAATCCCCTTTTTTAATAAGAGTTTTATCCAAATTATTAAAAATAATATGTCTTTATTTTGACATATATGATGAATGAGAAACATAAAATTATAGAGGAATTGTCACATCATTCTATCTAATTCTTCTAACTGAATAATCAGGTATATAATTTTCATCATATTATTGTTTCTTAATATTTCCTTCAATATTAATTTTGCTACCATTTTTTTCATTTTCTTCTAACTATTTACCTTTGTATCCATTTTTTTAAAGGAAACATTAAATTTACATCATTTTATATTATGGTGGTAATGTCACAATTCATTGGACATTACATTTATAGAATCAACATGAATTGAAATATTCACTCTCTCTCCAACATGGATTCTATAGGTCTTTTAGTTATTCCACGTCCAATTAGTTCTACAAGAGAACCCTCATATACATACAACTCATTATTTAATGAATGGTTCCATGTTATTCATCATAAAATACTTCATTTGTTACACCTAGATATTCATCCAATTGATTATAGGAGAAAGAAACTATATAACCATTTATTATTATCCTCATCTAGTATGGTTTTATTCCTCAAAGGAAATCTAAACATGCTGATAAAATTGACGCACCAAAATAGGGTTAGGACATAAAATTTTCATACACAAAATTTTTCAAATACATCGATCCGCTATGAATGTGTTGGGTTCACTGGTGAAACTATAGAAGGAACACTCGATTCAACAATTCACTTCAAAACTGATTACCAATCATATATAAAATACATTGAAGTAAAACTCATTCGTGGAATGTAGTTCAATATTTTAAAGAAGGTAAAATGTTGAGAGAAAGGATTAAGGTTTAAAATATAAGAAGTATGTGCATTGGAATCATGATAAAGGCACAAGAAATAAGGTTTATTAGAAATACATAATCATATACATCATATCATTTTGGATTTTTTTCGGATTAAAAATTTTATAATCAAAATTATAAATCAAATAAAAACCAAGTATCAAGATGGATTTGAATCAAATTTTAGTAAAGAAAATAATCTGAAAAAATGTAAAACAAAAAACCCCTAGTTCAATTTTTTTTAAAAAATCACAATGGATTGAATCCAATGATGTGAAAAGACAATTGTGAGATAGATCAATGATAATAAAGGTAAATAGTGACACAAATACAATGGTGAGACACATGTAATAGTGTTACCCTATGGTGTGTCCTACTCAATGGTGTTCCATACTCAATCGTGTTTAATACTCAATGGTGTTTCATACCCAACTATGTGTCTTACTCAATGATTTTTCCTATAAAATTAAACTTAATAAAAATCAATCATTCCTAATTAATTTTTTATACAAATAATTCTATCATAATTTAATTTAATATTTAATATACAGGCTATATAACACTCTATAAAAATAAATTCCAGAGTGATATCACTATATTCAATGTGATCTCTTAAAATGTGATATCTTATATCAATGTGGTTTGTCCTAGAATATGATACTAGATTCACAAAAATGATAATATAAGTTGTATTGTAAATTTTTGTGTGTGAAAATTTTGGAATTTTAATCCATATTATTATAAAGTTTGTTGCATCCAAAAAATATGTTCACAAAAAATTCATAAATAAATACATTCATCTACTGTACTAGAGAGTGAAACATAATTTTTCTTCTTACTAACCACGGGAACTAAAGACTTTGCAAAAATGTGGAATGTTCTATGGGTTATTTTCTATCAAACATACATTAATCAAAATCAGCATTAGAATAATTAACAACTTCAAATGTTTTTCTCTAGCGTAATTCATTATTAAATTGGTTGAATAGTTGAGGTATCTGGAAATAAATTTAGCAACAACCACGTGTGACTTTTTTGGATTAGATTTAATGTGTGCACAGAAACCCATATTAAAGATTTTATTAGATTCATTATTAGTTTTGTAGCGGGATTTGTAATCATACCACTATAAATTATTGGATTCATTGGTTTCTCATCATCATCAAGATCCAATTTATAGGTCTAACTCATTGGAGTATCATTATTTTATATGTTTACCATGTTTTAATAAAAACTACCATTTTTTAAAAGGATTTCTAATCTGAGATAGTACATATGTTTACCCATTAAAATCATTTAAAATAAAAATTTTATCATTTTTTAAAAATTATTATAAAGACAAATTTTTAATGATCCAAAAATAATATCATCAACATATATTTTTATCTACTAAAATATATATTTAAATTCATTTTATGGAAAGGGTAGGATCAAAAATAACATTTGAAAATCTATTTAAAATATGAAAAAATTTGACCTCATCATACTATGCTCTGGGGTATTATATCGAACCATATAATGGTTTTTTTGACTTCAAAACATAATTTTGAATATTCATATTTTGAAAACCAGGGGTTCTTCAACAAAAACATCATCATCTAGAAAACCATTAGACAATGAATTCTTTAAGTCCATTTGATAAACATTAAATTTTTTATGTGCTACATAGTAATGTAAGATTCATATGGATTTAGGTTTGGATACTTTTGAAAAGGATTTATAATAGTTTAATCATTTTTATTAACAATGATGGTCAACAACTAGTCTTTCCCTGTTTCTAACTATAGTCCGTAACTTATAAAATATATTTCCAAACACTCATTTCGAAGAAAATTTCAAGGTGACCTTGGGTGTATCTATAAGTTATCACACATTGATTCTTTCAATTTAATTTACATTTTTCTTCATTTTAATCACATGAAATTATCAAAAATATCTTCATTGATGATATTGGGTTCAAGATGAGATAATAATTCTTGATGTTAAATGAAATTTCTATGATATGATATATTTTCTATTACTCCATCCATATCTCATATAATATCATCAAATGGGAGATACATAAGTCTTATAACATCTAAAGAGAATGTAGGTGTAGTCACTTTGGATTGTTGAACATTTTCAGGATCAGTATATTTTGGAAATGATTATGAACTGGTTGATTTTTCTATCAATTTAAGAAATGAATTAAATGGTTTTAAATTTATGTACAAAGATGGAAAATCATCCCCAATATTTTTATGGAGGTTATAGGCTCATGTGGATCTATTTTATCAAACATAACATTGAATGATTCATCCAAAATGTTGGAATTCTCATTGAAATATCTATACTCTTTACTATAGTTTGAATAACCAATTAAAATTCAACCATAAATTATGGACGCAAAATTATCAAGATTATCCTAACAGTTAAAAATATAGGCATTACAACTGAAAACTCTACTGTATTTATCCATAGTATTTCTATTGTTCCCAAGCTCATATGTTTATTTTTTAAAAATGGTCTTATAAAAACACTATTTATAATTGACCATGATATATATGTAACACTATCATGAAAATAAATATGAAGGTTTAACTCATTTAACATTTTCTTGGCTATCTCTTGTATTTTTCTATCTCTCATTTCAAAAACATTATTATGATGTAGTGTTATAGGAGTAGTGAAGTTAGGATGTTAATATTCTTACTGATTTACCATAAACTCTTCTTCATAAATCATGATATCCCCTTTTATGTCCTGGAAATATATCTTTCTCATGTAAAAAGATTCTATTATTGAAAATATGTGCCTCTCCATCATTCAAGAAAAAATATATGAAATTTAATGATCAGATCCATGTTAGATAAGAGATTTCCTAGAGAGCTCGTTGTTTTAAAAAATTCAATAAACAATTGGTACATGAATGAACTAGTTTCATTAGGCCTCATTTTATGGCCATCATACATAATAGTATATTTTTAAGTCTCATACCTTTATCATTATATGTTCCCAAATATGAAATATATAAAAAATCCATAATTTCATATATTGTTTGGCATGATGAAATTATGTTACTCTATTCATCTCCTACAACACTGTAATGTTAATTAATTAATTTCTAATTATTATTCTATGAATTCTTTATAGAATTATTCCTGTCTGTTGATGCTACAAAATACATATACTACATATATTACCAAATGTAAAAACCTATTCATTCTATATGAATTCTCATATTAATTTACCACTATGCATAATTGTCTCCATTAAAAAATGGAGGTATGTTATTATTAGAAACTTATATTCTAGAATCCATTTAAATAAATATACATAGAAATTAATAATTGAAATATCATTAATATACGACTAAAATATCAGTTAAAATGATTTTGAAATCCATAATACCAAATAAATTAACCTTTGATGGCATCTTTTGGTCAGAGTTAGTTTCTCAAGAGGGTTAAATTGAGTATCCCTTAAAAATTCAAACTGAAAATGGATAAAAATAGATTCTAGTGACAAATTTGAAAAATTCCCAGTTAAAAAAATCCATAAAGTTTAAGTTCCAATCATTCTAAATATTTATTAGAAGATATATTAGGTATCAGGTAAATAATATACAATATTACTCAACACGTTGAAATAAATTAAATTAATTAAAATATTATGAAAACAAAAATTAATACTACCTAACAACGTATATATGTTGGTTATAGATTAAAACAATTTTTAGTTTAAATGATTATTCAATATAAAATAAGATAAAAACACACAATATTTTTTTTAAATACCAAAGATTCAGTCTCAAACTAAGACTTAGACCTCAACACTTGGTGATAAACCACTACTAAGAATCATATATAAAATAAATAGATTTATCCATAACTATGATTTATTTTTGCAACAACATAAATCCATCTATACCCCTCTAGGTCTATTCCACTATTTTTCCTTCTTGAAAAAATATTAATAGGTCTTGCATGACCTCTTACACATCTATACATGGGAGTATATGAGAAAACCATGTTATGAAGATATCAATGTATCATTTCGTTTAATTAATTATATAGTGTGCATATAAAAATAGAATAAGAACCCAACTCACATAATGTCATTAATAATAAACAAAATGTGAACCTAAATGTATGATGTAATAGAGATTATCATTTTGTTATTCATGTTATCTCATGACTCCTTGAATGTATATTGAAACGAAGATCATGTTGGGTTATCATAAAAAAAATTAGTTGAAAAGATTTTATTATAGTAATTTTATTTAAAGAAGAAAGCTTATAGATGTATATTGTTATAAATCCTTCTCAGTCATGAAAATAGGATGTATTAGTGAATCTCTTTTTGACCATGAAAACAGGTTTAGCTATATAGTGTGTGGGTAAATCCCTATATCACATTAATTTCATCTCATTAATTATTTGTATGTTTATATTAACATGAGGGAGTCTACATCTATTTTATTGGCAGTAGTAGTACAAAATTCTGGATCTTCTCTTCATTATTGTATTACATATGTGACACTTGCATGAATTCATTTTTTTGATCATTTAAGACAAAATTATTAAAATAAATTTGGACTTAAATTAAATAAACTACTATTTAGGTAAATATTTACTTACTTGAAATTAATGAATAATAATATTGATGGTGAGTAATGAATGTTGACTCAATAACAGAGGTATATCATTGTAACATTATTTCTATTCAATGGTGTCTTTGGTTTTCAGTTTCTTATTCTAGTGTTGTCTTATTTTGGAGGTTTCTGAGGTTGGTGGTTTATTTTTCATGAAAAAATACATAAAAGACAATGTATTTCTTCTATTGTTGACTCAAAATATATAAAAATTCTTCTTTGTAGTGAATAATTTACCACAGTTTGATATGTAGTGGTGAATCATTTGGGGAATTTTCCATTTTTTCCAAATTGATGATGAGATTTATTAGTTAGTGTGTTAGCTCAAAAGGTTGTCAGTGTTGATAGTGAAACATCCTCAAAGGTATCTCTACCTCAATGGATCACATACATTGAAACATTAATCATCAATATCATATTATAAAATACTAATAAAATACATGAAACACATTAACATCATTATAATTAATAATTTTAATTTCATTAAATCAAGGACATCAACATATAAGAACATACTAATGTATTTTTATGGGATATATTGTTTGGGAATTCATATAAATTCTTCAAGTTAAGGATGCTAAAAGTGTATTTGGTAAGGGATTAGGTTTACCTAGGGGTAGTTACATTGAAAATGTTGAATTTTGATTGACCAAATATTCACATAGTGCAAAAAATGGCCTTGAATACAAACCTCGATTGATACTCCTAGAGGATTTTCTTATGATAATTCAAATTTTGTGTAATAATTTTTACAAATAATTTGAGTATATAATATCCATTAATGTCCTAGTTTAAACTGAAGACTATGGAATAACCTATGATGGAATAAAACATATAATGTATCTGTGTATTGGGATTCAAGAATTAAATTGTAGAAGTATTTTTACTAATGGTATTACTATATAACAATGAAGAAATTTAATGACCCAAACTATTATAAATGATGTTTTACTTTGTTATTCAATAAATGTATTTATATGTAATATGGTTATAGAAATAACATAAAATTCCTTGTTAATATCAATGTATTAGACAGACCATTATGAATATTACCAATGTTAATATAGTCATCAAATAATGATCACATAGTTAATATAAATACAGGGCTTTAAAAAGTCAAATTAATACAAACAAGGGAAGTGATTTCCTCATATAGTGGGATGGTACCCTATGAATCCCATTTACAGGAGATTCCAAGGGACATAGAATCACTTGAATTTTCCCTTGACCATGCCAAAGCATAGATCCAACAACAAAAGCTTGAGTGAAACTGATTAAATGAATGCTTTTAGCTCATCGATACCAATGTCTCAATCCGTGTTCGTCTAATGTCCCAATGAACGTCTCACCATCACAAACCATACTATTAGATCATATGAAGGTGTAATGAATAGATATGTATCAGGGTCATAATAATATGAATATTTAAATTGTATAGAATAAATAATTTATTTTCATTTTTATTATTACATAAATAATGAATATTATTTTGATTAAATTAACCAAATATTACATTTTAGGGTAATATTAAAAATATATTAAGAGATTTATTTGGATGAATGAATATTTTATAAAAATGACCATTATTTCTATAATTTATATTAATTATAAATTGTCACATAATTTTTTTCGAAGATAATTTTACTTTTGATATGTGTTAAAAAACTTTTATTTTGGAAACCCATGCATTTTTTCAATAAGTGTCGTATATTATTCTAAATTTAAAAATTCAAATATTTTAAAAATTATTTTGATAATGATAATGTTATTTTATCAATCAAAACATAAAAATTATACAACTTTGAATTCTTCATTATTTTATCAGATAGTCGAATTTTAGGGTAAAAAATTAAATACTTTATAAATATAAGGAGTGTCTTATGAAATAAAAATTACACAAAAATGATTTAATAAATAATATAATGGATATATCTAGCAAACTATATGTTTTACAATAAGGCCACAGCCTTCAACCTTACTTAATCTTGTTTTATTACAAGATTACACATTGAGGAATTTTTCTGGTTTAGAGTTTTAGAGAATTAAATCATGAAACTTGCATTACATTCCACATTTAAACAATGTGGTTACATAAAAGACAGTATTCATTTTTTCCCATCAACAGAAACATATTTAAAACAAAACATGGATTCTTTCTTGACACTTCCTTGACACTATCATCACATCATGTACCTTTCCCTTGACCTGTGAAAAACATTTCAAAAACATGGGATGAGCATAAAAAGCTCAGTAAGGGTTATAAAAAGTATGGAAAGGAAACATGAGTACATATATACATAAGAATGAAATCATAATTTACCCATAAAGCATAATCACTTTTACATACCTCATAAAATCATGAATAAATCATAGAAATCATAAGACATAAAGGTAACTTGAGGCATTCATAACATTCTTACGTAGGGAGTAACCCTCTTGGTTATGTTTGGAATAACCATCACAGTATATTCCCTAAATCTCTTCGGAGAAACCTTAACGTTTAACTCCTTCTCATTACCCAATGCATTGGAGAGCTATATTGGGCTCACCCGCCCTTAATTATCACGGAACCACCCATCTTCATAAAAATTCCCAAGAACCTTAACATAATCATATCACATAAAACATGCTTAAAGGAAACATAACATTTCCTCATTTCAATCACAAGATATCAATACAACACATTGATATAAAAAATCATTATGAAAACCATTTTCAATACAAAAATAAATGAAAATTAAAACATGGTATTTATTTTTCTTTTAAAAAAAATAGTATAGCTTGTAGAGGAAGCCGAAACTCAAATAATGGTCATGGCAGCGGGGAATTCATTGTCGCCGCATACGTACAACAAAAACATTCCCTTTTGTAGTTTAGTAAAACGCTTCGTATAAAAAATATTCCTTTTGGATAAATGTAAAAGTTAAAGTGGTTTATACACCTTATAATAGAAGGTTGTGTATAAAACAAAATATGCCTCAATGAAAGGAGATTAAGACGAAGTCCCATACCAGTTTGAAGGTTTTAACATTTTAAACCATTAATATCCATATAAATAAATCCCTAAAACCATTTTGAAAACATGGATATTAACGAGAAATAGTTATAATAATAAATCATTAAAACATTTAAAACCATATTTTTGTTAGAGGGTTTTTAACAAAATGAGAGACACTTGAATACAATAATTGAGGAATAACATTTAATCAGAACTTTATAATATCATGAGAATAATGGAATTCATTATATAATATTACAAAGGACAGTATATACACCATATAAGAGTGAATTGGTGAATAACAACAATGAAGTCTCAATAGAAATGTAAAATGAGATGAAATCCCCTGTAAAGAAGGCATCCTTAAATTAAGGATAAATCAATCTCATAATTATGTGTGAAAAATATAAATACACCCAATATAAGTGGATATTAAGTGTAAAACAATCAAAGTTCATTCACACATATTAAAAGGATTACATATTCAATAACTACATGTTGAACCCAAAGAAATTGAAATTGGGGTAAGAAGTTCCCTTGACAGCCTAACCACGTCACATCGAATTTTAGAAAAAGAGTTGATGAGAGAGATAAAGGGTATCTAATCACATGGACATAAAATTTACGGCAATATGGATATATAATAACATATCCCCACATAATGAGATGAAAATTAAAATACATAATAAAAGAAGTATTTTAAAAAGAGGAGGGTGAAAGGTTCCCTTACCGATTTGGGTAACTTTCGAAACGTACACCCCATGAAAGAAGGACTATACAACATTGATGTAAATACTCATAAACTAAATTATTTTACACAAAGAGTAGAATAATGGAGAGTAATTACACCACTCAAAATGAAATATTAGAAAATGTAGCATGAATCTCATGGGAATAAAAGGGAGATGAAAAATCCCTTACGAAAACTCGGCAGCCTAACGGCGCCACTTGAAACTTCCAAAAATGGATTGATGAGATAAAATAGGGTATCTCACCATATTAACATAAAATTTACAGAAAGAGGAATATAAAATAACATCTCCCAACATAACAAATATTAGCTTAAAATAAGTGACATAAAGGAGAGTACTTAAAAAGAAAGAGAGAGGTTGGATCTCTTACGAAAATTCGGAAGCCTAACGGCGCTAATCAAAACTTCCAAAATGGATTGATGAGAGAAAATTGGGTCTCTAATCATATGAACATAAAAAGTACATTAAGATTAATATAAATAAACATCCCAATCATAAGAAATATGATCTTAAAAGTAATGACATAAAAGAGTGTAGTTTAAAAGAAAGAGAGGGGTCGGATCCCTTACCTCATGTCCGACATGACTCTATCATTCTTTAATCTCCTGAATAATAAAATCTGGTCAATTTATAATTGCTTAAGGACCTCCATTAAATATTATTATTCAGTTCATATCACATATTATAATGTTATAATAATTGGTTAATAAAGTGAGTTCATATTAGACGTTTTTTGTCGATGTTCGGTACATGAGTAAAAATTGACCTTGTTGGAAAAGAATTTTCCATGTAGTTATAGGTACATCATATCCCGAATAGTATTTATTTTTAAATATCATATATATCCAGTATATATTCATTTTATACTATTCCATATCATTTGGAGTTAAAAAATTAAAAGCACCGTTCATGGAGACGGTAGGCCGTACATACGCATGAATGTTACTTTCATTTTTTGTCATATTCATGGAATTAATACAAAATGAGAGATATATATATATTAATTCCAGAATGAAATACATAATTTCTATGTAATATATTACATATATATCCATTATATATATGTACTTATAATAGTTCATAACATTTGGAGATAAGAAGTGAAATGTACCGTTCATGGAGACGGTAAGCCGTACATACGCATGAACGCTACATTCATTTCTTTTTTTTTTAATGGAATGAAATAATAATTATATAAAGGTATATTATAATTACAGTATGATAACAAATTTAATACCATTAATTCCATCTTTATACGTCCCACATATGCCGTTAACGAATTAAATCACTTTGAGGGGGTGGTAGTCCGCACTTCCTAAATTGAAGATATCGCGTTAACTGTAATGGAAACTATAAAGGTATGCCATAAATGAAAAATACATAAGATTAAAGAAAACATAAACATATTATATATCATATATAAATATAGTGACATATTAATGGCCACCTTTGAAGGTGTTAAAAGAATATTGAACAATCATCATTTCGTGAGGCAGTAATTCGCCATCCACAGAAACAGTATGTTATTTATCCATTCGATGAAGGTGTGTGTAAGTGTAGCTCGAATAGATCACATAAAAACATCCTAGTAATAATCAAGATACTGGTGTTGTCACAAAAGAAAAGAATAAAAAGAGTTTAGGGGGTTGGAGAAGCAAAATAATACAAAAGAACACAAGGGAAGACATTACCTTTAAATCGGTCATCTTCTTTTGATTTGAGCTCAAAGGCTTACTTGGAAAGGATTTTGCCCAAAGTGAGGCTTCAATGATGAAGAGATGGATTTGGAGAGATGAAATGGGTAGGGTTTTTCCGAGGTAAAGGCTTGAGAGGTTTGTGTAAGGTGGTAGAGGTGGGGGCCTTTTATAAGAGGAGAGGAGGTCACTCTTGGAAGGATATAAAATATTACTTTATTATAAAATGATTTTCGGATTTAAAAGGTCCCAAAAGGATATATTTCGAGGATATGGTGATAGGGTTTCGAAATCCACCCATCCAATAGGTTTGTGACAAGTTTAATTTATTGTTTTACCATTATCATTTCATTTTATTTAAATCCCTTATTAATGAGGTAATTGTTGCATCATCATGATGTCATAAATAATTTAATTTATTTAATGTCTAAAAATTATAAAAAAATATCATGATTTAGGTAATTTTTTTATCTTTCTAATGATTTTTTATAGTAAAAAATATGACTTGTATAACCCCATTTAAAAATTGTTTTAGTAAAACATCTCATGTCTGTGACATATTAATTTTATCTTTAAATAAAAAGGTATTTATGTCATTTTTCAAACAGAGTGGCTCCATGGGGTCCCAAAGTTGTCCCATGGATTTTCTTGGTCGTCCATGACACATAAAATGAGGGTAGGACATGTGTCATGTTCATTTCATATTATTAAACAATTATTTTTACCTTAAATTACACTAATTACCTCCAATCGCGATTAAAAACATAAAAGTTACTATTCATCAAAAAATTATTTTAATCCCACTGAAACACATTTTACTTCTTAATGACAACCATGTATGTTAGATTTTTGAAATTCAAAACACAGAAGTGGTAAAGTTTCATTTAAACTAATGATCAGCTTTTTAAGTACCAATTAGTGGTTTCACTATTCATCAAAAATTGATGTTTTTCATAATAATACCAAAACTTCACCCTAAGAAATATTTGATATTACAAATTCAAAAATGATGTCTATTTTAAAAAATTCAAATCTTATAAGTTACATTAATTAATTTAACAATTAATTCCCGCTGTCATGATAAATAGCATGTTTTTATGAAACAATATATATCAAAAGATTGACACTAGTTTAAGTCCAATTTGAAAGTGAAATTAATTCCAACGACCACTATTGGATTAAATTTAAAAAATATATTCTAATTTAACTTTAAATCCAATTAAAAATATAATCTAATCATATAAATAAATTATATTAAAAATTGGTTTTGAATTAAAATACAACATTTTTCACTATTCATTAAAAAATGAACTTTATCGGAAAAATACCAAAAATTTACACAAAGTTAATTTTGATGTCCCGATTCCAAAGAAGAATTTTATTTTGTCAAATATATCACATAAAATTGTCAAAAAGTGGATTTAAAAGAGGTTTGCCATAAAAAGGCGGTTAATCGACCTTATAAAGAATATTAGAATGTTTACGCGTAAAATTGGATTCATTCGCATTTTTAATCCTCTAACATTTATTGTAAAGAGTAAAAATATTTTACAAACATATATAATAATTTTGTAGTTAGTTCTGTTCATTCTCGCCATTACAATGGCTAGTCATTAACTACCATTTAAAATAATATTATTTTATTATTAGAGTGCAACAAAATATTCCCAAGAAACTCATTGTTGCGTATTGGGTACGCCATCACACATAGCGTCCCCTTTAAATTAATATTAATATATTATTCAAAAATATGGATAAATGTGACAATTTCATAATCTTTATTTACCTGGGGTGTTACATCCTTCCCCCCATTCGGGAATTGCGTCCACGCAATTTTATAATTGGTCTTGGAAACTTCATTGAAAATCCCACATCGAAAAAATAGTCAGTAAAACAATCACCTTAGAATAAACAAAGATAACTACAAAGGTCACCCGAGTTAACCCATACTAGGATTCCATGTAAGAAAATATGGATATAGAGGAGAAAACAAAGGGTCATGTTCTGATGGAGAGTGATAGTAAACATGTCTAGGAGAAAGTTAACCATAAGAAAATCACAAACTTGTGATAGGTTAAACGGTATTCGATTCCCCAGTAGTAAAAGTTAACATGCAACATTTTTGTTTTAATTTACTCTTCAATGAGGAATTTATTTTTGAGCTTAACTAAATCATAATGAATCATACTTACTTTTCACGTAGACTTTCAACTTTTACTAGATTCCTTAATCAAACTCATATTTTCTCCAAAATATGAGTATTTAGGAAGACTTGTTCGCATTAAGAGTACTATAATCAACTTCTTGAGAATCACCTAATCCACAAAATAGAACTATATATTTCCCATGTCTTTAGACAAAATCCAAAACCAAAATTGTTAGTATTAGTTCAGATAAACAACAAAAGTATAATCCTTTATAAAAAGAAAATCTATTTTTAATCTCCAAAATTTGTCCAAAAAAACCCTAAAGTTCAACGAAGACCATTCGATAAACAATTGTCCATAAAATTCTTCAAAGTAAACCAAACTAAGATTGAAACCCAAATATTTAAATGATTTAATCACATAGTCTTCCAAGGTACAAATTAACTTTTATCTCCAAATAACATTAGTTGCTCTTAAATTCTCATATTGAAAAGTAATTAACCTAACCACTTATCCTCCATGATAGGTTAATCATTTCCATAGATATCCCAAAATAAACTTACTCTTTATTCCAAAAATAATCTAACTAAAAATAATTAGTCAATCTAACCAGGGACTTCACGTAGTCTAGTGGTAGGCGATAAATACCAGTCGCACTTTGGTTGTGGGTTTGATTCCCACAGCTTTGTCCAACGCGACGGGTTGTCACACGGTCTGCGTGTTGTCCTTTTTCCAAAACTATATAATTCATAAAACATTCCCCAAAATGAGATAAAATCTTCAAAAATAATCATAACCTATTTTAACATCAAGTTTATCTCATGCCTTTCATTTTCCATCATAACATATAATAACCCATAATTACCTAAAAAGTAAGGATCATATAAACCCTAATGGTTACCTTTATAATTATTACCTGAACTTACACATCGATTGGTCATCTTGTACATGATGCATTACAGAACATACCAAGGTTCAAGTGCTTGATCATTACTCCTTGGTAGTTGGTTCAGAAAAACCACGGGTTTCCTCATTGAATCCCCCATTTCATCCAGTCTCTTAATCAGAGAACCACCCCAGTTTCCATCAAACCTATTGTCACTTTGGTGCCTGCTAGATCCATCCATTCACTAAAAACAGAAATGTCAGTGTGAGTATATCAACAAAACAATCATGTACTAATGAGGAAGATATACTTACTCATTCACTTTATCTAAAAACTACGAATCTTTCTGAAATCCTAACCATTATGGTAATGTCACTTACGCTTAAACAATACCCTAACCACTAAAGTTATCTAAACTGACCATTGATACAAACTATAAGGCCCCATCCTTAAACCTTACTTAATCTTGAGTTATTACAAGATTACACATTGAGGATCTTTTCAGGTTTAGAGTTTTAGAGAATTAGATCATGAAACCTGCATTACATTTCACATTTAAACAAAGTGGTTACATAAAAGACAGTATTCATTTTTTCCCATCAACGGAAACATATTTAAAACAAAACATGGATTCTTTTTTGACACTTCCTTGACACTATCATCACATCATGTACCTTTCTCTTGACCTATGAAAAACATTTCAAAACCTTGGGATGAGAATAAAAAGCTCAGTAAGTGTTATAAAAAGCATGGAAAGGAAACATGAGTACATATATACATAAGAATAAAATCATACTTTACCCATAAAGCATAAGCACTTTAACATACCTCTTAAAACAATGAATAAATCATAGAAATCATAAGACATAAAGGTAACATGGGGCATTCATAAAATTCTTACGTAGGGAGTCACCCGCTTGGTTATGTTTGGAATACCCATCATAGTATATTCTCTAAATCTCTTCGGAGAAACCATAAAGTTTAACTCCTTTGCGTTACCCACTTCATTGGAGAGCTATATCGGGATCACCCGCCCTTAGTTTATCACGGAACCACCCGTCTTCATAAAAATCCCCAAGAAACATAACATAATCATATCACATAAAACATGCTTAAAGGAAACATAACATTTCCACATTTCAATCACAAGATATCAATACAACACATTGATATAAAAAACATTATGAAAACCATTTTCAATACGAAAATAAATGAAAAGTAACACATGGTATTTATTTTTCTTTTAAAAAATAGTATAGCTTGTAGAGGAAGCCGAAACACAAATAATGGTCACGGCAGCGGGGAAGTCGTTGTCATCGCATACGTACAACAAAAACATTCCCTTTTGTCATTTAATAAAACGCTTCGTATAAAAAAGATTCCTATTGGATAAACGTAAAAGTCAAAGGGATTTATACACCATATAAAAGAAGGCTGTTTATAAAACAAAATATGCCTTAATGAAAGGAGAATGAGATGAAGTCCCATACCAGTTTGAAGGTTTTAAAATTTTAAACCATTAATATCCATTTAAATAAATCCTTAAAACCATTTTGAAAACATGGATATTAATGAGAAATATTTATAATAATAATTCATTAAAACATTTAAAACCATATTTTTGTTAAAGGGTTTTTAACAAAATGAGAGACACTTGAATACAATAATTGAGGAATAACATTTAATCAGAACATTATAATATCATAAGAATAAATGAATTCATGATATAATATTCCAAATGACAGTATATACACCATATAAGAGTTAATTGGTGCATAACAACAATGAAGTCTCAATAGAAAAGTAAAATGAGATGAAATCCCCTATAAATAAGATATCCATAAATTAAGGATAAATCATTCTCATAATTATGTGTGAAAAATATAAATACACCCAATATAAGTGGATATTTAGTGTAAAACAATCAAAGTCCATTCACACATATTCAAAGGTTGACATATTCAATAACTACATGTTGAACCCAAAGAAATCGAAATTGGGTTAAGAAGTTCCCTTGAGAGCCTAACAGCGTCACATCAAATTTTAGAAAAAGAGTTGATGAGAGAGATAAAGGGTATCTCATCACTTGAATATAAAATTTATGGAAATAAGGATATATAATAACATATCCCCACATAATAAGATTAAAATTAAAAGACATAACAAAAGATGTATTTTAAAAAGGGGAGGGTGAAAGGTTCCCTTATAGATTTGGGTAACTTTCGAAACGCACACCCCATGAAAGAAGGACTATACAACATTGATGTAAATACTCATAAACGAATTTATGTTACACAAAGATTAGAATAATGGAGAGTAAATACACCACTCAAAAGGAAATATTGGGAAATGTAGCATTAATCTCACGAGAATAAAAGTGAGATGAAAAATCCCTTACGAAAACTCGGCACCCTAACGACGCCACTTAAAACTTCCAAAAATGGATTGATGAGATCAAATAGGGTCTCTCACCATATTAACAAAAAATTTAATACAAGAGGATTATAAAATAAAATCTCCCAACATAACAAAGAGGATCATAAAAGAAGTGACATAAAGGAGAGTACTTAAAAAGAAAGAGAGAGGTTGGATCTCTTACGAAAATTCGGCAGCATAACGGCGCCAATCAAAACTTCCAAAATGGATTTATGAGAGAAAATAGGGTCTCACATAATATGAAAATAAAAATTAAAGTAAGATTAATATAAATGAACATCCCAATCATAATAAATATGATCTTGAAATGAATGACATAAAAGAGTGTACTTTAAAAGAAAGAGAGGGGTCAGATCCCTTACCTCGTGTCCGACATGACTCAATCGTTCTTTAATCTTCTTAATAATAAAACATGTTCAATTTATAATTTCTAAGTAGCTCCATTAAATATTATTATTCAGTTCATATAACATATTATAATGTTATAATAATTGTTCAATAAAGTGAGTTCATGTCAGACGTTTTTGTCGATGTTCAGTACATGAGTAAAAATTGAACTTGTTGGAAAAGAATTTTCCATGTAGTTATAGGTACATCATCTCCAGAATAGTATTTAAGTTCGAAATATCATATATATCCATTATATATTCATTCTATACTATTCCATAGCATTTGGAGAAAAAAAATTAAAAGCACCGTTCATGGAGACGGTAGGCCGTACGTACGAATGAACGCTACTTTCATTTTTTGTCATATTAATGGAATTAAAACAAAACGAGAGATATATATATTATAATTCCAGAATGATATCCATAATTTAGATGTAATATATTACATATATATATACATTATATATATGTACTTATAATAGTTCATAACATTTTGAGATAAGAAATGAAATGTACCGTTCATGGAGACGGTAAGCCGTACGTACGCATTAACGCTACTTTCATTTTTTTTGTATTTAATGGAATGAAATAATAATGATATAAAGTAATATTATAATTCCAGTAGGATAAAATATTTAATACCATTAATTCCATCTTTATACGTCCCACATATGAATTAACGAATCAAATCACTTTGAGGGGGCGGTAGTCCGCACTTCCTAAAATGAAGATATCGTGTTTACCCATAATGGAAACCATAAAGGTATGCCATAAATGAAAAATACAGAAGCTTAAGGAAAAAATAAACATATTATATATCATATATAAATATAGTTACATCTTAATGTCCACCTTTGAAGGTGTTAAAAGAATATTGAACAATCATCTTTTCGTGAGGCAGTATTTCTTCATCCACAGAAACAGTATGTTCTTTAACCATTCGACGAAGGTGTGTGTAAGTGTAGCTCGAATCCTTCACATAAAAACATCCTAGTATATTGAATATACTGTTGTTGTTACAAAAGAAAATAATAAAAAGAGTTTAGGGGGTTGGAGAAGCAAAATAATACAAAAGAACACAAGGGAAGACATTACCTTCAAATTGGGTAACTTCCTTTGATTTCAGCTCAAAGGCTTCCTTGTAAAGGATTTTGCCCAAAGTGAGGCTTCAATGATGAAGAGATGGATGTGGAGAGATGAAATGGGAAGGTTTTGGACGATCCAATGGCTTGAGAGGTGTGTGTAAGGTCGTAGAGGTGGGGGCCTTTTATAAGAGGAGAGGAGGGCTCTCTTGGAATGATATAAATTATAACTTTATTATAAAATGGTTTTCGGATTTAAAAGGCCCCAAATGGATATATTTATAGTATAATTTGATAAGGTTTTGAAATACACCCATCCAATAGGTTTTTGACAAGTGTATGTTATAGTTTTAACATTATCTATTCATTTTACTTAAATCTCTTATTAATGAAGTAATTGTTGCATCATCATGATGTCATAAATAATTTAATTTATTTAATTTATAAAAATAATAAAAAATCATAATGTAAGAAATCTTTTTAGCTTTCTAATGAATATTTATAGTCAAAAATATGACTTGTATAACCCCATTTAAAATTTGTTTTAGTAAAACATTTCATGTTTTTGACATATTAATTTTAACTTTAAATAAAAAGGTATTTATGTCATTTTCCAAACAGAGTGGCTCCATGGGGTCCCCAAGTTGACCCATGGATTGTATTGGTGTACCATGACACGTCCAATGAGGGTAGGACATGTGTCAAGTTCATTTCATATTATTAAAACATTATTTTTACCTTAAATTACACTAATTACCTCTAATCGCGATTAAAAACATAAAAGTTACTATTCATCAATAAATTATTTTAATCCCATTGAACCACATTTTACTTCTTAATTACAACCATGTATGTCGGATTTTTGAAATTCAAAACACAGAAGTGGTAAATTTTTATTTAAACGAAAGATCACCTTTTTAAGTACCACTTGGTGGTTTCACTATTCATCAAAAATTGAAGTTTAAGAGAATAATACCAAAACTTCACCCTAAGCTATATTTGATATTCCGAATTCAAAAATGATGTCTATTTTACAAAATTCAAATCGTATAAGTTACATTAATTAATTTAATAATTAATTTCCACTGTCATGACAAATAGCGTTTTTTTATGAAACAATATTGTTTCCGATGCTTTCACCGGGGCGCGCACATCCGTCTGGGGAGGAGGACGCGCTGCTTGTTTCCCCGCATTCCTGATTTCCAAATGCGGGCGACATTATTTCCTTGTTCAGGTATGTCTGCTCCTTGATCGAAATGGGATGATGGGATGTCGGTTCTTCCTTTCATGGATTCCTCCTCAGAACTCATCACCTAGTCCGGGTCTCCCTCATAGATTTAAGACGGGTTCGTGAAGCTCATTCTCGGTGCCATATCTACATGGATGCCAGTTAATTACGTTGCTTCTCTCAAGACGCTCCAAGGGGTCTTGTCAGGGAAGCAACCTTCGGTGAGGAGAATGGTCACGTTGGGGCGTCGTCGGTATGTCTGTCTTCGGTCCCTCATCACTGTGCTTCTCGAGGGCGCGGAAGCCCGATGAATCCCACATCGAATGCAGGGAATGTGTACCATCTTAGGTTTTCCTCAGCTTCCCATGTTTAACACGGGGTATGTCGTGAGTTTATCGCCGTGTGGAGACGGATCGGGATGAAGGATCCCTAGGGGGGAACACCGATGTTGGGGCCAGCACGTGGGCGACTTCCCATATATCATGGAGTGGGATAGGGTGGCATGATCTCACCGGGATGTGGCGGCCCGGGTAAGGATCAGGATGGATGGTGGAGTGAGACATGGGGATTACGTTCTGAGATGGCCCAAGTGGAGGGATACAGTTTAACGTCATGCGGGACGCGATACAGTTTAACGTCATGCGTGACGGCATACAGTTTAACATCATGCAGGACAGAATACAGTTTAACATCATGCGGGATGAGGGGTTTGGGGATTATGCTCTGAGGCGGCCCAAGGTGGTCAGGGAACCGACATGGAGAGTTCGGGACGACTGGGTGGTGGGCTTGAACCTCGTGGAGGCTTCCTATGTACCGTGCGTTAGCACAGATCAAAGTCCACATTGTTCGCTGGGATGTGGCTTACACTCTGGGGCGGCCCAAAAGAGGATGTCATGGTCAATGCGCACTCTAAGCCCATGTGAGTCATGCTCGGTGTGAGAAACAAGAGGTCGTAGGGACCAGATGATCACGTCGCGAAGGGTGCGTCCGTGAGAAGCAAAATGGTGCTTACGCGTTGAGTGGCCCAAAGAGGAAATAGGGGCTTACGCATAGTTAGAAGCCCTTGGTGCTGGGGCTTACTCCAGGGTGGAGGCCCGTGGTGTGACAAAGCACAGTGGGAAAAGGACTCCACTGGACTTGGTAGGGGGGAAGTACAGAGATGCATGGGTGAAATCATCCGCAAGAAACGCTAGGGGCTTACGCTCTGAGGCAGCCCTTCCCCCGCGGAAAAACGTCTCTCTGATAAGGAGGATCTCATTCCATGTGAGGAAGAGTCCATTCCCATGGAGATAAGTGGCGTAAAAAATGTCCGAGCTGGGGGGACCCTGCGTGCGAAGCACGGGGTCGAACTACAGTTTAACGTCTTGTGTTAAGGAAGAGGTGCTTAGCAGTTTAACGTCCTGAAGCTTGGACGAGGTGGGTTTTCTTCACACCCCTAGGGCTTACATGCCCAACGCCCTCTACCCCTTTTGGAAGGGAAGGCATCGGCAAGGCCATTGTGAAGCGGGGCATAGGGCAAACCACCGGGGGGTCCACGTTAGCGTGGCTATGCGAAGAAGCAATAGCCGTTAGCGTGAATATGCGGAGAAGCATAAGGCAAGCAACACAATGGGAAACATGGACCACGGGACTTTGAGGATACTTCGCACGAGCCTGGAAGGCCGTACGAGAAAACAACGCATGGCGTGCATGCCCGGCAGGGGAGACATCAGGTGCCGGTGCAGGGGGCAGCCAAGGGGCGTCAAGGTGAGGAGTCCTGGGCTTTGCACGCAAAAGGGAAGGTTTGCGCGCAAAACTCCGGGACAGCGCGCAATTGGAGCAAGGGAATTGTTTGCGGAGAGGGAACTATGTGTAGGGTTTTGCGCGCATGATAGGTTATTGCGCACACGAGACACGGATTGCGCGCAAGGCTGGATCCTTGGGGAGGGGGAAAATTCATGGAAGCCGGTGGATTTGTTCACAAAGGAAAACTCCAGGGAAAGGTGGCATAGAATGAGGGTTTTACCTGGAAGTCATCTTGTGCGCGGGGGGAGCCGAATTGCACGCACGGGAGTCTCTTCTTATTCCTCAACCCCAAACCGTTCGGGGTCACCTTCTATTTATAGGCGACCTCCGGTGCGGAATCCAAGCGGCGCACGAAATTCTTCGCGCCGAGCGTAGCCTGCCCGCAAACATTCGCCACGCAGAACTGGGGCGCGCAAAGATTGCGCGCCTCATCGGCTCAATTTAGCGAAACACGAAGATTCTACGCACGCAGAACAATTTTTCATGCGGATCCTCATTTATTTCGCGCACCACATCCCGAGACTCCGGATCGGGCCTCTGATTTAGAATATGACTTCGCTTCATCACTTCGAAACTTCCTCTGGGAGTTACGGTCTTTTTTCGGCGTCAACAGATGCCCCCCCTTGGAATTGGATCGATGATAGGTTGCAACGATCAGATTCCAAGGGAAACGCCGAAACTCCGAAATGCTAAGTCCCCTGATCAAGTTGCGCGCAAAATTCTAATGGGCGCGCAAAACTACAGACGTGCGCGGAATCCACTTTCCGCGCGACGCAGAACCCTAGCCTCACCTATAAAAAGGGGCACTGGGTCCCAAATCTGTACTTCCACTTTTTCTGCGCGATAAGCTTATTGCTCTCGTGCATGAAATTTCTTCTGCAGCTGCGCGTAATAATGCACTGGCAGCGCGGAATTCCATACGAAATTCGGTCGTGATCTCGTGCCTCTTCGGGCTTTTTCTCCCTCCTCGTGCCGATTGTGCGCTCATCTCCAAGATTCCTCGCAACTCATCTAGATTTCGCACAGATATCTCCGATTCTGCGCACTGCATCCTGATTTCACCCAACTCCCGAAAGATTCGAGATGGTTGTAAACCGAGTTGATGAGGGGGAAGCCGCTGCTCGTAGGACAGAAATGGCGGAAAACGAGGAGGTTTATGGCACCATGGTGATTGTCTCTAACAATCTGACCTCGTTCAACCTGCTGACTCCGGCCCAGAAGAAATATCCCTTGTCGAACTACCTCTCGCTCTGGAACTTTGTCATCCTGGAGGAGGTGCCCCTACCGGGCTTCGAAGTGGACACGCCGCGGTCTTGGATGACTCGGGAGGACGAACATCTTCGCTACAACATCACCAACAACAGCCATCCTGCCAGGGAAACTAGACATATGGACATATATGTCCTGAACCCGAGGACTAGGACCATTACCAGGGACGAGCCTGTAGTAGAGGATTCTCCGGCACTCCACGCGAGCACGTTTCGTCAAAGCATCATTGATGACGTAAAGGGCTGGCTGAAGGATTGGGACTTGCGGTCCGGGGGCAACTTCACCGGCGAATGGGCCTGGGCGTTCTGGGTTCGCCATACCTGTGACAATTTCGGGGATGATGTAACACCCCGAGATTTTATAAAAAATATTATTTTAATTTCATTAATGTCTTATGTTGTATTCTACACCAAGATTACCTTGTGCTATACGCAACACCGTATTAGCTTGCAGTATACGCAACACTATTCTTGGACCGTGTTACACACAATTTTGATAATAGTTATTCTACGCAACATTGAGTATATATATATATATATATTAAATGTATAAATGAAATATGGTTGGATTCTGTTATACGAAACAACGAAGGATTCTTTCACAACACGCAACCCTGACTTGGCTTGCATTACACGCAATCGCGACCTTCCTCGATAGCGTGTGTTGTACGCAATACCGGGTTTTAATAAACAATGTTATATTATTATAATATTGTCATGAACTAGCCGTTATGAATAGTATTAACTAAATTTTGAATTTTATAACAATATTATTCATCTTACACATTTCTAGAACATTGTATAAGAACAAAATAAATTTTTCGGGTAAAATAAGTATTTTTCAAAAAAATGCAGTTTTGCCGCCTTTTGATGGAGCACCCACTTTAAATATATTTTTGGACATGTTTATAAGTTCAATTTGACAAAATAAAATTCTTCTTTGGAATCAAGAAATAAAAATTTACTTTGGATAAATTTTTCATATTATTCTGGTAACTTTCACATTTTAATGAATAGTAAAAACACGCTATATTTTAATTAAAAACAACTTTTTTCATCGTAATATCTTATGTGGTAAAATTATAATATTGAATGGTTTTAAAGTATAAATAGAATATATTTTTACCATTTAATATAATATATGTCATTAGCATTGATTTTACCTTGAATTCGTAGGTTAAATCAATTCAATCTTTTGCAATGTTTTAAACAAAAACCCGTTTTTATTCGACAACGGGATTAATTTTAATTTAATTTCTGCAACTTCTGTGTATGGAATTTTAAAAAATGGATTCCATATTTGGAATCAGTGGGTCCAAATTATGTTAATAAGCTACTTTTTATTTTTGGGAATTATGAATAGTAACTACGGTAAATTTTATTTACCATAGTTAAAGGTAAATCGGGTAATTAAGGGTAAATATAATATTTTAAAATTACCCTAACAAATGTCAAAATCCTATTGGATGACTAAAAGTCGACCCATATCACCTAAGGGTCGGATTAGAATCATTTAATGAGCATTTGTCTATGAAAATAACTTAATTATTATTAAAACCAAAGAAAGTGACAACATGTCACTCTCTTAAATTTTATAAGTATATTAATTTTAATTTAGTGATAAACTTCATGAAACTTCGAACATGAATAGTCTACAGAAATCTAATGAAATTATCTACATCATATAAATTTATTTATAATTTTTAGGGATTAAATAATTATCATTAATTATGACACAATAGTGATGCAGGAATTGTTTATCTAGTGAAAAATCAAGAATAATGTTTTGTTTAAACTAATAGTGACCATAAAATGCACAAATACCTAACAAAAACTTATTGTACATGTAAATGTAAACCATAAGCATCCAATGGTCGAATATTTGACCATTTTAAGCCTTATAAAAGCGATTATGACACTTATATTATTTTATTTTAAATGATGCCAAAGTTGTCACCTTCATAATTTAATAAATATAAAAATTTAAATATTGTGATTTTAAGATGATAAATTCGAGTAAAAGTATTATTGTGAAAGGTAATATATTTATCTTCATCATAGAATTTTATTTTAAATTTTTATACAACAAATAAGTATAATAAATAATTATACAAAAATGATGTAGTAATTATTTTATTAAGAGATAAACCAAATAAATGGTTTTAAAAATAATAAAATAAATATTATATGAACTATTTAATGTGATACACTAATTTTATAGATACATATGACCTTTTATTAATATATTAAAGATTTTAGTTCGAACATATCTTCTGTATATATTTTATTTAAATTCAAATAAATGAATAGTGTCAAAATTGACACTATTGTTATTTTACAAAAATAACATATTATAAAATTGTTTAAAAATCACAAAAATATTTAAAAAATATAAATTTATATTTATATAGTCTATAATGTTATAAAGTAAACAATTATTGAAAATTCACAACAAATAAGTAATTATTTGTTATAATTTAAAATTTAGAATTTTATTACCACAAATAAACTTAAATAGATTAAATAAGGATAAATCAAAATGATAAGGTTTAAAATAAGATCCAAACATGTCTAAATTTGATTGGTTGATGATATTACAACCCTATCTCATCTAATCTTCGAATATGAGTCATTTTTGGAGGTTTTTAAGTGGGGTTAGATTTATTATAAATTAATATTTTTAAGAATTCCTAAGGTGCCCCTCTCCTCCCTTATAAAAGGGCACCTCCTCCCCCTCCTCCTCACACCAAATTGAGAACTCAATCTCGGCCAACCCCTGCCAAAATCCCTTATCCACTTCGCTAGAATAGTCCTAGAGGTCCTGGTCTTCTTCAAAGACCAATCTTAGTTCCCTAAGTGAAGGATTCAAAGAAGCGTTCCAAAGAAGAGGTAATATCCATTACTGATCTTTTCAATTTCTTTCTTCTTAAACTTATTCTTCTTTAGTTGTTTCATGATAAAGTAATAACATCAGTATTACTTACATACTGATATGTTATTATAAATATGAAACAACTCTAATTAACCTTCTATCCATCCTACGGAAAAAGGAAATCACCGCGCGTGCGTACGTACGGAATACCGTCTCCACGCCGTGGTGTAATATGTTTTTCCACCAACACCTTACATGGATGGGTATTATGGTGTAACGAATAACTATACATAGTTATTATAACATCATAATGATTCTGATATATTGTATCATCCACTCCAATTCAATTCAATAATTATGGAAATGATATCATGGCTCGTGCGTACGTACGGACTACCGTCTCCATGAACGGTGTTTTTCATTTTATTTATCTACCTATTATATATATATATACTGAATATATATGATATATAAATCATATTATATATTCTGGAAGTGAGTAAATCATGATATAAGTAATAATGATGTCAAGAACAACAAGTCAAAACACCTACGATAAATGAAACGATTTTACCCAAAACGCTTCTTTAACATGGAATTTACAAAAGAACGGGTAATATAAAGTCATATGTGAACCATATATGATATAATAACAATTAATATGATTCTGGAATAAGTCAATAACATTATTTAAACCATTATACAGGAGCTTCGGACACATACAAAGCAAATCGGACCTAAGGTAAGGGATAAATTTTCAATCTCATTTTTATTCGATATTGCTTATACATAAGTATTTACTGGGGTTACGTTTATCATCCATGACCATGTTTTCTAAAAATGTTTTTATAAAATGTTTACAATTCTTCCATGAATGTTTAAAGTCATTTTTACCCTTTATTGACTTTTTACCACATTGTATGAATGAAATCTTTCCTTTGGTTACCATATAAGGTACTTTTTGACTTTTCTGACAAAAGTACGAGGAGAATGTTATTTTTAACTTATACGGCTTGAAAAGATTTTTATGGTTTCATAACACCTCATTTTCAAGAAGTTCCTATACAAGATTGCATGATTATTTTCAACAAAACCCTTATCTTTTAAAATTGCATGGAATTTTGTGAAAAGAAAATGATTTTAAAGAAGAAAGGATATTTTCCTCAAGAATTCATTTCAAGTGTTTTTCTCAAAACTATTTTCCATCTAAGATGACATTATTTGATATGTATGTTTCAAGTAAAATTTCTCTATGATTTAAATGGTATCAATTTTCTTATGATATCAATTGTTTATGGATTATGATGACATGATGTTTAAGAATCCCATTTTATTACATGGGTTATGCAATGATGTATGATTTATGATTTTGTGGAACACATAAGAATGGTTTCATTATGAGATGGGTGGGACCTATATCTCCCTCCAATGCATTGGGTAAAGATTTTATATCTCATGAGATAGACATGGCTGAAATGGTAGGTTATACTGGTTCAGTGAAACAGGAATGAAACGAGGGTTACTCGATTCAGAAAGGGACTTTGTCCACTAAGATAGTCTTGGCAATGAGTCATGAATAACAAGAAATGATTCTCTATGATTATGTGTGTATGCCACAAAGTTTCATGTTTTAAGTTATGATTATTGTGATTACATTTCACTGGCATGATTTATCCCATGTTATGAAATTATTCTCTCTTTTGCAGGTTATGATTTCCAGAATGTTATGTTCTTATGAATATGATGTGATTGATATTTCTTTTGTTTACCCTTACTGAGCATTTGAGCTCACCCTTTTATGTTTTCTTTTCCCCAGGATATAAAGAAAGGTTTTAGGTAAAAAAAGGAAGATCTTTATGGGAGATATTGAAGATCTTTCACCACGATTAGAAGATTATGTTCTGAGTTTCCAAAGACACTAAACTATTACGATCCTTGTGTGTGTGTGTTTTGTTATGTACTAAGTATTCTGCAAAAGTAATGTAATTTCCATGTACGATAAGCTTCGGGTCTCTACAGTTGGTATCAGAGGAAAGGTTTAGTCAACCTTTGGAAACTAGGATGCGAAAACGTTAGTGAGATCCCTAGAGATATTTATAAGGTATGTCTAGGGATGCCCCTAAAGATAAGTATACGTATAGGATATAGTCCTAGAACTATGGTACCGATATTAGATTAAACCAAAGATGTTAGATATTTAAGTTACACCCCCTTTATTATGATTTTTTCCTCTCACACTATTCTTTTTGGGTTTTAGAAAATGGCTGGAAACAAGGTGATTCACGATAATGGAGGATATGATGGAAAATGGAATGATATTCTTCATGAGCAACCAAATGAAATGGGATTTGGAAGTCCAAACATCATTATTATGCCGAATCAGCAATCTCATAATATGATCAATAAAGTAAAATTTGGTAAGTTTCCTGACTCGGCTAATAAGAGAAATATGGAGTTTCATGATGATCATAGAGGAAAGAAAGTTCAATTTCCCCTATGTAAATCATGTGGGAAGAGGCATCAAGGAGAATGTTTCAAAGGAACTGGAAGATGATTTGGGTGTGGAAAAGAAGGACACAAAGCCAGTAAGTGCAAAGGAAAAGGTTCAGTTAACACCAGCGATGAGGATAATGGCATTGCTACGACTTCAACAATGGTTAAATGTTTTAAATGTGGAATGTATGGGCATTATGCAAACAAATGCCCTAAGGGAAAGTCTCATGAAGATAATCAGTATGGTCGTATAGGAAGTATATATGTGGATGATGATGAAGAGACTACAAATGATATGTGAGATGAAAGAATTGTTGAAGTTCGGTCAATGGTTTAAAAATGTAGTGGAATGATTACATGTTTATCATGTGTAATGTTGTATAAGTAATCTCATGGTACTATGGAATAAAGAGACATGTAAGGATTGTTACATTGTTGTCTGATTAATGTTACCAGTATCCATGAAAGGTTATTCAGATATTTTTGGAATGTAGATAATATGCGCATAATGAAGGGATAAGGAAAAAAATGAAATGTTTGACAGTATTCATGAGCTCATGATTGATATAAGGACTAAGTGATATCATGGTTTGAGTGTGTAGAATTTTGAGGATTTTTGTATGTGGAAAGAGTTAAATTTTAATAGAACTCATGTTTTCAATAAGGTTCAATGGGTATTCAAGAGAGTACAAGATTAAGGCCTTTGAATGTTTGGAATGTGACCAACCAGATATATATTATGATATATGGGGATCAACGATGGTATTAAATATCTGGTAATCGTTTTCACTATGTTATGAGAGTGGACTACAATATTATGGATAAGCCTAAATATTAGAATGGATTATGTTGGACATAAGTTAGTATTGTTTAAGGATATACGTTCTTTTTTCGATATTATTGAAGGGATGTTATAGTAATGTAGTTTTAGAAAAAGGACAACCTGCAGGACGGGCGACAGCCCATCGCTTCGGACAAGGCTGTGGGAATCGAACCCACAACCGAAGTGCGACTGGCCTTTATCGCCTACCACTGACCTACAGGAAGTCCCTGTTTAGTAGAAACTAGTGTTATTATATTAAGCAGTATGATATATGAAGTATAAGCCCATTTTAGGAACCATATATGATTAATCCCACTATAGATCGACTTATGTATATAAATTTTGCTAACCTTTTGATACAGATGGAATGACCCGTCATTCTATCACATGATCTGCTAACACTTCAAAAATAACAAATTCAACTTCATTTATTTAAGAGATGAAGTGGAAATTGTTCAAGGCATGAACAACAGTGAGATTGTACCAAAATAAAGAAAGTATTTATTCTAATTCAAATTTTCAACTTTAGGGAAATGATCTTGAAAACCAAAAATGTTGTCCTAGTGGTCTTATACCTGATGAATTGGATGGTACCTTAGATCGTCACAAATTTATGGATTTGTGATTGTTGGCTTTTCCATAGCCATGTTCTCTACCACTCTCCATCAGAACATGATGGTTAGATTTTTCTTCCATATCCATATTTTCAGTTATGTGGAAACCCAGTGATTAGTTTATTTGGGTAACCGTTACGTTTCATACTTTCATTTTTAAAGATTGGTTTTGGTATTCCTTTTTACGATGTGGGTTTCTATTAAAGAAACTTTCAAATAGTAAACCATTTATAACCCCGACGAATTTCGAGGGCGAAATTCATTTTAAGGGGAGTAGAATGTAACACCCCGAGATTTTATGAAAAATATTATTTTAATTTCATTAATGTCTTATGTTGTATTCTACACCAAGATTACCTTGTGCTATACGCAACACCGTATTAGCTTGCAGTATACGCAACACTATTCTTGGACCGTGTTACACACAATTTTGATAATAGTTATTCTACGCAACATTGAGTATATATATATATATATTAAATGTATAAATGAAATATGGTTGGATTCTGTTATACGAAACAACGAAGGATTCTTTCACAACACGCAACCCTGACTTGGCTTGCATTACACGCAATCACGACCTTCCTCGATAGCGTGTGTTGTACGCAATACCGGGTTTTAATAAACAATGTTATATTATTATAATATTGTCATGAACTAGCCGTTATGAATAGTATTAACTAAATTTTGAATTTTATAACAATATTATTCATCTTACACATTTCTAGAACATGGTATAAGAACAAAATAAATTTTTCGGGTAAAATAAGTATTTTTCAAAAAAATGCAGTTTTGCCTCCTTTTGATGGCGCACCCACTTTAAATATATTTTTGGACATGTTTATAAGTTAAATTTGACAAAATAAAATTCTTCTTTGGAATCATGAAATAAAAATTTACTTTGGATAAATTTTTCATATTATTCTGGTAACTTTCACATTTTAATGAATAGTAAAAACACGCTATATTTTAATTAAAAACAACTTTTTTCATCGAAATATCTTATGTAGTTAAATTATAATATTGAATGGTTTTAAAGTATAAATAGAATATATTTTTACCATTTAATATAATGTATGTCATTAGCATTGATTTTACCTTGAATTCGTAGGTTAAATCAATTCAATCTTTTGCAATGTTTTAAACATAAACCCGTTTTTATTCGACAACGGGATTAATTTTAATTTAATTTCTGCAACTTCTGTGTATGGAATTTTAAAAAATGGATTCCATATTTGGAATCAGTGGGTCCAAATTATGTTAATAAGCTACTTTTTATTTTTGGGAATTATGAATAGTAACTACGGTAAATTTTATTTACCATAGTTAAAGGTAAATCGGTTAATTAAGGGTAAATATAATATTTTAAAATTACCCTAACAAATGTCAAAATCCTATTGGATGACTAAAAGTCGACCCATATCACCTAAGGGTCGGATTAGAATCATTTAATGAGCATTTGTCCATGAAAATAACTTAATTATTATTAAAACCAAAGAAAGTGACAACATGTCACTCTCTTAAATTTTATAAGTATATTAATTTTAATTTAGTGATAAACTTCATGAAACTTAGAACATGAATAGTCTACAGAAAGCTAATGAAATTATCTACATCATATAAATTTATTTATAATTTTTAGGGATTAAATAATTATCATTAATTATGACACAATAGTGATGCAGGAATTGTTTATCTAGTGAAAAATCAAGAATAATGTTTTTTTTAAACTAATAGTGACCATAAAATGCACAAATACCTAACCAAACTTATTGTAAATGTAAATGTCAACCATAATCATCCAATGGTCGAATAGTTGACCATTTGGAGCCTTATAAAAGCGATTATGACACTTATATTATTTTATTTTAAATGATGCCAAAGTTGTCACCTTCATAATTTAATAAATATAACAATTTAAATATTGTGATTTTAAGATGATAAATTCGAGTAAAAGTATTATTATGAAAGGTAATATATTTATCTTCATCATAGAATTTTATTTTAAATTTTTATACAACAAATAAGTATAATAAATAATTATACAAAAATGATGTAGTAATTATTTTATTAACAGATAAACCAAATAAATGGTTTTAAAAATAATAAAATAAATATTATATGAACTATTTAATGTGATACACTAATTTTATATATACATATGACCTTTTATTAATATATTAAAGCTTTTAGTTCGAACATATATTCTGTATATATTTTATTTAAATTCAAATAAATGAATAGTGTCAAAATTGACACTATTGTTATTTTACAAAAATAACATATTATAAAATTGTTTAAAAATCACAAAAATATTTAAAAATTATAAATTTATATTTATATGGTCTATAATGTTATAAAGTAAACAATTATGGAAAATTCACAACAAATAAGTAATTATTTGTTATAATTTAAAATTTAGAATTTTATTACCACAAATAAACTTAAATAGATTAAATAAGGATAAATCAAAATGATAAGGTTTAAAATAAGATCCAAACATGTCTAAATTTGATTGGTTGATGATATTACAACCCTATATCATATAATCTTCGAATATGAGTCATTTTTGGAGGTTTTTAAGTGGGGTTAGATTTATTATAAATCAATATTTTTAAGAATTCCTAAGGTGCCCCTCTCCTCCCTTATAAAAGGGCACCTCCTCCCCCTCCTCCTCACACAAAATTGAGAACTCAAGCTCGGCCAACCCCTGCCAAAATCCCTTCTCCACTTCCCTAGAATAGTCCTAGAGGTCCTGGTCTTCTTCAAAGACCAATCTTAGTTCCCTAAGTGAAGGATTCAAAGAAGCGTTCCAAAGTAGAGGTAATATCCATTACCGATCTTTTCAATTTCTTTCTTCTTCAACTTCTTCTTCTTTAGTTGTTTCATGATAAAGTAATAACATCAGTATTACTTACATACTGATATGTTATTATAAATATGAAACAACTCTAATTAACCTTCTATCCATCCTACGGAAAAAGGAAATCACCGCGCGTGCGTACGTACGGAATACCGTCTCCACGCCGTGGTGTAATCTGTTTTTTCCACCAACACCTTACATGGATGGGTATTATGGTGTAAAGAATAACTATAAATAGTTATTATAACATCATAATGATTCTGATATATTGTATCATCCACTCCAATTCAATTCAATAATTATGGAAATGATATCATGGCTCGTGCGTACGTACGGACTACCGTCTCCATGAACGGTGTTTTTCATTTTATTTATTTACCTATTATATATATATATACTGAATATATATGATATATAAATCATATTTTATATTCTGGAAGTGAGTAAATCATGATATATGTAATAATTATGTCAATAACAACAAGTCAAAACACCTACGATAAATGAAACGATTTTACCCAAAACGCTTCTTTAACATGGAATTTACAAAAGAACGGGTAATATAAAGTCATATGTGAACCATATATGATATAATATAACAATTAATATGATTCTGGAATAAGTCAATAACATTATTTAAACAATTATACAGGAGCTTCGGACACATACAAAGCAAATCGGACCTAAGGTAAGGGATAAATTTTCAATCTCATTTTTATTCGAGATTGCTTATACGTAAGTATTTACTGGGTTTACGTTTATCATCCATGACCATGTTTTCTAAAAATGTTTTTATAAAATGTTTACAATTCTTCCATGAATTTTTAAAGTCATTTTTACCCTTTATTGACTTTTTACACATTGTATGAATGAAATCTTTCCTTTGGTTACCATATAAGGTACTTTTTGAATTTTCTGACAAAAGTACGAGGAGAATGTTATTTTTAACTTATACGGCTTGAAAGGATTTTTATGGTTTCATAACACCTCATTTTCAAGAAGTTCCTCTACAAGATTGCATGATTATTTTCAACAATACCCTTATCTTTTAAAATTGCATGGAATTTTGTGAAAAGAAAATGATTTTAAAGAAGAAAGGATATTTTCCTCAAGAATTCATTTCAAGTGTTTTTCTCAAAACTATTTTCCATCTAAGATGACATTATTTGATATGTATGTTTCAAGTAAAATTTCTCTATGATTTAAATGGTATCAATTTTCTTATGATATCAATTGTTTATGGATTATGATGACATGATGTTTAAGAATCCCATTTTATTACATGGGTTATGCAATGATGTATGATTTATGATTTTGTGGCACACATAAGAATGGTTTCATAATGAGATGGGTGGGACCTATATCTCCCTCCAATGCATTGGGTAAATATTTTATATCTCATGAGATAGACATGGCTGAAATGGTAGGTTATACCGGTTCAGTGAAACAGGACTGAAACGAGGGTTACTCGATTCAGAAAGGGACTTTGTCCACTAAGATAGTCTTGGCAAAGAGTCATGACTAACAAGAAATGATTCTCTATGATTATGTGTGTATGCCACAAAGTTTCATGTTTTATGTTATGATTATTGTGATTACATTTCACTGCCATGATTTATCCCATGTTATGAAATTATGCTCTCTTTTGCAGGTTATGATTTCCAAAATGTTATGTTCTTATGAATATGATGTGATTGATATTTCTTTTGTTTACCCTTACTGAGAATTTGAGCTCACCCTTTTATGTTTTCTTTTCCCCAGGATATAAAGAAAGGTTTTAGGTAAAAAAAGGGAAGAACTTTATGGGAGATATTGAAGATCTTTCACCACGATTAGAAGATTACCTTCCGAGTTTCCAAAGACACTAAACTATTACGATCCTTGTGTGTGTGTGTGTTTTGTTATGTACTAAGTATTCCTCAAAAGTAATGTAATGTCCATGTACGATAAGCTTCGGGTCTCTACAGATGAACTGCGGTATATCGGCCTGTTCGAGGCAGTATGGACATCGCAGTTCCATTTCCACCGCCAGCCTAAACTCGGACCGGAGCTATTCACCCGGTGGTCTCCTGACACCAACACGTTCCACCTTCATCATGGGGAAGTCGGCATCAGTATCTGGGACGTTCACTGCATCGGAGGTATCCCACTGGAGGGTTTCCAATACGACAAGTTCGTTCCTCCAAAGAACACCTGGGGAGATAGGTCGCAGACCCCTATGCTGATGTGGCACCTGCTGGAGCTACTCAAAGAGAGGCTGGGGGTCAAGGACATCCTGAAGGACATCATCTACAAGGGCTGGTTCAGCCTGTTCCTTAAGAAAGATCCCTCCATCATGATGCCAGGATGGGGCAAACGGTGCCCAACCGCGACTCAGAGGAGCAAGGAAGGGTCATACTGGAAGACCGTGGAGGCAGGGCAATACCAATCATGGGGCTACCGCGTCATTGAGGCCCGAGACCCGAACATCCGATATGCCGGGTTCCTTTCTGCCTTCCTAAGAGGATGGCTCCTGCCGGTGCGGAAGGCGAGTATGGGCGTTCGTCAAGCGACTTTGGTGATGGCAGGCTCTATGGCTGCCAACAAACGGTTCAACTTGGGCGTCCCCAAGCTGGCCAAGCTGTATACCATCCTGGGGTGCATCTCACGAGGGGGGTCACCTCAGAGAGTATGTGGCCCCTTCTAGATCATTCATGGCTGGGTGGCGGCTCATCTCGGCGGATATACATTCCCAAACGTCGTCCGTCCTCTGGGAAATGGCCTGCGACCGTCCTTACTAAACATCGCAGGGGTGGCGCCATTGACGCTCAATGTGGAGGGCATGAGGATATGCATTGGAAACCATGGAAACTTCAACTTCATCCCGTTCCCCACCCCATTTGGCCAACTGGTGGACAACGGGCGAGGCTCTCTGGAACAGCAGGAATACTTCCAGAGCATTCGGGGCGGGGTACTTGTTGCTCGGATTGACGGGAAGGTGATCTGTGAGCCTTATGTGTCGTCCCGATTCTCCAAGAAGTCGGGTGCCTCCAACGAATGCCGAATAAAGTATTAACGGCTGTCTGGCAGGAGAAGAATCCCTGCATCCTATTCCAGATGTGGTTGATGTTTACCACTTTCGGCTCTGGCGATGTCGTTACCCTTCCCCCCACTGGGGTCGATGCCAGCCTAGAAACCAAATACACCGAACACTAGACCATTGCGTACTCTGAGGGGCTATTACGCAAGTGCGTCCGGCAACTTGAGGTTACTCTCGTGGAAACCGGGTGACGGGAAAGAAGGAATGGTGCCGTCAGAAGGGGAGGACCAAGGGCGCGTCAGGCAGCGAGTCCTGCGCAGGCCAGGACTTCGGAAATGGGAACATCACATGGTGTTTCCACGTCCTCGTTACCCGAAGGGGGTCACATGAGGCGTCCAGGGAACTGCCCGGGAAGCAGATATGATATCTGCTCGAACCTCCCCAAGACGCAATTCTCCCGGCACTATGGTCGGCCTAGATGACCCTGCAGCAATATCTGAGCGTCGAATCCATCTGGAAGAAGATAATGTAAAACAGGATCCAACTACCAGAGGTCGGGCTCATTCGAATTTCTGACCGAGTAAACTTCCATCGACAGCATGCTTATCTGATAGCCATGGATGTATACGCACACCAACGGGGGCAGCGTGCGGAGCCAACTTTATTAGTGAAAGTGATGCTCGACCAAGAGCATGATCCGGAAGCGATGTCGCCGGGAGAAGGCGACAGTGACGAGGAGCCGGAGGGGGAGGAGGAAACCGGAGAGGACGAAGGCGAGGGAGAAGACGAAGAAGGGGAGCCCGAAGGTGAGGGGTCACAAGGGGCGACCTACCAAGGGAGTCTCCGAGAGAGCGGCGAGATTTCCGACTCTGATCTCGACATAACCGAGATTCTCGAGGTTTGTCTATGTCTTCATTTGTCTCCCTCATTCATCCATTCTCCATTCCAACTTCTGACTCACTTTCCCATCCTACTCAGGAGCAGTTGAGCGTTGGACGGGTGTCCCCACCAGAGGATGGAGGAGAGGAACCAGTGGGGCATGATGGGGATCCGACACCCATCATTGAATTATCAAGCACCATGGGGTCTCCCCTTACGGTGGCTCCTACAGTGACCAAAACACTGGGGACCGACGCTCAGGATTCCTGTAAGTCTCACGCATCACTACTGGTTCTTGGTGTCAAAAGACTCTGTCTGACTAGCGTATGCCCTGCGTAGTGATCTCAACACTGGAGGCACGTCAGGATGCGGAGCCCGGGCCATCCGCGAGTGGACCAGCAGCGGACATACCACCTCGCTCGGAACATCCTCTCTGAACTGAGTCGGACCCGACAATTGATGAACAGGGGGCGACGGACATCATCGGAAATGTTCCTGAAATGAGGTCGGAAGCTGGTGGAGGAATCATTGCTGCTGGGGCGAGAGAAGGTCACCCAGACGTTGAAGATTCTATTTCCCACGAAGACATCCCTGGGGCGGATCCTGAAGCTGATTTTCTGGCGGCCTTACCCATATACCGACTTGCTGACCCTGAGGATATTGATGACTCAGACTTAGAGGCAGCCGAGGAGAGCCGGATGACACGACGCAAAGGGTGGAGGTGTATCCAGCGCTTCCTCAGGCAGCCCTAGTCAGATTGGCTGAGGCAGATGAGATCACTCTAGACCTGGCTGCGCTTCCTGTGCACCGGAGGGGCTGACGCTCAGTGCCTTCATCTGACGGTCCGTGATTACATGGCCGAGAAGATACGCGAGAGCAGCCGGCGCACCGAGATTTCCCAGTGCCGGGAAGCATCGGTGATTGCTCAAGCGCTATTGAGGGCAGAGTAGGAAGTCTGACACCTCGAAGGGTAGGCGGAAGATAAGGAGGCCTTCATCGCAACATGCTCTATGCTCGTGGAACAACTGACGGCCCAGCTGGCTGATGCGCATGAACAACTGGTGGAGGTGAGTCACCAGATGACCGTACTCCAAACTGAGTGGGTGCAGGAACAAGCATGGGCTGGAGAGCTGCGTTCTATGGTGGCTGACGAGGAGAGAGTCTTCAAAGAGCGTGAAGCGGTCCTGGAGGCTACCAGCCGAAGGGTAGCAGTGCTGGAAAGATCGCTTCAGCACGCTGACCCCTAAGGGCTTTGTTTTTTCCATATCATAAACTTCTTGCTTTTACTGCTCATCGTCTCAATCCAATATATGGCCAAATTCACTCATTTGTACCCTTGGTTTAATGCGCTCAACCATTGATTCAAAACAAATAACAACTCATCCCTAGGCTCCTGTGGGTCGTGCCCAATGCAAGAAGCATAAGATGCTCGTACCATCATTTCGTTCAACTGTGGCTCATTGACCAAGCATCAGGCGTCCAAAATTGGGCCTGGACTTCTGAGGAGACCCCAGGCCGATTGATGTTTAGACTCCCCAATGTGCTTTAACACACAAGCGGGGAAATGTCGGGGGCATTGAAATCCATACAAATGCAGGGGGATGGAGAGGAAGGGTGAATCACACTGCCCAAATTCGGAACCCAATGGGGTGCAACCATGTAGGAGAACTGTCAACCATGGTGGAAACACAGCATCCATATCATGTTGGCATGGAATGGGGGGAAATAAAAGAGGGCTGACCGCTTACCATGTTCGCAACACGGGTCCTAACTCAAATACCGTTGGTCAGTTTTCCGGAACGTTGTCCAAGGACAATTGGCGGACCATTGGTTTGTCATCCATACAGTTAGGGGGTCCCGTCAAACATGACCAGTCCTCCGGAACGTTGGCCCATGACAGTAGGCAGACCATATGTCGAGAATCCATACTCTTAGGGGGTCCTGTCAAACATGACATGTCCTCCGGAACGTTGGCCCAGGACAGTAGGCGGATCATAGGTCGAGCATCCATACTGTTAAGGGGTACCATCAAACATGAAAGGAAATGAGGATCCGAATAAGGGGGGATGAAAAGCGTGGAAGGTGGAGTGGTGTTTTGTTCAAGCAGAGTCCAACACTCCCGAAATTGTGCCACCATGGTGAAGGCGCATTAGGCGGACATACCGACTTGATTACGGGTCGTCCCAATTTCTAGGTAGGGCCTCTTTGGCGAGAGAACTGCAGCTTCCCATTATTATCATGGGGCATCCCGAAACTACTCGGGGTAGATGTCTTGATTACACCACTCCCCATTAAGTCGGGTCGAGGGGCCGACAATAAGGAAGGACGGGGTTCATTAATCCCTGGGGCTGGACCCAAGACGAAATGTCTATGTGGTCCTACGTATCTCATTAGGATGAGAATCAAGCCAAACGTAGTTCTTGGAACACAGTTTAACGTCATGTTGGATGGAATACAGTTTAACGTCATGCGGGACGGAATATAGTTTAATGTCATGCGGGACGAAATACAGTTTAACATCATGCAGGACAGAATATAGTTTAACCTCATGCGGGACAGAATACAGTTTAACGTCAGGTGGGAAAGAATACAGATCTTAGTTTTAGGTCTTAGAGCTCCGACCGAGAGGATCTTAGTTTTAGGTCTTAGAGCTCGGACCATGAGGATCTTAGTTTTAGGTCTTAGAGCTCCGACCAAGAGGATCTTAGTTTTAGGTCTTAGAGCTCGGACCATGAGGATATTAGTTTTAGGTCTTAGAGATCGGACCATGAGGATCTTAGTTTTATGTATTAGAGCTCAGACCATGAGGATCTTAGTTTTAGGTCTTAGAGCTCGGACCATGAGGATCTTATTTTTATGTCTTAGAGCTCAGACCATGAGGATCTTAGTTTTAGGTCTTAGAACTCGGACCAAAGGGAAAGGGGAGAAACAGACACATGGAAAGGCTGTTACAAAACCCGATGTGAATGAGGACCTACGACCTACTTACCATGTGCTCTCCGGGGAAATTCTCGAGTCGAGGGACCGAACACGAAGGTAGGCTGGCTGGGCCCACAGGGAAGTGCCCCAGGCGCTCCTATATATCTCATAAAGATGAGAATCAAGCCATACGAAGTTCTGAAAGGTGACATGGTAAGATACCAGTGCCAAGGGAAAAGGGGAGTGCAGGCATGGCCCCGGCACTAAAAGAAGCGGAATTTGCTAAATCTTGTTTGTCCTTTAAGGTGAGTGGTTATTTTTGTGAAGCGACAGACCTAGAGTAGTAGGCCATTGTGTGGCCACAAGCATCAAGCCATGATAGGCGTTGAAAAATGGCATGGCATAAGACCAACACCCAACGTGATGTCCTTTACAACGAGGCCATCACAATGCAGTGACCTTTTTCATCTTGCGGCCAGGACGATAATGTCACATTTTAGGGTCGTGTGATAGGACCAGCAACATAGTTTAAAGTCATATGGTTTGGACCAACAACAAAGTTTAAGGTCGTATGGTTTGGACCAACAAAACAGTTTAAGGTCATATGGTTTGGACCAACAACACAGTTTAAGGTCGTGTGGTTTGGACTGACAACAATGTTTAAGGTCGTATGGTTTGGACCATCTGAGAGAGGAGCCTCGGGCCAAAGGGGCCTACGAGGGTTCAACAATCAGGGAGGGGCATGAGATGCTAGATCCCAACTATGTTGGGCCTGAAACGCAATGTCTGGGCAACTCCTCACTCCCCAATGGGATGAGGGTCAAGCTGTATGCAACCCGTAAAGAAGAGACCCAAGCACATACTCTAGCGCTCAGATCGCAGGAGCCCCGAGAGACACCGTTACACAGCTCAGTCTGTCTGATGTGCGGGGGTGTATTGAGGGTTAGTACAATCAGTGTCGAGATTCCACCTTGACACAGTGGGGCAGAACATGACATGAACCATTCCACCAACATTCAGGGCCTGGGGAAGCCGGCGTGACGACTGAGGATTACTGCTGACCATGTTCGCAACGCAACATCCTGTCGTGTTAGCCACGGGGACAAACAAATGAGCATCAACCGTTGACCATGTTTGCAACGCGGGATTTGTATCAATTTGTTGTCTGAAACCCTTGGAGGTGTTGGCCCATGATAGTAGGAGAGCCCTTGGGCATTGTATTTGGGCTGTTCTTGGGGGTCCCTCCGGGTGTGAAGGATGGCGGGGGCCCGAATGATGGGGAACACGAAGCATGGAAAGTGGATAGAACTTGCCTAAGTAAAATCTGGAACTCCAAGTTATGGACCAGAGTGCCTTGAGCACATCAGCAGACCACTGGAAAGGGTCAGAGGGCTCAGTCCGAGAGCGGCCAAAAGATGGCGGATCCCTGGGCAAAAGAGGGAGCGTAATGACAAACACTATAGGAACCAGGAGATCGTGGGATCTTTTAAGAGATGGGGCTGGACCTGACATCTAAGTGTTCAGGCAGTCCTACGTATCCCATAAGGATGGGAATCAAGTCACACTTAGTTCTTGAAAGCGTGCGTCTTTAAATGCCATTGGACATAGGAGGGCTAACCCTGAGGACAAGGTGTGTGTGGTGCAGCTATTGCAAACCCGACGTGAAGGGGGACATAATCTCACACCGCGCCACGCGATCCTGTGGTCGAGGACCCAAAGGTGAAAGATACGTGATAGCGGACCTCAAGCTGGACCCAAGGACGAATGGTTTGGGCATTCATACGTATCTCATTAAGATGGGAATCAAGCTAGACGTAGTTCTAGCAATACAGTTTAACATCTTGTAGGACGAAATATGGATCATAGTTTTAGGTCTTAGAGATCGGACCGAGAAGAGGGCAGAACCAAAATAGGATCTTAGTTTTAGGTCTTAGAGCTCGGACCATGGATCCAAGATGTAGGGCAGAGTGTAGTTTAAGGTCGTGCTAGACCATACAGTTTAAGGTCATGCAGGACCATTAGGAAAAATATGGATCTTAGTTTTAGGTCTTAGAGCACGGACCAAGAGGATCTTAGTTTTAGGTCTTAGAGCTCGGACCAAGAGGATATTAGTTTTAGGTCTTAGAACTCGGACCAAGGCACAGTTAGGGTCATGCGGGACCATACAGTTTAAGGTCATGCAGGACCATACTGGTTAGGCAAAGTACTTCTTGAGGAACCTGGCGTTGGTGGGATGAGTGATATGCTCACCATCCATAGTCACTAGGGAATACGCGCTATTGGGATAGACCTTTTGGACAATAAAAGGTCCCTCCCACTTGGGCTCCAACTTGGGTGGTTTCCTGCCGGGAATCATTGGTGCTCTGAGAGCCAACACCAAGTCACCCTGCAGGAAGGAGCGAAGTAGAACCTTCTTATCGAAAGCTCGAGCCATCCTGCTCTAATGCCTTTCCATGTTATGTAAAGCGCGAAGCCTAATTTCGTCCAACGCTTCCAATTCGGCTAGATGGATCTCGACAAATCTATCTGGTGCTTGCTGGTCGTAGACCGCCGTGCACAATGAGGGAAGCTGGACCATGATGGGAAGGACGACCTCAGCTCCGTATACCAGGGAATATGGAGTCACCATGGTGGAATTGCGAGTCTTCATCCTATAAGCCCAGAGGGCATTGGAGAGCTTTTCCGGCCAACTTTTACTGTTCTGACCAACCATTGTTTGCATAATGTTAGAGAGGGTTTTGTTAAACGCCTCAATCTGTCCATTCGTCTGTGCATGATAGCTGGAGGTGTGGTTACTTGGCGTACAATCTCTTCAGCTCGGCCGCTTGGAAGTTGGTTCTGTTATCCGTGAGGATAGCATGAGGTATTCCAAACCGGTGAATGATATTGGAGCTCACGAAGTCGGCAATAGAACCATCCTTGACTTCCCTAAGTGGGGCTTCCTCTGCCCACTTTGAGACGAAATCCTTGGCAGTTAAGATGAACCGGCACTGGCGGGCCATCGCCAGCAGGTAAGGCCCTACGACATCTAACCCCCAGACTGCAAAGGGCCAAGAATAATGAGTAGTATGGATAGGCTCCGGTGGCCGATGCACAAAGTTAGCATGAACTTGGCACGCGTGAAACCTCTTGGTGTACGCGATGCAGTCATGGATCATGGAGGTCCAAAAGTATCCCATTCTCCGAATATACTGGGACAACTTTGACCCGGCCTGGTGGGAGCCACATGAACCAGCGTGCACTTCCTGCATGACCTGTGGGATCTCAACTCCTTGAAGACAATAGAGGAGAACACAGTCAATCCTGCGCCTGTAAAGGAGCTGCTCACGACTGGGACTGCTTTGAAGGGTGAATTGCGGCGCGCGGCGCCGGATTCGTTCCTGCTATGCTCGGTCCATCAGAAGATTTATGTGCCGGAGATATTCAACCAAGGGTGTCCTCCAGTCAGTAACTGTCTCGATCACCATGCCTGAAGCCCCGGGGGGTCCTGACGCGGGGGCACCAGCGGTGAGATGGTTCACTTACGGGCCACGATCGCCCTCCGGGATAACATGAGCAATGACTCTTCGGTGCGCCACATGGATGATTAGGTCATCTTGTTTGGGCTCCACGAGTGATGCGGCCATGCTGGCCAAAGCATCTACTCGACTGTTCTATGACCGGGGAACGTGAACGACATCTGGTTGGGATGGGAACTTAGCCATTAGATGGAGGGTGCACTCCAGCAACAGCATGAGTTCTGGCTTCCTGAAAATGTAGTCACTGCTAACCTGCTTGATGACTAGCTCAGAGTCCCCTTTTACATGCAGGTGGGGTACATTAACCTCCAGAGCCATCTTGAGGCCGGTGATGAGGGCATGATATCCTACCTCATTGTTGGTGCAGCCTTCTGACAACAAGAAAGAATATGGTAGAACGGCATGCTCCAGGGTGATGAAGACGATACCCAGGCCCACTATTTTAATCCTAGGATTGTTGAGCCTTATACCGGTAGGGCTTCGGGAGGTGCTATCAAAGTGCATCTGCCAGCATGGGGTGGCATGATCGACTGAGAGTATTGCCCCATCAGGAAAGCCCAAATCCAGTGGCTGGTCTACAGAGGTTGGATGGGAAGCTAAGAAGTCTGCCAACGCCTGTCCTTTGACGGCCTTCTGAGGTACGAACCTATTGTCGAACTGCTGGAGGATCACCGCCCATCGTGCCAATCGGCCGGTCAACATAGGCCGACTCAGGATATATTTCAACAGCTCTACCCGAGAGACCAGTTGCACCTCGTGGTGCTGCAAGTAGTGCCGCAATCTCTGTACGGTGAATACGAGCGCCAGGAAGCTCTTCTCGATGGGAGAGTATCTAACTTCTGCATCTAGGATCATGCGGCTGAGATAGTAGTGGCTATTCTATGTTCCCTCATTGTTCTTCTGGGTGACAAGGGCACCGAGGGATCGCTCCTGGGCGGTCACGTAAAAGACCAGCGGCTTTCCGGGAACGGGTGGCATCAGGACCGGAGGTTGAAGCAGATACTGCTTGATTTCCTAAAAAGTGGTCTGACACTCTTCATCCCACCCATAGGCGGCGCCTTTCTTCATGAGTCAAGAAAATGGCTTACACATGCCGGCCATATTCGCAATGAATCAGCGTATATAGGCTAAGTGGCCTTGGAGGCCTTGAAGCTCCCGAATATTACTCGGGGGAGGCATCTGAATGATGGCCTTTATCTTCTCGAGGTCGATCTCGATACCTCGACACCTAACGATGAAGCCAAGAAACGTTCCAAAGGTGACCCTGAAGGCACACTTCAATGGGTTCATCATCAAGTATCAAGAACGGAGAAAACCGAACACTTTCTCAAGGTCTTTGAGATGGTCTCTGCGCTGACGAGATTTAACCACAAGGTCATCTACATAGCACTCCACCAGCGTCCCGAGGATCGGCTTGAATATGCGGTGCATAGCCCGTTGATAGGTGGCACCCACGTTCATCAGGCCGAAGGGCATAACCCGATAGCAGAAGGTGCCCTGGGGGGCCATGAAGGCAGTGAACACTTCATCCTCGGGGGCCATCTGGATTTGGTTGTACCCGGAGTACCCATCCATGAAGGGGATGGCTTGGAACCCAGATGTTACGTCGATCAACAGCTGTGTCACGGGAAGGGGAAAGTCATCCTTCGGACAGTGGCGATTAAGATCGCGGAAATCGATGTAGACCCTGATCTGCTGGTTCTTCCTGACAGACACAATGTTGGCTAGACATCTCGGGTACTAGACTTCCTTGATGAAGTTTTCCTTACTGAGCTTATCTACTTTGGCCTCAACCATGGCACCATGAAAGGGGTTCATTTTTCTGGAGGCTGCTTGAACCCGCGATAGTTTGCTGGGAGGCCAAGGTGGTGGACGAATACTTGGGGATCTAGTCCCGAAATCTCGTCATAACTCCAGGTAAACACATCACAATGATTTCATAGGAAGTCTATGAACTATTGCCGTTCCTCGGGAGGCATAGCGGCACTGACCAATGTGGGTCTCGGGTCCACCTCACTACCGAGGTTCACATGTACTATCTCGTCGACGGTGGTGGAGATTCCCTCCTCAAAGGCAGGAGGAGCATCTTCCATGTCTTCTTCTCCGCTTGTGGAAGGATCGTCCACGGGGGGAGCCGTTTTGGGTCTACTCAACCCTGATGGGGAGCTAGCACCGGCTTGGGTTGTAGAGGTCACCACGACGGGAGACTCATGCACCGCGGAGACCATAGCAACAAAGGCGATTGATCCAATCCCATCCGGCCTACGGCCCAAGGGGCCACTCTTTACGACATCAAAGCAGTGGTGACATGTTGGTTTGAGCCAGTCGATCCCGGCTTCATGAAACAAACACGTATGACGTACTGCCATTGCCATGAGCCCAACGTCCTGATATCGTACGGGGGTAGGAGGCTCGGGGATCACCTGAACCTAGTTGGTGTAAGAGTACGAGGTGATTTCCCGCCGTCACTTAGACCCGGAAATATGGATTCCTCTGGTACCTGAGACAACAAAGAACTCTCCCATATCGGGAGTCGTAGCCTCTAACTGATGGATTTGGAAGACATATGCATCATTCAAACCTGCCCAGGGATCACTCGCGACAGCGGCGGGCTCAACCTCACCTGATAGGATTTTCTTGTCCTTGCTCTTGTAATAGTCATCATCGCGGTAACGAACTTCACAAGAGGCAAATGGAGACACATCTCCTTGGATCACACCCACTCGACCCTTAAGGGAGTATTTGAGGCACTGATGGTATGATGAGGGAACCGTTGCGTGAAGATAGAGCCACGACCAACCCATAAATGCGTTGTAGGTAGTGTCATGAGAGACAACCATGAATTCAGTATTGGCAATTAAGTCACCGAACTGGGTCTTCAGACGAATCTTGCTGAGTAGAGTTTTCTCGGTCCTATCATACCCCTGGATTCTGAGGTCGGAGGGAGTTAAACCATCCTCGGACAACCCCAGTTTTCGCAGTGTCCGAGTTGGGATCAAGTTAATCCCAGAACACGTGTCGACAAGACAACGACGGACTTCCATGCCATTGAACTGGCCAGTGATGTACAGCAGGCGGATGTGCCCCTATATGGGAGGGTCTTCATCTTCACCGGAGAATGAGATAACCGCTTGACATTCGGCGTCCTCAATCACCTCGGTGTGGAAGGATTCTACGGCCTCTACCTTCGTTTCAAAATGGAGGGGGATCCATAGAGCCTCGGGGAGCGCCTCATGCATTTCGGACGACAGGAGAAGGAGATCAAGGATGGAAATCCTTGCCGTAATGTCGGCCAGATGCTTCAGGACATCATTCTTTCGCGCCAAATGCGATCTTATGCTTATAAGAGGTCGCTCTGCGATTGGGGGCATGACGAGCCCTGCTGGCGGGACCGGTGAATGACTGGTACTAGGCACTTCCCACTGTTCACCAGCTGAAGTCCGAGAGGAGGCTGTCATGCTAGGATCGGAAGGCCATAGTCGGCTAGTGGCAGGGCTGGGCTGGTTGCAACGTGGGCAAGTCGGTTCCGCCCGATCCAGCAACACAAACGGTGGTGGAAGCAAACCTGTTGTCACCCGGTGAGGGAGCCGCGAGTGCTGCTCTCTATACCGGGCCTGCTGCCTGGTCTCGGTAGCATGCACAGCCTGACTGGAGGTGACGACTGTCGTGCCCGGGCGATTCACGTAGCCACGGCTCCGTCGACGTTGGCAACGACTGGGGACATTGGGGAGGTCCACCTAGCGCTCCTGGTCGTGGGGAGCCACAAAGGGATTTACCAACTCTACGGTGTTAACCGAAGCGTACCCCAGGCTCTCGGGGAAGTCCACCTAGCGCTCCTCACCGTCGGGAGCCAAAATGTGATTTACCAACTCTACGGTGTTAACCGAAGCGTACCTCGGGCTCTCCGGGAAGTCCACCTAGCGCTCCTCACCGTCGGGAGCCACAAAGGGATTTACCAACTCTACGGTGTTAACCAAAACGTACCTCGGGCTCTTAGGGAAGTCCACCTGGTGCTCCTCACCGTCGGGAGCCACAAAGGGATTTACCAACTATACGGTGTTAACCAAAGCATACCCCAGGCTCTCGGGGAAGTCCACCTGGCGCTCCTCACCGTCGGGAGCCACAAAGGGATTTAACAACTCTACGGTGTTAACCGATGCGTACCCCTGGCTCTCACTTGAGGAGTCATCCACTACCGGACGAGGTCTCGGAGGGATCCCCATTTCCGGGGGCATGAAATCACCAAGTTTGTGAGAAGATAACGGCAATGGCAGGGCACGTTCTTTCTTCTTGCGCCGCCGCTTGCAATTCTGGGAAGAAGTAGGCTGGGAGGACGATGCCAAAGCGGCGCTCGCAGACTCCAAGGGATCTGGTTGATCTAGGAGGGCACGGATGATGCCATAGGCATGGGCGACTGTTCTGTGGGCCATCCAGTAATTATACTTCTGGGACCCACGTTCGGAAACCTGTTCCCACCCATCCCTATTGTCACTACTGCCATCTGATCCCACAAAGACACCTGCCACATGTGTCCGGGCTGGGCCCAACCTGACTATTTTGTTGTCAATCTGGTCTTGGAGCCAATCCTTGAACACATAGCACTGCTGGATGGTGTGTCCTAGGATCCGGTGATAAGGGCCGTAGTTAGGGTGACCCATGATACACGCCTCTTCTGGATTCTGGCAATCAGGCAGTCGCCCGATCCTCTGCTCCAAGGCGCTACAGAAATAACCGGGGACATGGGCCTCGCCAAACGAGTAACCCCGATTCCTCCTGTCTGGAAAGGGAACTCTTGGGGGTTGACCATGGACAGGGGCTGGAGGAGCAGGCCGAGGAGGCGGAGCCGGATTACCTCTCCTAGGTGGTGGCGGTGCATTACGTAGAGGCGCTGACCGATTCTGAGGCGGTCGCTGCTTGGCCGGAGGCTGTGCCCGTGGGGGTGGACCCCTATGAGCCTGCTGAGCTGGCCTCACTGGCAGCAACTCTAGCTATCCGGGGTCCCCTATCTAGGCCACAACAACGGGCTCGACTCTGGCGGCTCTCCTTTTAGAGATTACAGGAGGCAGCGGGCGTGCCTGACCGGCCTGTTGCAGGGCTTCTTCGAGGCGCTGAGCCTTGTCCGAGAAGTCCCGGAACCCTCCGGGGTAATTCTGCATGATCAGGGAAGGAACCATCTCCACCTTGACGTTCCCTACATACATCGTCAGTAACTGCTCTTGAGCCAGAGGCATGTCAAGGGAGTACGTGAGCCCCTTCCACCGGGCGACGAAGTCCGCGACTTGCTCGTCAGGCCTTTTCTTTCACCTGAAGAGGTTTGCAATGTTCGTATTCTAGGTTGTGGAACTGAAATGGTAGAGGAATTTTCGGTGAAGGTCCTCCCAGCTAGTCATAGATCCAACAGGGAGCTGGCTGTACTAGACGAATGTTGGTCCTTCCAGTGTCTGAATGAAGCACATGAGCTTGGCAGCCTCATGCTGCGCCGGAGTCCCTAACATAGGCCCGCACCTTGAGTTGAAGTGGGCCAAGTGTTGTGGCAGGTCTCATGTCCCTTTAAAGGGGAAAACGTGGGGTTCCCAAATCATGGCGAAGCCGGCATGTCATCCACCCATGCGGGGTACGGCTTGCCATCCGGTGGGATCGCCACCTGCCGAGTTTCCAGGGCCTCCAAGCGGGCGATGAGTACTTCCATCAGATTATCCGGATGCGGATTCCTGTCCTGACGGGGATCTCTAACCACAAGTGTTTTGTCAGGCTCTTCGATACGGTAGTCTCGCTCAGTGGCTCGCGGGGCAGCTGGCAGAGCGACTCTTGGAGCGGCGGGAGGAAACCTAGTAGGGTCCCCCAGGTTGTCATGCCACTTGGGAGGGTTCAGCGAAATATACCGCGCCCTCTTGCCATGGGATCCAGTGTCTCACCTGTCAGCGAACACGACACGGTCACGTTTTCCTGAGGGGATATCAGCAAGGGGTAGATGTTATTGCCCATGTTGTCCTGGTCTAGGGTTGCATTAGCCCGGTCGACGTTCTGCAATGTGTTCGGCCAGGAGCTCATCAACCAGCCTCTTTTGCTCGGCTAGCTGTTGGAACAGCGTGGCCTTCTCGGGATCCTCCTCTACCTTCTACACTGAGGCAGATGGGTCGGTGAGTTTGACAGACCTGACAGGCTCTTTACCCATGCCGATGTTTCGGCCCAGCACCAGTGCCTCCGTGGGTACAGGAAGTCCTAGGGGGCTCCTCTGTTGGTGGGTAATCCTCCCAGATGGGTCCACTAGTGGCCTGTCATCAGGGGGTGAGTCCCCATCGAGGGGCTCCACAATGTTTGCCTCATCTGAAAGGTCATACATGTTGACTGGTACTGCCCTTGGCGACGTTCCGTCAGGGCCGCCCAGTGGATCGGGCTTCCGGCGGATCGCAGAGAAGAGGAGAGCAGTGTACTACCCCCACCCGCAGACATGCACGTTGGGGGTGGCCTCCTAAATAACTATGCAGAGTACTTGAAAACATTGGATGCATTGTTGCTGAAGGGAATCGTGGTGGTCCACCGACTCGGGGTGTCGGACCGTGGGGAGTGCTGCTAGGTCGACCCGGCGGCACTGCTCACCAATCTCCTCGAGATGCGCTCGGCTCCCGGGATAAGGCGCTAGCTGATGGCAGAGGCGGGAGTGAGTCACCCGAAGAATCTGGTGGAAGCATTCAAACTCTCCCGGGGTGAGTGACTCTGGCACATCAAAACCGGATTCTGCGACCGGCCAAAACTTATCAGGGAAGTGGCCCGCTGCATGAACGGTCCAGAAGCTCCACGGCTCCGGTTCATGTTCCGAAACTTGCCTCCCTTGCTCATCCACCGAGGTAAATCGAGGAATTGGCAATGGCGTCGTGGCAGGCCGTCGGGGCGGTGGGCTGGCTGGCGGGGAATACGGCGAATAGGCCGATTGGCCGCCGATCCCTGGGTCATCCTCCAGGGGTTGCAGTGCCCTGGCTGCCACATCGCGATAGGAAGGGCCGACGAATGGGCCTCATGTCACAGCGTCGGTGCTTGCCGAGGGTGTATCGCCTCGCAATTCTTCCGTCGGTCCCTAGAGAAGTTCCTCACCCTGTCTAACAGGGATGGGAGGTGCTTCCGTGGAGGCCAACGGCAACTGTGGTCTTGATCCCCAGTGGTACGCCAAGTCCTCATCCTCCTGGATATACCTTCGAAGGATGGAGGGAATCATACAGATATTGCATTTGGGGAGTACGAGACTGACATGCCACATCCTCATCCCTTCCCTCAACTCGAAGGGTTGGGGGGGAGGTTCCGTCGTCGAGTCGTACTCTACCTCAGAATCCGAGAAATGAACTGGTCTGATTTCTGTCCGGACTCCCCTGACATTCCTCCTATGGTGACGACGCCCGACCTTCCTGCCCCTGGGTAGCTCCTCAGGGTAAGGACGATTTCCTTCATTGGGTCCCCCGACCACAATAGAGCTGGGGCAGAGGGGACCGAAGGCTGAGGTGTGAGAAGCATCGGGATAGATGTCAAAAGAGACATGGGGAGGACCTCCATGTGAGTGAGCGACTAGATACACAACGGCTCCATGATCGCAACTGGCAGTAGGGGGAGTGACTTCATACCCCATGTAGTGGGCGCTAGAAGGAGTCATACCCGGAGCATAGCCATCGCGAAGAAGCTTCAGTCTTCCTAGATCGGTGGCACGGAATGAGCCCTTATGGTGAGCGGCACTCCCGAGGATTGATCCGCAGTGGCCGTTGCCAGTGTCCGTGACTGGGAGATTCGACCCAACTTGCCTGTAGGGCGGACGAGGTTTTGATCCCAGTCGGGCATGCGGCTGCCCCTGCACAACATGCACGGGGATCTAGTAACAGGAGTCAGTAGTGGCTAGGGCCACAGTGGTTGCTGATGCTGGTGCCCCAGGACGGGCATTCTCTCCCGCTCGTGACCGATGATGGCGTCGAGTCAGATGGGCTGGAACCGGCGGTGCGGGTATGAAGATTGCCTGCTCCTCAGCTCGAGGAGTCGGGCGGAGGCATCAACGCGGCCTGGTAGGGGTTCTTGCCATTAACCCCTGGGATGGATCGCCGATCGGGTGGACGAGGACATCCCCCACCTCGTTGGCGTAGGGGAGGTTTGTGTTAAAGCGCTCCGGGGATAGGCTCTCGAAGTGGTTGAGCATCGGCGTTGGGAGCGGTGGATCCTTACACGGCCCTCGAGGTCGGCGATGGTGGTGAGGCACAACCGCCTCTAGATCCATGCGGGCCATGCCCTAGGTGGGGATGACCCCTTCCTCGTCATACCTACGAAACAGGTCATTGATCACCCTCCGCTAGATGATTTCTGACGGGGAGAGGGGGTGCAAGCGCCCGACTGCTACGGCGATCGAAGTCGGAGTGATCCTAGGATAGGTGGGACCGTGCGGGGTAGCCACGTCGGTACAGCCCCTGCCCCTGCGCCGGTGGGCAAGTGGCGATTGAGCTCCGAATGAAGTGAACTGATTCCTGTAAAGAGGGAGATGAACCCACTAGTATGAACAGGAAAGGAGATCAACAACCAACGCCCAATGTCATTCCATCTTCCATGGTCGACTAGAGGGATCCACGCTGAGGACGTCATAGAACGGAGTAGTCAACGTCCTGACGGCCTCGACCCCTGGCAGGATCACGTCCCGGTGAGGGTTACTCGGACCTGGTGACATGCTATTCTTCCGATTCCCCAACGGCTACCATTCCCTATGTTGAGGAGAAGAGCTTCACGTCGAATTCACCATTTTTGTTTCGGACGCTTTTGCCGGGGTGCGCGCATCCGTCTGTGGAGGAGGACGCACTGCTTGTTTCCCCGCATTCCCGCTTTCCAAAGGTGAGAGGCACTCATTCCTTGTTTAGGTATGTCTGATCCTTGATCGAAACGGGATGATGGGATGTCGGTTCTTCCATCCGTGGATTCCTCCTCAGAACTCATCACCTAGTCCAGGTCTCCCTCATAAATTTAAGACGGTTTCGTGAAGCTCATTCCCAGTACCGTATCTACATGGACACCAGTTAATTATGCTGCTTCCGTCAAGACGCTCCAAGGGGTCTTGTTAGGGCAGCAACCTTCGGTGAGGAGAATGGTCACATTGGGGCGTCGTCGACATGTCTGTCTTTGGTCCCTCATCACAGGGCTTCTCGAGGGAGCGGATGCCCGAGGAATCCCACATAGAACGTGGGGAATGTGTACCATCTGAGGTTTTCCTCAGCTTCCCATGTTTAACATAGGGTATGTCGTGAGTTTAACGTCTTCCGGAGATGGATCGGGTTGAAGGATCCCTAGGGGGGAACACCGATGTTGGGGCCAGCACGTGGGCGAATTCCCATATATCATGGAGTGGGATAGGGTGGTATGATCTCACTGGGATGTGGCGGCCCGAGTAAGGATCATGATGGATGGTGGAGTGATACATGGGGCTTACGTTCTAAGATAGCCCAAGAGGGGGGATACAGTTTAACGTCATGCGGGACGCGATACAGTTTAACGTCATACGAGACGACATACAGTTTAACATCATGCAGGACAGAATACAGTTTAACATCATGCGGGATGAGGGGTTTGGGGCTTACACTCTGTGGCGGCCCAAGGTGGTAAGGGAACCGACATGGAGAGGTCGGGATGACCGGGTGGTGGGCTTGAACCTCATGGAGGCTTCCTACGTACCATGCGTTAGCACAGATCAAAGTCCACGTAGTTCGCTGGGATGGGGCTTACGCTATGGGGTGGCCCAAAATAGGATTTCATGGTCGATGCGCACTCTAAGACCATGTGAGTCATGCTTGGTGTGAGAAACAAGAGGCAGAAGGGACCAAACGATCACGTCGCAAAGGGTGCGTCCATGAGAAGCAAGATGGGGTTTACCCGTTGAGCGGCCCAAAGAGGAAATAGGGGCTTACGCGTGGTTAGAAGCCCTTGGTGTTGGGGCTTACTCTAGGGTGGAGGCCCATGGTGTGACAAAGCGCAGTGGGAAAAGGACTCCACTGGCCTGGGTAGGGGGGAAATACGGAGATGCATGGGTGCAATCATTCACAAGAAAGGCTTGGGGCTTACGTTCTGAGGCATCCCTTCCCCCGTGGACAAACGCCGCCCCGACAAGGAGGATCTCATTCCATGTGAGGAAGAGTCCATTCCAGTGGAGACGAGTGGCGTAAAAAAATTCTGATCTGGGGGGACCCTGCGTGCGAAGCACGGGGTCAAAACACAGTTTAACATCTTCTTTTAAGGACGAGGTGCTTAGCAGTTTAACGTACTGTAGCTTGGAAGAGGTCGGTTTAATCCACACCCCTAGGGCTTACATGCCCAACGCCCTCTACCCCATGTAGAAGGGAAGGAATCGGCAAGGCCATTGTGAAGGGGGGCCGCAGGGCGAACCACCGGGGGGTCCACATTAGAATGGCTATGCGAAGAATCAATAGCCGTTAGCGTGCCTATGCGGAGAAGCATAAGGCAAAGCAACGAAACGGGAGACACGGTCCAAGGGACCTTGAGGTTACTTCGCACGAGCCTGGAAGGCCGTACGGGAAAACAATGCATGGTGCGCATGCCCGGAAGGGGAGACATCAGGTGCCGATGTAGGGGGCAGCCAAGGGGCGTCAAGGTGAGGAGTCCTGGGCTTTGCGTGCAGAAGGGAAGGATTGCGCGCAAAACTCTGGGACGAAACACAATTGGAGCAAGGGAATTGCGTGCGGAGAGGGAACTACGTGCAGGGTTTTGCGCGCACGTCAGGGTATTGCGTGCACGAGACATGAATTTTGCGCAAGGTTGGAACCTTGGGGAGGGGGAAAATTCACAAAAGCCAGTGGAGTTGCGCACAAAGGCGAACTCTGGGGCTAGGTGGCGCGAAATGAGAGTTTTACCTGGAAGTCATCTTACGCACGGGGGAGCCAAATTGTGCGCACATGGGTCGCTTCGGATTCCTCAACCCCCAAACCGTTCGGGGTCACCTTCTATTTATAGGCGTCCTCCGGCACGGAATGAAGGCAGCGCGTGAAATTCTTCGCACCGAGCGTAGCTGGCGCACAAACATTCGCTGCGCAGAACTGGGGCGCGCAAAGATTACGCGCCTCATCGACTCAATTTCGCGAAACCTAGAGATTCTACGTGCGCAGAATGATTTTTCGCGCGGATCCTCCTTTATTTTGTGCACCACATCCCGGGACGCCGGATCGGGCCTCTGATTCCGAATATGACTTCACTTCGTCACTTAGAAACTTCCTCCGGGAGTTACGGTCTTTTTTCGGCGTCTACAAATATATATCAAATGATTGACACTAGTTTAAGTCCAATTTCAAAGTGAAATTAATTTCAATGACCACTATTGGATTAAATGGTAAAAATATAATCTAATTTCACTTTAAAACCAATTCAAAATATAATCTAATCATATAAATAAATTATATTAAAAAGTGGTTTTGAATAAAAATACAAAATTGTTCACTATTCATTAAAAAATGAACTTTATCGGAAAAATACCAAAAATTTACACAAAGTAAATTTTGATGTCTCGATTCCAAAGAAGAATTTTATTTTGTCAAATAGAACACATAAAATTGTCAAAAAGTGGATTTAAAAGAGGTTCTCCATAAAAAGGCGGTTAATCGACATTTTAAAGAATATTAGAATGTTTACACTTAAAATTGGATTCATTCGCATTTTTAATCCTCTTACATTTATTGTAAAGGGTAAACATATTTGACAAACATATATAATCATTTTGTAGTTAGTTATGTTCATTCCTTCCATTACAACATATAGGCATTAACTACCATTTAAAATTATTTTATATTATTATTGGAGTGCAATGTAAGATTCCCAAGAAACTCATTGTTGCGTATTGGGTACGCCATCGCGCATAGCGTCCCCTTTAAAGTAATATTAATATTTTATTCAAAAATATGGATAAATGTGACAATTTCATATTCTTTATTTACCTAGGGTGTTACCATTACACTTAAAAAAATGTTCTTTTAATTTTATTTAATTTATTTTATGAAGACATTATGAATTCTCTCAAACATATAATGTGTTTTCTGATTTTAAAACCATTTCTTAAAAAATGTGACTCACCTTCACATATTTAAGGGAAATATTTTAATATATTAGAACGATTGAATGATAAAATAATCAAAACCAATGCACTTTTGAAAAAACATTCTCAAAAAGAATGTGATGGTTTTGGGTTTAAATATTTTATTTTGTAGAGTCTAAAACCTAAATATTTTAGAAATCCACATCTTTTCCAATATAAACCCATTAATTATTCCTTTTTTATTCACTAAAAATCCTTGTAGAATGACCTTAATCTGACATAATCTCTCTAGAATTATCTAAAGGTTCCTCCTTTTTATCAAGAATTCCCTTTAATGATTTCAGTGTCATGCTCTTAAGGTAAGGGATCTTCTTTATCTATCATTTATTCAAGAATATCATTTCTGTTTTTCCGTTTTAATTATTTATTCCTAATTATGGGATATGTTTTCTAACCTCCCCCATACATCAATTATTATGATTGAATGTTTATATAACTTATTATCTCTCAATAATCTCTTATTAGAACAACTGTTACCATTCCAAAATTTCATAAAGATTTGTTCTTTTCTCATTTTTACAATGCTTCTCCACCTTGTTATGTGTTTTTTTAATTTTATTATGATGGGGTTTGATTTCATACCTCACAAATACAGACATTATTATTTATAAATGAATATATACTACATTATATATCTTTAATATCTCCCATGTATACTTGTTACCATGCTGAAATTTTGTAAGATTCTTTTTCTTTCTTTATTAATCAAGCTTATTTATTATTATATGACTTATTATTTCTAAATTATTTATCTGTGGACATATAATTCCATGTACCTATTAATTTTCACATCAGGTAAAAATTACAAGAGACCCATTATACTGTCTTAACCCCGTTTAATGAATTTTCGAGTGACACTGTTATGCTGTAGAATTTTCACTATTATTTTCCATTCCAAACCAATTATTTTTGTGAATGTCGTACCAAATTCATATTAATGGAATTAAATTTGATTCATATGTATCTTTTTATTGGGGACATACATGTATATATTCTACATTACATGATCATGGAATAAACAATAAGAATTATTGAACACATGATTTATGATCTATGTGACACACTTAAACGTAAGAATGAAATGAATGTGATTGTTGATCCCATAATTAAATAACAGTCTACTGCACTGGGTAATGTTTAGTATCATGATATGTCATTTTTGGATAGTGGGGTATCTTATTCTTTTATGGTATTTTGTCCACTATGAAGCCTTTGTGGTTTATCCTTAACCTATGACATTGTTTTTGAAGTAGTTGACTCATTTCCCATGTTTTTATTATCATGATATATCATGTAATATTATCCATATTTTTTATGACTTATTGATATGAATTTTATAAAATATATTATAATATTTATGTAATTCCATGTTTATTCCCTTACTGAGATTTTTGTATCACCCATTTCATATGTATTTCCCTAGGTTATCCAATGCAGTTTTAAACACAATCAAGTTAAATACTTTTTTAATAAATTTGTTGTAATTTTTTATTAAAGCTACAATAAAAGGTACAGAATTACTAAATACACTAGACTTATAAATCCCTCAGGATGTTTTCAATATAAATTTATGTAATTAGATAATATATTAATGTGAAATAGATATAATGTTTGTTATAATTGGTATTTGAGGAAATGTTTTGTTATTTCAGAGATTTTGATTAGAAAACTCTAGAAAAATAATGAGAGATAAGAATATGTATAAGAATATATCCCAAAAAAATGGTTAGAATATATTAATTGTATTATCAATAAAATAAATTCATTTTTGGATACTACACGAGGACGTGGTTCTAGCATAGATGTACCTAGTTTTAAAAAATCTAACAAGTTGATTCAGGCCCAATTCAGGATAACCTGGTATATGACAACATGATTTACTGAGCACCTGGATCTATACTCTCAGGGGATATTCTTTGGTAATTAATAATCTCATTACACACCATTATTAAGGGAGAAAAAACCCCATAAGATTATATGTTATTAAATAAGGAATGGATAATATAGACTAAAACCTAGACATCTGTAAAATAATGAAATACTTGTAGTTTATAATTTATCCCATTAATGTCATTATATTACCCTTTATGTGTTTAATAGTTTAAAAATTCTCATCAATAATTTTCATTTTATGTTATCAAATTTTAAAAATATTTGGAGTCATGTAATTAATAAATGTGATGTCTACCCTAATGAGATTCCCAACTCGACGGGAGTCGGAATTGCACAATTCATTATGATACACTCTTAGTTGACATAGGTTCTAAATAGATACCTTGATCATAAAGAAGGGTACAATCACTCCAAACAGTAATCAATCTGAAATTGAGAGCTTCATGATACATATTCCATCAACTTTAAAAGGATCATTTAATTCCTTAATCACCGAACAATGGATCAATAAAACTGAGAATATATTATCCATCATTCAATTATATGAACAAGAGAAGATTCTTATCGTAGTTTATCATATTGAGGGTGATGCTGATCAATAGCTAACAATGATCAGATATATAGAGCTTGAGGAAGATATTGAAGCAATGTTGTAGATGGATTTCAAAAAAATTATTTTCGATATATATTTTCCTTGCACTTTCGATTATAAAATAGAAAAGTAATTCTTTTACATAAAGAAAAAAAGATGAATATATTAGGTCATAAGAAGATAATTTTACATGTTTTCAGGATACAAGTTTATCATTTTTGTTACCTACGAATTCAAGGTTGACTGGTTCATTGGTGTGTTAAAACCAAGGCAACAGAAAGCCCTTGTGATCCATGAATTTTATATCTATGAAGAAATTTACCAATATGACTTCAGTGTCAAACTGTATATCAAAGAATTTGAAGGGTATCATGGGGTTAAGATGTCAAAATTTAAGATCAATTATTGAAGTTTGATAAAGAGATCAAATGGTGTCATGAAATTTCAACATCCCACTTTCCAAATGTATAGAAATAATCTCCACGAAATATTATGGAATTTGTTGGGGATATGATTTTGTTCTGTGAAGGAATAGAAAAGAACCAATGATTAAAAAAATTAGAAACCACATAATACAATAAAGGAAAAGAAATCTCTGGTCAACCCTCAACATATTTGTTCATTTCTACAACTACAAGTAACCAAGGAAATTTTCAAAACAAATCACAAAGGCAAGGGTTCTCAGAGATAACCATCTATCTCTAAGGAACCTTGGGTGAAATTTTCTTAGTCACTACTGCCGATGTGAATCTCGACAACGAATTGGGGACAAGTATGTTGGTTATTCATTCAATAATAAAAAATTTAACTTTTGATTCTGGATTTATACATTCCTTCATATCACAAAAGTTTAGTAGAACTATTCAATCACTACCAAAAGCACGAAACAATAGATTTCGGGGAAAATAAAAATTGGATAATTATTTCGTAGCATGTATATTAATCATCTTTTGAAAAAGTTTAGGGAAAAAATTCCACAGAATACCTTTATATACCCATTGGGTGAGAATTTTATGGAATTTTGGGAATGTATTGGATATCTCTATATAGAGCCATCGTTAATTGTTGTGAGAAAGCAAATAGCTCTCCATACTATGAATCATACTCAGATTATGTAAAAATTCATGGAAAAGGGTCAATCTTCTACACCACCATTATCTCAAGATTGGATACTACTACCCTATGAGCATGTATATCACGATTAAATGATTGTGTCTAAGGATAACACCATCATTGAAGACATTCCCATTTTGAGGGAATACCCAGATGTGTTTCATGATAAATTTACTAGTCTCCCCAAAGCCATGATATTGAATTTTTATCTAGCATATAAATGGGGTGTTACCATTATCCATGAATACTTATATTGTGGCTCTTGTGGAACATAAGGAGATGATAAAAAATATACAAGATAATATAGGTAATGGTTTCATAGGCCAAAATGATTCACCATGGAGTTCACTAGTCTTCTTCATCAACAATATGGATTTTTCAATGTTCTTTTGAATCATTTATTACGAGCTCAATAAGATAATGATAAAGAAAAAGTATCATTTTCCTTATATTGATGACTTTTTCGACCAGATACAAGAAGCAAAATAATTTTCAATGGGGGGTCATTAATCAGGATATTACCATAACTGGGTGAAGTAGGAGGATATCTCCTATAATGATTTTCATACTAGGTACATGCCCTATGAATTCATATTAATTCAATTTTGGTCTTACTAATGCTTCAGAAATCATCATGGACATGATGATTATAGTCTTCAGAGAATACATGGATAAAATTGAAATAGACATTATAAATGATATTTTAATATAATCCATTTTATAAAAGAGTGTGAGAACAATTTTTATATTATACTAAATACCACTAATGTTTAGAAAAATATTATCTCTACTTATAAAAAATGGTACATTAACTCAATGGAGAAGATCATTGATGTGATCCACTATTCTAAGATGGATATTGCAACTCTGGTGGTATATAATTGTGAAAGAGAAGTTGAAAAATAGTGGGAGTTGATTAAGAACACCAATCCAATGGATTAAATTTAATATATGGCATGGATTTATATAAAAAAATATTTTTTTGACAATGTATTTCCAAAGAAATATTTGAACAATGGCGAGGAGATAAATGATAGAGCTAATTAAAAGGTATGTCAATCAATCATGGTTTATGAGGGAAAAACCCGAAGTCATTAAAGATAATGGTAACACCCCAACCCTAGTTACCCTGAGCGGATGCATTAATACATAACATTTTCGTGATCACAAGAGATCATGTCTTGAAAGATCTATTAGTTAAGTAGCCTGGGATGTACTAGATACAAACATAATCCTTACATTACATCATGAAATACAGAAAAAAAAACATTGTTTCCCCTTTGAACACACTAATATCCTTTGTAAAATCCCTATAGGTCAATCATAATATACTTCTTCTAATATTGGGATAAAGATAAATAAGAAAGGTATGAGCTCAAATTCTCAGTAGGGATAACAATATAGAGGAAACTGTCATAAATAAGCTCAAACATTTAAGGTAATTTATAAGACTAAAACACAATACTTATAAACATAAACTTGAGCATAATATGGCAATCATAAATCATATAATTCTATTTACTTATTCACAAGGATATTCTACCATTATAATAATCACATTTAATATCAATTGCTAATTTTATAATGATGGAATTCATAATGTTGGACAATATAACCACATAGTCAAGGCCTCCTGTCAAGACTACAGTTTTTTTTTCACGGCCTAGTTCTAAGAAAGTAGTTTGTCTCATGATACCAACTAATTCTTCGAGGATCTATAGTGGGCTCCACCCACCACATACTTAGTCCAATGCATTCTTCATATGAAATGGTTGGAACATAATCAAAACATTTTTTTATATAATATAGCACATGAAATGAAAATATTTTAACTATAAACCATGAATGGTATAAAAATACCATATCCAATATCAAAAAACATTAATTCAATACAATATGAATTATTTTATTATAATAAATGAATCTCAACCAAGAATACTGAATGATAATGACATAGATGAAAATAATCAGTAAAACTATTTGAGAGAAACATCCATTTTTATTGAAAACATTTAAAAGTGTCACTATTTATCAAGAATCTGTTTAAAAGATATTATGGAATTAAAGTTTCCAATGCCACATTGAAACATTTAAAAGGAATTTTATTTTTAAAACATTAATGTCCATATAAATAAATCTTTAAACCCATTTTTAAAACATGGACATTAAAGAGAATTATTTAGAAGAATAAATCTTTAAAAAATTTAAAATGATATTTTACATAGTGTACATAACCAAATTAGTGATTGTTTAATACAAGTAATTGAAGTAATAAAAACCTTATAATATAATGAGAATAAAGGGAATCTTGATATACTATGTCAATGTACAGTATTGTAACACCCCGAGATTTTCTGAAAAATATTCTTTTAATTTCATTGATGTCTTCTATAATACACCACACCATGTTTAGCTTGTACTATACGCAACACCGTATTAGCTTGCAGTATACGAAACGCTATTCTTGGATCGTGTTACAGACAATTTCAAGTTCATTTTGTAATAGTCATTCTACGCAACATTGAGTGTGTGTGTATATATATATATTAAATGTATAAACGAAATATGGTTGGATTCGGTTATAAAAAATTATAATGGATTCCTGCATAACACGCAACCCTGACTTGGCTTGCATTACATGAAATCACGACCTTTAGTTTATTTTATTTAAAGGAATGTGAAATATGTCTCACTCAACATTAATAATTTATTTATTTTTAATATAAGTTTATAAAAAATATAAATTCGGTTATAAATACTCATTTGAATGAAAAACTGTTTTTCTTTGTCATGGTAATTTATTTGTAATTTTTAAGAGTTATTTAATTACCTTATTATTTTATACATTAATGATGCAGAAATTCTTTATTTAGTTACAAATCAATAATAATGTTTTTTTAAAAATTTTAATACATATCGAAAGGCCCAAAAATTTGCACAAAACTTATTATTAGTGTATATATAAACCCTAATGGTCCACTGGCCGAATTGTTGACCATTTGGATAATTATTTAGGTGATTATGACACTTATATTATTTTATTTTAAATGATTCCAAAGTTGTCACCTTCATAATTTAATAAATATAACAATTTAAATTTTTTCATTTTAAGATGATAAATTCAAGTAAAAGTATTATTGTGAAATTTAATAGAATTATATTAATCTTATTATTTTATTTTTAATTTTTATGCAATAAATAAGTATATTAAATAATTATAAAAAAATGTCGTAGTAATTATTTTATTAAGAGATAAACCAAATAAATGGTTTTAAAAGTAATAAAATAAATATTATACGACCTATTTAATGTGATCCACTAATTTTATAGATACATATGTCCTTTTATGAATCTATTAATGATTTTATTTTCAACATATCTTCTTATATAATTTATTTAAATTAAAATAAATGAATAGTGTCAAAATTCACACTATTGTTATTTTAAAAAAATGACATATTAATTTTTTTAAAAAAACACAAAAATATTTAAAAATTATAAATTTAAATTTATATGGTCTAAAATGTTATAAAGTATCCAATTATGTACAATTCACTACAAATAAGTAATTATTTGTTATAATTTAAAATTTAGAATGTCATTACCACAAATAAAATTAAATTGATTAAATAAAGATAAATCAAGTTGATAATGTTTAAAGTAAATTCCTAACATGTCCAAATTTTATTGGTTGATGCGATTACAACCCTATATCATCTAATATTCGGATATGAGTCATTTTGGAAGTTTTAATGTGGGTTTTGGATTAATATAAAGTAATATTTCTTATATTTCCAAAGGTGCCCCTCTCCTCCCTTATAAAAGGGAACCTCCTCCCTCTCCTCCTCACAATAATTTGCGCCATCAATCTCGGCCAAACCCTACCCATTTTACCTCCCCACTTCCCTAGAAACATCTTAAATGTCCTGGTATTCTTCAAATACCAATTTTAGTGCCCTAGGAGGAGGTCTCAAAGAGGCGCTTCAAAGAAGAGGTAATGTCTGTTACCGATTCCTTCAACTTTATTTCTTTTTCTACTTCTACTTATTCAGTTGTTTCATTATGAAGTAATAAAATCAGTATAACTCATATAATTATATGTTATTATAAGTATGAAACAACCCTATTTCACCATCTATCCATCCTACGAAAAAAAAAATCACCACGCGTGTGTACGTACGGAATACCATCTCCACGCCGTGGTGAAATCTGTTTTTCCACCAACACCTTACATGGATGGGTATAATGGTGTAAAGAATAACTATATATGGTTATTATAACATCATACTGATTGTGATATATTATACCATCCAGTCCAATTCTATTCAATAATAATGGTAACGATATCATCGCTCGTGCGTACGTATGGACTACCGTCTCCAAGACGCAATGAGATTCATTCTCCATGTTAACCATACATGAATGATCATAATGTTTTTATAATGAACAATAATGCAATATATGAAATAATAATTCTACTGGATTTATGTATATATATTTATTTCATCTATTTAGTTTCATTAAATTCAATAAGGAAACGAAAACAGCGTTCATGCGTACGTACGACCTACCGTCTCCATGAACAGTGTATTTCATTCCTTTTATAGATATATAATATATATATGTATGTGATGAATATATTTTATATATAAATCATGTTTTACATTCTGAAATTATTTAAATCAGGATATAATTAATAACATCAAGAACGACAAGTCAAAACACATACGATAAATGAAATGATTTTACCCAAAACGCTGCTTTAACATGGAATTTAGAAATGAACAGGTAATATAAAGTCATAAGTGAAACATATATGATATCATAAAAATGACTATGATTCTGTAATAAGTCAATGACATTATTTAAATCATTATACTGGAGGTTTGGATACGTACGAAGCATATCGGACCTAAGGTAAGGGATAATTGTGAAAATCTCATTTTTATCTGAGATTTCTTATTCGTAAGTGTTTACTGGGGTTATTGCTATCATCCATGTCCATGTTTTATAAAAGTGTATTCATGTATGTTTAAATTAATTTTTACCCATTTTACCTTTACCCCATGGTATGGAAGGAATTTTACTTTTATTTACCCTACAAGGTACTTTTTGACTTTTCCGACAAAAGTACGAGAAGAATGTTTTTTAACGTATATGGCATGAATAGATTTTTACAGTTTTATAAATCCTTATTTTCATGAAGTTTCCTCAACAATATTTCATTACTATTTTCACCAAAATATTTTTCTTTTAAAGTGGCCTAACGTTTTGTGAAAATAAATTTATTTTGAAGAAGAATGGATATTTTCGTCAAGAATTCATTTCAGGTGTTTTATCAAAATCATTTTTCATCTAAGATGACATTATTTCATATGTGTATGTTTCAAGTATAATGTCTCTATGATTTACATGGTTTAACTTTTCTTATGATGAAATATCCATTTCTTTTATATGGATTATGTGATGATGGGATGATGTTTATGAAACCCATTGTATTCATTGTGTTATTATAAATGATGTATGTTTATTTTGTGGCACATGTAAGAATGATTTCATTATGAGATGGGTGGAACCTATATCTCCCTCCAATGCATTGGTTAGAGATATATATCTCATGAGATAGATATGGCAGGAACGGCATGTTAAACCGGTTCAGTAATATAGGACTGGAACGAGGAGTGAACTCGATTCAGAAAGGGACTTTGTCCACTAAGATGGTCCTGGTAGCAATGCCTTGGCTATAATGGAAATCATAACATGCGCTTAATGTCAAATATATGGTTTTAAAAATAATAAAATAAATATTATATAATCTATTTAATGTGCTCCACTAATTTTCTAGATACATATGACCCTTTATGAATCTAGTAAAGCTTTTAGTTCGAACATATCTTCTGTATATATTTTATTTAAATTCAAATAAATGAATAGTGTCAAAATTGACAATATTGTTATTTAATAAAAATAACATATTATAAAATTGTTTAAAAATAAGAAAAATATTTACAAATTATAAATTTAAATTTATATGGTATAAAATGTTATAAAGTATCCAATTAAGACAATTCACAACAAATAAGTAATTATTTGTCATAATTTAAAATTTAGAATGTTATTACCACAAATAAAATAAAATTGATTAAATAAGGATAAATCAAGTTGATAATGTATAAAATAAATTCCTGACATGTCAAAATTTTATTGGTTGATGAGATTACACCCCTATCTCATCTAATATTCGAATATGAGTCATTTTTGGAAGATTTTAAGTGGGGTTAGATTTATTATAAATTAATATTTTTAAGATTTCCAAATGTGCCCCTCTCCTCCCTTATAAAAGGGCACCTCCTCCCTCTCTTCCTCACGCCATTTTGAGCTTTGAAACTCGGCCAACCCCTACCAAATCCTCTTCTCCACTTCCCTACAAACATCATAGAGGTCCTGGCATTCTTCAAAGTCCAATTTTGGTTCCCTAAGAGGAGGTCTCACAGAGGCGCTTCAAAGAAGAGGTAATTGTGGAAAATAATTATGCACATGACATTATTTCCATAGTATCCAAGGAATTTCTACCAAGACCATCTTAGTAGAAAAATTCATTTTCTGAATCGAGTTCACTCCTCGTTCCAATCCTGTATTACTGAACCGGTTTAACTTTCCGTTCCAGCCATGTCTATCTCATGAGATATAAATCTTTACCGAATGCATTGGACGGAGATATAGGTCCCACCCATCTCATAATGAAATCAATATTACTTGTTCCCCAAAATAAACATACATCATTCATAATAACATAATGAATAAAATGGGTTTCATAAACATCATCCCATCATCACATAATCCATATAAAAGAAATGGATATTTCATCATAAGAAAAGTGAAACCATGTAAATCATAGAGACATTATACTTGAAACATACACATATGAAATAATGTCATCTTAGATCTAAAATGATTTTGATAAAACACTTGAAATGAATTCTTGATGAAAATATCCTTTCTTCTTCAAAATCAATTTCTTTTCACAAAAAGTCAGGAAATTTTAAAAGAAAAGGATATTGTTGAAAATAGTAATGAAATATTTTTTAGGGAACTTCATGAAAATAAGGCTTTATAAAACTGTAAAAATAATTTCATGCCGTATACGTTAAAAAAACATTCTTCTCGTACTTTTGTCAGAAAAGTCAAAAAGTACTTTGTAGAGTAAATAAAAGAAAGATTCATTCCCAACAATGGGGTAAAAGACAAATGGGTAAAAATGAATTTAAACATACATGAATACACTTTTATAAAACATGGACAAGGATGATATAAATAACCCCAGTAAACACATACGAATAAGCAATCTCGGATAAAAATGTGATTTGCACAATTTTCCCTTACCTTAGGTCTGATATGCTTCGTACATATATGAACCTCCTGTATAATGTTTTAAATAATGTCATTGACTTATTAAAAAATCATATTCATTGTTATGATATCATATATGTTTCACTTATGACTTTATATTACCCATTCTTTTCTATATTCCATGTTAAAGCAGCGTTTTCGGTAAAATCTTTTCATTTGTCATATGTGTTTCACATTGTCGTTCCTGATGTTATTACTTATATCCTGATTTACATAATTCAAGAATGTAAAACATTATTTATATATAATATATATTCATCATATACATATATATATATATTATATATCGATAAAAGGAATGAAATACACCATTCATGGAGACGGTAGGCCATACGTACGCATGAACGCTGTTTTCGTTTCCTTATTGAATTGAATGAAACTATATAGATGAAATACATATATATATACATAAATCCAGTAGAATTATTATTTCATATATTTCATTATTATTCATTATATAAACTTTATAATCATTCATGTATGGTTAACATGGAGAATGAATCTCATTGCGTTGTGGAGACGGTAGTCTGTACATACGCACGAGCGATGATATCGTTCCCATAATATATGAATAGAATTGGAGGGGATGGTATAATATATCATAATTGGTATGATGTTATAGTAACCATATATAGTTATTCTTTACACCATTATACCAATCCTTGTAAGGTGTTGGTGGAAAAACAGATTTCACCATGACGTGGAGACGATATTCCGTACGTACGCACGCGTGGTGATTTCGTTTTCCGTAGGATGGATAGATGATAAAATAGGTTTGTTTCATACATGATACATAACAAAAACAGACACACAAGGATCATAATAGTTTAATATCATTGGAAACTCGGAATATAATCTTCTAATCGTGGTGAAAGATCTTCAACATCTCCCATAAGATCTTCCCCTTTTTGTTTTCTTACCTGAACCCTTTCTTTAAATAACGGGGAAAAGAAAACATATAAAGGGTGAGCTCAAATGCTCAGTAAGGGTAAGCATGGATAAAATAAAACAAATCATATAAATTTTAACTTCAAATCATGAACATAACATTTAAACATCAAAATCTTGAGCAATGACATAAATCATGGAAGTACGTAAGGCATAGATCATAAAGAAGCATTAATCATGATAAAATAGCATGGGAATTTATAAAAAGTCTCAAATTAACCTAGAAAATTAGTTTAATTCATAAAAAGTCTCAAATTACATTTATTTGGGTATTTATAACATCAATTATGTCAATATTTCATTAATAAGATAATTACTACATCATCTTTGTGTCATAAATAAATTAAATTATTTAATGTCTAAAAATTATAAATAAAATACCATTATGTAGGAAATAGTTTTTAGCATTCTAATGAATATTTATATTATAATTTATCTTATGTATAACCCTATATTAAATATGATTTACTTATTAAACTTTGATTTTAACTATTTTAACCCTTCTTTAAATAAATTAATATTAAATGTCCTAATCTAATCCAAGTGGGCCTAAATGGTCATATTTTATTCCTAAGGTTGTTTTTGGTTGAATTAAATTTATCCAATAGAATTAAAACATGTGTTAGTGTAATAATAATATCATTTTTACCCTTAATTATCCTATTTACTTCTAACCGTGGTAAATAAAAGTAAAAAGTTACTATTCACCAAAAAATATTTTCATCTCATTGAACCACATTTTAGTCCTTGATATTAACCGTGTCTCTCAGATTTTCGAAATTCCACTCACAGAAGAGGTAAAATTATGTTTTATGAAAAATACAGTTTTTCATATCTTCCACTTCTTATAAAATTGATTATGACACTTATATTATTTTATTTTAAATGATGCCAAAGTTTTCACCTTCATAATTTAATAAATATAACAATTTAAATATTGTGATTTTAAGATGATAAATTCGATTAAAAGTATTATTGGTAAATTTAATATATTTATCTTCATCATCGGATTTTATTTACAATTTTTATGCAACAAATAAGTACATTAAATAATTATACAAAAATGATGTAGTAATTATTTTATTAAGAGATAAACCAAATAAATGGTTTTATAAATAATAAAATAAATATTATATAAAATATTTAATGTGCTCCACTAAATTTATAGATACATAGAACCTTTTATGAGTCTATTAATGCTTTTAGTTCGAACATATCTTCTGTATATATTTTATTTAAATTCAAATAAATGAATAGTGTCAAAATTGACAATATTGTTATTTTATAAAAATAACATATTATGAAATTGTTTAAAAGTCACAAACATATTTAAAAATTATAAATTTAAATTAATAGGGTATAAAATGTTATAAAGTATCCAATTATGTACAATTCACAACAAATAAGTAATTATTTGTTATAATTTAAAATTTAGAATGTTATTTCCTCAGATAAAATAAAATTGATTAAATAAGGATAAATCAAGTTGATGATGTTTAAAATAAATTTTTAACTTGTCTAAATTTTATTGGTTGATGATATTACAACCCTATATCATCTAATATTTGAATATGAGTCATTTTTGGAAGTTTTTATGTGGGGTTAGATTTATTATAAATTAATATTTTTAAAATTTCAAAAGGTGCCCCTCTCCTCCCTTATAAAAGGGAACCTCCTCCCTCTCTTCCTCACACCATTTTGAGCTTTGAATCTCATCCAAACCCCTGCCAAATCCTCTTCTCCAATTCCCTAGAAACATCTTAGAGGTCCTGGTCTTCTTCAGAGACCAATTTTGGTTCCCTAAGAGGAGGTCTCACAGAGGCGCTTCAAAGAAGAGGTAATGTCCGTTACCGATTCATTCAACTTTATTTCTTCTTCCACTTCTTCTTCTTTAGTTGTTTCATTATGAAGTAATAACATCAGTATCACTAATATACTGATATGTTATTATAAATATGAAAACAACCCTATTTCACCATCTATAGATCCTATGGAAAACGAAATCACCGCGCGTGCGTATGTACGGAATATCGTCTCCACACCATGGTGTAATCTATTTTCCACCACCACTTGGATGGGTATAATGATGTAAATAATAACTATATATGATTATTGTAATGTGATATTGATTCTGAAATAGTATACATACACTCCAATACAATTCCACAATCATGGGAATGATATCATCACTCATGCGTACGTACGGACTACCGTCTCCACGACGCGATGAGATTCATTCTCCATGTTAACCATTCATGAATGTTTATAAATTATATATAATAAGTAATCATGAAATATATGACATAATAATGATAATTTATTTATGTGTATATATATGTATTCCATCCACTTAATTTCATTCAATTCAATAAGGAAAAGAAAACAGTGTTCATGCATACGTGCAGCCTACCGTCTGCATGAACGGTGTATTTCATTTCATTTAATCGATCTATCATTTATATATGTATATACTGAAATATATATTATATATAAATCATGTTTTACATTCTGAAATTAAATAAATCAGGATATATGTAATAATATCAAGAACAACAAGTCCAAACACGTACGATAAATAAAACGATTTAACCCAAAACACTACTTTAACATAGAACATACAAAAGAACGGGTAATATAAAGTCATAAGTGAACCATAAATCCAAAGGAAATAATTCTATCTAGGTCATAGTTGATCGTCTTTCAATGTCTGTACACTTCAATGCTATTGGAGAGGATTTCGCTCTAGATCAGCTCGAGAGGATATATGTAAAGGAAGTGGTAAGATTTCATGGAGTACCACTTTCTATTATATCTGATCAGGATATGAGGTTTACCTCAATGTTCTGGAGAAGTCTTCAGCATACTCTGGATACGGAGTTGAGTTTCAGCACTTCTTATCATTCTCAGATAGATGGTCAGTCTGATAGGACAATTCAAACTCTAGAAGATATGTTGAGAGCTTGCTCTATAGATTTCAAAGGTGGTTGGGATCAACACCTACCTTTGTTGGAATTTTCTTATAATAATAGCTTTCACTCCAGTATTAAAATGGATCCTTATGAAGATCTCTATGGAAATAAATTTAGGACTCCAACTTGCTGGGATGAAGTTGTGGAAAGAAAGCTATTCGGACCTGATCTTGTTGATGAAATGGAAGAAAAGGTAAGATCTATTCAATAACACATAAGAGCAGCTCAGAGTCGACAGAAAAGTTATGCTGACAACTGAAGAAAAGACCTAGAGTTCAAAATGGGTGATAAAGTGTTATTATGAATATCTCCCTGAAAGAGGGTCATGATATTTGGAAAGACCAATTGTAGTGCCCCAAGAGGAGGTCTCAAAGAGGTGCTTCAAAGAAGAGGTAATGTCCGTTACCAATTATTTCAACTTTATTTCTTCTTCCAATTCTTCTACTTTTTTTGTTTCATTATGAATTAATAACATCAGTATCACTCATATACTTATATTTTATTATAAGTATGAAACAACCATATTTCACCATCTATCGATCCTACGGAAAACAAATCACCACACGTGCGTACGTACGTAATACCGTCTCCATGCCGTGGTGTAATCTATTTTCCATCACCACCTTACTTGGATGGGTATAATGGTGAAAATAAATAACTATATATGATTATTGAAATTTTTTTTGATTATGAAATAGTATACATACACTCCAATACAATTCCACGATCATGGGACTGATACCATCGCTCGTGCGTACGTACGGAATACCGTCTCCACAATGTGATGTGATTCGTAATACATGATATTCATTTCATAATGATTATATAAATGAATTGAATGAATAAATATGATATATCATACACTAATACCATTCTGGAAATGAGGTATCTATAACCTAAAGAGAAGAATAAGAATTTATTCGACAAAACATGCATAAGAACAAAAAGTAATAAACACCTGAATAACAAGTAGTAATGAAATATTAATAATAAGAAGCTATGAATTTTAACATATATGATATCATAACAACAAGTATGATTCAGGAATAATTCAATAACATTATTTAAATCATTATACAAGAGGTTGGGACACTTACAAAGCAAATCAGACCTAAGGTAAGGGAAAACATCAGAATCTCATTTTTATCTGAGATCGTTTATACTTTGGTATTTACTGGGGTGTATTTTATCATCCACATACATGTTTCCTCAATATATAATATTATTTCCATCCACCAATAATTGTTTAAATCCAATTTTACCCTTCGGTGAGTTTTTACTAAAATATATGAAAGGAATCTGTTGTCGTTTTTTCGTACGAGGTACTTTTTGACTTTTCTAACAAAAGTACGAGAAGAATGTTTTTAACTTATATGGAATGAATGGATTTTTAAAACATTATTCCCAAGAATCTTCCTTTATAAGTTTTCATGCTTTTTTTAATCAACTTCTTTTAGTTTAAAATTGTATGACATGTTAAGAAAGGAAAAATGTTTTTTAAGTAGAAAGGATATTTTCCTCAAGAAGGGAGATCAAGTGTTTTATCAAAATTATTTTACATATAAGATAATATAGGGTTATGTTTCTATCCCTATTATTACATTTATTTGATTATGTTGTGATGGAATTATTTTTATGAATTCCTTTATCTTATATGAATTGTTTTATGATGTCACGATGTTTAAGAATCCCATTTTTATTACATGGGTTATGCAATGATGTATGATTTTTGATTTTGTGGGACACATAAGAATGGTATCATTATGAGATGGGAGGGACCTATATCTCCCTCCAATTCATTGGGTAAATATTTTATATCTCATGAGATCGATATGGCTGGAACGGCAGGTTAAACCGATTCAGTGAAGTAGGACTGAAACGAGGAGTGAACTCGGTTCATAAATCGACTTTTTCCACTAAGATATTCTTGGAAATGAGTCTTGACTAATAAGAAATTATTCCATATGATTATGTGTGTATGCCACAAAGTTTCATGTTTTATGTTATGATTATTGGGATTACATTTCACTACCATGATTTATCACATGTTATGAAATTATGATCTCTTTTAAAGGGTATGATTTTTAAAATGTTATGTTCTTATGAATTTGATGAAATTGATATTTCTTTTGTTTACCCTTACTGAGCTTTTGAGATCACCCTTTTGTATGTTTTCTTTCCACAGGTTAGGAAGAAGGGTATTATGGGAGATGTTGATGATCTTTCACCATGATTAGAATATTATATTCCGAGTTTCCAAAGACACTAAACTATTAAGATCCTTGTGTGTCTGTTTTTGTTATGTATTAAGTATTCCGCTAAAGTAATGTAATTTCCATGTACATCAAGCTTCGGGTCTCTACAGTTGGTATCAAAGTAACGTTTTAGTCAACCTTTGGAAACTAGGATGCGAAAACGTTAGTGAGATCCCCTGAGTTATTTCTATGGTATGTCTAGGGATGTCCTAAAGGATAAATATACGTATAGGATATAGTCCTAGAACTACGGTAACAATCTTAGAATTTAACCTAAGATGTTAGATATTGAGGGTGCTCCCCCTTTACTATGTTGTTTTCCCTAGAATGATTTTTTCCTCTCACAGTATTCTTTTTGGATTTTAGAAAATGGCTGGAAACAGGACAATTCATGATAATGGAGGATATGACAGACAGTGGAATGATATTCATCATGAGAAACCAAATGAAACGGGATTTGGAAGTCCAAACATCGTTATTATGCCTAATCAGTAATTTCATAATATGATCAATAATCTCAACCTTGGTAAGTTTCCCAACTTAGATAATAAGAGAAAGATGGAGTTTCATGATGATCATAGAAGAAAGAAAGTTCACTTTCCCGCATGTAAATCATGTGGGAAGAGTCATCGGGGAGATTGTTTCAAAGGAACTGGAAGATGCTTTGGGTGTGGAAAAGAAGGACACAAAGCCAGTAGGTGCAAAGGAAAAGGTTTAGTTAACACCATGGATGAGGATAATAGTATTTCTACGACATCAACAATGGTTAAATGTTTTAAATGTGGAATTTACGGGAATTATGAAAACCAATGCCCTAAGGGAAAGTCTCATGAAGAGAATCAGTATGGTCGTATGGGTAGTATTTATGTTGATGATGATGAAGAGACTAAAAATGATATGTGAGATGAAAGAATTGTTGAAGCTTGGTCAATGGTTTAAGAAGGCAGTGGAATGATTACATGTTTATCAAGTGTAATGTTATATAAGTAATCTCATGGTACTATGGAATAAAGAGAAATATAAGGATTGTTACACTGCTGTATTTCCTTAATTTTTGATAGTGTATGATTAATGGTACCAGTAACCATGAAAGGTTATTCAGATATTTTTGGAATGTAGATGATATGCGCATAATGAAGGTATAAGGAGAAAATTAAATGTTTGATAGTATTAATGAGCTCATGAATGATATAAGGAGAAGGTTATATCATGGTTTGAGTATATAGAATTTTTGGATTTTGGTATGTGGAATGAGTTAACTTTTGATAGCATTCATGTTTTCACAAAGATTCAATGGATATTCTTTTTTTCAAGAGAATACATGATTAAGGCCTTCGAATGTTTGGAATGTGACCAACAAGACATATCTTATGATATATGGGGATCAACGATGGTATTAACATGCTTGATATATGAAATCTCTTGTAATCATTTTCTCTATAATATGAGAGTGGACTGCAGTATTACGGATAAGCCTAAATATTGGAATGGATTATGTTGGACAGAAGTTAGTATTGTTTAAGGATAGAAGTTTCTTCTATATTATTGATGGGATGTTATAGTAATTTAGTTTTAGGAAAAGGACAACCTGCTGGATGGGCGGCATCCCATTGCGTCAGACAAGGCTGTGGGAATCGAACCCACAATAGAAGTGCGACTGGCCTTTATCACCTACCACTAGCCAACATGAAGTCCCTGGTTAGTATACAATAGTTTTATTTTATTAAGCGGTATGATATATGAAGTATAAGTTCATTTATGGAATCGAATATGATTAACCTTAACATAGATGGACTTGTGTATTTTTGATAACTTTTATAACCTTTTGTTTGAGACAGATGGAATGACCCATAATTCTATCACATGATCTGCTAACACTTCACGAATGACAAATTCAACTTCATTTCTTTAAGATATGAATTGGAAATTGTTCAAAGAACGACCAACGGTGAGACTGTACCAAAACCACAAAAGTATTTCTTCTAATTCCAATTTCATCAACTTCATGGAAATGATCTTGGAAAGCAAAAATGTTGTCCTAGTTCCCTTATATCCGATGAACCAGATGGTACCTTAGATCATCACAAATCTATGGCTTTGTGATTTATAACTTTTTCATAGCCGTGTTCTCTACCACTCTCCATCAGAACATGATGGTTATATTTCTCTTCCATATCAATATTTTCACCTATGTTCTCCTATGTGGAAACCCAGTGATTAGTTAATTTGGGTAACTGTTATATCTCAAACATTAGTTTTAAAAGTCAATTTTTTGTATTCCTTTTTACGTTGTGGGTTTCTATTAAAAAAACTTTCATGTATTAAACCATTTATAACCCCGACGAATTTCGAGGGCGAAATTCATTTTAAGGGGGGTAGAATGTAACACCCTGATATTTTATGAAAAATATTCGTTTAATTTCATTGATGTCTTCTATTATACACCACACCATGTTTATCTTGTACTATACGCAACACCGTATTAGCTTGCAGTAAACAGAATGCTATTCTTGGATCATATTACACACAATTTCAAGTTCGTTTTATAATAGTCATTCTACGCAACATTGAGTGTGTGTGTGTGTGTATATATATATATATTCAATGTATAAATGAAATATGGTTGGATTCTATTATACAAAATATTAAAGGATTCTTTCACAACATGTAACCCTGACTTGGCTTGCATTACACGCAATCGTGACCTTCCTCGATAGCGTGTGTTGTACGCAATACTGGGTTTTACTAAACAACGATATATTATTATAATATTATTATGAAATTTCTGTTAGGAATAGTATTTACTAAATTTTTAATTTTATAACATTATTATTCATCTTACACATTTTCTAGAACATGGTATAAGAACAAAATAATTTTTTCGGGTAAAATAATTATTTTTCAAAAAATGCTCTTTTGCCGCCTTTTGATGGCACAACCACAATAAATCTATTTTTTTGACATGTCTATAAGTTCAATTTTACAAAATAAAATTATAATTTGGAATCAGGATATAAAATTTTACCTTCGATAAATTTTTCATATTATTCTGATAACTTTCATATTTTAATGAATAGTAAAAACATGCTATATTTTAATTAAAATCAACTTTTTTCATCTTAATAAATTATGTTGTTAAAATATGATATTGAATGGCATTAAAGTATAAATAGATTATATTTTTACCATTTAATATAATTTATGCCATTAGCCTTGATTTTACATTGAAATCTTAGGTTAAATAAATTCAATCTTTTGCAATGTTTTAAACAAAAACCCGTTTTCTTTCGACAACGAGATTAATTTTAATTTAATTTCTGCAACTTCTGTGTATTGAATTTGGAAAAATTGATTCCATATTTGGAATCAGTGGGTCCAAATTATATTAAAAGACTACTTTTTATTTTTGGGCTTTATGAATAGTAACAATGGAAAATTTTATTTACCATAGTAAAAGGTAAATTGGGTAATTAAGGGTAAATATAATATTTTAAAATTATCCTAATACTTGTATTAATACAATTGGATGATTATAATTTGTCCTAAGTCATATTTGGGTCTAAATGGAATCCATTAGAACCCACTTGGAGGTGATTAAGACCTTTAGTTTATTTTATGTAAAGGAAAGTGAAATATGTCTCACTCAACATTAATAATTAATGTATTTTTAATATAAGTTTATACAGAATATAAATTCTGTTATAAATACTCATTTTAAATATAAAAGTTTTTTATTTGTCATGGTAATTTATTTTTAATTTTTAGAAGTTATTTAATTACCTTATTATCTTATACATTAATTATGAAGAAATTATTTATTTATTGAAAAATCAATAATATAGTTTTTATTGAAATATTAATACATATCAAAAGGCCCATAAATCTGAAAAAAACTTATTATTATTGTATATATAAACCCTAATAGTACAGTGGCCGAATTTTTGACCATTTGGATACTTATTAAGGTGATTATGACACTTATATTATTTTATTTTAAATGATGCCAAAGTTGTCTCCTTCATAATTTAATAAATATAAAAATTTAAATATTGTGATTTTAAGATGATAAATTCGAGTAAAATTATTATTGTTAATGGTAACAGATTTATCTTCATCATAGGATTTTATTTTTAATTTTCATGCAAAATATAAGTATATTAAATAATTATAAAAAAAATGTTGTTGTAATTATTTTATTAAGAGATAAACCAAATAAATGGTTTTAAAAATAATAAAATAAATATTATACAAACTATTTAATGTGCTCCACTAATTTTATAGACAAATATGACATTTTATGAATCTATTAATTCTTTTATTTCGAACATATCTTCTGTATATAATTTATTTAAATTCAAATAAATGAATAGTGTAAAAATTGACACTATTGTTATTTTTTAAAAATAACATATTATAAAATTGTTTAAAAATCACAGAAATGTTTAAAAAATATAAATATAAATTTATATGGTCTAAAATGTTATAAATTATCCCATTATGGACAATTCACTACAAATATGTAATTATTTTTTATAATTTAAAATTTAAATATTATTACCACAAATAAAATTAAATTGATTAAATAAGGATAAATCAAGTTGATAATGTCTAAAATAAATTCCTAACATGACTAAATATTATTTCTTGATGATATTGCATCCCTATATCATCTAATATTCGGATATGAGTCATTTTGGAAGTTTTTATGTGGGGTTGGTATTTAATATAAACTAATATTTCTTATATTTCCAAAGGTGCCCCTATCCTCCCTTATAAAAGGGCACCTCCTCCCTCTCCTCCTCACACCAATTTGAGCCATCAGGCTTGGCGAACCCATGCCCATTTAACCACCCCACTTCCCTAGAAACAACCTAGAAGTCCTGGTCTTCTTCAAAGACAAATTGTAGTGCCCTAGGAGGAGGTCTCAAAGAGGCGCTTCAAAGAAGAGGTAATGTCTATTACCGATTCTTTCAACTTTATTTCTTCTTCTAATTCTACTTCTTTAGTTTTTTCATTATGAAGTAATAAAATCAGTATAACTCATATACTTATATGTTATTATAAGTATGAAAAACAATATTTCACTATCTATCCATCCTACGGAAAACGAAATCACCACGCGTGCGTACATACGGAATATCGTCTCCACGCCGTGGTGAAATCTATTTTTCCACCAACACTTTACATGGAAGGTTATAATGGTGTAAAGAATAACTATATATGATTATTATAACATCATACTGATTCTGATATATTATACCATCCACTCCAATTCTATTCAATAATTATGGGAATGATATCATCGCTCATGCGTACGTACGGACTACCGTCTTCACGACGTGATGAGATTTATTCTCCATGTTAACCATACATGAATGATCATAAAGTTTATATAATGAATAATAATGAAATATATTAAATAATAATGACACTGTATTTATGTATATATATATATATATTTAATCTGTTTTGTTTCATTCAATTCAATAAGGAAACGAAAACAGTGTTCATGCGTACATACAGCCTACCGTCTCCCTGAACGGTGTATTTCATTCCTTTTATTGATATATAATATATATATGTATATGATGAATATATTTTATATATAAATTATGTTTTACATTCTGGAATTATGTAAATCAGGATATAAGTAATAACATCAAGAACGACAAGTCGAAACACATACGATAAATGAAATGATTTTACCCAAAACTCTTCTTTAACATGGAATTTAGAAAAGAACGGGTAATATAAAGTCATAAGTGAAACATATATGATATCATAACAATGAATATTATTATGTAATAAGTCAATGAAATTATTTAAATCATTATACAGGAGGTTCGGATACGTACGAATCATATCAGACCTAAGGTAAGGGATAATTGTGCAAATCTCATTTTTATCCGAGATTTCATATCCGTAAGTGTTTACTGGGGTTATTACTATCATCCATGTCCATGTTTTATAAAAGTGAGTTCATGTATGTTTAAATTCATTTTTACCCATTTGACTTTTACCCCATGGTATGGAAGGAAACTTTCTTTTATATACCCTACAAGGTACTTTTTTGACTTTTCCAACAAAAGTACGAGAAGAATGTTTTTTAACGTATACGGCATGAAAGGATTTTTAATGTTTTATAAAGCCTTATTTTCATGAATTTTCCTCAAAAATATTTCATTACTATTTTCAACAAAATCATTTTCTTTTAAAATTACATGATGTTTTGTGAAAAGAAATTGATTTTGAAAAAGAAAGGATATTTTCTTCAAGAATTAATTTCAAGTGTTTTATCAAAATCATTTTACATATAAGATGACATTATTTCATATGTGTATGTTTCAAGTATAATTTCTCTATGATTTACATGGTTTCACTTTTATTATGATGAAATATCCTTTCTTTTATATGGATTATGTGATGATGGGATGATGTTTATGAACCCCATTTTATTCATTGTGTTATTATGAATGATGTATATTTATTTTTTGGCACAAGTAAGAATGTTTTCATTATGAGATGGGTGTGACCTATATCTACCTCCAATGCATTGGGTTATGATTTATATCTCATGATATAGACATGGATGGAACGACAAGTTAAACTGGTTCAGTAATACAGGTCTGGAACAAGGAGTGAACTCGATTCAGAAAGGGACTTTGTCCACTAAGATGGTCTTGGTAGCTTTGACATGGCTACTATGGAAATCATACCATGTGCTTAATGGTTTTCCACAATTACATGTTTAATTTCCATGATATGGTATCATGATTAATGTTTCTTTATAATCTATTCCTTACGTACTTCCATGATTTATGTAATTGCTCAAGATTCTGATGTTTAAATATTATGTTCATGTTTTGAAGTTCAAATATCTATGATTTGTTTTATTTTATCCATGCTTACCCTTAATGAGCATTTGAGCTCACCATTTATATGTTTTCTGTTCCCCAGGATTTAAAGAATGTTTTTAGGTAAGAAAACAAAAAGGGGAAGATCTTATGGGAGATGTTGAAGATCTTTCACCACGATTAGAAGATTATATTCCGAGTTTCCAAAGACACTAAACTATTACGATCCTTGTGTGTCTGTTTTTGTTATGTATTAAGTATTCCGCTAATGTAATGTAATGTCCATGTACATCAAGTTTCGGGTCTCTACAAGTATATACACCATATAAAAGTGAATTGGCCCATCCATAGGAAAAAGATGAAATCCTCTATAAAGACCGCATACATAAGTTATGGATAAATAAATGACATAATTATGTGTGACATATAGAAATACTCATGATATAATTGAATATTTAGTGTAAATAAGTTATAGTACATTCACACACATTCTTGTAAAAACTACACCAATGGCATGGATGTTTAACTCAATGAATTGAAATTTAGTTAAGATTACTCTTATCATGTTTATATCGATTAATTGAAAATTTATCAATGGAGTGATGATGTGTATCAAAAATATATACAGACAATGGGGAGTGGAAATTACAACATAAATAAACAATTAGTGATTTCACACATAATATAGTAGAAAAAAATCAATGATGATTGAGTAAAACCCAATGAGTTGAAACTAAAATTTGAAATTCCCTTATAGATTTGGTAAATTTAGAAACATACACACCATGAAAGAAGGATCATACAATGAAGTTGTAAATACCCATAAATTAATATATACTACAAAAATAATACAATCATAGGAATTACATACATGACTCAAAAGGAAATAGTGGAAAATATAGCATGAACCTCATGGGAATAAAAAGAGAGATGAAGACCCCTTACCTTGTAATTTTTATTTGTAGATTGTAGGTTAAAATCATTTTTAATGATCAAATGATTGTCATTAAATTATAAAAGAAACACATACATAAATATTGTAACACCCCGAGATTTTATGAAAAGTATTATTTTTAATTAATTTCCTATGTTGTAAGATACACCAAAAGGAGTTTTCACAACACGAATCCCTGATTTGCCTTGCATTACACGCAATCACGACCTTCCACGATAGCGTGTGTAGTACGCAATACCGAGTTTCACTAAACGAGATGTTATTATAATATTATTATGAACTAGCCGTTATGAATAGTAATACCCACTTTTTGAAATTTTATAAATTTTATCTTTCAAAATGGACTTCATTTTTGGATTCGGAATATCGAAATCAGCTTAGGGTGAAATTCTGGTACTTTTCGGATAACTTTCATATTCTGATGAATAGTGAAAATTACTAAATTTTAATTAAAAACAAATTTTTCAATAGAAATAATTAATAGTGATAAACTATAAATATTATTGGTTTTAAAGTATATTTAGAATATATTTTTACAATTTTATACAATGCTGTTTGTTGGATGTAATTTCACATTTAAACCATACATAAATAAGTGTCAATCTTTTGATAATTATTATCTCTTAAAAACACGCTATTTGTTTTGACGACATGAATTAATTTTTAAAATAGTTAATGTAACTGATATGTTTTGAATTTGGTAAAATAGACATCATTTTTGAATTCATAATATCAAATATAGCTTAGGCCTAAGTTTTGGTATTTTTCTGAAAACTTTCATTTTTTGATGAATAGTGAAACCACCAAGTGGTAGTTAAAAAACTGAATTTTTCATAAAACTTAATTTTACTGCTTCTGTGAGTGGAATTTCGAAAATATGAGAGACACGGTTAATATCAGGGGCTAAAATGTGGTTCAATGAGATGAAAATAATTTTTGGTGAATAGTAACTTTTTACTTTTTTTACCACGTTTAAAAGTAAATAGGGTAATTAAGGGTAAAATGATATTATTATTACCCTAACACATGTCCTAATTCTATTGGAAAAGTTTAGTTCAACCAAAAAACCTTAGGAATAATATATGACCATTTTGGCCCACATGGATTAGATTAGGACATTTAATATTAATTTATTTAAAGAAGGGTTAAAATAGTTAAAATCAAAGTTTAATAAGTAAATCATTTTTAATATAGGGTTATACATAAGATAAACTAGACTATAAATATTCATTAGAAAGAAAAAAATATTTCTTACATAATTATATTTTATTTGTAATTTTTAGACTTTAAATAATTTAATTTATTTATGATACAATGATGATGTTGTAATTATCTTATTAATGAAAATTTGAAATAATAGATGTTATAAATACCCAAATAAATGTAATTTGAGACTTTTTATGAATTTCAATAATTTTCTAGGTTAATATGGAATGTTATTATTGATTTAATTAAATTTTTTAGAATAAATCATTTTTTATGAGATTCAAAAAATACAATTACTAAATAGTGTCAAAATTGACATAAAATATTTTTTAAAACAAATATTATATTATTAATTGTTATTTTATTCCTAAAAATATAATATTCGGCCAAATGACTTAGATAAGGTTATATATATTAATAATAAACGACTTGGGGTTCGTTTGTCTTGTTATAATATGTTTATTAACCTTATAGTGTAAAACATAAAAAGACACAGTAAAAGTAAAATTATCTAACTTAATGTTAAATCTAAATGATAAGGTTAAAATAGGAACCTAAACTTTTCTAAATTCAATTAGATGAGAGTATTTCTACCCATCCCCATCTTAGCTTAAAAATAAATCAATTCGGAGCTATTTAAAACCGAATTTGTCTTTCTAATAAAATAATATTTTTCGTTTTTCCTAAGGTGCCCCTCTCCTCCCTTATAAAAGGGCACATCCTCCCTCTCTTACTCACACCACATTGAGCATTCAAGCTTGTCCAAACCCTGCCAAATTCTCTTCTCCACTTCCCTATAAACATTCTAGTGGTCATGGTATTCTTCAAAGACCAATTTTAGTGCCCTAAGAGGAGTACTCAAAGAGGCGCTTCAAAGAAGAGGTAATGTCCGTTACCGATTCTTTCAACTTTATTTCTTCTTCCACATCTTCTTCTTAGGTTTTTTCATTATGAAGTAATATCATCAGTATCACTCATATAATTATATGTTATTATAAGTATTAAACAACCCTATTTCACCATCTATCCATCCGACGGAAAACAAAATCACCGCGCATGCGTAAGTACGGAATACCGTCTCCACGCCGTGGTGTAATCTATTTTCCACCACCGCCTTACTTGGATGGGTATAATGGTGTACATAATAACTATATATGATTATTGTAAAGTGATATTAATTCTTTAATAGTATACATACACTCCAATACAATTCCACGATCATGAGAACGATATCATCGCTCGTGCGTACGCACGGACTACCGTCTCCACGACGCGATGAGATTCATTCTCCACGTTTACCATTCATGAATGATTATAAAGCATATATATTAAGTAATCATGAAATATATGACATAATAATACTACTGTATTTATGTATATATATAATTATGTCATCTACTTAATTCCACTCAATTCAATAGAGAAACGAAAACAGCGTTCATGCGTACGTACGACCTACCGTCTCCATGAACGGTGTATTTCATTCCATTTATCGATCCATTATATATATGTATATTCTGAATTTATATTATATATAAATAATGTTTTACATTATGTATTTAAGTAATCATGATCTAATTAATCATATGAATAATTACAAGTAAAAACACGAACGACAAATGAGACGATTTTACCCAAAATGCTAATTTAACATTAATTTACAAAAGAACGGGTAATATAAAGTCATAAGTGAACCATATATGATATAATAAAAATAAATATGATTATGTAATAAATAAATGACATTATTTAAATCATTATACAGGAGGTTCGGACACTTACGAAGTAAGTTGTACCTAAGGTAAGGGAAATATCACAATCTCATTTTTATCCGAGATTGATTATAATTTGGTATTTACTGGGGTGTATTTTATCATCCACATCCATGTTTCATCAATATGTAATATTATTTACATCCAACTACAATTGTTTAAATCCAAATTTTACCTTTGGTGAGTTTATATTAAAAGATATGAAAAGAATCTTTTGTCATTTTTCGTACGAGGTAATTTATGACTTTTCCAACAAAAGTACGAGAAGAATATTTTTTTAATTTATACGGCATGAATGGATTTCTAAAACATTATTTCCAAGAATATTCCTTTACAAGTTTTCATGTTTATTTTTAATCAACTTCTTTTAGTTTAAAATTGTATAACATGTTAAGAAAGGAAAATGTTTTTGAAGTAGAAAAGATATTTTCCTTGAGAATGGAGTTCAAGTGTTTTATAAAAATTATTTTCCATCTAAGGTAATATAGTGTTCTGTTTCTATCCCTATTATTACATTGATTTGATTATGCTGTTATGGAATTATTTTTATGAATTCCTTTATCTTATATGAATTGTTTTATGATGACATGTTGTCTAAGAATCCCATGTTTATTACATGGGTTATGCAATGATGTATGATTTATGATTTTGTGGCACACATAAGAATGGTATCATTATGAGATGGGTGGGACCTATATCTCCCTCCAATGAATTGGGTATAGATTTTATATCTCATGAGATAGATATGGCTGGAACGGTAGGTTAAACCGGTTCAGTGAAACATGAGTGAAACGAGGAGTGAACTCGGTTCAGAAATGGACTTTGTCCACTAAGATAGTCTTGGCATTGAGTCTTGACTAATAAGAAATGATTCTATATGATTATGTGTGTATGACACAAAGTTTCATGTTTTATGTTATTATTACTGGGATTACATTTCACTACTATGATTTATCCCATTTTATGATATTATGATCTCTTTTGCAGGTTAAGGATTCCAAAATGTTATGTTCTTATGAATATGATGTGATTGATATTTATTTTGTTTACCCTTACTGAGCATTTGATCTCACCCATTTATGTTTTCTTTTCCCCAGGATATAAAGAAAGGTTATAGGTAAAAAAAAGAATGATCTTTATGGGAGATGTTGAAGAGATTTCGCCACAATTAGAAGATTGTATTCCGAGATTCCAAAGACACTAAACTATTACGGTCCATGTGTGTGTGTTTTTGTTATGTACTAAGTATTCTGAAAAAGTAATGTAATGTCCATGTACGTCAAGTTTCTGGACTCTTCATTTGGTATCAGAGGAAAGGTTTAGTCAACCTTTGGAAACTTGGATGCGAAAACATTAGTGAGATCCCTAGATATATTTATAAGGTATGTCTAGGTATGTCCCTAAGGATAAGTATACGTATAGGATATAGTCCTATAACTACGGTAAAGATCATAGAATTTAAACTAAGATGATAGATATTGAGGGTGCTCCCCCCTTACTATGTGGTTTTCCCTAGCATGATTTTTACCTCTCACACTATTCTTTTTGGGTTTTAGACGATGGTTGGAACCCGTTGGAACCGTGTCGATCAATGCAATGGACAATGAAATGATTGTCCTCCTGAACAAAAAAATGTTATGGGATATGGAGTGCAAAATCTTATTTCTATACTTATACAAGATATGAATCATTCTAGACTTCCAAATTAGCAGATAAGGGAACAATATTCTATTGAGTCCTTCATGAGGCAACGTCCACCTTCTTTCAGTGGGTCTTTTGTTCTACTTGTTGCTGAACAATGGATCAGTACCACTGAAAAGATATTGTTAGTTCTTCAATGTTCTGATCATGATAAATTCATCTTAGCAGTATATCGTTTGGAAGGTGAAGTTGATCAATGGTAGAATCTTATCAAGAATATGAGTCTAAGAGATGAAATTGAGTCCATGGAATGGGATGAGTTCAAGAACTTATTTTTCAATAAGTACTTCCCTCGTATTCTTCGAACAAAGATGGAGATTGAGATTCTTGAACTAAAGTAAAAGGATGATGAATCTGTTGGTATATACAAAGAGAATTTTACAAGGTTTGCAAGGTATGAATCCGGCTTTATCATCCAACCTGAAAGTAAAGTTGATCGATTATTCAGTGGCTTAAAACCAAATCTTCGAAGGGAATTAGCTATTAGAGTCTTCAGTAGCTATGAAGAAATTGTGCGTTGTGCTATTAAGGTACAAATGGAATTTGGTGTTACATATCCATCTCATGGTTTTGACAAGAAAAGAAAGATGTAGTTCAAGGATAAATCCCAGAATAATGGTAAAAAGAAGATGAATGTTTCCTTATGCTCAAAGTGTAGAAATAAGAATTGTGGAGATTGTCTTAAAAGGACTAGAAAATGTTTTAAGTGTGGAAAAGAAGGTCATCGAGCAGCTGAGTGTCGAAATAATGGAAAAAGGGTTTCTAATGATGTGAATAATGATAAGACTGTAGAGAACGCACCACCAACACTTCAATGCTTCAAGTGCAAGGAAATTGGGCATTATGCTAATAAATGCCCTAATCCAAGGGTTAATGATGATCGACATGAGCAACCACTTAAGGAAAAGGACAAAGGGAAGTCACATGCAATCAATATTGGCGATTTTGAATACGACAAAGATGTGGTGGAATGATTAAGTGTTTATGTAATGAGATTCCAAAATAATGTAGTATATAGTATCGTGGAATATTGGAATATTTATGTATTGGTATATTGTGGTTTTCAATAATTCTTTGGTACCGGTAACCATGGAAAGTGATTGAGATACTTTTGGAAAAAAGATGATATGCGTATAATGAAGGGAAAATGAGAAAATGAAATGTTTGATAGTATTCATGAGCTCATGACTGATATAAGGATATAGTTATATCATGGTTTGAGGTTTTGGTATGTGAAAAGAGTTAACTTTTGACAGCACTCATGTTTTGACTAAGATTCAATGGGTATTCATTTTTTTCAAGAGAATACATGATTAAGGCCTTAGAATGTTTGTAATGTGACCAACAAGACATATCTCATGATATATGGGGATCAACGATGGTATTAACATGCTAGTTGTATGAACTATTTGGTAATCGTTTTCACTATAATATGAGATTGGACAGTAGTATTTTGGATAAGCCTAAAGATTGGAATGGATTATGTTGGACATAAGTTAGTATTTTTTATGGATAGAAGTTTTTTCAATATTATTTATGGGTTGTTATATTAATGTAGTTTTAGAAAAAGGACAACCTGCAGGATGTGCGACAACCCATCGCGTCAGACAAGGTTGTGGGAGTCGAACACACAACCAAAGTGCCACTGGCCTTTATCGCCTACCAATGTCCTACAGAAAGTCCCTGTTTAGTAGAAACTAGTTTAATTATATTAAGAAGTATCATATATGAAGTATAAGTCCATTTTTGGAACTATATATGATTAATCTCACTATAGATGAACTTATGTATTTTTTGATTACTTTTCTAACCTTTTGTTTGAGACAGATGGAATGACCCATCATTCTATCACATGATCTTCTAACAAATCAAAAATGACAACTTAAACCACATTTATATAAGAGATTAAGTGTAAATTTTCCTAAGAATGACCAACGGTGAGACTGTACCAAAATCATGAAAGTATTTCTTCTAATTCCAATTTCATCAACTTTCGGGAAATGATCTTGAAAACAAAAAATGTTGTCCTAGTGCTCTTATATCCGATGAATCAGATGGTACCATAGATCATACCAAATTTAAGGCTTTGTGAATGATGGCTTTTTCATATCCATGTTCTCTACCACTCTCCATAATAACTTGATGGTTATATTTTTCTTCTATATCCATATTTTCACCTATGTTCTCCTACGAGGAAACCCAGTGATAAGTTAATATGGGTAACCATTACATTTCAAACATTAGTTTTTAAAGCCAAGTATTGGTATTCCTTTTTACAATGTGGGTTTCTATTAAAGAAACTTTCGAGTAGTAAACCATTTATAACCCCGATGAATTTCGAGGGCGAAATTAATTTTAAGGGGGGTAGAATGTAACACCCCGAGATTTTCTAAAATGTATTATTTTTAATTAATGTCTTGTGTTGTACGCTACACCAAAAGGAGTTTTCACAACACGAATCCCTGACATGCCTTGCATTACACGCAATCACGACCTTCCTCGATAGCGTGTGTCGTACGCAAAACCGAGTTTCACTAAACGAGATATTATTATAATATTATTATGAACTAGCCGTTATAAATAGTAATACCCACTTTTTGAAATTTTATCAATTTTATCTTTCCAAATGGACTTCATTTTTGGATTCAGAATATCGAAATTAGCTTAGGGTGAAATTTTGGTACTTTTCGGATAACTTTCATATTCTAATGAATAGTGAAAATTACTAAATTTTAATTAACATCTACTTTTTTAATCGAAATAATTAATAGTGATAAATTATTAATTTGAGTGGTTTTAAAGTATATTTAGAATATATTTTAACAATTTAATACAATTTTGGTCATTGGATGTAATTTCACATTTAAACTACACATAAACATGTGTCAATCTTTTGATAGTTATTATCTCTAAAAAACACGCTATTTGTTTTGACGACAGGAATTAATTTTTAAAATAGTTAATGTAAATGATATGTTTTGAATTTGGTAAAATAGACATCATTTTTGAATTCATAATATGAAATATATCTTAGGTTTAATTTTTGGTATTTTTCTGGAATATTTAATTTTTTGATTAATAGTGAAACCACTTAGTGGTAGTTAAAAAACTGAATTTTTCATAAAACATAATTTTACCACTTCTGTGAGTGGAATTTCAAAAATCCTAGAGACACGGTTAATATCATGGACTAAAATGTGGTTCAATGAGATTAAAATAATTTTTGGTGAATAGTAATTTTTTACTTTTTTTTACCATGGTTAAAAGTAAATAGGGTAATTAAGTGTAAAAATGATATTATTATTACCCTAACACATGTCCTAATTCGATATGATAAGTGTAATTCGACCAAAAACAAACTTAGGAATAAAATATGACTATTTAGGCCCACTTGGATTAGATTAGGACATTTAATATTAATTTATTTAAAGAAGGGTTAAAATAGATAAAATCAACGTGTAATAAGTAAATAAATTTTAATATAGGGTTATAACTAAGATAAATTAGACTATAAATATTAATTAGAATTATAAAAATATTTCCTACATAATTATATTTTATTTGTAATTTTTAGACTTTAATTAATTTAATTTATTTATGATACAATGATGATGCAGTAATTATCTTATTAATGAAATATTGACATAATTTATGTTATAAATACCCAAATAAATGTAATTTGAGACTTTTTATGAATTCCACTAATTTACTAGATTAATATGACATGTTAGTATTGATTTAATTAACTTTTTTAGAATTAATAATTCTGTTATGATTTTCTCAAAAATCAATTACTAAATAGTGTAAAAATTGACATAAAATAGTTTTTAAAAAAAATATTATATTATTAATTGTTATTTTATTCCTAAAAATATAAGGTTTAAACAAATGACATAGATAAGGTTATATATATTAATAATAAACAAATTGTGGTTCGTTTGGGTTGTTATAGTATGTTTATTAACCTTATAGTGTAAGAACACAAAAAGACACGGTAAAAGGAAAATTATCTAATTTAATGTTAAATCTAAATTATAAGGTTAAAATAGGAACCTAAACTTTTCTATATTCTATTGGATGAGAGGCTTTCGACCCATCCCCACCTTAGCTTCAAAATAAATCAATTTGGAGCTATTTAAAACCGAATTTGTCTTTATAATAAAATAATATTTTTAGTTTTTCCAAAGGTGCCCCTCTCCTCCATTATAAAAGGGCACCTCCTCCCTCTCTTCCTCACACCACATTGAGCTTTCATGCTCGGTCAAACCCTGAAAAATTCTCTTCTCCACTGCCCTAGAAACATCCTAGAGGTCCTGGTCTTCTTCAAAGACCAATTTTAGTTCCCTAAGAGGAGGACTCAAAGAGGCGCTTCAAAGAAGAGGTAATGTCCGTTACCGATTATTTCATCTTTATTTCTTCATCCACTTCTTCTTCATAGGTTGTTTCATTATGAAGTAATAACATCAGTATCAATCATATACTGATATGTTATTATATGTATTAAACAAACCTATTTCACCATCTATTCATCCTACGGAAAACGAAATCACCGCGCGTGCATACGTATAGAATACCGTCTCCACGCCGTGGTGTAATCTATTTTCCACCACCACCTTACTTGGATGGGTATAATGGTGTACATAATAACTATATATGAATATTTTAAAGTGATATTTATTCTAAAATAGTATACATACACTCCAATACAATAGCACGATCATGTGAATGATATCATCGCTCGTGCGTACGCACGAACTACCGTCTCCACGACGCGATGAGATTCATTCTCCACGTTAACTATTCATGAATGATTATAAAGTATATATAATAATTAATCATGAAATATATGAAATAATAATACTACTATATTTATTTACATATATATTTATGTCATCTACTTAATTCCACTCAATTCAATAAAGAAACGAAAACAGCGTTCATGCGTACGTACGGCCTACCGTCTCCATGAACGGTGTATTTCATTCAATTTATCGATCCATTATATATAAGTATATTCTGAATTTATATTATATATAAATAATGTTTTACATTATGGATTTAATTAATCATGATCTATGTAATCATATGTATAATTACAAGTAAAAACACAAACGACAAATGAGACGATTTTACCCAAAATGCTAATTTAACACGAATTTACAAAATAAAGGGTAATATAAAGTCATAAGTGAACCATATATGATATAATAAAAATGAATATGATTCTGTAATAATTCAATTACATTATTTAAATCATTATACAGGAGGTTCAGACACTTACGAAGCAAATTGGACCTAAGGTAAGGGAAATATCACAATCTCATTTTTATCCGAGATTGATTATACTTTGTATTTACTGGGGTGTATTTTATCATCCACATCCATCTTTCATCAATATGTAATATTATTTACATCCACCTACAATTTTTTAAATCCAATTTTTTCCATTGGTGAGTTTATATTAAAAGATATGAAAGGAATCTTTTGTCATTTTTCGTACGAGGAAATTTTTGACTTTTCCAACAAAAGTACGAGAAGAATGTTTTTTTAACTTATACGGCATGAATGGATTTTTAAAACATAATTTCCAAGAATATTCCTTTAAAATTATTCAAGTTTATTTTTAATCAACTTCTTTTAGTTTAAAATTCTATGACATGTTAAGAAAGGAAAATGTTTTTGAAGTAGAAAAGATATTTTCCTCAAGAATGGTGTTCAAGTGTTTTATCAAAATTATTTTCCATCTAAGATAATATAGGGTTCTGTTTCTATCCATATTATTACATTTATTTGTTTATGTTGTGATGGAATTATTTTTATGAATTCCTTTATCTTATATGAATTGTTTTTTGATGACATGTTGTTTAAGAATCCCATTTTTATTACATGGGTTATGCAATGATGTATGTTTTATGATTTTGTGGCACACATAAGAACGGTATCATTATGAGATGGGTGGGACCTATATCTCCCTTCAATGCATTGGGTAAATATTTTATATCTCATGATATAGATATGGCTGGAACGATAGGTTAAACTGGTTCAGTGAAACATGACTGAAACGAGGAGTGAACTCGGTTCAGAAATGGACTTTGTCTACTATGATTGTCTTGGCATTGAGTCTTGAGTAGTAAGAAATGATTGTCTATGATTATGTGTGTATGCCACAAAGTTTCATGTTTTAAGATTTGATTATTGCGATTACATTTCACTACTATGATTTATTCAATGTCATGATATTATGATCTCTTTTTCAGGTTAAGGATTCCAAAATATTATGTTCTTATGAATATGATGTGATTGATATTTCTTTTTTTTACCCTTACGAAGCATTTGAGCTCACCCTTTTATGTTTTCTTTTCCCCAAGATATAAATAAAGGATTTAGGTAAAAAAAGGAAGATCTTTATGGGAGATGTTGAAGACCTTTCGCCACGATTAGAAGATTATATTCCGAGTTTCCAAAGAAACTAAACTGTTACAGTCCTTGTGTGTGTGTTTTTGTTATGTACTAAGTATTCCGCAAAATTAATGTAATGTCCATGTACGTCAAGCTTCTGGACTCTACAAATATGATATAATATATGGTCTTCTAATATTGCTTTGTTAATGATATTTCAGTTGTATCATTGTTTTGGGCGTTAACTGATTCGTTTTCTTTTATATGTTTTGTTACGTAAGACATGTTTTTATGGATTTGAAGTATTTAATTAATATCAATAAAGATAATAATTTCTTAAATATTATTTTTAATCATAAAATGAATATTATTCATGAATGGTTACGATGGAGAATTAGATCTCATCGTGCCATGGAGATGGTAAGCCGTACGTAGGCACAAGCGGAAATATCATTATATTAGTGGTGAAATAATATTTAATTAGATGTTAAATTATATATACAGAAATATTAAAATTTTATATTAATAATTTACATCAGTTTTACTCATTGGTATGTCAATCCAAATATTGACGTGTTGAATAACAAACTACACCACGACATGGAGACAGTATGTCATACGTACACACATATGATTACTTTGTCATTAAACGGATGGAGAGAATAATGAATATGGTTGTAGCATATTTATAATAACATTAATGTATGTAAAAGGTAATAGGTTTAAATTTTTTTTACATAAACAACATTGAAAGTGGAAGTGGAAAAAGAAAAGGACTTTGGAAGAGATAAAGAAATTATTACCGCTTCTTTGCATGCTTTCTTTTGATTTGATCAAAAGGGATTCTTAGGTTGGATTTCTGATCAATGTAAGGCCTCTAGGTTCAATTTATGGTCTTTGGGAGGTTATATGTGAATGGTTTGGTAGAGAAAAATTTAATTGGAGGTGTGATTTGTAGATAAGGGTATTTGCGGAGGGTCATTTTTTGGAAAATATTTAAATATAATTTTATAATAAAATTATTTTCAAATTATAATTGCTAAAAATGGATTTATTTGAAGCCTAATGTGGGGATGGGACAAAATAATCTCCACCAATAGGTTTTAGACAAGTTTATACCACCATAGAAACCTTATCATTTAGATTTAATTATTAGTTAAATAGTTTTACTTTTACTATGTCTTCTTGTATTTTTATATTACATGGTTAATAAATATAGTATAAAATCCCAAGAGTACTTCAACTGATTCATTGATAACATCAAAATCATTATATAATTCCTTTCCTGAATCTTATTTTTTTAGATATATTATATCATATAAAAATATTGAACTTGTTTTAAATAATCATTTATGTTAATTTTGGAACTATTTAGTATTTGGTTTTGTGAAAGTCAACAAAACAGGATTACATCGAAAAAAATATTAAATCAACCCTAACATGTCATATTAATCTATAAAATTTATGAAATTCAGAAAAAGTATCCAATTACATTTAATTTAATATTTATCATATCAATTATGTTAATCATTCAATAATAAGGTAAATATCTTATCATCATTGTGTAAAAAATAAATTTAAATATTTAATGTCTAAAAATTATAAATAAAATACCATGATGTTGGAAATTTTTTTATATTTCTAATGAATATTTTTATTTGAATTTCTCTTATGTATAACCGTATATTCAAAATGATTTAGTTAATAAAATTTTAATTTAACACATTTAACACTTCTTTTGATAAAATAATAATAAATATCCTAATCTAATCCATGTGGATCAAAAGGATCATATTTTAATCATGATATTGATTTTGGTCGAAACACATATATCTTATAGAACTAGGACCTATGTTAGAGTAATTATAATATCATTTTTACCTTTAATTACCATATTAACTTTCAACTGTGGTAAATAAAATTTATAACTTACTATTCACAAAAACCAATTCTTCATATTGAACCACATTTTACTTACTGATTTTAACCATGTCTCTCAAATTTTTGAAATTCAACTCAATGAAGCAGTAAAATTATTTTTCTGATAATTTTCAAATGCTCCTAGAAGGTGAGTAAAAGATGGTAAGAAGTTCAATAAAATTTTATTTATCTAATCTTATCATAAAATGACATCAATAAATTACATTAGACTAATATAGGTATTATGTATCTTTTTTTTCTTTATAATAAATTTAAATTAAAAATAAATCTTTAAATAAAAAGTTATCTTCAAAGAACAAAGTAGTGTTTTTCAATATTTATCATAAATTAAAATGTTTTTAAAAAATACCAAAAATTCACCCAAAGATAATTTTGATATTCAAAATTCAAATATAATGTCTATTTTACCAAATCCCAAACATAGAATATGTATTAATTAATTTTAAAAAATATTTTTGTTGCCAAAAACAGAAAGCGGGTTTTTGAAAAGTAAAAAACATCAAAAGATTGATATGTGTTTCTTTCCAATTTAAATGTTAAATTACATCCAATCACAAGCATTGGATGTAATGATTAAAATATATTCTAATTAAAAATCTAAACTATTCAAATGTAAAATTTTATAATAAAAATTATTTGGATTAAAAAGTTTGTTTTCAACTAAAATTTAATATTTTTTCACTATTCATCAGAATATGAAAGTTATCAGAAAATAACCAAAAATTTATCCAAACTAAATTATTATGTCCCTATTGTTAATTAGAAGTTTATTTTGTGACATTGAATATATAAAATTGAAAAATATTGGATTTAATAAGGGTTTTCTATTAAAAGGTGGTAAAATAACATTTTTTTTGAAAAATACTTTATTTATCTGAAAAAATGAATTTATTCTTATATTATTTCTAAGAAACACAAAATACGGTTTTCAAAATTATATGGAGAATATAAAATTTTAAATTCAATTCATACTATTCATAATCTTTTTTGGAATGGCTAGTTTGGTAGGTCGTGGTGTCCCCGAACACGGTGTTTCATGTAGCATAATCTAGTGAATTATTTTAAAGAAAATAACTTACTGTGAAACCATGGGGTTTTAAATTAATCTATACTTTTGAAAATTGCATCCTTTAAATTTTAAAATTGGGCTTGGGAACATCATTGAAATTCCCACATCAAGAAAAAGTGTTTATAAAACTATCACATAAAAGAAATAAAGAGAATTACAAATGTCACTCGAGATTACCCAAACTAGGATTCTATATAGGAAAAAATGGATATGGAATATAAAATAAGTGTCTTATTCTGATGAAGTGTTGTAGGAAACATTATCAAGATAATTTTAACAACAAGAAAACCTCAAACTAGGGATGGGTTAAACAATCATTAGTTTCCCGATTAGAAAAGTAAACGAACAACGTATTTTGTTTTATGTACCATTTCATAAAGTTGATGAATATATTTTTTAGAATTTATAAGAACATAAATAGATATACTTATTTATTAAGTATATTCTCATCCTTATATAAATTTATACAACTAACTCATATTTTCTCCAAATGATGACTATTCAAGATGACATGGTCACACCTGAAGAGCTAGAATCAACTTTTATTAAAACAAAAAATCCACAAATGATTAACTATATATTTACTTTGAACTTGGGGATTTACAAAAACCAAATTGTATACACAATTTTAGATGATCCACAAAATGGATAATAATTTATAGAGATAAATACTTATATTAATTTCTTAAATTAGAAAAACAATACCCAAAGATTAATAAAGACCATTCAATAAACAATTTTCATTAAAATACTTCTATATATTCAAAAATAAGATTGAAACCCAATAATAATAAGAATTTAATCACAAATTATTTCATAGTAAATATTAGCATTTATCTCCAAATAACATCAACTACTATTAATGTCTCAAAAAAAATGTGTAATTAACCAAATCAAATTCTCTCTAAGATAGGTCAATCATTTACATTAATAACCTGATTCTATATAAAAAATCCTAGATTATTTCAAAATAAAAAAAATCCATCATTACTCCTCAAATGAAATCTCATAATATTATATTTTCCTTAGGCATATAGTGTTCCCAACAGAGTGAATGCCTTCCAAAATATCATTTATTACTTAATCACCAAATAATTTTCCAATACTAAGGATATCCATTTGATAATACATAAGATCCTAAATCAACTTATTATTGATCAATAAAATCATTTACTTGTCTCAAATTCAGGGATCATATAAACCTAAATGGTTTTTTATAATTATATCTACAAAAAAAAGATAATTCTACCTCAGATAGAATATTCACATAACAAACTATAGGGTTTCACATACAAGAGAAAAGTCTTCCAATGTAATCCCATCAACAAAGAGAATTAATACTTTTAAACAATTCCCCATCCATTTATTTCCACGTAGGTTCTTCTTTAACCTAGTAGTTATCCTATAGAATATGGAATTTACTCAGATAATGCATAGGTCCCCTTCAATAGTGGAAAATGATTGTAATTGGATTCATAGGAACTTTTTTATTTTCATAAATAATACTCTTAAATTTTCCTCAGCAATTCATTGCATTATTTCATTATTTACCTCACATAAATCATTTCATTGTTCCCTTGAGAAACTTCTCTCATTGTCTCCTTCCACATTTCCAGCATGATAAAAATTTAGATTTCATTTCTCCACAGTCTCCACTACTGGAGCTCTTATCATTCTATGATTTTATCTTCATTGCTAAGTTTTGAAGTATGTTAATGTATATATTGTTGATCATATTTTTGAAAACATACATTGTCATGAACACGATATATTTAAAACATATCAACATTCAATTTACTTTCTCATTTCCACCATTGTGCCCCCTTGTACATAATTTTCAATGTTACTATGACTTCCTTGGAATCCATCCATTGAATAAAACCAGAAAGGATAGTGTGAGTAACAATAATAATACTTTTTTTAAGGAATATCATGAAACCTTATTTTTAATATAAAAGGAATTTTTATTAACCAGGGTTTTTTATTTTCATCTTATATTAACATCATTTAAATATGTTTGTAATGAAAAATTGAATTATCCTAATAATATCCCCTAGGTGTGTTGAAACCAAGAGTGGATCAATGACCATTGTCATGCACTAATTCCTATTTGAGTCCAACTCAAAGCAGTGTTTTTAGGTATTCCCCCAAGGTACTTCTATGTGAGAGCCGCCTCAACTTCTCCAATCCATATAGGGATGTATATTTTGTAAAACCAACATAATATTTACATTACTAATAATTTTGGATGTTCTTCTATACTAATTCTCAAATTCTATGTTAAGGAAGGGTTTTATAATCTGATTTTTTTATAAATCTAGCTTTCTAGGATTGTTATAAGCCTCCTCTCATACCAACTATAATGCCCATACCCTTTTCACCAAGAGTGGCCCATCATTACATAACATTGGAATGATATGAAGAGATCATGTAATGAAAGACCGATTAGTTTAGTATATTTGGAAGTACTAGATACATATATAAGTTTTACATTACTGTCATGACCCCTCCCACCAATGATGCCCCTCCTGAGTTGGCAATGGTGAAAGGGAGATAATGACCCCCGAGTCCGCATCCAGTAGGCCCCGGGGTGGTGACTAGCACCAAGGGTATGAGTTTTTTTCAAAAATATGGGAGGCATTACGCTTTATTTATTATTTAGGATAGGGAAATAGGACAATTAAACCACCAAAAAGGGAAAAGAACAAGTGTATAAAAATAAACCCAAACCAAGCCCACATGTATGTTTAAACAATTTTATAACAAGGTACAAGAACAAGAAAGCTCAAAAATACAATACCCAAAGAAAACAAGAGAACATCAACTGCAACAACTCCAACTGCCTGACTAGAAGGGTCCCACACGACCCTGGTAGTCCTCCTGGAAACCTGAAAGTAAACGTAGGGTGAGAATACAAGTATACTCAGTAGGGAAACCAAAAGCTCTCGTGCACAAGTGGGGAGACATCCTAATGTCCCGTGAGAACAACAGAAGAAACCTAACAAGGAAATCTATTCACCCAACCTCACCAGCCACACTCACCAAAACACAATCACAACAGATAGTAGTAGTATAAGAACAAGAGTATTGGGTACCCCACAACATTTCCCATTTGTTAGCTGAACATCCTGATGGTGTCACACTCTCCCCACCCGCACACACCTGGGCCTCACAACCACGTATCCCGCCCGCACAGACCTGGGCCTCACAACCACACATCCCGCCCGCACACACCTGGGCCTCACAACCACACACCCCGCCCGCACAAACCTGGGCCTCAAAACCACAACCACATCCCCGCCCGAAGGCACCTGGGCCTCATTCCAAAGATTCATGGGAATAGTAACAGAACTCTCGCCCAAACACACCTGGGCCTGAAATCGAAACCTACCTGAAGAGTCTTAGGTGTAAGGTCGCCTCAAGCCATCAGAGCCTATAAGTATGCCCAAAGAGTCTTGGGCCTAACCACCCTAATCGAAACCTACCCGAAGAGTCTTGGGTGTAAGGTCGCCTCAAGCCATCATAGCATAGGGGGAAGGAGTAGGAAGGAGCTATTAACTATGGGAAAAACACCCTCTCCCATGAAATGGGAGTGTTCGGCACTATGTGATCAACATGGGTGTGGTGCGATAAAACTCAAAAGTTACATATATATATATATATATATATATATATATATATATATATATATATATAGCAACCACTCAGCCCAACCTATGGCTTATAAAGATAGAAATTGAGCACGTTCCTCGGCACTGCTACCACGAAGCATGCATACAATAAACTACCCCAACCCCCTTTAGGTTTTCACATATCAAAAGAAATTATCTTATTTAGTTCCTTAACTACTGGGAAACTATCCACAACCAACCACACCGATCGTTCGTAAGAATATCCCTGCCATCCACAAAACAAGTTAGGGAAACACAAGCAGCACAACAAAACCCTTCCTAACAACCAACCAACCCATTGATTATTATTTCTGTTTCATTACCACGCCCCATCGTTCATTAATTCTTCTATTTATTATTTTAACACAACCCATAGTCCGTTCACAAACAAGACCATCCCTGCAGCCCCGCTGCCATCCACCATAACCACAACCACACTGAAGCCACACATCCCCATCCATTTAATACCATTTATTGCAGCCTCACTGCCCATCACCATTAAACATTCACACCTTCCCACAACCAAGACAACCGCATCCCCGCTGCTCACCCATTCCACAACAACCCACAAAACACCCCCATCACATGCCACATAACCAAGCCAACACCCACATGTTCATTATTCCATTTTGGTTCAACCGGGGTGATCACACAAGGGTTCTAGATTTTCATTTAAATAGCCAACATTACGTGATTAACCAATTTCCACATTCAACAAAGTTCCATTCAGAAAAACGGTCTAGAAAGATAGGGTAACATTTAATTGCTCAAGCAAAGGCCCCCAACGACCATGATTTTCAGTAGGCATAAGCCTATTCATGTCACAACATAATATTACAGGATATAAAGTAACAGCAAACACAACTTCCCAATCGCGTTATATAAGCTAGTTATTATCATTATTAAACCGATTCGAAAGTGTTTCACGTAAACAAGAGAACACCCACCCCACATGTTGCATAAATTAGAGAGACGAAGGTAAGAGCCCTACCTAAAACAGTTCTTGATCGCAACGCTCCTCTGGAACAACATTAGAATACATTCATCGACATCCATGAAAAACCTCCTCGGGTGGAAAGGAAGAGCCGAAGGAAAGACAACGGATCCAAGATCGGAAGTTTCGCCTCGTCGTTATGATCCTGTGGCCGCTGATGGATCATAAATCGGAGCTCAGACGAAAAAGTTATGGAAGAAAGACCCTTTGAGTCTTTTAAGAGAACTCTTCTCATAAGAGAGGGGAGGAGAGGTGTGAGTTGAAAGGAGGAGGGGACCCCTCCTTTTATAGGCGTGAAAAGAAAAAGTACATGGCGTGTACTTATGGTACACGGCGTGTACTCGGCCATTTTCACACGGTCTCCACGCGGCCTCCAACATGGTTCCGCGGCCATTGACTGGTCAACACACGGTTTGAAGGTAACGCATATGCGGGGAAGGACTACACTGCGTGTAGATTGGACACACAGCGTGTACCCATTTATTTCACATGGCAAGGACACAGCTCCAAAGTGGCACACGACCGACGACTGGTCAACACACGGTAACATGTACGTGGGGAGGGACTACACAACGTGTAGTACTAGACACACGGTGTGTACCCATTTTCATCATGCGGCAAAGACACGTCCATCCACACGGGGTATACCTGGCAAGAGGGTACACGACGTGTACACAAACTACATGGCGTGTAGTTTCAAAATTTTGGAAAGTGTGGGAAAAGTCCATTTTACCCTCCAGAACACTTCGTGGCCTTCTTTTTGACAAAGGAATGGGCCGGAGAGGTCCAGGCCATTACATCAGATACCTCATAAAACATTCTCGTCCCCAAGAATTCAAAAACCAACCTAGGGGAACACAACAAGATACCTCTTAGGGCCCTCGTTATAACAGGAACCCAACCAACAACCACAATCATATTTGATAGGAATTCCTTCTCCTATGTCGAGATATTATCCGCTTTAGGTAGCACTGACTCTCCTGCACGGATTTAATCGCATCCTCATTAATGCGTCTCGATTATGAATTGGGTCTTACCACTTTTATACATTAGGATTTTTCAACTCGAACTACCCCAACACCACACAACCAACACACTGCTGAATACGTGGTTTTTGGGAAAATTCCTTCTCCTATGTTGAGATATTATCCACTTTAGGCGGCACTGACTCACCTTCACGGGTTCAATCGCATCCGCATTAATGCGTCTCGATTAAGGGTCAGGTTTTCTCCCTTCCCACACATCTGGACATGTTACACATTACCAGGGAACAAGGAAACAAAAGGTCTCACAACTGACTATCCAAGAATTCGATATATCAAAGGTACATAGTACTACATCAACACAAATATCAGAAGGACAATGAAAAAAAACAAGTCAAAACAACTCCGGGTACTGAGCATGAATCTGGGTCTCTCACTCCCAAGTTCTCTCCTAGAGACCGCCATGCCTCCACAACACACGAACCAAGGGAATGGTTCATCCACGGAGAACCTTCTCTTTACGATCCTCGATTCTGACTGGTCGTTCCTCAAAGGTCGCGTCATCTCCCATATCCAACTCTCCCTAGTCGATAACGTGAGAGTCATCATGTATGTACCGACGAAGCTGGGAGACATGGAAGACGTCATGGACTTTCTCCATTTGAGGTGGCAGGGCTAGCTGATATGCCACCATTCCGACTCACCTCAGCACCTCAAAAGGTCCGATGAACCTGGGTGAGAGCATGCTCCCTTTCCCAAACCTCCGCTGCCCCCGTCGAGGGGAAACGTTCAAGAACTCATTGTCTCCCACCTTGAACTGTAAGGGCCTTCTCCGAAAATCGGTATATGACTTCTGTCAGTCTTGAGCCGCCTTCATCCTATCATGTACAAGATGGACTTTTTCCATGGTGCTCTGCACTACCTCTTGCCCAAGAGCACCTGTCTCACAAACCTCTGCCCAGCAAATGGGTGAACGACATGGCCTTCCATACAAAGCCTCAAATGGTGCCATGTCAATAGTAGAGTGAAAGATATTGTTGTATGAAAACTCTATTAAAGGCATGTGTCGTACCCATGATCCCCCAGAATCCAGAACACATTCTCGCAGCATGTCCTCTAGCGTATGGATAGTCCGCTCTGTCTGCCCGTTGGTCTGGGAGTTGAAAGTAGTGCTAAGGCATAGCTGGGTTCCAAAAGCATGTTGTAACCCCCTCCAGACTCGTGAGGTAAACCGAGTATCCCGATCTGAGATGATAGTCCTCGGAACTCCATGCAAACACACCACCTCATCTACGTACCTTTTTGCTAAGGTACTCACCGGGCCCAACTCCTAGATTGTTAAGAAGTGAGCTGATTTCTTCAGACGATCCACCACTACCCAGATAGCATCATAACCTCCCTGAGCACTGGGTAGTCCTGTGACGAAGTCCATTGAGATGTCATCCCACTTCCACTCAGGGAAATCTAAAGGATGAAACAAACCACTGGGAACATGGTGTTCAGCCTTCACTTGATGACACACTAGGCATTTATCCACAAACTCCACCACTTCCCGTTTCACCCTGGGCCACCAAAACTGTTCCCTCAGGCCTCGGTACATTTTCAAAACTCCCGGATATACCGCTAAGGCTGAGCTATGAAACTCACGGAGAACTCCCTCACGCATCGCCTCCGGAAAAAATAACCTTCCATGGAAAAGCATATGATGTTGGTTGTCCTCTAACAATCCCTCTAGAGCATTCTCCTGATAGACATGATGTCGCATCACCTCCGCCTCGGAATCCCCCCACTGAGACTCTTCCACCTGCTGCGACAAGGAGGATTGCACCATCATCTAGAACAAACAGCCTCTAACACCTTCTTCCCTTGCATTTAAGTGCAGGGCAGCCAACTCTCCCATCGCCTTCCAAGCATCAGCAGATTCCCGAACCACTTCCTGATGCGACTTCCTGCTTGGGGCATCAGCCACAACGTTTCCCTTACCTTCAGTGTAAGAGATCTAAAAGTCATAGTCTTGGAGAAAATCGGCCCATCTCCGCTGCCACAAGTTCAGGTCACGCTGGGAGAAGATATAGAATAGGCTCTTGTGATCTGAGAAGACCACAAAGCGCTCCCCGAAGAGTTAATGTCGCCACAACTTCAGTGCTAACACTACTTCTACAAGCTCGAGGTCATGGGTGGCATAGTTACGCTCGGGAGGGCATAAATTCCTAGACCCATAACAGATCACTCCCTTCTTCTACATCAGCATTCACCCCATACCAAGGCCAGAAGCATCACAAAAAACTTCATACAACAACCCTTCCTCTGGAAACCTGAGCACGGGAGCACTAACCAACTTCTCATTCAGGTAGTCGAAAGATTTCTGGCACTGATCGCTCCATAGGAAGACCTGATTCTTCCTAGTCAAAGCTGTCAATGGAGCAACAACTTGAGAGAAGTCCGAAATGAACCTCTGATAGTAACCTTATAACCCTAGTAAACTAAGAACTTCAGCCATGCTCTTGGGTGCTGCCCAAGAAACAATTGCCTCCACCTTCGACGGGTCCACTGACACTCCATGCTGAGACACCACGTGCCCAAGGAAGTGTACTTCTTGTGTCAAGAACTTACACTTTGACAATTTCCCATAATGCTGGTGGTATCGAAGGACTTCCAAGACTGCCCTGAGATGCTCAACGTGCTCCACCTATGATCTTGAGTAGATCAGGATGTCATCGATAAACACAACGACGAACCGGTCCAGAAACTCTCAGAAGACATAGTTCATAAGTCCCATTAACATAGCTGGTGCATTTGTAACTCCAAACGACATCACTACAAACTCGAAGTGCCTATACCTGCACCTGAAATCTGTCTTCGAGATGTCACTGTCCTTCACCCTCGGCTGATGATATCCCGATCGTAGATCAATCTTATAAAACCAACCTGCTCCCCTCAGCTGGTCAAAGAGATCATCTATGCTTGGAAGGGGGTAATGGTTCTTGACCATTACCTGGTTCAGCCTTCGGTAGTCTATGCATAACCTGAGACCACCATCTGCCTTCTTCATGAACAAAACTGGATCACCCCATGGTGACACGCTGGGTCGAACATAACCCTTCTACATCAGATCGTCAATCTGAATCCGCAACTCTCGCAACTCCGAAGGTGCCATCCGATAAGGGGCCATCAAAATCATACGGGCACCAGGCTGTAGGTCTATCTTGTACTCAATGTCACGTCGGGGGGGGGGTGTAGAGTCACAACCTCCTCAGGAAAAACGTCGAGGAACTCCCCAACAATCTCTGGGGCGTTTATCATCTCTGTATCAGCTGGAACCACTGATAACCCGCCTAACAAAGAAAGGAGAGGCTCCACATGCCGTCTTCCCACCTGATAGCTCCTCTCGCCGACAAAATATACGCGCTGCCCATCTACGTCAGAGAACACGACTCTTCTCCGGAAGCAGTTGATAATAGCACTAACAAAAAAACCAGTCGATGCCTAGGATGACATCGTATGGCTGCATTTTCAACAGAAGAAGGTCCCCACTAGATCGATGTGGTCCCAATGTCATCCCACATCCTCGCCAACAAAAGATATGCTGGTCTGGCCTCCAACTGGTGTACGTAGCACCAGTGGTACATAAATTCTCTCTAAGTCTAGTCCCAAATCATGGGCTAGACCAGGTGTAACATAGGAGTGCAAAGCTGCCGAATCGAACAAAGAAGAAACAAGAGTGTTGAACAAACAAATCGTACCTCGCACCACCTCTGGTCTCACTGGAGCTGCCAACTCTGCTGTGTGCAACTGTCCACGCACAGCTCCTCTACCTTTCTGATGTCATCCACTTCCCCGACCACACCCTGGTCAAGTTCCCTGAGGAGCACCCTGAGGTCGACCTACTCCCGCAAAGTCTACCCTCGGAGGATCATGGTCCTGCTGCTGCTGGAAGGGCCTCGCCGGCAACTGGTGCTGTTGCGGTGGGCGCTGAACCTGCCCATCACCACCGTACGGAGCTCGGGTCAGGCACCAACTCTGAACATTCCCAAAACCTCCACAAGAAAAACACCTCGGTCCTGGGATCGTGGAAAAGGGACGAGGACCCGATGATCTGAACTGGAACTGCTGGGGCCTGCTCCCCACTGGCCTGAACCTGGAAGATCCTGTCGCAGGAGACCTGCTGCTGACTGTCTTCCCCTTCGATGAACCTAGATGAAACACCTCACACGGTGCACCTCCCAGCGAGTGCATCCTCTCTACGACCTATGCCTTCTTCTGCACTGCCAAGTACATCGGAAGGGTGAAGGGGGTGACAACATACTGGAGCGATGGAAGAAGAGCCTCCTCTAAACGTCTCACCCGAGATTCCTCATCCGGAAAGAAATCCGGAGCAAGGCGCATGATATCTTTGAACTTGATCCCCAGCTCTCGTACCGTCATATTTCCCTGCTGAAGGGAGAGTAGCTCCTGCCGCTTCTCCACCTTGATCATGGAAGAAAGGAATTCAAATTCCTTCTCAAAGCCAGCCCATGGAACCTCTGCCTCTATCCTCTCTCCAAGGTAGAGCGTCCACCACTGTCGCGCCGTACCTCTCAGCTGACTGACTTTTAGGGGAACCCAGTACTCCCTCGGAGCATGGATCAAGGTAAAAGCAATCCCCAAATCCTCAAGCCACCCCTCCTTCTCCGTATCCGAAGTACTACCCTCGTACTTCTTGAGGTTCTGCCGCTGGAAAGAACAGAGAGTCTTCTTACACTGGCTATCTTCCTCCTCTCGTTCAATCCTCAACTGATCAACCGCCTGAATCTGCTGGGCCTCGGCCGTCTGAGCTGCCCGGGGATGACGTCTAGGTGCCATAGCAGTACGGTAAACAAGGATCGCCTAATCCCATGTAGTAAGAAAATTTCTCAAGGTTTCAATTATCATTTTATTTCAATTTCTTTCCCAGACCACCAAAATCAAGTAAAACACAATAATGATGATTCATGTACCTTCCCTAGGGTCTCTACCCAGCAATCAATGTAGTCTTACATGGTCGTTCGGTAGGCTCAGAGTCTTTGCATCAGATCACGGGGGGCCATAAAATCCCGTGTCCTAGCTGGTCTTCCCTGACCTATGTCACGCACCAAGATTGACTAACACTGTTGCCCTACCATCCCATTCATTCCTCACTATGCCTAACTCCATACTCCATCCTATCTCTCAACCATCAGCCTCTGATACCATTCTGTCATGACCCCCTCCCACCATAGATGCCCCTCCTGAGCTGGCAATGGTGAAAGGGAGATAATGAACCCCGAGTCCCACCTCCAGTAGGCCCCGGGGTGGCGACTAGCACCAAGGGTATGAGTTTTTTTCACAAATATGGGCGGCATTACCCTTTTTATTATTATTTAGGATCGGGAAATAGGACAAGTCAACCACCAAAAAGGGAAAATAACAAGTGTATATAAATAAACCCAAACCAATCCCACATGCATTATTAAACAATTTTATAACAAGGTACAAGTACAAGAAAGCTCAAAAGTCTAATGCCCAAAGAAAATAAGAGAACAACAACTGCAACAACTCAAACTGCCTAACTATTAGGGTCCCGCATGGCCCTGGTATTCTTCCTGGAAAACTGAAAGTAAACGTAGGGTGAGCATACAAGTATACTCAGTAGGGAAACTTAAATCTCTCGTGCACAAGTGGGGAGACATCCTAATGTCCCGTGAGAAAAACAGAAGAAACCTAACAAGGAAATATATTCACCCAAACTCACCAGCCACACTCACCAAAACACAATCAAAACAGGTAGTAGTAGTATAAGAACAAGAGTATTGGGTACCCCACACCATTTCTCATTAGTTAGCTGAACATCCTGATGCTGTCACACTCTCCTCGCCCGCACACACCTGGGCCTCACAACCACGGATCCCACCCGCACACACCTAGGCCTCACAACCACACATCCCGTCCACACACAACTGGGCCGCACAACCACACATCCCGCCTGCACACACCTGGGCCTCACAACCACAACCACATCCCCGCCCGAAGACACCTGGGCCTCATCCCGAAGATTCTTGGGAATAGTAATAGTACTCTTGCCCGAAGACACCTGGGAATGAAACCGAAACCTACCTGAAGATTCTTAGGTGTAAGGTCGCCTCAAGCCATCACAGCCTATAAGTCTTCCCGAAGAGTCTTGGGCCTAACCACCCTAATTGAATCCTACCGGAAGAGTCTTGGGTGTAGGGTCGGCCCAAGCCATCACAACCTAGGGGGAAGGAGCAGGTAAGAGCTAGTAACTATGGGGAAAACACCCTCTCCCATGAAATGGGAGTGTTCGGCACTAAGTGATCAACATGGGTGCGGTGCGATAAAACACAAAAGATACAAATATATATATAGCAACCACTCAACCCAACCTACAGCTTCTAAAAAGAGAAACTGACCACGTGCCTCAGCACTGCTACCACGAAGTATGCATACAATAAACAACCCCAACCCCATTTAGGTTTTCACATATTAACAGAAATTAGCTTATATAGTTCCTTAACTACTGGGAAACTATCCACATCCAACCACAATGATCATTCGTAATCATATCCCTACAATCCACAAAACAAGTTAGGGAAACACAAGCAGTACAAAAAAAACTTCATAACAGCCAACCAACCCATTGATTATTATTTCTATTTCATTACCAAGCCCCATAATTCATTAACTCTTCCATTTATTATTTAAACACAACCCGTAGTCCGTTCACAAACATGCCCATCCCTGTAGCCCTGCTTCCAACCACCCTAACCACAACCACACTGAAGCCACACATCCCCATCCCTTTAATACCATTTATTGCAGCCTCGCTTCCCATCACCGTTAAACATTCACACCTTCCCACAACCAAGCCAGCCGAATCCCCGCTGCTCACCCATTCCACAACAACCCACAGAACACCCCCATCACATGCCATGTAACCAAGACAACACCAACATGTTCATTATTCCATTTTGGTTCAACCGGGGTGATCACACAAGGGTTCCAGATTTTCATTTAAATAGCCAACTTTACATGATTAACCAATTTCCACATTCAACAAAGTTCCATTCACAAAAACGGTCTAGAAAGATAGGGAAACATTTAATTGTGCAATCAAAGGACCCCAACGACCGTGATTTTTAGTAGGCATAAGCCTATTCATGTCACAACATAATATTAAAGGATATAAAGTAACAGAAAACACAACTTCCCAACCCTGTTATATAAGCCAGTTATTATCTTTATTATACTGGTTCGAAAGTGTTTCACGTAAACAAGAGAACACCCACCTCGCATGTTGCATAAATTAGAGAGACGAAGGTAAGATCCCTACCTCAATAGGTTCTTGATCGCAACGCTCCTCCAGATCAACTTTAGAAGATGTTCGTCAGTGTCCCGGAAAAACCTCCTCGGGTGGAAAGGAAGAGCCGAAGGAAAGACAACGGATCTAAGCTCAGAAGTTCCGCCTCGTCGTTACGATCCCGTGGCCGCTGATGGATCGTAAATCGGAGCTCATACGAAAAAGTTATGGAAGAAAGAGCCTTCGAGTCTCTTAAGAGAGCTCTGCTCAGAGGAGAGGGGAGGAGAGGTGTGAGTTGAAAGGAGGAGGGGACCACTCCTTTTATAGGCGTTAAAAGCAAAAGTACACGGAGTGTACTTATGGTACATGGCGTGTACTCGACCGTTTTCACATGGTCTCCACGCGGCCTCCAACATGGTTCCGCGGCTATTGACTGGTCAACACATGGTTTGAAGGTAATGCATACGTGGGGAAGGACTACACAACGTGTAGATTGGACACACGGCGTGTACCCATTTATTTCACATGGCAAGGACACGGCTCCAACGCGACACATGACCAATGACTGGTCAACACACGGTAACGCGTACGCGGGGAGGGACTACACTGCGTGTAGTACTGGAGACACGGTGTGTACCCATTTTCTTCATGCGGAAAAGACACGACCATCCACATGGGGTATACCCGGCAAGAGGGTACACGGCGTGTACTCAAACTACACGGCGTGTAGTTTCAAAATTCTGGAAAGTGTGGGAAAAGTCCATTTTACCCTCCAGAACACTTCGTGGCCTTTTTTTGACACAGGAATGGACTGGAGAGGTCCAGGAAATTACAAATACATCATGAAATAAATAAAAAAAAATCATCCCTGTTGAAAACAGTCATATAATTTTGACTATCCCTTTCGGTTAATCATAATATACCCCTTCAAATATTGGGAAAAAGAAAACATAATAAAGGGGTGAGCTCATATGCTCACTATGGATAACAATATTGATGAAACTGTCATAAATAAGCTTAAACATTTAAGGGACTGTTTATGACTAAACCACAAGCCTTATAAACATTATATTTAGAATAATATGGAAAATATAAATCAAATAATTCCATTTACTATTACACATGGAGATTCTACTAGTTGAATAATCACATGTAATATCAATAGCTAATTTCATAATGATGGAATGTATAATGTCAGACAACATAACCACATAGACAAGGCCTTGTTCCAAGACTACAAATAAATATTTTTCAAGGCATTGTGTCGTGACACTAGTTTGTCTCATGATACATACTGATGCATTGAAGAACAATAGCAGGCTCCTCCCGTAACATACTAAGTCTAATGGATTCGCCATTTGAGATGGTTGGGACATAATCTAAACATTCGTATTAAAACTAGCATATAAAATGTCAATTTTTAACAACAAATAATGAATAGTATAAAAATATCACATCCAATTTCTAACATAACTCATTCAATACAATGGGGAAGATTTTTTTAAAATAAGAAATCTCAATCTATAATAATGAAGGATATTTACATAGATGAAAATAATAAGTAAAAATATTTGAGTGAAACATTTCCTTTCTTAAAAACATTTAGAAGTCTCAATATTTATCAAGATGTCGTTTATAGGAATTTTTTGAATCATAGTGCCCAATACTAATTTGAATCACTTAAAATAAATATTAATTTTAAAACATTCATGTCCATATAAATATATCCTTAAAATTATTTTTTAAACACGGAATTTAATGAGAAAGATTGAGAAGAATAAATATTTGAATCATTTAAAATGATATTTTAGTGATAGTTCCTAACCAAATGAGAGGCGCTTGAATAAAAATAATTGAGGTAATAAAAACCTTATATTATCATGATAATAAATGGATTAATTATATTCCATGTCAATGTAAAGTATATACACTATATAAAAGTGAATTGGCATATAACAACAATGAAGTCTCAATGGAATATAAATTGGGACGAAATCCCTTATAAATACCACATCCCTAGGTTAAGGATAAATCAATGAATTTTTTTTGTGACATATATAAATACACTCAATATGATTGGATATTAAGTTAAAATCAATTAGAGTACTTTCACATTAATTCTGGTAAAAACAACACCATTGACATGAATGTTTAACTCAATTAATGGGAATTGAGTTAAGATTACTCTTATAACATTCATATAGATGAATTTAATAAATATAAATGTAGTGATTATGTGTATAAAAATTATATCCACAAAAAGAAGAGTGGAAATTACTTCATAAATAAATAAATAGTTATTTCACACATAATCTTGGAGTAAAATAATTAATGAGGTTTGCGTACAACCCAATGAGTGGAAATTGAAATTAGAAATTCCCTTACCATTTTGGTAACATATAAAACATACACCACATGAAAGAGGGATCATACAGTGAAGCCGTAAATACCCATAAATTAAAGTATATAACAAAAAAAATACATTAATGAGTAGTACATACACCACACAAAAGGATATAGAGTAAAATATAGTACGAGTCTCACAGGAATAAAAAGTTAGATGAAAAGCCCTTACCTTTTACCTTTCCTTGGTATAGGGTAGGTTGACCTCTATTATAATAGTGGCATAATTGTTATTAAATTATACAAGAACAACATAAACAAATATGATATCTTATATGATATTTTAATATCACTTTCGTAATGATATTTAAGTAGTATCATTGTTTTTTGTGTTAACTGATTTGTTTTCCTTTATATGTTTTGTTACATAAGTCATGTTTTCTATGTATTGGATGAATTTGATTCATATACAAAATTATTTTATGTTATTAAACATTATTTTTAATCATTAAATAAAAATTATTCTTGAATGGTTATGATGGGGAACAAAATATCATCACGTCGTGGGGATGGTAAGCCGTACATACACACAAGTGACAATATCATTCTATTAGTGGTGAGATCATATATAATTGCATGGTATATTATATATAAGGAACCATTAAAATGTTATTTATGTTATTTACATAGGTTATACTCATTATTATACCCATCCCAATAATAAAGTGTTGAATAAAAAACTGCACCACGACGTCGAGACAGTAAGTCGTACCTACATACATATGGTGACATGGTCATTCATAGGATGGATTGAATAATGAATATAGATGTACCATATTTTTAATAGAATTATAATATTTATATGGTACTGGAGTTATTATTTTGGTATGGAAACAACTATGAAAGTGGAAGTGGAAGAAGAAAAGAACTATGAATGAGGTGATACAATAATTACCTATTCTTCGGGTGCTTCCTTTTGATTTGATCAAAAGGGATCCTTAGGTTGGCTTTATGATCCAAGTAATTCCTCTAGGTTCAATTGAGGGTATTTTTAGGATTTTTGGGAAGCGTTTGGTCGAGCCAAATGGCTTTGGAGGTGTGATTTCGAGAGAAGGGGTAGTGCCCTATTATAAGAGAGGTAAGGGTCACTTTAGGAAAAGCTCGAAATATTATTTTATTATAAAATAATTTTTGGATTATAATGGCTAAAAATGGAATTATTTCTATGATAACATGTGTATATATAGAAATCATCTCATCCAATATGTTTTAGACAAGTTTAGGTCACCATATTAACCCTATCTTATAGATTTAATTCTTAGTTTAATAGTTTAATGTTTACCATGTCTTATTGTATTATTATATTACATGGATAATAAACATACTATAAAGTTCTAAGTGAACTTAAAGTGGTTTGTTAATGACATATATTTCATTATATAAGTACTTTGGATGAACCATATATTTTTATGAATATTATGTCATTTAATAATATAGTATTTTTTTTAAATACTCATTTATGTCAATTTTGACACTATTTAGTATTTGGTTTTTCCGAAAGTCCTCAAAACATGATTACTTCCAAAAAATAAATTACATCAACCTTAACATGTCATATTAACCCATAAAATTCGTCTATTTCATCAAAAGTCTCAATTTAAATTTATTTTGGTATTTAGAATATCAATTATTTTATTCATTCAATAATAAGGTAATTACAACATCATCATTGTGTCATAAATAAATATAATTATTTAATGTATAAAAATAATATGTTAAATAAAATGATTTAGGAAATATATTTATATTTATAATGAATATATATAGTCTAATTTATCTTATGTATAACCATATATTATAAAATAGTTATTTTTTGAAATTTGAATTTAACACTTTTAAGTATTATTTAAATAAAATAATTATAAATGTCATAATCTAATGAAAGTGGATATAAAAGAGAATATTTTATTCCTAAGCTTTATTTTAGTTGAAAGTCACAGATAAAATAGAATTTGTACATGTTTTATGATAATTATATTATCATGTTTACCTTTAATTTCCTTATGTACTTATAATCGAGGAGAATAAGATTCAAAAGTAATAATTCATCCAATATTATTCTAATAATATGGAAAAATAATTATTAATGATGTCAACTGTGTCTCTCAGAATTTTGGAATTCAAATCAAAATAGTATTAAAATTTTTAATGAAAATTTACAAATGTGGCTAGGTGAGTAAAAGATGGTAAAAAGATCAATAAAATTTTATCTATCAAATGTTATCATAAAATGACATAAATGAATTAAATTGCACTAATATAAGTATTATGTATCTACTTTGATGTCAATATAAATTTAAATCAAAAATAATTATTTAAATAAAATGTCATCTTTAAATAAAAAACGCAGCGTCTTTCACTATTCATAAAAAAATTGAATGTTTTTAGAAAAATCGCAAAAATTCACCCAAAGGTAATTTTGATATTCCAAATTAAAAAATGATGTATATTTTAACAAATTATAAATTATAAGTTTTATTAATTAATTGTTAAAAAATATTCCAGTTGTCAAAACTAGAAAGCAAGGTTTTGGAAATAAAAACTATAAAAAGACTGACATGATTTTTTGTCCAATTTAAATTTAAAATTTATTACAATGACCCAAATTTGATTAAATGATAAAAATATAATCTAATTATACTTCAAAACTATTTAATTGTATAATTTGACACTATAAATTATTTTGATTAAAAAGCTGTTTTCAGTTAAAATTTATTATTTTCATTATTCATCAAAATATTGAATTTATCAGAAAAGCACTGAAAATTTATACTGTCATGACCCGTCCCCAGTGCCCATGCCGTGACTACCCCAACCCCGCCTTCCATAGGCCAGGGGCTGGCGACTAGCACCAAAGGCATAAATCCCAATAACCGGGAAGGCATTTCCTTTATAAAATTAGACAAAACACCACAGAGTACAAGCGGAAGTAAAACAGTAAGTAAAAAAGAAAGTGCTGAAAAGTAAATGGGCCAGAATACAAACCCAAATGAAAGTATAGCAAAAAATGAACGAAAGTACAACAGAAAACGACAAACAGCTGGAAGAAAGGAAGAAGCTCCTGGGACGTCCTCCTCGGATCCTACCAGAAGGGTAGTTACAGATAGCGCAGCTCCTGGATCGTCCACTACGGATCCTACCTAAAGGGTAGGTACAGATAGCCTCCACAACGCTCTCTCCCGTCAACTTAGTCCGAGTGTCATCTCGCCCTGATGTCCACCTCTGGATACCGTCCAGTCCTCGAACACTCGGCCTCCATCAGCACTTCCCGTCGTCTGCAACCAACACAATGAGGTGCGGGCATAGCCCATGTAGGGGTGAGTATAAAAATACTCAGTATGGGTCCCGAGACCCTCAATGTCTCTCTAAAACCAACAAGGATAACCACAAATAAGATTTCAATAGATAACCTCTACTTATGTATATTCCCATACATACACCTAAGTTATCATGTAACCCATCTCAATCATGAAGAAACACAAAGATTATGAAATCAATGGATAACCACTACCCAAGTATATGCCCATACATATACCTATGTTTTCAAGTGACCCATCTCAATCATGAGGTAAACACAAATGTCATAGTCTCAGCTCAAATCATGATTTTCATTATCAAAACTGTAACTACTGAAGAGCCCCGTCTCTGGAGTGTACAATGGTCCTATCACTACTTCGAGGTAATTCGCACTAACCTAAGACTGCTGAGGTACTCCTCCTGTCGAGTATAGCGAGCCAGCCACCCAAACACAGTAGTGCTTGCCACCGGGGTATGCCACTCAAACACAGTAGTGCACAGCCCCTAATAGCTTGTAGAGGTACTCTCCGGACGAGTACCGCGGGTCTGCACTGTCACACAATAGTGCTGCATCCGCCATGGGTCTGCACCCAAAAAAAGTAGTACTCCGTCCACTGAGCTAGTCGGCTCACTTCAATTCGAGTCGGTCAAGCAGTCGTCAGGTCTCAGCCGGCTACACGGTCTCCGTACTCTGTACGCTCTTCTCCGGGAGGGTCCGCTCCATGAGCTATAGGTCAATAATATAAGTATATCAAAGTCCCAGGAATAAGTATCTCAAAGGACCTCCTCATCATATGGGTCTCAACGCAACAGACATCGCGTCAGTCAGACGCCCGGTCTGTGAGTTACTAGCCTTTTCCTCCCAGGGGCCCGTTTGGTTTCGTGTGCGAACCAACCCGGACATATCTCAAGTGTACCCTGAACTCTCATAGGGTATAATCATAGGGACCGTTTTTCAGAGAGATCACCAACTCTGGTGACGGTTCGTTAAACGGACGTCCGCTCTGAATGTTATCAGCTTCTCTGTTCCAGGGGCCCGATTGGATTTTGGGTACAATCCAACCCGACCACTATCCAACTGCAACCAAAACTCAGGCGAAGCATGCCAAAAATTTCATCTCATCCAGATGAATCCAACAAAGTCGACGACACGTCAATCGGACGTTCGGAACTCAAGATATAAACGTTTTTGCTCCGAGGGCCCGATTGGTTTCATGTTCAAACCAACCCGGTCATTCCCAAAGATCTCCGAAACCTGGAGTGCAATATACCGAAATTACCGTCTCAATCCAAGGATCGCATCGCAGCTGATAGTGCGTCAATTGGAGGTCTGTGGCCCATGATATGGGAGAATGACCAAAAAAGGTCCGGAAGCGGGGGTTTCGGGCCCGGACCGATCCGGCCTGAGACCCCTTGGGTCGGCCTGAACCGGGTCGACCCGACCCGGGTCCAGGTCCGGCCTGCTTGGGAGCGGCGTGGCCCGGCGCACTGGCCAGGTCAAGTGGCTCGGCCATAACGGCCGAGCGGATGTGCTAAGGGGGGGGGGGGTGCCGCCCCCCTTGAATGAACCTCGTCCCTGTGTGGGGGCCACCCTTTGTCAACGGATGCGGTTGAACGCCGCGTCCCGCGTGGTGTTTTCCGCGGACCACCAAATGTGCTCCGGTGGTCCGTTTTGCTCGATGCCTTCACCAACGGTCCTCCCGGGACCCGACCATTACTGTAGAGGATTCAAATTTACCTTGTGGACCCGTTTGTCGTCGCCCTCCATTTCCGCGCACAACGATCAACCAGCGGAGTTTTCAATCTCCTCCGTGGCCCCGACTCTGGCTGTGATTTTGTTCTGCCTCAACGGCGTGGTGCGACGGTGCCACGCTTCTTCATCGTGTTCTTTCTTATTTCCGCGCGGTGCCGTTGCACCGCACTGCCTTTGTTCGTGTGGCAACGAATCAAAACAATAAAGGGGGAGGAGAGTCGGTCGGGTTCGTGTGGTCTGACCACCTCCCGTTAAGTTGGTAACAAGTAGCCCAAAAGACGAAGAACAAAAAGGATTATTCACGAAAAAAATAAATCAAACCAAACAGTTTTCCTCGAAATCAAGAATTCCCATCCCGCAAACATAATCTTCGCCGATCAACTTAATATTTATTTGATCCGCATTCTTAGATTTAGAAGGAAGTAAACAAGGGTTCACTAACAATCAGAAATAAATACCCTACCTCGAGCGGAGTCGTCAAACGAGGTTTTTCGTGGAAAGGGACGTCACGAAAGGGGACATCGCGGAAAGAGGATCATCGCGTCACAGAGAAAAGATTTGTCGTCGTCCCGTAGTTGATCTCCGAGGATCTGATGTTCTTCGTGTTCTTCGTCGAGGAAGAAGAACTCCAAGACCTTGAGCCATTCTCTCTAAAATCTTCCCGCACAACCAAGGAAACAACAATAAAATAAGGGTAACCTTATTTTATTACTCATGCCAAACGTTTTAAAATTCATAAATGAATCAAAAAATTAACTCAATTAATTTCAATGCTTTAAACCACCCAATTAATAGAGGTGTTTATTATAATGTTTAAACACAAGAGTTGACTTAAATTTAAAAAGGGGGGGTACGGGTGCATTACCTTAATCAACGGTGGGGGTTTCGTCGAAGTTGAAAAGGTGGGGCTCGTGTGGGCCCCACCCCACAAATATCCTACCTAGTGGAGTAGGATATAGTGGGTCCCACTTCAACCACTTATCATAGGTTAAATAACTTTAAATAAAATAAATTGTATTCCCCATTTTATTTTATTCATTTACTTTACCCAAAATTTTAGTAACCACACCCGAGCAAACACAACTCTGGAAAAGGTGTTTCTAAACAATTATCGGCGCTGTGATTCCATCGGTGCCCTCATATTTCAATTCCGAGCACCGGTTCAAAAGTTAGAAAAACCAGATCATTCGTTCACAGAACGTACCCAAGCCTAACTTCGGAAATTGATTCCGGGCACACCGGTCCTCAGAATCAAGCGCCGTCAGAAACTGCATTCTTGTAAAATCTCAAAGAAAATTAAGAAAAAAATTACCCTTGAATTTTACTGGTATATAAATATAAAAACTAAAACTTTAACTCCCACATCTAAATAAGAAGTTTTTTTTTCAAATTGAATATATAAATGATTAAAATATTGTATTTAGAAAGTGTTATCCATTAAAAGGTGTTGGAATTTCATTTTTTGGAAAAAACTTCTTTTAAAATAAAAAATTAATTTTTTATTATATTATGTATAAAAAAACATAATAGGGATGATAAAATTATGTGGTGTATATGAAGTTCAAAATAAATTTAATACCATTAAAACATGTTTTTAAACGGATAGTTGGGCATGTCGTGGTGCACTTGAACTCAGTGCTGCATATAGTGCAAGCTAATGAATTATTTTATTGAAAATAACATTCAATTAAATCTTTGGGTGTTACAATAGTATTGGAGTTCTCTTATCAAAAATTATTTCAGTATAAAACTATTCATTAGTGATTTAAAACCACCCCTTCAAAAGAATCTATCTATCCAAGACGTTGGGAGTTATGAAGAAGTTTTACAATGTGATCATGAAGGGGATATTGAGTATAATGAATAGTCGCACAAGTATGGAGATATGAATAGAATAATGGAGTTTCATAATGGGGGTTCAAACAAAAATTTTGAAAGATAATTGAACTACGCATTTTTTCAAAAAGTTAGCTAAAGAATCATGGGAATTATATAAAATTCACAATAATAATATTCATGTGATAGATAGAAGGCCACCAGGATCATGAATGTCTAAGATACATCATGAATATCACCAATATAATGGAGTAATGGAGGGAACCTCATATTTCACCACATACTATTAGATGCTTCAACACTAAGGTTTAAATTCACTGTGTCATCCAGCTCACTAATCCATGAATCTTATAAAGTAATCAATGTATGAAATCACCAAATCCAAATGAGAAGGGGAAATATTTTTCCATCACTACTATTGAAGTATAGTAAGAAAATATAATTTTTGAAGTTAAAAATCATATTTACTCAAGAATGGATAAATTTTTATTTGATTATTGTTCTATTCATTCATTTATATGGTATATTTTTTCTAAAACTATTGAATCAAATCATCCATACACTAATGATTAGATATATATAAAAAATCTTTGTAGGGTATTCATTGAAACCAAAGTTCGTGGAAAATATGATTCCTGTATTTGGAATGTTTATTCTAGAAAAAATCATATTCATTCCATTCGTTGAAGATTATTCTATATTGGTCACGGATTATCTCTATTTATATAGATTAAACATCAATAATACGAAAATGAAAGTGAAATTTCATGTTATAAACTATCTAATAATCCACTAAATTTGTATAAAAGATCATGCACCTCCTTTAAAAACACAATCAATGGTATGGGTGATGATATCCTATGAATAAAAATACATTTCTCTAATGGTTTATTCAAATATAGGTATGAACATAGATAAAAATTCTAATGTTAAGGACTATAATGATGTATTTTCTATAGAGTTACCCAGTCATACACATGATCATGAGGTATATTTTTCAATATATCTCATACATTGAGCTACACATATTGGAAAATTCCAAAATAGGATGGCCTTGATCAATATAATAGATTTATGGATGAATTATTAAGTGTATTTGGAATAAGGGTTCATGCAGGTCAGTGCATCACCTTGGGGTGAACCCGTTCTTTTTTTAGGAGAAGGGTATATAAATATGGTTCTATATCAATTATCAATATCTCAACAAGATCACTATAATGAACATATATAATCTACCAATGATTGACTTCTTGATCGATCATCAACAATGTTCTCAACACATCTCAAATATGGATCTATGTTCTAGATATCATCGATTGAAGGTGAAGAAGTAAGATATTCATAAGACAAATATCCATATAGGGTATGTGATTTATGATTTTATAGTGATTCCCATTGGATATAATTATTCCCTTGAAATTGTATTGAATTTGATGAATGTGGTCTTTAGTGAGTAACTTGAATCATTTATGGTAGTTTCTATCGATTATATTGTCCTTTACTCCAAGAGTAAGGAGGAACGTGAAGAGAATCTAAGGAATGTGCTGGTAAAATTAATGAATGGGAAACTGTTTTCAATGTTTAGAATGTGATACTTCTGGATGATGCATGTATTATTAATGGGGTACATGACCATATGTGAGGTAATTTTTTATAGCCTTAAAAAATGGAAATTATGGTTTTCCCCAACCCAATAGATTATAAAAAATCTATATTTTTCATGGAATATATGTTTAATAGCAATTTTTTAGAAATTTGTAATGACTATTTAGCCATATAACTATGATAACATAGAAAGGGGTAAATTATTTTTTGATGTAATAATTGTAGGAAAGCATTAATGAAATCATTAAGAGGCTAATAATTCACATGTATTCACACTACCAATAAGTAGAGAGTATGTATTCATATACAGTGAGGATTCAATGAATTGAATTAGTTGGGCCCTCATGCATACTATTAATGTGAAAACCTACACCTCACGATATTTGAATATCCCAAAGAATAACTACATAATGCATGATCTAGAGTTAACTGCTTTAATTATCACTCGATGTGTTTAGATCCACTCTATACATAATGGAATTTTTTCCATATATACTGATCATGAATGTCTAATGTATATGTTTACAATAATGGAGATCAATATGCATCAAAGGTGATGGTTTGAGCAAACCAAAAACTATGATTGCCTTATTGAGTACTATTTGGTAACGGGGAACAAGGTAGCTAATGCTCTTAGAAAAAAATAATATTCTAATCTATCTATGATTTGGATGGAGAAATATGATTTCTTCATGTGTATTCAAATGATGGATGTTGAACTCATTCTCATAGGGAATAAATTATACCTTTTCCAAATTATTTCCCCTCTATCTATCCTATATATGATCAAGGAGGCACAAAGTGATGATCTGGAGATATAAATAAATATTAAATGGTTAATGTAATATAATATAAAAGTGTTCTATATTGATGATGATGGTGTTATTTGGTCCGAAACATGAATTTTTGTACCTTCATCACCTAGAATAAATAAGGATCTATTTGATACATAATATTGCTCATATTTCTCCGTACATCATAGAAGTACCGAAATGTATCACTATCATAGAGAAAACATCTAGTGGGAAAACATGTTGAAGGATATTGGATAAAATATATCACAGAGTTTGGTATTTCATCAAGTTAAATCAAAGTAATAGAATAAAAAACATATGATTCAACCACTTCATATAACCATGTCAAAATTATGGAATGTCATTTTTGAAATTATCACTAGTTTCTTGACAAATTAAAATAGAAACCCTTAAATATGGGGTTTTTTGTGGATAAACTCAAAATGAAATCCCACATTATCAATATCCAGGATGATTTATTACTTGATTTACATTCCATGATATATGTGATGGATGTGGCGAGGCTATATGGGTTACCACATTCAGTCAACTCTGACCATGATCCAAGGGTCACCACTAAAATCTAGAGAAGTTTTCAAAATATAATGAGAATATAATTATATTTCTACATGTCTTATCACACCAAAACTAATTGATAATGTGAAAGTACTATTCTTATTATCAAGGACATTATAAGAGTTTGCTCAATGGTAATGAAAGATGGACGAGATCTACATCCCCCATTAGTGGAGTTCTTATAGAATAAGAACATCCACTATATTATTCAAATGGATTCATATGAATCTCTTCATTTCAAGTGATTTGGAACACTAAATTTATGGGATTTATATAGAAAATGAAATCTACATTAACATGAAATTGAGTAGGATATAATACATATGGTTCAAAATATCTAATAACAAATAAATGGTTCTCATATTTGGAAAAAGTTGAATCATGAAAACCATCAATGGGAAGCTCAGTTTGATGATAGTGATAATGTTTTCCTTAAAATATCACTATGGAAGAAATTCATGTGGTTTGGAAAGTATAGAAATATTATCTCAATGTACATTATTCTTTTTGAGATCCTTGATCACATATAATTAATGGAATATTGGACTCGACTTCCACAAATTATGGATCATGTTCATGACAAGTTCCATGAATCAATCCCCATAATGTACATACTTCATCCCTCACATGTATTGAATATAGAGGTTGTACAATAGGATATTAAACACTAACATAAAGTCTATCGAGTGAAAATATTTTACTACATAGATAATATTCATAAAAAAGAAAAATCACCAGGTCTATGTTTTATAGGGGAATCATAATTATGATGATGTGTATTTGGAAATAACGGAAATAATGAAAAAGTACCATCATCTTTTCCCAAACGAGAATATGAGTTGAAATGTTGGGGATGAAATTCTTAATGGGAGAAGGATGTAAGGACTGATCAGTTTTAATAAAAATTATTTCCTCAATATATATGTGTTATGTTATATTATATACATAAAAAATATAGAGATACCAATGAATGATTTTTTCATTACTTAATTTTTGTAAATTAAATAGTAATGAAACTAATTAAATTACCAAACATTATTACTATACAAGAAAAAGTAAAATATAATATATAAAATTAGAAAAAATGGATTACCATAATATACTAGAATCATCACCGCCACTACAAGAACTATATAGAATTAGAAGAATATTAATAGACTGATCAAGGTTAATTAAATATAGAACCTTTATAGTAGTTGAGTTTAGTATTGAGTGAAATAATAAAGAAGTATATGTAAGAGTTAATGTGACTATTGGAATAGTAATGTGACCATTGTAATAGTAATGTTACCATTAAAAATATTAATATGACCATAAGATTGTAATTTTACCTCAAATAATATTTTTTAAAAAAATATTTATGATGAACACCATATGTAATTATAAAGCATATAAATATAGAATATAAATATAATTATTAAAAAACTCAAAGAAAATATAAGAAATTTTTTAACAAGCTGCATTTTAAATTATTTTGTCGAAATAATTAATATTTAATAAAAAATTTAAACCACCTTTTTTTGAAATGTATTTTGATTAAATGATACCATTATTTAAGTCATAATTTCAAAATTATCCAATGTAGTATATTTGTTATGTTTTTTTAAAAATACATTGATTTTCTTGGGGAATGTTAAAAATATAGCTTTTCACAAAACTGATGGATGCCAATTTACCTCATTCCCAATGTAATAATTAAATATTCATATCTATAAAATTAGGTTCTCTGATGATATATTTATTTTCACAAATGGTTTGTTAATATTTAATAATCTCAATTTAGAAACCTAAAAATATCTTTCCAAAACCTAATGGAAAAGTGATTCTTTAAAATAAAATTTTTAATCCTTTCCACATTCCATTTTATTAAAAAAAAATTAAATTATAAAAGTTATTTATATTTTTAAAAAAATTATATTATATTTATATATGATTTTTATTTTTTAAAAATAATCTATTACATGATTTACAATTGATATATTATTTTGTAGAATATTTTATTCTAAAAAATAACTCTCTCCTAGAGTATAAATAACATTCCTTCTTTCCCTTTAAAATCCACTATTATACCACATTATAAATTAAATTCTATAGCCGAATAATCACTTTAAAACCCAATAGAAACCATAAGAGCATTCTAGAGAAATACAACACAAACCAATAAAGGGTTACAATTTTTTAGAAGAGAAGCAACATCAAGGATTACGTATGTTCTGATCCACTTCAATTTATTTCTTATTTCTTCTTCCACTTATATTTATTTTTCCACCAACCATTCAGAAAAAAACATTAAAATAATTCATTAGTAAATAATTGTAAATTATATTTATGATGTTATCCTACTATGATAATCAATCTACTATATATATATATATATATATATATTTTCATCTTCTCTTTCACGCTCTTCCAATAATGCCCCGTCATAGGTTGATTAACCCCGTACGAAGACATTCCCATGAAAATAAAATTATCAATCTAACCAATGTGGTATATTATTAAATGTATATAATAAAATAAAATTTAATAATATACCTAAAAATATTCTATAATTAAATATTCAAATTTATAAATTACATTAAAATAAATAGGGAAATAAAATTGAAACCAGAAATTTAAATATAAAATGACATAATATTTATTAAATTTACAAAATTTAAATTAATTAATATAATAAAATAATTATAATTGATATATTGATTTTTAAAACAATATTATTTACTTCTGGATCTGTTTTTTAATAAATATAATTTCAGGATGTGAAAAAGTGATGAAAAAAGAGGAATTAATGTAAGGGGATTCTCAAACCCAATTCCTTTAAATTGGTTATGCACTATTCCACAATATGAATATTGATAGAATATTATTAAGATTTCCATTCCCATTTTCTTCTGGGTTATACATGTCTCTTTCATGTCAATATTTTCTCTGAGATAATCCTATTATTTCAAAATGAATTCAATTTCCAAAACAATATATTTTACTCCACATGAATTTCTTCTTGTCCACTTATGAATAATGATGTTTTATGTACAACTACGATTTACCTTAAAAATTTGGGAACCAAAAATATTATTCTTGATTTTATTATTTGTGACATCCTTATGAAACACATTTTATTACTTGATATTACTTTATAGTTATTTTTTTTTCAGTTTAACGTGGTATGCATGACAATGTATATGTTATGATGTGACATGTGGGCCATAAATTATATATCCCTCCAATGCATTTGGTAATGTGTTTTATATGATAAGATAATGTTTTATATGAGTGAAAATGATAATATATTTAGTTAGTATGATATTTTTATTAGGAATATATGTTATATGTGAGCATGATTATATCTTGGTTCCTAAATATGTGTGGCATTAGAACAATATAACATGATATTTAATTTTGTGCACTACAATATTCGACACCTTGATCCATTATTTCAATATTGATGTTGATGATAATACTATTATTATGTTATGATTATCCTGATCATTTTCACTCATGTTATATTGATTAATGTCCATGATTCGGGCTCTCACTAGGATTGTTTCTCACCCCTTTCATTTTGGTATATCCATAGATGATTAATTGTACAAATGAGAATTTGAGGGAATCTATGAAGATAAATAAAATTATTAAATTAATTTTTATTTTTTATATTTTAAAAGTTTTGTATAAGCCTCATTTTACCAAGAAACTATAACTTTTTTTCCTTGATTTATTATTCTATTATGTTTCTATCTTTAAAATGATTTAATTATTATGATAGAAAAAGAAGAGTCTCTATAGTTTTGATATGGATATATGAATTTAATAAAAAATGATATGCAATGTAACAATATTATGAAAATAAATACAGAGAATGGTGATTGTGTCATGGTTCTATTTTCACTTATATTACTTATATACAACTAAAATGATTTTACATCCACCAAATATTAAAAAATAAAGATGGATTTCTTAATTTATTGATCAAAACAACTTATACTAAAAATTTTTTGTCGATATTTACCAATAAATGGTTAATACTTGGTCGTCCACCCTTCATGTGTGCATGAAATTTGTCAATACATTTCTTAATTTTTCTAAAAAATCCCAATAGATTTTTGGGGTCCATGGACACTTAGGAATTATGTCACTACAATAAAAATAATTGCAACAATCATCAGAATACAATAATATAATGAAACAGACATGATTAAAAAAACAAATCCCAAAAGAGATTTAGTATTGATTATAAACCTAATAAGTAATAACAAATACTAGTATAGCCCTAAACATGATCTCACTCATGTGTGTAAAAATTCATTTAGAATCAAAATTAAACAATGTGATGAAATAATTTTTCAATGAGGAGCATGGACAGAAACATTATAAGGGAGATACTTCCCTTCTCCATTAATTATTGTTATTAAGAATGAATTGAAGGGGGAAATAAAGGGGAAGAATAATTCATTTTAAAAATATTAAAATAGTAAATATAATGGAACAATAGATGTATTGGATTATCAGATGTGATATCTTTAATGAGAACACTCTAGACAGCCTTATTTTTATTCCTATAAAATCTTTTAATGATTTGACACTCACTCCATTATTATTCTATTTGAAAGGAAATATATTCATACATATAAAACCCATTGGATGTTTTCATATTCATTGAATCTTTAAATTTTCATGTGATTATTTCCCCTGAAAACCCATAAGTCAATTTTTTACATTTTATGATCAGAAAAAATGAATGATTTTAATCAATATATAACACTTTAAATTGATGAATGAGTGAAGATGTGGCATCCTGAGGTTTTTGTTTTCCACATTGATGAGTCCACCAAATACAATATCTTACTTCCATACATTGATTTTTTATAAAAATTCTATAATATTTATGATGGATATAAAATATTTAAGACCAGGGACAAATTAAAACATTATGTGTGGAAAATAATTTCCTTCAACTTCTTTTAATTTTATAGAGTTATAACACATCGCCTTACCTCCGCACTTCCAATAATCGAGTCATATGATATTTATTCTCTTTAAAATACCATATATAAATCCAAAAACAACATATAGTTTGATTATTTAAATCTAGGCTTTCTTCCATTAATTTTGAAGATAAATCAAACAACTATAAATCATTTTATGGAATATATATAAAATTAAATCAAAAAACATTGTACCATCCCAAAATGTGATAATCACCCAAAAAATTGTAAAATATTTGTATTAAAATCATTGAAACGTAACATAAAATGTACGAATGTATTGGATTGAATTTTAATCGAAACATAGATATTTTATTCTGTCTAAGATAAATTTAATAGATTTCAAAATAAAAGGTATACTTCTTGGACAATTTGAATTTCAATCTTAAAATAATACCCATAATTTTATAATTCCTCTTTATTTTTTTTCGATTTCCATAATTATATGTAATCAATTAATTACAACTTATTTTATCCTATTTTATAATTATACTTACCTTCCATATTATTCCACAAAAATTTGAATTGTTTATTTTAAAAAGGATTTTTATCATTCCAAGATCAAGAAAATGTCCCTATTGGACTAATTAATTTCAATATGTCGACCTAATGGATCATGTATTTTTTCATATGATACGAGATTTATTAGAGTTGTTCTATTCATGAATAGTTTGTATTAATAAAATGAAAAACCAATGACTATGAAAAAACTTCATAAATTAAAATTTAGATAAATGCATGATTTCATAATCATCTAGGAACTAATTCCTAGGTAAATTCCTATTCTATAAATATACTCGACATCATTCAATCATCTAAGGATAGCCAAAAACATTCTTAATCTTGATGCATCAAACATTACTCTACCTATTTCATCTAGTAGGTTTCAGAAGAGTTTATTTTGATTTTGTTGTTATATTGATTGTAGACTGGAACATTAAAATTTAATATGATAGGTTTTATAAAAATAATTCATAATGATAAGATTTTATTTAAAATTATTTATTTATATCATTTTCTTAATCCATTCTCCTACTCCACCATCTACTCAAAATAGCACACGCATAATGGTTAAAATGATAGTCGAAATCCAATTTTTAAATATTCATAATTATTATTCTATACCCTATAAAAATAACCAAAATAATAAATTTCACATGTCTTTAACTATTTTTAGAATCCATATTTTAAAAATATAATATATTTCTATTTCTATTCAAAATCATATTTTTCAGTGAATGAGATGGATTTTTTCACTTTAAAACAATTGGGGCCTTACATGGCCATCCATGGATGAAATTAAGAATATTATCCCATTATTAGTATCATTATTTTACTCTTAAATTATTTATATAAAGGTTATGTGATTTTTTAGTTTTATTATAGTTTGTTCAACAAAATAATTGTTTTTCTAAGTTTCATAATCCACACAGAAAAAAAATTTAAAAAATGCATTTGTTTATAGATCATGGTAGGTCTGGATATATTGGATGTAATGTGGATTATAAAAAAGTAAATTTATGGATATTAAGGGAAACATGGATTGATATTAATATGGGATTCAAATATATTTTAATATAATTGGAGATAAAAAATAAAAAAAATTCTCAATCATTTAGGTAAACATTCATCTAATTCACTGAATGTTTCAAAATATTACCTAAAAATTGATGGTTATTAAATTTTAATTATTTCTCCCATATTGTAGGGAGTTGTAAAAAAATATTATTTAGTTCATAATATTAATAGATTATGTATCTGATGTATAAGAAACATATCATGTAATGAGTTTCAAATATATATTTGTCTTTTCCTGAAATTACATCACAAAGAATTTGAATTAAATTTTATTTCATCATTCCAATAATATAAATTCATTGGTCAAATTATATTATCAACAATAGAATACACATATATTTTCTAACTGTATTCATGTTATTTTTAGTGGTTTCAAAATTATACTAAAAACGAAAAAGAAAAGACACAAAATTTTGATAGATAAAAAAATAAAAAGTAAAAAATATATAATTTCTCTAAATTAACACATTGATGATTCTTTATTAATGTGTGCCAATTAATTTAGAATTTATTATTATTTTAAATGTGATCCATTAATTTAATAAAATGATAAATTTATGTAAATCCTATTAGGTTTTTTTATTACTCTTGGTGGAGGAGTGTGATGTCAACAACTATTTATTGTTATAGATTCCCACGGTACATTATTAGATGATATCTTCTGACAAAGGGTGAATTTTTCGATCCATTTTCTAAGAGATACACTAAATCATAATAGACGAAATTATTAACTATATAAGGGACTTCCTATTTGGAAATAAGATTAATTTGTATCAAATTTTGACATGTGTTTTATAGTAATATATGTTTTCAATGATGGAAATAATTTCATTTAATAAATATACAATAAGTTAATATTATACATTCATTATATATTTTTGAGTTCTTAAAGGCTTTTATAAAATTCACATCAAAATCAAGATGATATAATCTATTGTCTTTCATATCATTGTTGGTGTCCTAATTCATATTTATAATAGATCAAAAGGCTTTTTCTTTAAGCTCCATAAGTAGATGATATTTTTTTACAATGAATATTATTTAGTGGAAAATCACATGGTTTTATTTTATGATAACCTATATTATTATATGGTTCCTCTAAAATCCATTTTTAGTCTTTCATATTTAGTTTTACAATCCATAATAAAATTCACGGGATTTCTCTATTTCAAACATCACCTTTCCCATTATTATTTGGATGATATGGTGTAGTTGTTTAGTTATGTAATATATATATTATCCATATATCCACCATGATATTTTTGAAAATTTATGTATCCATATGTATGATGATGGCCCTTGAAAATCCAATCCTACAAATTATTTGAGTTTAAAAAAACATAGAAATTGGGAATCATCAGACAATACGTAATGGATAACAACAATAATAAAACACAATCTACTTCCAAGAACATGTAAGAGTTAATAAAAGACATGGTAAAGGGTCTCATATATTTTATACCCTCTACATGATATTTATTATCAATGAATATGGATTTTCAGTAATTTCATTTTCCTTTGAAATATTTCATGGAATCATGGATTTGTCACATTTAATTTGAAAAAACATGATCAAAATCAGTCAATATAGACCAATAAGTTATTGACATCAATTAATTATATTTAGATAATTGAGTTATGAAGTGGACTTTTCATGCTTCAGTATAAAAAATTCACGCACAAACATAATCTCACTTACGTGATACAATTTTTTTAATTAAATATTCATTGAAAAAGACTTATAAGTTTTGTTATTTGAAATATAATATAAGGATTCATATATTAATTATTGACTTTATATAATATATAAATGAGGTACTACATAGAACATTACTAGATAATTGGTCAAATATTCATACAAGGGTACATTACCTTTATCAAAATACACTTGTAATCTTTGAGGATATCCATATAGTGGGGCACAATATATAGTTTCTAGTTACCCAATTTTTTGTAATCTACACAAGTGTTCAGATAACCAATTTCTCTCTCCCTTATTATATTAATTTATCTCGTCAAACTCATAGAGTTATTTAACACATCTGATTATCTACGTATATGTATCATCCTTCTCAATTAATAATATTTGTTTTTTATGATCAAATAATATAGTTACATTAGTTCCATGTAAATTATTTCTATATTTATCTAGAGAAAAAATAGTATTAAAAATTCAATTTTAATACTTATAATGTATAGCTGGGTTGAATCCAAATTTCTCAAGGAATACGTTGGGAATTTTTTCCGTAGTAAATAGTTTAGAATGAATAACACCAGAATATTTGTAAGAAGCATCATAAAGAAAATCAAATGGATTATCATATATTTATGTTTATTTCTCTACTAGGGTTATTATTCATCTTAAGAAATCGAAAAATTTATCCCTACATTATGTTTTAAAATTAAAATATTCATCATTAAAATTTTTTAAATAGAAATGAAGATCAATATTAATAAAATACAAGATAAATTATAGAAAAACTATACATGTTACAAAAAATAAATATAAAATATTCTACATATGTGAGGCATGGTTATGAATTGATTTTATAAATTTTTGATTTACCCCCATTTATTCCTTCCAAGGATATGATATCTCCTTATAATACATCTATTTTTTTCCCTGAATTAAAATTCTTAAATTGAAAACAATATTATTTTCAATTTATGTTACTAAAATGTCTATAATATTTATTAAAATATGAACGTAAATTTATCAAAAATGTTAAATCAACAAAGAACACCTCTTTTAAATCCACAATATTGTCTAAGAATATACATTCCAAAACCATATCAAATATACATAGAGAATGGTATATTACAATAGTCACCCTGCTACATGGAATGGTGAAAATGGGTTATGTAATGGTAGAAATCTCATGGTCCTATAATGAAATGGGTACATAAATATATCAGGAAAATCCATGTAATATAAAATATATCATTTTATCTTACATATTCTATAGTAATTGATCATTAAATGTGATTTGGAAGTGATATTTTCTATTGAATTGGTTTTATATACTATAATATATAAAAAATCTTTAGGTATTCTGATATCTCATAGTTATCAACTCATTTTGATCATTTTACAAAATTGTAAAGCCATTTTAATTTTTAAATACAAGGATTTAGATAACCAATTGTGTGGCTGGTAATAGATAAATGATTTCTATATCTAAGAGATTATCTTTCTCCTGTTTTCTATGATTATATTATGGTGGGATTGAGCCACCATTAGGGATATGCGAATGGTATGGGTTATCATTCTTAAATAATTTTATGTCAGATGTTTTTTAAACTTATTCAATGAATATTATTAAAACATAAACATATCATATTCGTATTATCATGAAATAATTAAATCTATTTTTTTCATGCATTGTATATTTTTTACTAGAAATAAAAACATCATGATCGTCTCCACTCATATGGTACGTGTACTTGAGGCATGTTAGAAAGAGTTAATGTTCTATATTTCATGTTTTGATTGAGTGATGATATCTTATATGGGTTTACAATTTATATTTATTTTAATTTATATTCATTGAATGAAATATAAGCTTTCACATAAAAAAATAAATATCTATATTGCTAAATATTTTTAGATGATACCTCTTCCCTTAATGTAATTAATTTTTTTTCTTAATTACAACTACCATACATATCCGGGGAATTTGAAAACATCGTTTTTCTATAATTTAAATGATCTCAAAAAAAAATACCCAATTCTTAAGTCTGTTAATCTTTATCAATGTGAGACCTAGGATGGAGTAGTCATATATATGAATCTTTATGGCGTAAAGTATGTTTAAATGATGTGTTAAATATCTAAAACCCATCACAAGTTATAATTATTGAACATTAATGATTATATTTATATTTTTTTAAAATATTATCCATAGAATGACGAGTGTGTTATTGGATTATATCATTATCCATGATTAGTACATAGAGGTCTATAGGGAAGATTAGATAATTGAAATCTATACTGATATCATCTAACGTCCCTTCTTGAAATTCATTGGATTGAATTACAAGTTACACTTCTAATCTTGTTGTATTTATGTATCTTATATATAATGAGGTATAATCACGGTGACACATAAAATTAACAGCAGCTCATAAAATGCCCAAAGAAAAAAAAATAGTATATTAAATGGCGAAAGGGACATAAAATTACCCGGAATCATGGATTTCTATTTTTAATTATTGTTTCATTAGTATCTCTATACATTTTTATTAAATTTCCACATTAATTACTTGGAACAATACCCTTTTTGATAAACGTATCTTGAGAAATTTATCATCATTTTTTAATCTATCAAAATTTTTGATATAGGGAAATTTTATTCTCAATATTCTTGAATATTTATAGAATTTCTCGTTGCAGTTATTCTTATTGGAAATTTTGAAAATGTGTTTTCTAGATGGGATTGGAAGTGGGGGACAAATTTTTCCCCTTTTCTATATTTTCCATGGGGTTTCTAATCTCAATTTTCATAACTATCTTGTCCCCATTATTCCTTCCGTTCTTTATCCTACTGCTATTTATAAAATACAGGACATTAATTTGTATATTGGATGTCTGTGACATTTTCTATAGGAATACCCTCATTTTCTAGTTAGTATTGGTTAATTTCATAATATTTATCTCATTGTGTACCACCAATGGTGTATTTTTTCTAATTCAGGGTATGTCATGTAGTGTATTTCATTTATCTATCTTGTTGTATTATGTTTATTGACTAATCCAGAGAAATTAAATTTGACTATGGATTGTTTTCACTATTTGTTTACAAGATATAAAAAATACTTTTAAAATGGATACTTTTTTATCCCATACCATTCCAAATAATTTCATATTGATGTCTCACATACAATTGTTGAAAAGGTATTTGTTCATATGTTGATGGATTCCCATAAGTTATATCTTATTGAAAATGTTGATGTTGATATGTGTGTTTGTTATGAGTTTATTTATTAATTTCATAGAAGGGTGGTTCAAAATATTATAGATTTTACAAGGGGGATTGTGGATGATAATCATGTAGATAAAGGCTTCTACCATGGTTTTAATGACTTCCAAGTACCAATTGTTGTTTTTTATTATATATACATACTTTTTTTCTTATGATCCTACCATGTTTAAAAATATATTATATAACTATAAATTCCATACACTGCAAAATATTCAATAGTTAAATCATGATTTGATGTTAATAGACCACATACCATTATTTATGATTGTTATTCACTTACATTTTTCAAATTCATCAATATATCCAAGTTGATTAACTATTAATACAATTATTATAGAAATGTTGAATAATCAAATATATATACCTCGTAGAATTTTTTGCTAAATGTGACAGTTATTAAAATAATTTATGAGTATTTTGGAAATCATTTATTCATAACTACTAATTCATATAGTGTAATTTCAATAAAAATTCCTCCATATTATACCATTTAATTATTCATATCATTTCTGAGAAACCCTTGATGAAAGAACACTTGGATGTGGTTCTCCTCTACATCAGGATTGTGAAAACAAGAACCCGGTTTCATGATATTCACATAGTAATTTTATATTGTCTCCATATAAGCTTGACTGATATAATATAATTCCATTCTTATTTTTCTACTCTACTATATAGTTAAAAAATTTAAATAAATCATATTTGAAACAATCCCAATCATGGTATTCCACAAATTTTAATCTCTGCAACCAATCTATTGAAGCATTGTTAATTGAGAAGTAAAATACCCTACACATCACATATTATTATAATTCCCTATAAGGTTTATGAATTTATATAACATGTTTGACCACATACTTTTTTTATGGGTTATTCCCTACATGAATTAAAAAATTGTGAATCAATATTAATCAATATATTTTTAAAAAAATTATTTTTTATTATGGAAATGCAATTTCATTATCAGGATTGGAAAAAATGGTTCTCATATATATCATAGTTACTCATTATGATATTCATCCATGTATTCATTCATAAAGTGAACCTATTGGGTTTTAGTAAATTAAATAAGAAAAAAATCCTCAAAATATTTATTAATTATTTTAATAATATTTTAATTTATTCATTAAATTCAATGTTAAAAGTTTATTGTTTAGTTACATAATGATATAGTTAAGAAAAATGATAAATGTTTTTTGTGTGTAACATTCTACATTGAAATGAGCCCATGTTTTTAATGAAAAATTTAATTATGTTTCACAAACATATCAATATACTATTTTGAATGATGTGATATATTTTAAATTGTGTTGTATCCAAGATATGAGTTCCAAAAAAAATTAGTTTCCATAATTTTATTGGTTAAATAAAAGATGTTTTTGTATTTGGGATGATTATTTTGAAAAAAATGTTTTAAAATAGATAAACTCTATGATATAAGGTTATGAAAATGGAGTTTATGTTATGGAAATGTATAAACATTAAATGACATTATAGATATAAAATGTTTTTAATTACATCATTGTTTATTTGATCAATATAATATGATTTAGTTTATTAATCAATAAAGCATAGATATAAGGAAATTTTAGGTATTGTGTAAATAGTGGTAACTTATTGGTCAACATCGCAACCCATGAGTAATTATATGATAATAGTACTTTTTAAATTACAATGGATAACTCATTTAAGTTTCAGTATTACTTATCCATACCAATGTACCTCACTTCCCTCCTAAATATATATTATGAATATATAAAATCACATCATAATGAAATATGATATATTGATAAAAATCCAAGAGGAGTTATTCTATTCAATATAAACCTATGTCGTATTGAAAAATTAGTATGTAATATGGAACTAAGTTTTATTAAATGACTTTAATATACACTCTTAATTGAGATAAACCAAAGATAAAATTATTTTACTGAATAATTAAAAATGAATCAAGGAATAAAATGTATATTAATATCTTTCCCTGTAAACCCAGACGCTACCCCTTATTCAATGTAAAAAAAATAAAATAACGGCAATGGATAATACCTTAAAATAGATAGATAACATTAAATTAAATAAAATGATAGATGGGTAGAATCTATTTATTAAGATCAGTGATAATAATACACTATTTGTTTCAACTTCAATATCTCATGAAGGATTGACAAATTTATGGATCCCTCCTTCCTCATTAGTTTAAACCTCCCAAATCCTCATGGTAATGAAATATTTCAAATATTTCATTATTATATAGAGTTTTATAACAATTTTTCTATGATTCCCCATAAACATCTACAACATCCTTATTGTGTTTGATAACTGAAATACTACAAATGGTTATCAAACATGTGTAATACTTTTAAGGTTGAATGAGTGATGAAATGGTGGAAAAAAATTTATAGTTTCTATAAGGACGAATCTTTCGAATCCTACCGTTGATCTTATTGATTTTTTTTCAAATTTATGAAGTTATATGATGTGTTTTAAAGATTTATGATCAGTGATAAACAATTAAATTTAAGATTTCATTCATTTTTTTCCCTCTTACTTACTTTTTCATATTTTTGAGATATGGATGAAAATGTATGAATCAAATAATTGATTCAGATCCATTAAACACTCTTCCAAATTACATTTGTACATACAAAAACCACATATAAATTTACAGAATTAAATTTAAGAAATATTATTTTAAATTTAATGATAAATTATTCAATTATATATCTTAATTAGGGTTATTGTTGTTATTAAATCCAAAATTATCTTATAATATATGCATCAGTTTATCACCCTTAATAAATGATAAAATGGAGTTTTTAAAATACCTAATTGAAACAAAATATTAATATATTATATTATCATTACTCTTCTAGAACATTGATATTAAATGTGGGGATATTAGATACAATTATTTATTGTGAAGGATGATAACCCATGTCTTAAATAAAATATTAGCATCTAAATTCTCGAAGTGATGATACACTGTTAATTATTGAACATATAAAAACATTGTAATGTGATTAAAAAAACTTATTTTATCATGCTACATATAATTCTTCAGTTTTTTAGTTACATTTTACATTATAATATTTTCAATATCCTCATTGGTATATAGAGATATTCCATAACACCCAATTTAAGTTGTCTCTACACCATTTCTTCTCAGTATATCATTCATCTTGACACATATTCCCAATTTATTAAAACATATTCTCAATGTGGAAAATTTATCTTAAATCAATAATCATCCTGGAACAAGTAGAGAATATTAAAAAATGTATCTATGACCTTCATCAAGAAAAATCTTCTTCAAATTTCTTGATTTGTTAGTATATATTCTCTTTTGAATATTTATTTAATTCTATTCAATGATGATGTCAAATTATTTCCCAAAATTTATGTTTCCAAGTTTCTTCAATTGATAATAAGAATAATGTTTGGATTTTTTTCTTATATTGTTAAGATGGATGTGGAGACACATGGAAAATAAATTTTATTCTATATTATTTAATAATTTACTTATGTAACATTAAAAAATTGGAAAATTGGATCTTTATCTATCATTTTCAAGGATAAAACTTTTTGATTTTTCACACTCAATTCATCATCAATATTTTATACCATTAATGGATTATTGTGAATCATTATGTTGAAATAAATGACTTGTTTTAACCATATCATGTAAATATATTGGGATATTTTTATATGAATATATAATTCAAAATCATGTTATATATATATAATTAAAATCATTCCCCTAAACATATTTTTTCATATCATTATGAAAAATGTTATAGATTCCTGCATAATTTCATTAGATATATTACTTGATTAATTGGTCTTTATAATCATTAATTCATAAGAATGAACTCTAGAAGATATAATTAATAATAAACCTCCCACATTCATTGATAAGTCACTATATATAATTAATCACTCCTCGACAATTGGTAATGTTAATACCAACACATTGAATGATCTCTCAAGTAATTACTCTAAAACATTAACCACTTTCCATTAACGTTATTAATTTAAACCATTCCATGTGACCAATGTTAGTGAATTGTCTAGTCATGAAAAATTTTCAACTAACTTCTGAAAATAATCTACTAATCCAAGGAAACAACATATTTCAGTTATAATCATTGGTGTAAGTCATTTTTTTAAACCATTTTATTCGAAGGACTAAAAGATATTTTATCCTTATAGACAATATGAACCAGAAAAGTATCATACTTGAGCTAATATTTAAGCTTATTAAATTTCACAGGAATTTTTTTTTTCAAAGAGATTCATGAAAATCACCCAAACAAATTTCATGATTTTATATATTTCAGTGTAAATAAATATAATGTTATTAAATTCAAAAATAATTTTACCAAGATATTCATAGAAGGCTATATTCATAAAATTTTTAAGCAAAGTGAGGGAATTTATTTATAAAACTGGAATTATTATAAATTAATAGTTTTAATACAACACATGCAATACCATCATTTTTATATCATAATTTGTTACTCTTAATTGATAGAAAATAGAAATAAATATTTCATAATTATAAATATTCAAAAATTGTAACAAATATGACATTAATACGAGGTAATAGAAAAAAAATAAATTATATTAATTGTATTGAATTCTTTATAAATGATAGAATACATTATACAACCATCAATATTTTTATAAAATAAGACATGGGGTCCAATGGGTGAAACCCCAAGGAATATAATTCCTATATGACACAACTCAAGTAGTTTTTCTTTTATCTCCACTAATTCCACAAGTGCCATTCGACCTTGATACTTATATACATGTTTTCTATTATAGAAGGGATCAATAGAGAAACTAAGTTTATAGTAAGGTATATTTTTAAGCATTTCTTATAGAAATAAATTAGTTATCTCATAAAAAAATTGTCAATATTATTTCATATAAAAATTATCATCCTTTGATTTTGATTATTCTCATTCTCCAATAATTTAATTACAATGAGTTAATGGAGGGGGATCTATTAAAGAAATTTATAATGGAAACATTTTTATATTAATATGTTATTATATTCTTCCGTCATTATATTATAATATACTTATCTTAGTGGTGAATTATTGAAAAATAATTTGGATGAAAAAATGATAATTATTAAGATAAATTCAACAATAGGTATAGATATATAGTTTTAAAATAGGTAATATAATTTAATGTTTATAAAAAAATACCCCATATATCTTGGTAGAAATAAGAATTACACTATAATTCAATGATTAATATTAATTATATAATATCACAATGGATTTATTTACGTTATTAAATATCATTAATGATATAAAATAGTCTCATAATCGATAATTTACTTATCAGTAAGCTTTCTTTGTGTTTATGAAAAATGTTTTTGATATAAAATCATCTATGATCTAACATTTATTTATAGTAGTTATATACTCCTATATTGGTTCCATTGGTATCTATTTATATTTATTCCAATAAAACATGGAAAAGTTTTTATAAATTTTGCGCATTATATAACAATTAATTCATTGTCTCTCTACTGCTTCTCTTATACCCTATCTTTTATAATCATTGTCGACATTATCTCCATAATTGTAGAAAATAACATCCACTTCATGAAATTATAATGATAATTATTCACATAATCATTTGACGATGATAAATACACCAATCCTCTATTATTTTTAAATGAATATAAATCTATATGGTCATTATAAACCCTTATAAACACAATATTTCCAATGAAATTATATGTCATAGAAAAGTATTTCATTATTTTGTAAACAATTTTCACTATCACATCATTTTATGAAAATTATTTTGAGGCTTATTCCCATAATATAATAATATTACACCATTACAGTCGTTATTAGTATTAGTCTTTATTCTATACCTTTTCTCCAATGTGACGTGATGACTTTACATTTTCATCCTTAGACATAAAAATATCTTTCACCTTTTTGACTTAAATTTATAAACTATCATTCAATGTTAGAAAATTTCTATTAAAAAATTCAATTTTCATTTAAAATAACATCAATTTTTTTATCCTTTTCCATTCTATTTATTGAACATTCATACCTTTTTGATTTAATGACCAACATTAATCAATGTAACCCCTTATAAAATCTAATTTCATGGGAACATTCTTCATTTATCTACAACTGAAAGAGGTTCAAAACATTTCTAAATAATTTAAAAAGCGGCCAACTGATTAAAGATTTCTATTTGTATTGATATGTGATGGTTTCTACTATATGTAGTAATTCAACATCATTATGATATTTTACATAATAATATGTTTACTCATATAGGAATTTTTGTTCATCATAACCATTTTCATTTTTCATAATATTATTATAATATAGTCAACACTAATTCCATTGAAATTTATTAGAGGTAATCCATACAATTATTATGGATTTTGAAATGATTACAATTCCATATATAAAGATAAATTTACTAAAAATTAAATTGAAATGATTATTTGATTATTTTATATTTCACTGATAAATTTACCATACAATTAATACCAATTATTGTAATTTATTCTTGTAAAATGCACATTGTATCTCAACGGATGAATGTTTTCATTTATAACTATGTAATTCTTAAAATTCCTCACAATTATTTATCAATACTTTAATTGATACCAACTATTCAATCATGAACCATGTAACTGATATGATATTCTCATGTTTATACCATGGTATAGAAATCATGAAATAATACTACAAAACTTACAAAATATTACTAGTCTAATGTTACTAGATTCACACAAAAAAGATAATGTTAATTTTGAAAAAAATACAACATTATATTTTTTGATTAAAACATTATTATTCCTCCTTTGTTATCCTTGTGTAATTCATGATGCACATATTGGTTAACAGTGAAAATAAAAAACCATATAATGCTAGGATAATTTATTCTTAGTAATGGGTAGAATATAATGGAATAAATTATATTAAAAAATATAATTTTTTATAGGGATAGATTTTATAAGAAGAAAATATTTTAATACAACTCGTAATATCCAAAAGTATTATTTCCATGGATTACATAATACTAGAAATAAATAATGAAAATATAAAATATAAATGATAACGTAGTAAAGTATTTAATAATGTCTTACACTATATGTATACCATAATAGACTCATTGCAATGAAACTCACATAGATGGGTATGGTAAACACCAAATACCGATGATATTTTTTCAAAAGAGGTCTATCAATACATCCTGGGGATGTTTAATTTAAATCCTTTTTAATAAATTAATAAGACTGATTCATCAATCATATTAATGAATGTGGATACCAATTCATATCCAAATGATCAAAAAGGATCCATGTATAGAAACTCATAATAGTAATTAATAATTATCCATATTGATGTAATGGGTTTGAGGATTGTCAATGAATTTTTATCAACAAAATTACACCAATATCTATCCAAATATCCATCAATATAATATTAATAAAAGGATAATCATAAATAAATGGAATTTATTAATTGTAATTTTTTAAATAAGTGGTGTGAATTAATTATACATGGGTGTTAAATATTATCAATGAATTAATTGGTTATCAAATAATGCAACGTTATAAAAATATACATTTCAAATAAAAATGACATTTATTGAAATATAGTGTCTCTCTTTAGAGATTTTGTATGTTGAAATGTATGTTTCATATTGAAAATTAAATGATTTGTTCTCATAAAGAAACATGACATCATTACATAAAAAATATATAATTTTATTAAATGATATTTAAAATTATAAATGATGATAAATTTATTGACACCCTGACGATGATATATCTCTTCCAAAATTTTAGGAATTAATTGGATCCATATATCTTGGTAACTGGAATGATATATGTAGTGAAGGATATTATATCCCTTACCCTACATTTTCTAGCAAGAAAAAACAATTTAGACTATATTATATTGAGAAATAGAGATTCACTTTGGAAATCATTTTTATAAGATTCTCTAACAACATTATCTTGAGAGGGAAATTTTTAGAACTAACAATGTTCAATGGTTTTGGTATTATTAGGGATGTGGGAATGGGATGGTATTTAGTGTTTATTGGGGAATTTATTTCTTTATTTCTATGTATAGTCATATGATATTATTTTTTAAAAATATTGAAATCCATTAGTTATCCCATTTTTTAAAAAAATGTAAATGAAATTTATTTCATGATTTCTTAAATTTATAATACTATAATCTAAAATTCATTACTTTATATAATTTCTTAAATTTAAAAATTATTTATTCCATATTATTTTTAAAAAAATAATAAATATAATGTATGATTTACAAACATAACTAAATTTTTTATAAATATAATTTACTAAATTTAAATATATCATTCTCATAAATTACCAATTTTTGGGTTGATCAATACATTATATTATTTAATCAATAATTCCAAAATAATTATGATTCCATAATAAATATATTTTATTAATGGAGTATTCCATTTTTCACCTAGAAATTTCAGTTTCCTATAAAATTATGAAAACATTATTGTTGGATATTTTTGATGTTATTATTAATAATTTAATTTCATTTAAAATAAATTGATATTATTACCTGAAGAATGTTTATATATAAAAGAAAAGTATGGTATTTGTAAATATTATATTTTTGTAGAAAAGAATAATATATTTTTATGAAATATATATATAATTTCATTGTTAATCATAAATATTAATTATTAATAATTAATTATAACATATTTAATTTTTGTATTTTAGATACACATTAATGTAAAAGGGTTACATTACTATTACAACTATCTTCTTAATAATTTGGTATTCTATTTATATTATTCTCAATTATAATATTTCTATAGTAATATTTATACATATATTTAAACTTAATTATAAATTATAAATTCATTTATAACATTTTTTTATAACAATTCTATTCAACTACATATTATTTTTATCCCATTACATATAACTACATATATATTTACATTATATTATTTTAATTGTGTGATTCCCTAGAGATATAAATTTTGGGTGTTCTTTATTGTGTAATTTCTTCTATAAAACATGTTTTAGTCAATATTATGATTGTAATTTTTTAGTTTTTATTGTTATTCTATGTATTTAGATATTATAAAGAGAAAATGGGATTCAAAATATAAAATAGTTGTTGTTAACTATTTATTTGTTATTTTAAAATATAATATCTTTTATTATACCCCCTTAAATATATTGGATTTAAAATATTATAATCTACAACCCTTCATATGAATAATATTGTAATTCATCACCATAAATTTCTCAGGATTAAATATTTCAACCACTATATTGTAATCCCACTAATGTACTTTATCTAACTTGGTTGTCTATTTCTGAAACATTTACTCTATAGTGTAATGAATATAGATGAGCTATTTATTACAAGTTATGTTAGGATCTATATATATTTCTTTAGTGGTATATAGATGTGTTTGGTGAGGCATATATTTATTCAATATTAAGAACATAGTGATATTGTGAATATAATAATGTTCTATTATCCATGGTAAATTGTATTTCTTGAGTAAAATAATATCCAAATGATAAAAAAGAATAGTATTCTATATACATAGATTCCTTTTTAAAAAAATATTTAATTCCCACCATAATGACTTTTTATGATAACTAATAAAATACATTAAATTATAAGTAAACACTTTTATTGACATACAAGAATATCATTTTAAAATGGGTATTATTAATGTTATTTTTGACATCATTCTTCTAGTTTATAGACCTATAATTTCTCAAGATGTCCCCAATGCCTCAATCCCACCTCTCCATATTCCATAGGATTCCAACTAATAGATGAGGACAATGGTTTTATATTTTGGATTTTATAAAACAATTATTAGAGTAAAAAACAAATTATTAATAAAAGAAACACATTATCAATAATGATTTATAATATAATGTAATTAGTTCATTAAATAGTATTATATATAGATGAAGTCATGATGAAAAAATATAATGTATGAATGATATGGCAGTAGGAATTCAAATCGAGTTAGTATAAAAATATGAAAAAATAAACCATAAGCCACATTCTCCATGAGAGAATTAAATCAGTATATTTCTCCCATGCTCCGAAAACAAAAAATAGATCAACCTTTTGTAGAAGGTAACATAACTATATCATTACATGTACCCAAGAAATCTTCATATGTACCAAATCATGGCCAAAACATGGTGTGAGAAGAAATTTGTTGGAACCACCAACATACTCTAATGAAAATTCGTGTTGATAATATGAAAATAAATAATGTAAAAATAAAATAAAATTAATGCTAAAAATTAAATTAAATTATATTAAAATTGGTATCCAGATGTGATACAATGCTGACCATACCAACATCAGCCTATGTTAGAGGACTCAAAAACTGTAAACTATTAGCATTTATGGGAACAATGTATAATAGACGAGGATTCTTAAAATATGTAATCAAAATGAATTCATGATACAATACAATAATTACCACACAACACACCTATTTTGATTCCACTGAATTCCTATAAAAAATATGAATTTTGAAAGACAAGTTATCTAATAATGTATATCCCATGATGCTTTCATATTATTTTTAGTGCAATAATATGGATAAAACCTTAAAATTCTAATTTCACTAGTCTCTATAAAAACCCATGAAAAAAATCCATTCATATAAATTATGTCTCAATTGTAGTCTATGGGGTTTAAATAAGGAGATTATTTTCCATATATATCGATCCAGTATCCCTAAAGGAATTCATAGATTCTTAGAGTGCAATATTGATATGAAATGTAAAGAATATACATTCGTCCATGTATGATTAGGAATAAACCCATTTTGATTGTACCACATAGAATTATGATCAATTAATTGTGTGTAATATTATTATTTCACTAATGAATTTATAGGATATAAATATATAGCATCCTCAAGGCATGTTAAACCATTAATGGAGTGACTGTGATCAATAGAACTATTAACATATCATAAAATGTGATTATTTAAAAATCCTTGTATCAATTAATGTTTGTAAATTAATTTTTAAATCTAACATACAAGATGTTAATGTAAGGAAATTATTCCATTTCATAACCTAATTAAATCATTATTGACATTGAAATGTATATGGAAAGGAAATAAAACCATAGTGGTTCGTTTGGTTGCATATGAAAGGGGGTTTCCTATCATCATTACCCAAAAAATACAAAGATGATTTTTATGTTTATATAAGGTATGGTTGCATTGGTAATTTAGTAAATGTCCCCTTAATGGGTTGTTTAGGGTGAGATGATCATTGTCTAATCGAAAATAAGGTTCCCATAAAACATCTTGGTCATGGAATATGTGATTAGTTGAGGAAATATTAATTTTTGGTGTGACACATAAAATGAAAGATGCTAAACATAATTGTATATTTTATAAAAAATAATATGTCTTATAAAAATAAAATATACCATCTACATAGACACTGTAGTATAATCCTTGTCTAATATTTTCCTCATAATTGGAATGTAATGAGAGATAATGAAAACACAAAAATGACATGAAATTATGGTATATTCATTAAATATAGTAGAAGTGGTTTATAATGCACTAAAAAATACAAAATAATTCTACAAAGTAGTATCCTTATTTAGGTTGTTATAATGTTTTTTTTATAGTGATGAAAATAGATATCAAATGAATGATATCTAATATAATTAAAGAGAGGAAGAGTGAGAGGCTACTTCAATTCTGCCTTTTGAGAATGATAGGTGGAAGAGTGAAATTTTTAAAGGGATCAGTGGGGAAAATAATATATTATGAAATTTCTAAAAGGGTGTGTTGTATGGTATATTGTTTTTCCAAACCATGCATTAACCATTCATCCTTGCATACATTAAGAAACACACCATGAAATGATATACAATCCATCTAAAAACCATGGGACATGAATATAAAATAAAGTGTTGGAGTCACACTACTTACATTTACCCCTTAAAAGGGTTATCAAAACCATGATCCATTATGATAAAATCAACATGTCTAGGAATTAAGGTTATCAAAACCACATGCTAATTGATTTCCTAATCCAATTTGCACAAAAAACTGAATCTGTGGGCACCAAACCATCCTGAATGGTCCAAAAAACTCCATTACCACCATAGAATCATTCATTATTTAATAATTGATGTCTTTATAGAATTAAAAGGTTGAATAACATATTGAATAACATGTTTCTTATAGAATCCCATTATTATTAAATCCATTCCCCATGTTATATTTATGATGTTCGTTAAGCTACATTCAAAATTAACTCTAACCACATAGAAAGTAGTTCAGACACCAATTCCCATGTCACTACCATTATATTTTTATGAATCCATATAACATGAACCAAATAAAAAAATTCTTACTCGAATTATATTCATTCTATACATATAAATATTAAATTTTTACTCCTCAAAATAATAATTAGGCTTCATATTGATTTTCTAGTTGTTTAATTCATGAGATAGTTTAGGATAATAATATTATATATGAGAAACTTGGATGTAGTAATAAATAGTCAAATACCATGGAGGAATATAATTATATAATTATAATATTATGAACCTCTATAATATCACCAAAATCAAAATTTATTAATGTTCTATCTTTCCCTAATTTTGATTTTGTTCGTGAAGAAATTTAGAAAATAATTGCTAGAAGAAACAATACCCCCACCCTCATACCCCAGAGGTCAGCGAATATGATTTCTGTCTGAATTATATGTAGGATGATACCTACTTATTGGTTTTATAATCAAGTATACTTTTTCTATGTTTCCATAATAATACATGGTCCCAATAGTGTTGTATCCCATCAATTAATCCTGTGTAGAGTATAATGATAATCCTAGCCGGATTTCAAAAACAATCTACATCAGGTGTCTCTTGGGAATTATAATTATAAGAAAAAATAGAAAAAGGAATTTTAATTTCCATAATTCAAAAAAAAATCATGTATTTATCCATGTATCATGTCCTCTGATGAATATATAGAGTTCATGTACATGCTATCTATCAGAGGGTGGTATTTTTTAATAATAAAAACCTGTGAATGAGGAGCCTCATACAACCCCATAATTAAATGAGAATTAAAATGATTTTCCCTCTAAAACATAATTGTTCAAGGAATCCCAATATGATTTATACTCAATTTTACATATATACTCCCAATCACATCCGCTAGGAAGGTATATCAAATAGATATGAAGTGGGTAACCTATTTCATCCAATCCATGATCACGAATATAAAATCACACCCTCATGGTGAGTTTAGTTAAACTATCACAAAATCTGTTTGGATTTTTTACCACTTATTTTATAGGATGGGTTGCATATTTAAAAGGTAGACATACCATTGGTGTTCTACGTTCACTAGATGACATGTGGAACACCGAGTAAGAAGTAGCATAGTCCTTTTTTCATCCTGATCTGAAAATAATAATGGGTTATATCTTATTTTGTTTTTTTATATCAAGGAAGTACTATATATTTTTTTGGGGTTGATATTTTTACTTTAGTTCATCTCGTAAGTATAATGAACCCAAACATTCCCATGGGATTGATGGATATCATCCTTGTTAATAACCCAATAGTAAATGGATTCTCACCAAAAACACATTCCCTCAGGACCAACCCTTCAAGATTAAAAAGATAAATCCACATTATTCTTTCTTGAAATGAAATATATATATATATATATATATGGGTATAGAATTACCAAAAAATTTCTAAACCCCAATATTCATTTCTGAAAAAATTTCCATCAACTTCCACTCACCAGATTCTTCTTACACATATGGAGTCCAATATTTTTACCCAATGAATTGGTAATTCCATTTATTTTACCTATTGTGTTGGTGATAAAAAACAAAATATAATAATGATATTCAACTCGCACCATTTTCAAAAATTTTAAGTCACAATAAGGTTATATGTATATATTATTCTTATTTCCTTTGAATATGGAAAACTATTCTACATGCAAATTATGGGACCTCCACCTAATGTCCCCAACTATAAACACTAACTAGATGTCAAGCATCATGAAATCAAAATCATTAGTCCGTAAAGGAAATTAACTTTACACCATATCTCATACCCTTTAATCAATTTATATCCAATCATTATTCCCAATATGTGTAAATAAACAATATATCACAAAAAAATCATAAGGAAAATAAGGATTCATTCTATGTTCAACCATCAATTCTACATCTAAAAATCATTCTATCCTTATTTAAATCATGTGTACATTACAACCTTCGTTGTAAATATTGTATGTGGCAGTAAAAGGTGATAATATTCCATAATGAAGAAATGGTAGTAACTGGATAGTTACATTTTGTTCTATACATCAAATAAAATATTGTCATTCCTAATGGATTAATGGATCTCACTTTCTCTAAATCCAAAAAACTCACGATTTTAATATTATATGACCCATTAATTTATCCTTATCAATCCAAAAGTGACTTTCTATGATGTTTTCATATAGATAATGATCTCTTATTGTAATATGTACGACATTAATGTTCATGAAATGGACATGTATAGTCTGAGTGTAACATAATATATCAACCATGAAAATATTCATGATAGTATATAGATAGGGATTGATACATCGATTCAAAAATGGTATAAAAAAGAAAACCATATTAGTCCAACTAAAATTCATTACGGGTTACTCATATAAGTTATTCCTACATTGGGAAGTTGTATGTAGTATATATGATGTCCTAACTCTCACATTATTATATCATAATTTCCATGATATATTCTAGATGATATTTTCTCTTATAAGCTGGTTAAAGAGGCCCTTTAAAAGAGTAAGTGGTTACCAAATCATAAACATAAATTGATTCAACAGCTGGAAATGTAGACAAGTATATAAATTACCATCTGTATTATTGTTGATAAATATATTTGATCCCCATTGAGATGTATAGGCATGTACAAACCCTTTTTATTCTAGGTCATCCAACAAAATCTTGATTTCTTACAGATCTGATGGATCCATCATCTATGGAGGGAAAACTACCAGTCCAATTTCCAAAACACGTTTCATTGTAAACTACAACACTCTATGAGGAGGTCAACCAGAAATTTCATTAAAAATAAGTCAATAAAAATTTATACCCCTGGAATAAATTCTACCTACTACACAACCTAATCCTACAAAAAATAATAAAAATATGAGTCGCCGTTCCTGCTAAACCATGATGATCTTTTCTAGCATGAATTTCCTATACCTCTCATCCCCCATTGTGAATATAACTAATACCCTCAGGTGATGTGATAGAGACATTTAGGTAATAAAATCAATATGGGATTTTAAATGTATCATAATTTCATTCATAATAATAATATTGTATAATTTCATTTGAATGATAAAAATTGTCCATAGGGAATGATATAAATCCATCTCATAGGGACATTCCTTACAATGTGAAATGCATTCTGACTAAATTCAAAATTAGGTTTCAAGGGACATAACCCAAAAAATTTATTCAATATTGAGACCAAGGAATCCCTTTAATAAAGAAGATATTTATTAATATAATGAAACAGCATTAAAAAATGGAAAGTTAACATCTTAGAAACTATTATCGTACCTTGTATTGTAGATGGAACAAAACCTATCCTCCTTATGTGTAGGATGTACTACATGCATGTAGCTAGATTTATATCGTAATGGTATAATTTTACCTCCCTATGTAGAAAATTATTTATAGTGTTTCAAATATTGTATCAAGATCCATTGACCCTGACCACATCCATGATATAAAAGGCTCTTTGAACATATCTTCTTACATTAACATGATGTTTTTATCCAACTATAAAACATTGAACTAGTTTTGTAACCCTGTAACCACACATAGGTGTAAATGACTTCTATAATCTATAAATATGGACCATTATTCAACATGATCATTAGTCTACAATGTATCTATCACATTGGGGACTCAAGTGACCTTTCCATCAACACTAATGGAATATAACATAATATTTAGTGATTGCAAAAAATCTACATCTACTATAGTGAGAAGTTATATGGTGAATCCTTATGTCACTTGATGATGCACTTGTTTATCTAATGTATGAACCACATTACCCTATACCATATTCATCTATCATATTTTATAGGGTATAAGATCATGCTTCCACTTCTTATAGATATTATTTAGTAAAAAAATCACCTAAGATCAAATGGAATAACTAATTCTATCAAGAAAATTCTAATCTATGGATATCTCATCACTAAAAGAGTTTGTGAAAAACACTAGTGATTAGTGAACCAAAAAGTGTTATCCATTATAGAAATTTTACCCTTCTTTAGATACATGTATTTTGAAGATTGGACAACTCTTAGAATCTCTAAAAATTGCCCTAGAAACTATTTTGGATGTCTTACCAGGACATTCCTTGGTTTTGATCTATCAAATTAAGGATGTCCCACCCTCACATGGAAGAGACATGAAGCATATATTTTGTGATAGTTACATTTTTTCAAGATGTGTCTCTAGATTATAGAATATTGTATGCATAGCATCGAACTAAGGATATATATCCTTGAGACCTATCTTCTATAAAAAAATTAAGTGGTTTGGGTTGTCATAATTACCTAGTTATATATGAGATCGATTATGTATCCCACATGTGTAACACCCCATGTTTCTTATAATAAATTGTAATTCATGATACCTAGTTTTATGTATATATTTATAACTATCCTTTAAAACTGATATTTCTACTTATGTGTTTTGAATTTCAAAAAACAGTCATCAACAATTGTGTTCAGTAAGTTATTTGGAGTCTGATAGAACCATCTTCAATTTTTTGGTGAATAGTAACATACCCTAATAATTTTTATTATGAATAGTAACATGACTCTAATGAATAGTAAATTGTTTAATTATTTTATTTTATTAAGGATTTATGATATTTTCATCTTGGATAATTTTTCAATGTTATATTAAAGATGTTATAGTTTTAATAGTTTTGTTTTTGTATAAATTAGAATTTTATTTAAAAACTAAATTAATAATATTTAGAGATTTATTTTCCAAAAAATGGAGTTCATTTTTTAATTCAACACATTGAAAAAATTTTATCGTGAATTTTGGTGATTTTTCTGAAATTCTTGAATTTTTTATGAATAGTGAAACGTAGAAAAATACCGTATATTCAAATTATCAGTTAAATAAACTATTTATGACATCATAAGTGATGTAAAACCACTTCGTTTGAACTCACCAGCCATTATTTTTATTTTGGGTCAAATGAATTAATATTATTCATAATTTTGAGTAAAAATATTATAATGATGATTTAAATAATGTAAAATTCCTCCTCTCATGCACTAAAAATATCACCCTCGTTCTCCTCTACCTCCCACACCGCTCAAGATGATAAAATTGACTGATTTCTACAAAATCCCCTCCCCAATCTCCTTTTCCACATCCAAGACATGCTGGTCTCACCAAAAGGCCAAAACCAATGGTATTAAAAGGATCTCAAGGAGAAGAGATCAAGAGATAAACATCATATTTTGTTTTCCTTTATTTCATTCATTTTATGTTATCCTTTTTAATTTAATTTAGATTTTGTTTGGATATTTCATTCCATATCCCCCTTTATATCCGTATTATGTAATAATGATGAGAAACCCTTTTTCTTTCATCAAAATATTTTATTAAATTCTAATCGATGATGTTAGGCTGGAAAATTTCTATAAGGGGTTTCTCAACTATTCTTCTATTTCGAGATACCTTCAATTTCTTTTTCTCTCCTCACATCCCCTTATCCAAGAGGATTGAATGATCCAATATCTTACATATTCTTTATTTAATCATGTTTATGGAATACTCATCATTATAATTCATCTCCTCTCCCACTTATTTAAGGAATTAAAACACCATCACTGATTTGTCAAATTACCGACATCGTGGACGATGTGATTTCAATATCATTAACTTCTTTAGGAGTGGTCATGAAAATATTTATATGGTTTATCCAGATTAAAATTTTGTATTATATTTTTTATAAGGTTCTTGGAATTATTTTATACATATGTATTTAATTTATAAAAGAAATTAGTTCATTAAGATCGAGGAATCGAAAAAATAACCTAACCAAGTATCAATAATTTTCTAACATATGAATCATCCTTGTGTATGAATTAAAAATGATATATGGATAAATTTATAGATCTAGGAATAAATAAAAACCCCCCATTCCAATACTATTGTTTCAATTCAAATCAAAAATAACTTCCATCATGAATCGATTATAGTAACATGTAATGAACGCACCGAAAACAATGTTAGGAACAAAATAGTAACAATTAAAAGTTGAAATAATGTAATGAAATTCACTTTTAAGGTTTTATAAAGATTGAAATGTTTTTTAAGATATTAATAACACTCTTCTAACCATTATATAAGTTGTTAAAATGAATTTTATGTAGGACAAGCCTGAGGTAAGGGAATTTTTTAACCTGATTTCCATTCATTGGGTTTACCTTATACTTCGTTATTTATGTGATATGAAAATAGTTTTTGTGATTGGTTTTTTTTATATTATGTTGAAATATGTTTATTTACTATTTAAATACATATTCCATCCAAACTATTATATCTCACTTGAATAATATTATTTTTAAGGGGATTTTCATTTAAAATCATCTTTTAAAATTCTGTTTTACGAAATTCAAAAGAAATGTTTTTATTAAATTATTCATGTTTTAATATTATGTTATTGTTCCGGGGAATTGATTATGATTATGATTGGGGCCTATATCTTCCTCCAATCCATTAGTCATGTGTAAGTTAGAGGTCGTCTGTATGGTTACTCCATGTGTAACTATGATGGTTACATAAATAATAAGGTAGACGTGAGGGTGACAAACTATAATGTATCCAAGAGGGTTACTATATTACGTATGTAATTACCCAAGATATAATTATGGTTCTATTTATGTTATTATGTTTTTTTTAATATTATTGAAATCTCCTATTTCAAAAGGTAAGTATACATGGGTGACTAGTACGTCTTTTGAAAATGATTTCATACGTTACAAGTATTCAGGGACAAACATTCTCTTTCCTTATTTTTGTATCGCTTAAAGAGATTTTTGTTCACATCTGATGTTTTTTAATGATATTCATAGGTTATAAAGATTGTAATAAAAATAATGATCCCTTGTAAAATGTTTGAATAATTTACAATGAAATCATGTTTTTTTAGAAAGGTTTTATATTTTTGGAATAAATGAATACTGTTTTTTATGGTATCCACTCCATATTGAAGTGTAATATTATGATTGTATTATTTCCAAATTCTCTTTGTTTATAAACATGAAATGAAACTCAATTAAAAATGAAGTTATTTATTGATTAAATTCAGGATTATGTAATTTAATAAGTTCTTATCCTTATAGTTTATATAAGAGGACGATTGGGAAAACATTACGGGTTAGGATGATGTTAATATAATACCATAAATAATTTATACTTTAGTGTAAATGTGAAATGTTATAGAATTTAATGGTTACAATGTTTCTTCATCTATGATTTGTTTGTTTTTAATGAGTTTCTATTGAAGAAACATGTAATATAGAGAAGGGATTCACTGACGGAACCACATCCTTCCGAATCAAAAGCCCAGAATGGTAGGGATTGGAATCTAGCAGTTTGTGATAGTAATGACTCATCTAATTCATGCAATAAATGGTGGTGTAATCCATGATAGAGAACAACCCGGGGAAACACAATAGAACATGAAAATAGTGGAACATTTTATGATACAACACCCTCCTGCTATCAATGGATCTTCTGACCCAGTAGTGGCTGAAGGATGGATTAAATCCCTTAAATTGATATTTAATGTAATGGGATGTTTAGTTAATCAAAAGGTAAGTATTTCCAATTATTTTTTTGATGGTGAAGTTGTTCAATTATTTCAATGGTATGTAATATCCATGATATAGAGGATATTGATGCCTTAGAGTGGTATGAATTTACAATTATTTTTCAGGAAAAATATTTTCCAAAGGTGGTGCGATATAGGATTGAGAAACAATTACTCTAATTGAAGAAAAATGGAGAAGGAATTCATGAAATTGTATGAAGATAACTTCACCAAACTGGTGAGGTATGCTCCAAATGTAATTATGGATCCTGATTGAAAAATCAATCACTTTTACTCAGGATTAAAGCCAATGTATCAATGGGAATTTTCCTCCTATGATTTCAAAAGATATGAGAAACTTGTATGATATGCAGATAGGGTAGAGATGGAGTTTTATATTGATAAAATATATTTTGTAAACAAGGAGAAGAAGATGTCTAGAAGGAATGAAATATGTAAGAATCAACAGAATAAATATTATGGTATGAGAATATAATTTCCAGTTTGTGAAAGGTGGGTCAAGAGGTACCCTCGAGAATGCCATACCAAATCCGGGAAGTGTTTTCAGTGGGGTAATTTTGGACATATGGCTCGAGATTGTAATGAATATGTCTGTAAGAATAATCTTGATAAAAAAAATGTTATGTGTTTTAAATGTGGCCAGATTGGTCAATTGTAAAATGCCTACCCAAAGAGAGATCCAAATGAAGCAAAGAAGTAACACTATATGCATAAAGGCGTAGTGAGATCTTTTGTGACTACATCAGCAGATTTTGGGACATCCAATGATGTTGTTTCAAGTATTTTTTGTATATACTTAGATTTTTCAAATATTTTGTTCGATATAGGGTCTACACATTCCATTATTTCTAAAAAGTATTCTGGTAAATTAGAAATATAAAATCCAAAAATGAGATAGGAAACTATTGTTAAACCACTAGGGTAAATACAATAGAAAAGATGAATTATTAGAATCTTCTTATTTGGGTCTGTGGAAATACTATACATGAAAACTTTGTTTTTTATTCCTTATTCGAGTTTGATGTTCTTATGAAAATAGATTGGATTTCTATTTATCATACCGAGATTGGCTATAGATCAGATGAAGTTGTTTTTCAGAAAGAGTTTGTGTTTGTATATAATAACAAACCCATACAATTGAAAACATATCAGGGAGCTAAGAAACTGTGGAAAGGTGGAAATGAATGTTATCTTGCTCATATTATTGAAAAAATATGAACTGTTCTGATTATTGATGTGTCGGTGGTAAATGAATACCTTGATGTTTTTCCTGATTAAATACCCAGTGTCATACCTAATTGAGAAGTCAAATTCAAAATCGACATAGTCCCTGATGCTAAGACAACATCAAAACCCTCATATTGTATGGCTAAATAGATCATCATAAATTTAAAATTCAGTTGAAGGATTTTCTAGATAAATGCATCATTCATCCAAGAACATCACCATGGGGTGATCCAATTTTATACCATAATAAGAATGTTGGTCCAAAGATACTTGGCATTGATTTTATAGCTTTGAATAACATCCCTATTATAAAGAATCATACTTTACCTCATATCGATGTCTTGTTTGATTCTCTCTAGGGACCTCACTAATTTTCCAAGATTGAATTGACATCTGTATTCCATCGTTTGAAGGTGAAGGAGGATGGAATCCCGAAAACAGCCTTCGGTACTAGATATTGGCATTATGAAATTTTATTTATGCTATTCGGTTTAACTAATGCACCTTGTGTATTCATGAGTCTTAGGAATAAAATATTTCATGAGTTCTTTGATATGTTTTTTGTTCTATTTATTGATGGTGTTCTATTATTTTCAATGATTAAATAACAGAATGAGAAACATTTAAGGGTTGTTTTACAATCTTTAAATAAAAAGGAGCGGTCTAGAAAATTGAGAATGTGTGATTTTTTGTTACAATCGATTTATTTTCTTTGGATCATTGTAAATAATGATGGAATAACTGTTGACCCTTCCAAAAAAATTTGGTTGATGAATGGACAAGACCTAAAAATGATATTGAGATTCATAGTTCTCTTGGAATAGAAGGTTATTACCGAAAGTTTGTTAAGAACATTGCATTATTATCTGGCTCGATAAGAATGTTAACACGAAAAATGGATAAATTTATTTTGACAAAATAATGTGATGTCTATTTTCCAGAACTGTTGAAGAGATTTGTGAGTGCTCTAGTTTTAGACTTGCCTTCCCGAAATGAAGAGTTTTTCATCTACAATGATGCTTCTTTAAAGGGAAATGGTTGTGTTTTGATGCAGAATGATAAGGTAATTTCTTAAAATTCAAGACACCTAAAAACTCATGAGTTAAATTGTCCCACACATTATTTGGAATTAGAAGCTATGGGTTTGGTTTTTTTAATTTGGAGGCATCCTTTATACGTAGGAAAATGTAAAATATATAATGACCATAAATATATAGAATATATATTTACTCAAAAAGGAAATAAACATGAGGCCGAGAAGATGGATTAAACTGATAAAATATTATGAGTTAATGATCAATTACAATCTAGTAAAATCAATGAATCTGGTAGATACCTTGAGGCGAAATAATTAGGCATCATTAACAAATTTTAATTTTGGAACATGATCCCTTGATTATGTATTTGATGAATTAGGTATTAGATGTTTTTGGTGAATAAAATACCTCTATTTTTTATGGTTTTAGTATTGAAACCATTATCAGACAGAATTATGAAAGTGCATAAGGAAGACCTTGAGCTATTGAAAAAAGGTTGAATTACATAAAATGTGTACATTTCTTGATTTTATCCTTGATAAATGTTGTGTTTTATGATTAGGAAAAAAAATTTGTGGTCATTATGATTACCTGTTGATGTGATATTTGTTGTGTGAAGCTCACAGTTATCCATTTTCTTTAATCCAGTAAGTACTAAGATATACAAATACACTCAGGATTATTATTGGTAGGATGGAATGAAAATAGATATTGCGTATTTTACAATGAAATGTTTGACTTGTCAACAGGCTCAAGTACAGTGGAAGTTACTGAAGTGGATGATTTAGCCCTTTTTAGTTCCAATTTTGAAATAGGAGAATGCATACATGGAATTTTTTGGTGGGACTACATAAGACATATCACATTACGAATGTAATCTGGGTTATTTTTGACCACCTTACTAAATCTGTACATTTTCACTCTCTTCGATATACATTGACATTGGGTCAGGATTCTCAAATATACCTCAAAGAAAATGTCATGTAAAATAGAGTTCCTCTTTCCATTGTATCGGACTAGGATCCTAGGTTGATTTCTAAAATTAGGAAGGGGCTTAAGATGTAACAGCCCAAGATTTTATAAAAAATATTCTTTTTAATTTTATTAAAGTCTTGTGTTGTACGCTACACCAAAAGGAGCTTTCACAACACGCATCCTTGACTTGCCTTGCATTACACGCAATCACGACCTTCCTCGATAGCGTGTGTAATACGCAATACCGAGTTTCACTAAACAACGATATGCTATTAAAATATTATTAAAACTAGCCGTTATGAATAGTAATAACCACTTTTTAAAACTCTGTAAATATTATTTTTCAAAATGAACTTCATTTTTGGATTCGGAGTATCGAATTTAGCCTAAGGTGAAATTTTGGTACTTTTCGGATAACTTTCATATTCTGATGAATAGTGAAAATTACTAAATTATAATTAAAAACAACTTTTTTAATCGAAATAATTAATAGTGATAAATTATTAATTTGAGTGGTTTTAAAGTATATTTAGAATATATTTTTACAATTTAATACAATGTTGGTCATTGGATGTAATTTCACATTTAAACCAGACATAATCAAGTGTCAATCTTTTGATAGATATTGTTTCTTAAAAAAACGCTATTTGTTTTAACAGCGGGATTTAATTATAAAATTAATTAATGAAAATTCTATGATATGAATTTGGTAAAATAGACTTCATTTTTGAATTCGGAATATGAAATATAGCTTAGGATGAAATTTTGGCATTGTTCTGAAAAACATCAATTTTTGATGAATAGTGAAACTACTAAGTGGTAGTTAAAAAAATTAATTTCTTCATAAATCTTAATTTTACCGCTTCTGTGAATGGAATTTCAAAAATCCGAGAGACACGGTTGATTTCAGTAAGTAAAATGTGGTTCAATGAGATGAAAATAATTTTTGGTGAATAGTAACTTTTTACTTTTTTTTACCACGGTTAATAGTAAATAGGGTAACTAAGGGTAAATATGATATTACTATTACCCTAACAAATGTCCTAATTCTATTGGATAAGTTTAAATCGACCAAAAACAACCTTATGAATATAATATGACCATTTAGGTCCACTTGGATTAGATTATGACATTTAATATTATATTATTTAATGAATAGTTAAAATAGTTAAAATCAAAGTTTAATAACTAAAACATTTTTAATATGGGGTTATACATAAGCTAAATTCGACTACAAATATTCATTAGAAATATAAAAAGATTTCCTACATAATGATATTTTATTTATAATTTTTAGACTTTAAATATATTAATTTATTTATGACACAACGATGATGCAGTAATTACCCTTTTAAGGAAATATTAACATAATTGATGTTATAAATGCTCAAATGAATGTAATTTGAAACTTTTTATGACTTAAACTAATTTTCTAGGTTACTATGATATATTAGTGTTGATTTAATCAACTTGGTTCGAACATATAATTCTGTTATGACTTTCACAAAAATCATATATCAAATAGTGTCAAAATTGACACAAAATAGTTTTTAAATCAAATATTATATTATTAATTGTTATTTTATTCCTAAAAATCTAAGGTTCAGCCAAATGACTTAGATAAGGATATATTTATTAATAATATACAATTTGGGGTTCTTTTGGCTTGTTATTGTAAGTATATTAACCATATAGTGAAAGAAAACAAAAAGACACGGTAAAAGTTAAATTATTTAACTTAGAGTTAAATCTAATTGATAAGGTTAAAATAATAACCTAAACATGTCTAAATCATATTGGTTGGTAGGATTTCGACCCATCCCCACTTTATCTTCGAAATAATACCCTTTGGAACCATTATAAACCGATTTTGACTTTAATATAAAATAATATTTTGAGATATTCCTAAGGTCCCCCTCTCCTCCCTTATAAAAGGACACCTCCTCCCCCTCCTCCTCACACCAATTTGAGCACTCAAGCTCGGCCAACCCCTGCCAAAATCTATTCTCCACTTCCCTAGAAACATCCTAGAGGTTCTGGTATTCCTCAAATACCAATTTTAGTTCCCTAAGTGGAGGTCTCAAAGAGGCGCTTCAAAGAAGAGGTAATTACCGTTACCAATTCTTTCATCTTTATTTCTTCTTCCACTTCTTCTTCTTAGGTTGTTTCATTATGAAGTAATAACATCAGTATCACTCATATACTGATATGTTATTATAAGTATGAAACAACCCTATTTCACCATCTATCCATCCTACGGAAAAAGAAATCACTGCGCGTGCGTACGTACGGAATACCGTCTCCACGCCGCGGTGTAATCTATTTTCCACCACCACCTTACATGGATGGGTATAATGGTGTAAAGAATAACTATACATAGTTATTACAACATCATATTTATTCTGATATATTGTATAATCCACTCCGATTCAATTCAATATTTATGAAAATGATATCATCGCTCGTGCGTACGTACGGACTACCGTCTCCACGACGCGATGAGATTCATTCTCCATGTTAACCATTTAAGAATGATTATAAATTATATATAAGAAATAATAATGAAATACATTACATTATAAAGCTACTGGATTATGTATATATATATATATGTATGTCATCTACTTACTTCCATTTCAAGACAATAAGGAATGGAAAACAGCGTTCATGCGTACGTACGGACTACCGTCTCCATGAACGGTGTTTTTCATTTTATTTATCTATCTATTATATATATATACTGAATATATATGATATATAAATCAAATTTTATATTCTGGAAGTAATTAAATCATGATATAAGTAATAATAATGTCAAGAACAACAAGTCAAAACACCTACGATAAATGAAACGATTTTACCCAAAACGCTTCTTTAACAAGGAATTTACAAAAGAACGGGTAATATAATGTCATAAGTGAACCATATATGATATCATAACAATGAATATGATTCTATAATAAGTCAATGACAATATTTAAATCATTATACAGGAGGTTCGGACACATACGAAGCAAATCGGACCTAAGGTAAGGGAAATATCACAATCTCACTTTTATCCGAGATTGTATTTACTTTGGTAATTACTGGGGTGTATTTTATCATCCACATCCATGTTCCCTCAACATGTAATATTATTTCCATCCTTCTACAATAGTTTATATCGAATTTTACCCTTTGGTAAGTTTTTTTGTAATAGATATGAAAGGAATCTTTTGTCGTTTTTCATACGAGGTACTTTTTGACTTTTCCGACAAAAGTACGAAGAATGTTTTTTTTAACTTATATGGCCTGAATGGATTTTTAAAACATTATTTCCAAGAAGCTTCCTTTACAAGTTTTCAAGTTTATTTTTAATCATCTTCTTTTATTTTAAAGTTGTATGGCATGTTATGAAAGGAAAAATGTTTTTGAAGAAGAAAGGATATTTTCCTCAAGAATGAAGTTCAAGTGTTTTATCAAAATTATTTTCCATCTAAGATAATAAAGGGTTCTGTTTTTATCCCTATTATTAAATTGATTTGATCATGTTGTGAAGGAATTATTTTTATGAATTCCAATATCTTATATGAATTCATTTATGATGTCATGATGTTTCAAGAATCCCATTTTTGTTACATGTGTTATGCGATGATGTATGTTTTATGATTATGTGGCACACATAAGAAAGGATTCATTATAAGATGGGTGGGACCTATATCTCCCTCCAATGCATTGGGTAATGATTTTATATCTCATGAGATAGACAGGGATGGAACGGTAGGTTATACCGGTTCAGTGAAAGAGGACTGAAACGAGGGTTACTCGATTCAGAAAGGGACTTTGTCCACTAAGATAGTCTTGGCAATGAGTCATGACTAACAAGAAATGATTTTCCATGATTATGTGTGCATGACACAAAGTTTCAAGTTTCATGTTATGATTATGGTGATCTCATTTTCACTTCTATGATTTGTTCCATGTTAAGATATTATGATCTCTTTTGCAGGTTATGATTTTCAAAAAGATATGATATGATTTTTATTTCTTTTGTATACCCTTACTGAGCATTTGAGCTCACCCTTTTATGTTTTCTTTTCCCCAGGATATAAAGAAAGGTTTTAGGTAAAAAAAGGAAGATCTTTATGGGAGATTTTGAAGATCTTTCACCACGATTAGAAGATTATATTCCGAGTTTCCAAAGACACTAAACTATTACGGTCCTTGTGTGTGTGTTTTTGTTATGTACTAAGTATTCCGCAAAAGTAATGTAATATCCATGTACGTCAAGATACGGGTCTCTACAATTGGTATCAGAGGAAAGGTTTAGTCAACCTTTGGAAACTAGGATGTGAAAACGTTAGTGAGATCCCTAGAGATATTTCTAAGGTATGTCTAGGGATGTCCCTAAGGATACGTATATGCATAGGATAGTCCTAGAACTATGGTAACGATCTTAGAATTAAACCTAAGATGTTAGATATTGAAGGTACTCCCCCTTTATTATGTTGTTTTCCCTAGCATGATTTTTGCCTCTCACACTATTCTTTTTGGGTTTTAGAAAATGGCTGGAAACAAGATGATTCACAATAACGGAGGATATGATGGACAATGGAATGATATTCTTCATAATGAAATGGGATTTGGAAGTCCAAACATCATTATTATGTCGAATCAGCAATCTCATAATATGATCAATAAAGTAAAATTTGGTAAGTTTCCTGACTCGGCTAATAAGAGAAAGATGGAGTTTCATGATGATCATAGAGGAAAGAAAGTTCAATTTCCCCTATGTAATTCATGTGGGAAGAGGCATCAAGGAGAATGTTTCAAAGGAACTGGAAGATGCTTTGGGTGTGGAAAAGAAGGACACAAAGCAAGTAAGTAAGGTTCAGTTAACACCATGGATGAGGATAATGGTATTTCTACGACATCAACAATGGTTAAATGCTTTAAATGTGGAATGTACGTGCATTATGCAAACCAATGCCCTAAGGGAAAGTCTCATGAAGAGAATCAGTATGGTCGTATGGGAAGTATTTATGTTGATGATGATGAAGAAACTACAAATGATATGTGAGATGAAAGAAATGTTGAAGCTCGATCAATGGTCTAAGAATGTAGTGGAATGATTACATGTTTATCATGTGTAATGTTGTATAAGTAATCTCATGGAATAAGGAGACATCAAAGGATTGTTACACTGTTGTCTTTCCTTAAGTTTTGAAAGTGTATGATGAATGGTACCAGTAACCATGAAAGGTTATTCAGATACTTTTGGAAAGTAGATGATAAGTGCATAATGAAAGGATAAGAAGATAATGAGATGTTTGATTGTATTCATGAGCTCATGATTGATATAAGGACTAAGTGATATCATGGTTTGAGTATATATAATTAACTTTTGACACCATTCATGTTTTCACTAAGGTTCAATGGGTATTCAAGAGAATACGTGATTAAGGCCTTTGAATATTTGGAATGTGACCAACAAAACATATATTATGATATATGGGGATCAACGATGGTATTAAATCTATGAGAATCGTTTTCACTATATTATGAGAGTCGACTGCAGTATTATGGATAAGCCTAAAAGATTGGAATGGATTATGTTGGACATAAGTTAGTATTGTTTGTTTTTTCGATATTATTGATGGGGTGTTATATAGTTTTGGAAAAAGGACAACCTGCAGGACGGGCGACATCCCATCGCTTCGGACAAGGCTGTGGGAATCGAACCCACAACCGAAGTGCGACTGGCCCTTATCGCCTACCAATAGCCTAAGGGAAGTCCCTGTTTAGTAGAAACAAGTTTTATTATATTAAGCAGTATGATATATGAAGTATAAGTCCATTTTAGGAACCATATATGATTAATCTCACTATAGATCGACTTATGCATATAATTTTTGCTAACCTTTTGTTTGAGACAGATGGAATGACCCGTCATTCTATCACATGATCTGCTAACACTTCATGAATAACAAATTCAACTTCATTTATTTAAGAGATGAAGTGGAAATTGTTCAAGGCACGAACAACAGTGAGATGTTACCAAAATAAAGTAAGTATTTATTCTAATTCAAAATTTCAACTTTAGGGAAATGATCTTGAAAACCAAAAATGTTGTCCTAGTGATCTTATACCTGATGAATCAGATGGTACCTTATATCATCACAAATCTATGGATTTGTGATTACTGGCTTTTCCATAGCCATGTTCTCTACCACTCTCCATCAGAACATGATGGTTAGATTTCTCTTCCATATCCATATTTTCACCTATGTGGAAACCCAATGATTAGTTTATTTGGGTAACCGTTACGTTTCATACTTTTGTTTTTAAAGATTTGTTTTGATATTCCTTTTTACGATGTGGGTTTCTATTAAAGAAGCTTTCGAATAGTAAACCATTTATAACCCCGACGAATTTCGAGGGTGAAATTCATTTTAAGGGGGGTAGAATGTAACACCCCAAGATTTTATAAAAAATATTCTTTTTAATTTTATTAAAGTCGTGTGTTGTACGCTACACCAAAAGGAGCTTGCACAACACGCATCCTTGACTTGCCTTTCATTACACGCAATCACGACCTTCCTCGATAGCGTGTGTAATACGCAATACCGAGTTTCACTAAACAACGATATGCTATTAAAATATTATTAAAACTAGCCGTTATGAATAGTAATAACCACTTTTTAAAACTCTGTAAATCTTATTTTTCAAAATGAACTTCATTTTTGGATTCGGAGTATCGAATTTAGCCTAAGGTGAAATTTTGGTACTTTTCGGATAACTTTCATATTCTGATGAATAGTGAAAATTACTAAATTATAATTAAAAACAACTTTTTTAATCGAAATAATTAATAGTGATAAATTATTAATTTGAGTGGTTTTAAAGTATATTTAGAATATATTTTTACAATTTAATACAATGTTGGTCATTGGATGTAATTTCACATTTAAACCAGACATAATCAAGTGTCAATCTTTTGATAGATATTGTTTCTTAAAAAAACGCTATTTGTTTTAACAGCGGGATTTAATTATAAAATTAATTAATGCAAATTCTATGATATGAATTTGGTAAAATAGACTTCATTTTTGAATTCGGAATATGAAATATAGCTTAGGATGAAATTTTGGCATTGTTCTGAAAAACATCAATTTTTGATGAATAGTGAAACTACTAAGTGGTAGTTAAAAAAATTAATTTCTTCATAAATCTTAATTTTACCGCTTCTGTGAATGGAATTTCAAAAATCCAAGAGACACGGTTGATGTCAGTAAGTAAAATGTGGTTCAATGAGATGAAAATAATTTTTGGTGAATAGTAACTTTTTACTTTTTTTTCCACGGTTAATAGTAAATAGGGTAACTAAGGGTAAATATGATATTACTATTACCCTAACACATGTCCTAATTCTATTGGATAAGTGTAATTCGACCAAAAACAACCTTATGAATATAATATGACCATTTAGGTCCACTTGGATTAGATTATGACATTTAATATTATATTATTTAATGAATAGTTAAAATAGTTAAAATCAAAGTTTAATAACTAAAACATTTTTAATATGGGGTTATACATAAGATAAATTCGACTATAAATATTCATTAGAAAGATAAAAAGATTTCCTACATAATGATATTTTATTTATAGTTTTTAGACTTTAAATAAAGTAATTTATTTATGACACAACGATGATGCAGTAATTACCCTTTTAAGGAAATATTAACATAATTGATGTTATAAATGCTCAAATGAATGTAATTTGAGACTTTTTATGACTTAAACTAATATTCTAGGTTACTATGATATATTAGTGTTGATTTAATCAACTTGGTTCGAACATATAATTCTGTTATGACTTTCACAAAAATCATATATCAAATAGTGTCAAAATTGACACAAAATAGTTTTTAAATCAAATATTATATTATTAATTGTTATTTAATTCCTAAAAATATAAGGTTCGGCCAAATGACTTAGATAAGGATATATTTATTAATAATATACAATTTGGGGTTCGTTTGGCATGTTATAGTAAGTATATTAACCATATAGTGAAAGAAAACAAAAAGACACGGTAAAAGTTAAATTATTTAACTTAGAGTAAAATCTAATTGATAAGGTTAAAATAATAACCTAAACTTGTCTAAATCCTATTGGTTGATAGGATTTCGACCCATCCCCACTTTATCTTCGAAATAAGACCCTTTGGAAACATTATAAACCGATTTTGACTTTAATATAAAATAATATTTTGAGATATTCCTAAGGTGCCCCTCTCCTCCCTTATAAAAGGACACCTCCTCCCCCTCCTCCTCACACCAATTTGAGCACTCAAGCTCGGCCAACCACTGCCAAAATCTCTTCTCCACTTCCCTAGAAACATCCTAGAGGTTCTGGTATTCCTCAAAGACCAATTTTAGTTCCCTAAGAGGAGGTCTCAAAGAGGCGCTTCAAAGAAGATGTAATTACCATTACCAATTCTTTCATCTTTATTTCTTCTTCCACTTCTTCATCTTAGGTTGTTTCATTATGAAGTAATAACATCAGTATCACTCATATAATGATATGTTATTATAAGTATGAAACAACCCTATTTCACCATCTATCCATCCTACGGAAAAAGAAATCACTGCGCGTGCGTACGTACGGAATACCGTCTCCACGCCGTGGTGTAATCTATTTTCCACCACCACCTTACATGGATGGGTATAATGGTATAAAGAATAACTATACATATTTATTACAACATCATATTTATTCTGATATATTGTATAATCCACTCCGATTCAATTCAATATTTATGAAAATGATATCATCGCTCGTGCGTACGTACGGACTACCGTCTCCACGACGCGATGAGATTCATTCTCCATGTTAACCATTTAAGAATGATTATAAAGTATATATAAGAAATAATAATGAAATATATGACATTATAAATCTACTGGATTATGTATATATATATATATATATATATGTATGTCATCTACTTACTTCCATTTCAAGACAATAAGGAATGGAAAATAGCGTTCATGCGTACGTACGGACTACTGTCTCCATGAACGGTGTTTTTCATTTTATTTATCTATCTATTATATATATATATATAATGAATATATATGATATATAAATCAAATTTTATATTCTGGAAGTAAGTAAATCATGATATAAGTAATGATAATGTCAAGAACAACAAGTCAAAACACCTACGATAAATGAAACGATTTTACCCAAAACGCTTCTTTAACATGGAATTTACAAAAGAACGGGTAATATAATGTCATAAGTGAACCATATATGATATCATAACAATGAATATGATTCTATAATAAGTCAATGACATTATTTAAATCATTATACAGGAGGTTCGGACACATACGAAGCAAATCGGACCTAAGGTAAGGGAAATATCACAATCTCACTTTTATCCGAGATTGTATTTACTTTGGTAATTACTAGGGTGTATTTTATCATCCACATCCATGTTCCCTCAACATGTAATATTATTTCCATCCTTCTACAATATTTTATATCCAATTTTACCCTTCGGTATGTTTTTTTGTAAAAGATATGAAAGGAATCTTTTGTCGTTTTTCATACGAGGTACTTTTTGACTTTTCCGACAACAGTACGAAGAATGTTTTTTTTAACTTATACGGCTTGAATGGATTTTTAAAACATTATTTCCAAGAAGCTTCCTTTACAAGTTTTCAAGTTTATTTTTAATCAACTTCTTTTATTTTAAAGTTGTATGACATGTTATGAAAAGAAAAATGTTTTTGAAGAAGAAAGGATATTTTCCTCAAGAATGAAGTTCAAGTGTTTTATCAAAATTATTTTCCATCTAAGATAATAAAGGGTTCTGTTTTTATCCCTATTATTACATTGATTGATCATGTTGTGATGGAATTATTTTTATGAATTCCATTATCTTATATGAATTGATTTATGATGTCATGATGTTTCAAGAATCCCATTTTTGTTACATGTGTTATGCGATGATGTATGTTTTATGATTATGTGGCACACATAAGAAAGGATTCATTATAAGATGGGTGGGACCTATATCTCCCTCCAATGCATTGGGTAAAGATTTTATATCTCATGAGATAGACAGGGCTGGAACGGTAGGTTATACCGGTTCAGTGAAACAGGACAGAAACGAGGGTTACTCGATTCAGAAAGGGACTTTGTCCACTAAGATAGTCTTGGAAATGAGTCATGACTAACAAGAAATGATTTTCCATGATTATGTGTGCATGCCACAAAGTTTCAAGTTTCTTGTTATGATTATGGTGATCTCATTTTCACTTCTATGATTTGTTCCATGTTAAGATATTATGATCTCTTTTGCAGGTTATGATTTTCAAAAAGATATGCTATGATTTTTATTTCTTTTGTATACCCTTACTGAGCATTTGAGCTCACCATTTTATGTTTTCTTTTCCCCAGGATATAAAGAAAGGTTTTAGGTAAAAAAAAGGAAGATCTTTATGGGAGATTTTGATGATCTTTAACCACGATTAGAAGATTATATTCCGAGTTTCCAAAGACACTAAACTATTACGGTCCTTGTGTGTGTGTTTTTGTTATGTACTAAGTATTCCGCAAAAGTAATGTAATATCCATGTACTTCAAGATACGGGTCCTTACATAAGAAGTCGTTGAGCACAGAATTAAATTTCACTATAGCTTTTCATCCTCAATCAGATGGGCAGTCAAAATGAAAAATTTATACATTAGACGATATGCCTCAAGAATGTTAAAAGGACTACCATGGAATTTGGGATGATGATCATTTTTTTGATTAGTTTCTTATAATAACAATTTTATTTCTAGTATACAGATGGCCGCTTATGAGGTATTGTATGGGAAGAAATGTGGGAGTCCTGTGTTTTGGGATGAAGTTGGTGAAGGAAAGTTAATGGGGCCTGAATTAGTAGAGGAAGTGGTTGAGAAAGTGCAGATAACCCAGCAACAGATGAGGAAATCTCAGAGAGGGATGAAAATTTATAAAGATAACAAAATGAAAGACCTATCATTCGAGGTAGGTGACAATGTTTTCTATTAAATAAATCTTTGGAAAAGTGTGATTCGTTTTTTTAATAAAGGAAATATAGTCTTTGGTTCATCAGTCCTTTGGACATCATGGAGAATGTTTTACCAATTACATATCATGTAGCTTCCCCTCTTAGTTTTTTCAGGTATACAATGTTTTCCATGTTTTGATGTTGAGGAAGTATGTACCTGATTCCACTCAAGTTTTGACGCCATAATCCATTCACATAGAAGAGAACCATTATTATGAAGAGAAAATAGTTCAGATTATTGTTCCATGGGAATAAACATTGCAGAATAAGGTAATTCATGAGGTAAATGTTTTGTAGAGAAACTACATGGTTGAAGTAGTTGCATGGGAATCTGAAAATTCTATGTGGGAAGGGTACCCTCAGTTGTTTAATATGTAAATAAAATGGCGAGGACACAATTTACAGATGGTGAGGAAAATGTAACACCCAATTTATTTTCAAATAAATTGAAAATCATGAAATGTTGTATTTAGTAGATATTTATAACTATACATTAAACATAATTTTTACACTTTTAATATTTGAATTTTGAATAATATTCATCTACAATTGTGTTTAATAAGTACTTTGTAGTCTGATAATACCAACATTTTTTTTCTGAATATATACATACCCTAAACAATAGTAATATGAGGTGTAATATGACCCTAATGAATAGTAAAATGTGTTATTATTTAATTTTCATAAGACTTTATGATAATTATATTTTGGTTAATTTTTTAATGTGATATAAAAGTTTTTGTCATTTTAAAATTTTTATTTTGGTATAAATTATTATTTTATTTACTAATTAAATTAATAATATTTAGAAAATTATTTTCAAAAAAAGGAGTTTCTTTTTTAATTCTACACATTGATAAATGGTGAAGGTGAATTTTTTGAATGTTTCTGAAATTATTGAATGTTTTATGAGCAGTGAAATACAGTAAATATAGTATATTCAAATTATAAATTAAATACACTATTTATGACATCATAAAAGATGTAGGACCACTCATTTTAAAATAACATGTCATTTTCACTATTTTGGTTCACATTAATTAATATTATTTCTAGTCAGGAGAAAAAATATTATAATAATGATTTAAAAAATTTAAAATATATCATCTCTTCCACTATAAAGACCACCCTCATTCCCCTCTTCCGACCACACCTCTCAAGCCTTGAGAATTGTTTACATTCTGACAAATTCCCTCCCAAATTTTCTTACCCACGTCCAAGACCTTCTGGTCTTTTCAAAAGGCCAAAACCAAAGGCCTTATGATGTTTTTTAAGGAGAAGATATCAAGTGTTAAACATCATCTTTTGTTTTCATTCATTCCTTTCATTTTATGTAATTAATTTTAATTACTTTTGGCATATGTTCGGATATGTCAATACATACCCCCATTAATGGAAATATTATTTTATAATTATGAGATACCCATTTCATATCATTAAAATATTTTATGAAATATTATGTGACATTGTTAGGATGAAAATTTTTCATAAGGTATTTCTCAGCATTTCTTCTATTTTGAGATTCCTTTATTTTCTTTTTCTATTCTTTCCTCTCCTTATCCAAGAGGCATGAGTGATCCTATATCTTAAATATTCTATATTTAATTATTTTTATAATATAATAACTCTTATATATCTTCTCTTATCCCGCTTATTTAAGGAATTAAATCATCATCTGTGATGTGTCGAATTGCTAGCATTGTGGACGATGTGATTTCAATTTATGTTACTTCTTCATGAATGTTAATAAAACAATTTTTATTGTGAAACCAGATAAAATTTTTTATATTAAATCATATATTATGGTTATGGAATAATTTTATACCCAATGTGTTAATTTACAAAACAAAAGAGTTCTTTACCATCGATGAATCACGAAAATGACCTAAAAAATATCAATAATGTTTTAACATATGAATCAACGTCATCTAAGAATTAAAAATGATAAATGGTATAATTTATGTTTTTGGAAATATGAAAATACCACTACATTCTAATAAAATAGTTTCACTTCCAATCTATAAGAACTTCAATCCTGAAGCGATCATGGAAAACATGTAATGAACACACCTAAACCAATGCAAGGAACCAAATACGAACAATTAATGGATAAAATGATGTAGTGAAATGATATAATAACGTATTATTAAGATTGGTATGTTTATTTATGATATAAATAATATTCTTTTAACCATTATACATGATTTTTAAATGTGTTGGATATAAGGAAAACCCTTGGTAATGGAATTCTTTACACGATTTTAATTCATTGGGTTATGCTTTTAATTCATTAGTTGTGTTGTATTAAAATTGATTATGTGATAGATTTTGTTTATATTATGTTTAATTATTTTTATTTGTAGTGTATATACATATTCCATCCACTCTATTATGTATCACTTTAATTATATGATTTTTAAGGGGATTTTTATTTAAATCCTCTTTTCAAATTCAATTTTATGAAATTTAAAAGCAATGTTTTAATGCAATTATTAGTTTTTTAGGATTGTGTTATTGATATTCAGAATTTATTATGATGAATAGTGGGAACAATATCTATCTCCAATTTATTAGGTATGTGTAAGATGAAGATCAGCCTTATGGTTACTCCATGTGTAACTGTGATGGTTGTACAAATTGTAATGTAGCAGCCAGAGTATCAAATTATAAGGTAGCCAACAGTGTTTTAAGTTTTTGTAAGTAATTACTAAAGATACATTAATTTTTCTATATATGTTCTCATGGTTTGTGGGAGTTTTTTGGAAATTTCATGTTTCACAAAGTTAGTATATATGGGTTACAAGTATGTCTTTTAATAATGATATCATACATTACAATTATTCATGGACTTATGTGCTCTTCCCTTCTTTTTATATCCCTTAATGAGCTTTTTGTGCTCATCTAATTTTTTTAAATTATTTTAAAAGGTTATAAGGATGCATAAGATCAAGAAGGAATCCATGTAAAATGTTTGAGGAATTGAAAAAGAAATCATATATGGTTTGAAATGTTTTATATTTTGAAAGAAATAAATATTCTTTTCTCTTTGGTATCCACTCTGTATTAATATAAAATGTTATGAATGTATTACGTAAAAATTCTATAAAGATAAAAACTTGATAAGATCCTCAATGAAAAATGAATTTATTTCTCTACTAAATTAATAATAGTATAATGTAATATGGTTGGGTCCTTATAGCATAGCTCCCACCAAGGACTGAACAATATATATGATGCCCTCCACAAAATGAGGGTCAGTGCTTTATCTTGGAATAATAGGCAGTACAACTTGATTTCTTCCATTTCCATCGATGGTTTTTCACATTAGAATACCTCAAGAGCATGTAAATATCCAAATTTTTATAACTCATCATGAATCCATCTTATATTCATATTTATAAAAATCCAAGAACACACCTCAGAATAAGATACAAGGGGAAATATATAAAAAAATTTGGAAACAATATTTGTATAAGGACTCCATAAAGAATATAAACTAACCCAATTTCCTACTAATATTTTTTTTATATAAGGATGTATTTCATGTATTAATAATAATAATTCAATTATATACGTATTCAACTCTGATGAATATATGAATCCATTTTTTTTAAATTAGAATCCATATTCAATGAAAAAAATATTAGTGTCAGGAATTTAAATTTATAAATCTACATGGTATGGTAATTTTATATATCAATATATATATATATATATTAAATTTATATATTCATAAATCCAAAAAAATTAAAACTGGATGTATATTTAACAACAATAGGTTTTTAACGTTTAGTTTTATTTAGAAACACATAAAGAAATACTGGTTTAATTATTTGTATTTCAATTCATAATTTATTGAATTATAACTATATAAATTTTATTTTTAAATATATTTATCTGCAACAAGGGAATAGAATTATCTATTGTAATAATGATTTCATAATTTTTTCTATGTTAAAATTGGTGAAACTATGTTAAATTATCTAGTTATTTGGGAAAATTAATTTTTTTTGACATAGACACATTATGTAACCAATATTGTTCTATAGTAAATTTTAATCTCACATGTATAAAGACCATTTCACAGACAATAGGAAACATGAAATAAAATAAGAGAAATATATATTTATTTTTTTATGATAGAAATATAAATCACAAAATTCCAATGATGATCGGTTAAAAGATGCTCCCTTTATATACGATCCCATGGTTAGACATGGATAAAAAATTACAATGTGAATCATGTAAATCACCTAATCATAAAAATAGTTCAACTACAACAGGTGAAATAAAAATATTTCATAAAAAGAAACATGGATGTCACCAACCCCTAATCATAGGTTAGATATTTCTAGGAACAATCTCATTAACATGTTCAAACACTTTATAGTTTATTGTCTACCAATGCCTAATAGTAATACAATTGAATAATAATATTTAATTCCCCATTTTTACATCACTAAACAGGTTCACTGGCTCTATTATCTTATCCCATGCACCAACCCTTATATGGATTATGTTTCCATAGTAGTTCCCTTACCATTATCTTTACCCAAATTCATGAAATCTATCGGCGTACCAAATGAATGCCCCAATAAGGTGTGAGTATGTCTTAGTAGCCCATAACCAATGGTTTTTAACGAAAATATTGTCTATGAAAATAAAATATAACATTGAGTATTGAAAATTAAATTAATACAGTAAAGTAATAGAAATTATGCCGATATTATGCTCTACATGGGATTCCTAACAAAAAAATATATGCTTAATCAAAATTTGGGTGCGTCTAAAAATTTAACCAGTAAGTATTACATGGACCCGGTGTTAATCTCTATAGTGTCTAAAAATATATAACCCAATGTAATAAACGGTAGAAATCTTTTTATTCCCAAATAACACACCCATTTTCAATCTACTAGAGGCCAATGATATTTGTGACATTTTAAAGTCAACCAAGCTCGTGGGGATCATCCTTTTATGATAGCTAATTGTTTGGAATGGAATCTAAGGGATAAAAAAATGGAATTATACAAATTGTGATTATCTAACCAAAAATGGAAATATTTCCCTATATATTGGATATACCATGAATGGATTCCAAGGGTCTAGAATAAGGAATTCCATATACAACGACACTAATTAGAACCACAAAGATTATAGTGAACAATAATAGTTTTTAGACATAAAAATGAATCCCTAATGAAATGTTGAGACATTGATCAATGTATGACAGTAAACAAACCCCATATTAGCGTGACACATTTCATTCAAATTAATGAATTAGGAGTCATAATATGAGGTGACTAATGGAATTCCAAATTAGGAATCAAATTCATTCTCAAGGAGCGTAAAACCATTACAAATGTGATGATTAGCCATAGATAAAAAATCAAATGCTATAAAAAATTTACTTATAATAACAAGTATCCTTGATTATATTAAATTAATTATACATGATAATTAACCATAATAATAGGAAATAAAATCATACAATTTTCATATTGAATTAATACAGCTTGGATCTTATGCGTATTAGTAGCAAGTGAAACACAACATTTGTATTGGTTTGGTTACACTGGAAAAAGGTTTTCAATGGGAGAAAACCATAACAATCCATATGAGAATATGGTCCTATATAAGGTATTTTCATGGTAATTTAATAAAAACTCCCTAAAAGTGGTTGGAGATAAATCCTTGTACACTCAATAGATACTAATGGTGTCGTCGAATGTACAGGTCATGATTTTAGTGAATAATTAAAATAATGTCAATTTTTGGAGTATGACCTGGAACATTTTTCATATATAAGAATGTTATTTTTTATTAAACACTAAAAATTAAGGGTAAAAGATATATACCACCTAAAAATTAACGTATGAAAACTCATCATCTAGAAGAATACTCAGATTTATATTATAGAGAGTGAAAATGGAAAACCAGAAACATTTTTTTAAAATATGGTACTTACATCACATATTGTGGTAGTGTATTAGATAAATGAATAAAGTATGGAATGAAGGTAATGATGTAGTGGATTTATTGAGGGTGTTCGAACATTAATATAATAATGAATTTGGATGTTGAATAAAAGAGATTCTCCAAACACGGGGATATGAGGAGGAATGAGCCACAATATAGATGTTGCATGAAAATGTGGCGGCAAAGAGTGAAAAGTAAATTTTATGGAATAAGATAGGGGGAAAAGTAAATTAATCCCTATTTAAAAAGGTGCCTTAATTTTACACATAATTTTCCAAATCGTTGAAAAACCATGCATCTGAACTATCATGGAGAATCACATCCTAGATGGTTTTGCATTTGGATAGAAAATCCTAACACAAACCATAAAATGTTAACATGTAATAAATTTCAGTCCGTACATGGATTAAATGGAATATGTCTCATGGTTTTCTAAACAATGATCCCCACTTTTTAATGAGACATGAATAAGGGGAAAATTTACCTAAACCATGCACTGACCCTATGCTTCATCCTACTACGTTAAAAATCAAACTACGAGGCATGAACAATGGAAGAATCCAATGATATCTCCTCTAACACATTGGGAAATTGAATTTATATAAAATAATAGGGTATTAATTAATTAAAATGGTCTGTAAATTAAAACTAAAATAGTTTTTAAAATTATTCATAATGAATTAAGAATCCTAATATTTCTACTAAATTATTTCCAGACCAACAATTTTCCCATTGAAAAATTTAACCCAATAGGTTTGAATATATCATATTTTATAAAGAAGTTTATTATATAATTACATTTGAATTGTTGAATTGTATATTTGTTTATATCAAAATTCTTAAAATATAATATATTAATCCATTTTTAAATTTCTGTTATGTTATTATGACCTCAACATATCCTCTAGTGATTAAATTTACCATTCATAATTCATATCTAGTTGAGAATGATAAAAAGTGCTAAAATTTAACATAGTTTTTAAGGCCTCATAAGGGATCCTCTATAATTTTGGTGACAAATTATGGTCATGATAATGTAAAATTAGTTGAGGTTTACTATTAATTATAACAACATCATTTATATATATCAGGTAAATAATCTCAATACGTATATCTTCTATTAATTTTGTGAAAATTGAATACTTTTACGAAATATATAATTTACCATAGTGAATTATTATTCTTAGATTTATTTATATTTCTAGTGAAAATGTCCAATTTAAAATAATACCACATATTTATGGGTAATGAGAGTGGATTAATTATACCCTTTTTTATTTTTAACCTATCCAATAATTTTTGGCACACCAACAATCATGAAACGTAGTCATCAATTTCACAGCTCATGTTGTCTAACTTTCTGAAATCCCATTACATCACAGTACAAACTCGGTGTATTAAAAAATATAAAAAATTGAAAAAAATAAGAAATACCTTCCAAGAGAAGGTACCAATGGAACACAGAGCCTCATTCCAAGAATCAATACACTATCATTATATAAATATTTTATCAATTAAAAATCAATTACAATATCATTTTTCTTTTTAAAACATTTTCATAACATTTTAAAATTATAATCCTTAATGGTAATTTTGAATTATAAATCACAATTAAGTGGAATTATGTTTATATTTTCTTAATTACAATTATATCAAACAATTATAAATTTTTAAATATTGGAATTCTTTCATTATTTTACTCAAAAATCATTCCTCTTTTTAACATAATGTATCTTCCACATTTATTGTCTCCATATAGTGGTATTTTATTGGGTATTCATAGAGCATAACTAGTTCTTATAATATAGTTTTCTATATAAAAATATATTTCTTCATGAATATAATACATTAAAAATCTTTATCTATATATATTAGATATTTTAAACCATTGGTATATTTCTCAATTTTTGGGTGGAAATGATCACATAATCTAACTAAATATCACAGGTTGGATTTCATTTCTTATTTTCAATTAATGACATTGATTCATTAGAAACAAATAACTATAATTTTACAAAAGGACACACCCAATTCATTTCATGGATGTATCAAAATATATTACCAGTCATTCCTCCCTCAATGATAATATTAAAATATATCAACATCTCCCCTCGTTCCTAAAAAACTCAATTTCCAATAACCATTTTGATTTAATCTCTTGACATGAAAAAATGGACATGAAATTTTTTAATCATGAAAATAATTTAATATATAATTTAAAGATAATTACTAACTAAAAATTCCTTTTTTATTATATTGAACCACACAACCCTCTACTTCAAAAAGTCCTGAAATGGTGGAGTCCATATGCATCTCCCTTGACAAAAAACATACAATCCTATGTAAGTGACCCTTCCTTATAATAATTTATACAATTCTCACGAGTACTCCCTTTTATAGATAACACATCCCCCATGATGTTATGTTCCCATTATGTCTTTTAGAACAATATAATCAAATTGATTAACCTTCTACAGCTTATAATAATGTATGTTAATTTCTAAGGATATTTATTCGTACCATGAATAAAGACCACAAGAATGGAATAATCATACTAAATATGTTAGATTTTGATATTTCTCCTCTTCCATTTATACATGTATGGAAGAATGTTCATCAACTATATTTAAATTGAGGACCCTGAACTAAAAAATGTAATAAAACAAAGGAGAAATAAGTATAGATATTCCCTTACAAACCCAAAACCACACATCTACCGAGACATATAGATTAATTCCATGTTCACATTCTACCCTGGTGTTTGATATTTCTATATAATTAACCTCCCCTCCTTTCTATTCATCTCATTTTTATGGGGGGAAGTCGTGACATTATCATTCTAAAATCCACAACCAAAAATCCACCATCTATGAGGATCCCATGTTCTGCACACATGACTTCCATAAAAGACTAGAAAAATAATTTTCAGATTATAATGGCCATCTCAATATGTTCTTACCAACCTATAAAATCTTGAAAATAATAGTGTATATGAAAAATGTGGCCTTCCTTTGGACATCTTTTCCAGAAGTCATATGAATCTAGTTTATGATATCATCCTATAATGAATCCCTTTTCAAATTGATATTAATCTGTATACAAAAAACTATATATATGTCATTTTACCAATAAACCATAATGAATAACTAATTCAATGTCAGTGGTTCTGGTTCAATATAGAAATGAAATCTAGAGACCAGTGAAATACCCTTCCCAAGAACATTCTCTTCTGTATGGATGGATTTATTCATCAATCTTCGAACCATATATTTCATCTTACTTGGGATTTACATGCACTACAGGTGGGAATCACAACAATAAACCCCATGTATATGATGAATAAAACTATTACATTCCTTAGAATTGAATATTCAGGTTTATGATTTCCTTAAAATTTATTTTTAGTTCATCGGAGAGGAAAATATCACCATAAACTATCAATTGTTCTTTGTCTAGAAAGAATTCGATAAAATCAAAATTCATAACAACTTATTTAAAATAAATATTTGGAAGGGGGAATCCTAGACAAAATAATATTATGTCATCCCAATTTTATTTCCACAGGTTGATATCCCCATTTCAAAATAACCAATGACACTTTCTATTAAATATTTGTATACGCTTAATCACGCAACATGCAAGACTAGTCAGTTTCCAATGGTTATCAGTCCAGTTATCCAAAAATTCTTCATTATTGTTGTCCATTAGTTGACTATATCTATCATTGATGTATAAACATATATTTTATCGATGGAAACAATATAGAAAATAAAAATTCTTAATATAGAGAAAATTTATCTATAATATATATATATATCAAAACGTTTTCTCACTATGAGTCTCAAGAACAATATATATTGGATTGTCATTTTCTTCAATGATTTTGATATTATATGAAGATATAATATATAAATAAAATTTAAAATATTTCAAATAATCCTTTATGAAACCATTTATTGAATTCACATAAGCATTGGGAAATATAATCAATCCAATGGGAATTATTGTAAAATTACATTATCATTAACTTATAAAAAATTATTCAATTAACATATCATCATTTTACATTTTTAACTGATGAAAACATGAATGGTAATATATTATTTAGAAACTTGGGATCCACAAATTTGATCAAATAAGTCATAAATTCATGGAAGATGATAATTAATTATTACTTAAGGGGAATTTAATTTTCTAAAATTAAGTCACAAAATCAAATAACAAGCATATGTATTGTATAATTGATAGGGTATCCCACAGATGAAACAATAGGGTTGATTAAGTCCATATAACAAAAATATTGTAGTTTTCTCTTCTATTCCACCATTTTAATATAGTCCATTCTACAGGGAGTATTTTACATTCGATTAGTATTATAGATTATTTCAATGTAAAACTCAATAATAGACATATATGGATATCATTGTAATTCTATATAAAATACATATATGTATTACTATACAATAGTTACACTCTCTAATCTTAATATATCCTTCCCTTGTAAATATTTCATCATAATCTTCTTCTTTCAAATATATTCATTATGAACTAATATATGTGGTAGCACTATAGAAGTCATAGTTAAGGATATATCTACGCAACAATAAATTGAATTTGTTATACTGATATAGGTTATAATAACCTTCCCTAGGATGAGAGTAATTTGAATACACATTCAACGTTATTATTTCCTAAGGATTATAAAAAATAAAATCATAACTATTTTGATCACGTTAACAACTCAATAATATTTATTCATTATAATTGAAAAAACCTAATATATATCGATTATAATAAGCATTCAACATTCCATTTTTATTTTAAATGCATTCCATAATTTTTCAGGGATGTGATTATTATTTTTAAATACATGAATATTATAAAATTGCATGTAGATCCAAAATAGGACAATGCATTTGTCTAAATTTTGTTTTTTATCAATGTATGTTATACCAAATCATTAAATATGTCATCTATTTCTATTATTATTTCATATGACTACCTAGGAATCCTTATCAGCCTCTAAGGTAGATTAAAAATATGTTTAGGGAATTAATTTGAATAGTATCAAATCACCATTCAATTGAATAATTATACCATATTGGATTACATTTTTAAAATTACATTAATAATCATTCATTCCATTATATATATATATTTATAAAAAACCGTTCACTTCAAGAAATCCGTAGAGAGGTTTTCCCATAGTTAGGGATTGTTGGAAATTCTTCCATTCCTCAATGATACATTGAAAAGTATAACTCAGCATGGTTCTCGATCATTCTATTCATCAATTTATTTCAATTGAATATATAAGACTTGGAGTAATATCTTTTAGCCACGAAATACATTTACACTATCTATATATTAAATGAAAATGATTCTGTAAAAAAATAAACCTTGCATGGAATTACATTATTCCATTATTGAAGATATCATTCATGATGTATAAATTTCATATTTAGTCGGTATCATTCCATATTAACCATGTAATATTAGTCTCCATTCTATAGACTACTTCCTCCTCATTTCAAATTAAATTATGAAATTTCATTTAAATGTAATATCATTCCTCTCAAGGAAAAAAGTATTCCAACAATTTCACCATGAATTTATTTCTAATTTATACATTCAAAACCATTCTCAATAATTATTTTTTAATTAATGAACTCCATTCTTAAGAATCTCCCTCAGATGATATACTGCCATGGTAACCTTTTCCATTTGAATACATCCAAAATAGAAGCACATCATTTTGAGAGACATGGTTCTTTTCTAAGATATTATGGGATTATATGGTTCATTGAATGAGGTATTATGTTTTCACATGAAGTGGTAAAATGTAATGAAATCATTTGGTAAGGAAAAAAGGATATTATATACATATATATTTATTAGTCCAAACATGTGTCTAACAACCAATTTTAGAATAAAAACCAATTGCATAGCATCTTCATTGAATTTTTAATGCGTGAAATACTAAATCTTACCAAGGGAGTTGATATGATAAATATTCCTTCTATTATGATTAACTTGTATGAAATTTCAATCACATAATTAGTTCATTAATAAAACTATCATTGTGGTAAATTACAATGAATTTTTACTAATGAAGGTAACATATTAGAATAAATTATTTAGATTATTATATGAATTAAATTTTCATTGTCTAATAATTTTATTATATATTTAATTTCAATTTTCCACAATACATCCCATGATAGAAACTGTAAGAACCTAACTCTAGTATCCACGATTAATTTTAATTTTTATTAAATTAATATTTACTAAATAGATATCACAATACATATGATATAATCATATAGTAGTCATTGGTGAATATATACATACACCGTCATTGAAATAAATTTTGAAACATAAATTATGTCATAATAAATATGTTGAAAACAATAATATTCCTCCAAGAAGACACTGGGTTTAAACATTATACCACTTAAGATTACTAATGAAAATGATAATGAAATTAACTGGGTTAGTTTTTAAGAACAAAAAGTTTTATTGTATAATTGAATATATAATATAATAATCAAGGAATAAAAGATATTTAAGTAATAAACAATAATGAAATAAAACAACACCATATATGAAATGATAATCATATATATAGTTATAACAATATGTTGACAGACAAAGAACATTAAAATGAAAAAAAACCTGTATAAAAATTAATCAATTTAGAGAAATAAAATAAATAATTATAGACATAATAATCAAAATATAAATAATTAATTACATTATTTAATTAATAAGTCCATATTTAAAACACTAATAACCCAATCATGTTTCTCGCTTGAGACCAAATGGGGCATCAAGGGGATATAATTGTAGGACCTATCATACTCATAATACCTCCAATGAATCAATAATTATATATATATTATCTTTTAATAGATATCATAATGTTCCCAAATACACCACTTCATTAATCATGTAATATTAAAAATAATTTGAAAATAAAGAAGTCATGTGTATACCAAATATAATTTTTTCCCAACAAAATTGAAATAAATTAATATCCTATTGTAAATAATACAATATAGAATGGAATTTAAAAATATTCAAAATATAATTTCGTTTTTCATTTATAGTGATTTACTTGGGAGGGATATTTTCATCCTACATTGGTTTTAAAGGGGATCAATGAATTCAATCATTAGAGACCAGTAAAATGATAAACAAGAATACATAAAGAAAAAAATCATTTTTATTGAAATATAATTCTGAGGAATGGTGTTATAAAATGTAGAAATAGTGGTTTCAATGTCAAAATACATACAAGGGTGTGTGAAAATGATAAAAACATCATTTGATACTGAGATGTAATGGAATTTAATGGGATTTAAAAAGCTATGTTAATATAACAGTATCGAATGACATAAAATATTATATACCATTAAATATATTGAGAATAAAAACCATATATTCTTTATTTTTGAATTCTCAAAAGAAAAATGTTTATGAGGGGTTGGGACCCCTTACCCTACCATGTCTTTTAAAAAAATCCCATATAAATAGAGTCAAGAAGGACATAGAGAATGATTATGGAACTCTTATCATCCAAAGTCTCTTTCTAAATTTTCATGAGAGGGAGAAAAATAGAAATCCTAATGTCAATTTATCTATCCATTGAGGTATGGTAGATTTTTTGGGTATTTAAAGAATATAAGTAAAAAATTTTATTTTAATTTCATAACATAGGCCCAATAATTTATTTATTTAAACATATCCATTGAATTTACATGGGTTTAATCAAATTTATTTTATATTTTTAGAATAGATTTCGATTTAATTTAAACTATGTAAAAAAATCTACTAAATTTTATTATTTTGGACTTATAAAATTTATTTTTTTAATGGTATATTTTTTAAAATATATATATAATTTGGGATTTAAAAGCTAATTTAATTTCTTATAAAATAAATTTTCCTCTATTTAAAATAAATTATTTTAATGAATACTAATATTTTTCTGGATAATAATTTATATTATTTATTAAATCATTTATAAATCTTAATAATGACCAAATACTTATAGTAAATTTAAATTAAAATTTAATATTTTCGTAAAAAAGTATATATCTTCTAAAATTATAATAAATCTAGTAGCTAAATAATTTCAATGGTTTAATTCCTAATTTCCAATCCTATATAAATATAATTTTACATGTATTAATAAATTAAATATTAAATATAAATTATTTTTTAAAAAAAATCGCACATCATGTTCTAAAAATATAAAAACTATTTTAAAAGGTACATATATATTTACTTTATTACTCTGAAATATAAATTATTAATAATTAATTATTATTTTTTTATTACTTTTTAAAAAAATTATATTTATAAGGGTTATAAATCTATTATAACTGTCTTCTAGAGATATAATTATTATAATGGCCTGAAACCCAACGTTAAAACTGTAATGGATATATTACCCCTTATATATACACATAATTATAATATATAAAATCAATATTATCCATCTCTTTATTATTATATTACGTAACTACATAACTTTTGGTTGTATTCATAATAATTACATATCTATTATACATGTCTTTCATTTTCAATTACGATCCTCCAAATTTCAAAATTATAGAGGTTCCAAATATTAGTATGTTTTTTGTATCACTAGAAATTGTCAATATTATGAATGTAATATTCTTTCATTCTATTATTCTACTTTATATTCTACTATTATAATGAAATAATATATTATTAATTATGCACTGTTTTTTTACGATGTGTTAATTTACTATTGTAAAATTCCATGAAAATTATTTTTACTATCTTTATAAAAAAATTTATCTCATTCTATATAATTTATGATAACAATTACTATGTTTTATACTGATAAATCATTGAATGTTGTATGAAATATGTAGTGGAACTATTATAAATTCTATCATATTTAGTGGAATATTTTTTTACCATTGATAGTTCGGTACTCAGATCGCTCTTTGTTCACATGAAAATCACTACTATTTTCACATGATAATTGTCCATAAGTGAATCATACAATAATTATAGAAATTGGTAAGCTAATCCATCTCTTCAAAATGACAATTATCACATGAACCGTTACAATAGAAAATTATTTTTTACTAATTATTATTTTATTTACATTAAAATTAAAAGTATAAAATCATGGTGTCCCACATAGGGGCCCATAATATAATCATATTTTTTCTATAAATGTATGATCTTTTTACTAATTGATAATGAAAAAATTTAATGGAAAAAAATATTTGGTCAATTTTTCATTCAAGGCCTCTGAAAAAGTAAGTCTAGTACCATTAATGTCATATCTTTTTTACCTCAGAAGTAAAACAATATCCATCCCCAGTTTTCATGATCATGAGTAAGTGTCTCTTCACATTTTTATGGAGATAAATGTGAATTTTTTCCTGAAAAAATCCTTCACAAATACCTTTAAAAATAGTGACATAGATTATTCTATATTATTGAAATAATTTATTTATGTTCACCATAGAATAACTTATTCATCATTGTGATAATTGGATTAAAAATATATTAAAAATAATATCAATAAGAATATTGTAGTGGTTTTTAGAAAATAATATTGTTATTACCTTATATGAATTTAAAGGGGAATAACTCAAGCCCCATAGAGAAGATTGCAACCAAAATAGTAGACATCAATTTAAAATGTAGATCGATCAAAATTATTTTAATTATTCAACATTTTCAACAATGTAAATATTCCCTAAAATATGAAATATAACCCATTATTGCGTGTTTTGAATAATATGCTTCAAACAAGAGTCCTTGTTTTTCTAATTTTTGATATACATATCTAATTTATAATTTCTATCATTTATGTCAGGAATCACAAATAATATTTTTTATAAATGTTGTATTTTATATGTTTATAAATTTTTTCCTTACGTATTCTACTGGTTATCTTGACTAAATCATCACATATAACCTAACCATTTATATACTTTTCCATTATCTAAAAATTTAAATTAACTATCAAGTTTATAGTAGGTTTTGAATTGGAAAAAACCTGGTTCTGGTTTCATGTAGCATCATGGAAAGACCAAGATTCCTCATTAAAGATAATGAGTTTCCTATCAATATTATGTGTATAATTGAAAAATATATAATAGATTTTCATAAAAAATAAAAATTTAATTTTTACCTATATCTTCCTCTACATTACAACTTTATTTATACTGGACATTTGATTCTGGTGTTATAACCTCTTCCAAGAATGATTTACCTTCTTCCATAAATATAGTTTCAATTATAACCAATTCAGAATACAATGGAATTAGATGATTTTTAAAATATTTCTCTTTTTATTTAAATATTTTTATTGGTCGGATACTCCCCAAGTCATAACTACCTTTCATCTATCTCTATTTAATGGAGGAATTTAAGTAACCCATTTCAAGATAATCTCTTCCCATTCCTCTAGGCTGGGGAATACATACACAAATATGCTTTTTAACTGTTTTGTTCTAACATTTTATTCCTCATAAATCATTGAATATACTCTTACACAAAATTATTAATGCAACATAGGATCCTAATTTATTGAATAAACTAAAACATTAGTAGTATAATCCTTAAACCTCTCCTGAATTTGGAATATATATCACTGACATGAAATCATTTCCCATCTTGATTTAAAAAAATTCATGAATGAATGGACATATCTCATTGTCTACAACTAAGGAAATATCCTAATGTGGAAACAAACCAAACATATTACCATGTTTATCTAATCACAGAATTATCCCATTATTTATCCAACATTGTAGAATAAGAGTAAACGAAATCCTCATTATATTTGTATTGAAAATATATATTGAAAACATCACCATGAAAACCATGCCAACGAGTTTCCTCCAAAATGGTATTAGGTTAAACATTTATTCATTCTATGTGATATAACCCATTAAAAAACATGTTTTCCATAACTGAGTTTGTTTATTTTTTATAATCCAATTGAGTGAATACTACATCATTAATAAACAGTTGGAAACCAATCACCTCATCTAATACAACACATTATTTTAAAAAAGATAAAAACTTGAATTTATATTTAAATTTCCCATTAAAAATGAACAATACACTACAACCAACATTTTGGTTGATAATGTTGGGTTAAATATATTACAACACTACATAGGAGATAATTCACATGAATGTAGTGTGGGATTTCAAGATATTAGTTTTTGTATTAATAATGATAGATTTACATATGAGAGTAATATTTTCATTATATTGTTAATTTAGTATTTATCATCGTTAATATTCATTTAAATTACCAATTATGTTATTCTTAACTTACTAATAAACCCTTATAAAGGTTATAATTCCATAGTATCACCCATATATTAGTTTCACATCACACTTAGGTAAAAAAAATTGTTTATATTATCTACCAGGAGGGATTAGAGTCCCTTACTTGCGCGTTATATCGATAAGTAAACCATTATTTGATAAGATTATATATTTACAAGAGGTTTTTTACCTTTACTTATATTGATTGATACCCTTATGTAGCCATGGTAAAGTAGGAGATAACCTTATGTGATATTGGTTTGACCCAAATGTGGTGTTTTTATTAGATAGTTTAACCATAAATGTGAAAAATTATACCCTTATTTTACCTGGATAATTGTGGTATTACGTTTACATCACTTCTGTGTTACCCTCATGTTATATGTCAAGGTAACTACTATATATGTGCATACCCTTACATATTGGGGGTTGACTTTTACATAGAAGATGATGTGAACCTTACATATAAGAGTATTTAAACATAAAAAACATGTGATTTACCGTTACAGGGGAACCGTATTGACATTTTAGGAAGTATTTTTATTAATAATTTCATGGGGTTTGTTTTGTTTCATGTTTTTTATTAGGATTCTAGGTTTGTCTCATTCTTAATCCACCATTTCTTAGGTACTATTGATTCATTGCAACAACAACTATCTCTTTTTTGTAATATTATATTGAAATCTCCCAATTATTGAGGTTTGAATTTTGAAATGATTTTGGAATATTTTTTAGTTCCATTAGAGAGATATTTTACACCATTAGTGTTCATCTAGATCTTGAGGCATCATACATTCATGTTACACTTTTTCCATTATGTTCAAGAATATAATTTCCTTTAGTTATGTTCTAGAGCATAATATGTTCATATTAATAAGTAATTTATTGATCATTTTCATATACATTTAAATGCCACAAGATGTGATTCATGTTCATGGTTTTTTAATAAATCCAGTCCTGAGAAATGAGGGGTTCTCTTCATTTCTTTTTCATATTACTTTTTTTAATATTACATTGTTATTAGAACATTCTATCAGTGTTTACATGCCTAAAATATTTAATAACATGGATTTATATATATTTTTTAGAATTAATAAGCATTGGTAGTAGTGTAAGGTTCATTTCATGGATTGGGAAAAACTGGTTGAACCATGTTAATAATCACATGATATTTATTAGTATCAATATATATTCAATTATTATTGATTTTACATTTTTTTAATCTCAATATTAAATGAATTTCTTTTGATTACATGATAGAATCCTCTATTTTGTTTTTGATCCTGGGCTTATTGGTGTTTACTAGTGTTGAAACCCCTTAATTTTTTGTATCAGAGCATCACACATAAGGACATAGATTCTAGAAACATGTGAAATTATAAAATTGATGATAGGAACAACATAAATTTGTTTTGATTAAAAAACCGGATCCAATTAGTCCAACAATGGATTCAAGATACAATTTACAAACCAAATAAACCCTACATATGTTAGTATTATGGTGGAATAATTATGAAGAACAATTCAAATATCCAACTTGATAATTTGATGAAAAAGAATAACCCATTAACATTTTATTTTTCAAATAATGTGGTATGGGATGTTTATTTTTAAAAATCCACTTGTGGAATTTGGTCTATTCATGATGTAAATTTTTTTATAACATATTTAATTTGACAAAAATTGAATATAAAAAATATAGACCATAAATATTTTTAATAGAACATCCATACATTCACACCATGATCACATTAAAAATATATTATTAGATTTATCCAACATATTTGTTAGTATTGAATATGAAGACCAAGAAATTATAATTTTAATTTCCTAAAATAGTTCATAAGAACATATTATAGATTCTATTATGTATGCATGTGAATCTATTAACATATATGAGTTCATCTATCTGATGATTTCTCTTGAATTGTGTCGTATAAATATGGTTAAAATTGAAGCCAAAGGCCTTGAAATATTTAAATCATTATAAAAAATATAGTGACCAATTAATTATTTACAACAACGGATATTAATTTCATTAGGTGTTTTGTGTATCTAGATACAACTTCCAAGATGAATGCGTTTTATAGATGGGATGTTTGTTCTATATGTTCCCATATTATAGATATTTTTTATGATTGACCAAGGTTATAATGACCCATTATTTACATACACTGTTAATAATTAAAAATTGAGTCATACTTATTACAACATATAACAAAACCACGAAAGGACCGTATAGGTATAGTGTCTTTAGAAATTGGGAAACATAAACAACTGGTTCATAAAGAGTCTACAATATCTCCCATTTATTTCATCATATCTATAGTCCCTTTTGACATATCTTACTTAATAACCGTCTTCCTGACCTGGGGAAAGAAAACATACAAAAGGGTGAGCTCAAATGCTCAATAAGGGTAAAGAAAAGAAATATCTATCACATCATATTCATAGGAACATAACATTTTGAAAATATTAACTTGAAAAAGAGATCATAATATCATAACATGGGATAAATCATAGTAGTGAAATGTAATCCCAATAAGCATAACATAAAACATGAAACTTTGTGGAATACACACATAATCATATGGAATCATTTCTTATTAGTCAAGACTCATTTCCAAGACTATCTTAGTGGACAAAGTCCATTTCTGAACCAAGTTCAGTCCTCGTTTCTGTCCTGTTTCACTGAATCGGTATAACCTATCGTTCTAGCCATGTCTATCTCATGAGATATAAAATCTTTACACAATGAATTGGAGGGAGATATAGGTCCCACCCATCTCATAATGATACCATTCTTATGTGTGCCACAAAATCATAAATCATAAATCATTTCATAACCCATGTAATAAAAAATGGGAATCTTAAACATCGTGATATCATCAAACAATTCATATAAGATAAAGGAATTCATAAAAATAATTCCATCACAACATAATCAAATCAATGTAATAATAGGGATAGAAACAGAACCCTATATTATCTTAGATGGAAAATAATTTTGATAAAACACTTGAACTCCATTCTTGAGGAAACTATCCTTTCTAATTCAAAAACATTTTCATTTCTTAACATGTAATACAATTTTAACGTAAAAGAAGTTGTTTAAAAATAAACTGGAAAACTTGTAAAGGAAGATTCATGTAAATAATGTTTTAAAAATCCATTCATTCCGAATAATGTAAAAAAAACATTCTTCTCGTACTTTTGTCGGAAAAGTCAAAAAGTACCTCGTATGAAAAACGACAAAAGATTCCCTTCATATCTTTTACTAAAAACTAAATGAAGGGTAAAATTGTATATAAACTATTGTAGAAGGATATAAATATTACATATTGAGGAAACATTGATGTGGATGAAAAAATACACCCTAGTAAATACCAATGTATAAACAATCTCGGATAAAAATGAGATTGCGATATTTCCCTTACATTAGGTCCGATTTGCTTCATAAGTGTCCGAACCTCCTGTTTAATGATTTAAATAATGTTATTGAATTATACCAGAATCATACTTATTGTTATGATATCATATATGGTCATATTCTTAGCTTCTTATTAGTAATATTTCATTACTACTTGTTATTCGGGTGTTTATTACTTTTTGTTCTTATGCGTGTTTTGTCGAATAAATTCTTATTCTTCTCTTTAGGTTATAGATACCTCATTTCCTGAATGGTATTAGTGTAATATATATCATATTCATTCATTTAATTAATTTATATAATCATTATGAAATGAATATCATGTAGAATGAGTCGCATCACATTGTGGAGACGATATTCCGTACGTACGCACGAGTGATGATATCGTTCCTATGATTGTGGAAATGTATTGGAGTGTATTTATACTATTTCAGAATCAATATAACTTTATAATAGTCATACATATTCATTATTTACACCATTATACCCATCCAAGTAAGGTGGTGGTGGAAAATAGATTACACAACGGCGTGGAGACGGTATTCTGTACGTACGCACGCGCGGTGATTTCTTTTTCCGTAGGATGGATAGATGGTGAAATAGGGTTGTTTAATACTTATAATAACATATCAGCATGTGAGTGATACTGATGTTATTACTTCATAATTAAACAACTAAAGAAGAAGATGTGGAAGAAGAAATAAAGATGAAAGAATCGGTAACAGACATTACCTCTTCTTTAAAGTGCTTCTTTGAGAACTCCATTTAGGGCACTAAAATAGGTCTCTAAAGAAGACCAGAACCTCTAGGATGTTTCTAGGGAAGTGGAGAGATGCAATTGGTAGGGGTTGGCCGAGCATTAAGGCTAAAAGTGGTGTGAGGAAGAGGGGGATGAGGTGCCCTTTTATAAGGGAGGAGAGAGGAACCTTTGGAATAACTAAAAATATTATTTTATTATAAAGTAAAATTCGGTTTTTAATAGCTCCAAATTGATATATTTCGAAGATAAGGTGGGTAGGAGTCGAAATCCTCTCATCCAATAGAATTTAGAGAAGTTTAGGTTTCAATTTTAATCTTATCATTTAGATTTAACTTTAAGTTAGATAATTTAACTTTTAATGTGTCTTCTTGTTTTCTTACACTATAAGGTTAATAAAAATACCATATCAAGCCAAACGAACCCCAAGTTGTTTATTATTAATATATATAACCTTATCTAAGTCATTTGGCCGAACCTTAAATTTTTAGGAATAAATTATCAATTAATAATATAATATTTGTTTTAAAAACTATTTTATGTCAATTTTGACACTATTTAGTAATTGATTTGTGTGAAAATCATAAAATAATTATTAGTTTGAACAAAGCTAATTAAATCAATACTAGCATGTCATAGTAACCTATAAAATTTGTGGAATTTATAAAAAGTCTAAAATTATATTTATTTTGGTATTTATAATATCAATAATTCTAATTATTCACTATTATGGTAATTACTGCATCATCATTGTGTCATAAATAAATTAAATTATTTAATGTCAAAAAATTAAAAATAAAATACGATTATGTAGGAAATATTTTTAGATTTCTAATGAATATTTATAGTCGAATTTATCTTATAAATACCCCCATATTAAAAATGATTTACTTATTAAACTTTGATTTTAACTATTTAACCCTTCTTTAAATAAATTAATAATAAATGTCCTAATCTAATCCAAGTGGGCCTAAATGGTCATATTTTATTTCTAAGGTTTATTTTGGTCGAATTACACTTATCCAATAGAATTAGGACATGCGTTAGGGTAATAATAATATCATTTTTACCCTTAACTACCCTATTTACTTTTAACCGTGGTAAAAAAAATTAAAAAGTTACTATTCACAAAAAATTATTTTCATCTCATTGTACCACATTTTAGTACTTGATATTAACAGTGTCTCTCGGATTTTCGAAATTCCACTCACAGAAGCGGTAAAATTAAGTTTTATGAAAAATGCAATTTTTTTAACTACCACTTAGTGGTTTCGCTATTCATCAAAAATTGAAAGTTTTCAGAAAAATACCAAAATTTCACCCTAGGCTAATTTCGATATTCCGAATCCAAAAATGAAGTTCATTTTGAAAAATAAAATTTATAAAATTTCAAAAAGTGGTTATTACTATTTATAACGGCTAGTTTTAATAATATATTAATAGCATATCATTGTTTAGTGAAACTCGATATTGCGTACGACGCAAGCTATCGAGGAAGGTCGTGGTTGCATTTAAAGCAAGACAAGATAGTGTTGTGTGTAGTGAAAGATTCCTTTGATGATTTATAAAAACAAAATATTTCACATAAAAGTCTCGGGTGTTACATTCTACCCCCCTTAAAATGAATTTTGCCCCCGAAATTCGTCACTTTGTAACAAACAGATGAGGATACCTCTCCCTCATCATATCCTCAAGCTCCCATGTAGATTCTTCTAATTGGTGGTTCCTCCATAAAACTTTCACCAAGCGAGTGGTCTTGTTTCGTAGGACTTTTTCACTACGATCCAGAATTTCAATCGGTTGTTCTTCATAAGAAAGATCTTGCTCCAGCGGTACAACATCTGAGCTAAGTACATGTGAAGGATCAGGTATGTACTTTCTCAGGAGAGATACATGGAACACATCGTGACCTTGAGAGAGATTCGGTGGAAGCACCAATCGGTAATCTACCTTCCCAACACGATCCAGTATTTCGAAAGGACCGATATATCTAGGGCTCAACTTCCCCTTCTTTCCAAATCTCATGGCTCTCTTCCAAGGAGATATTCGTAAGAACACTTTATCACCCACTTCAAACTCTAGGTCTTTTCTTCGGTTGTCGGAATAACTTTTTTGTCGACTCTGAGCTTCTCTTATGTTTTTTTGAATAGATCTGACCTTTTCTCCCATTTCATCAACGCGATCAGGTCCTAATAGCTTTCTTTCCCCAACTTCATCCTAGAAAGTTGGAGTCCTGCATTTATTTCCATAGAGAGCCTCATAAAGAGCCATCTGAATACTGGAGTGAAATCTATTATTATAAGAAAATTTTACCAATGGTAGGTGTTGATCCCAACCACCTTTGAAATCCATAGAGAAAGCTCTCAACATATCTTCTAGGGTTTGAATTGTTCTTTCAGACTGACCATCTGTCTGAGGATGATAAGCAGTGCTGAAACTCAACTCTGTATCCAGAGTATGCTGAAGGCTTCTCCAGAACGTCGAGGTAAATCTCGGATCCTGATCAGATATAATAGAAAGTGGTACTCTATGAAATCTTACCACTTCCTTTACATATATCCTGGCAAGAAGATCCAGAGAGAAATCCTCTCTAATAGCAATGAAGTGTGTAGACTTGGTAAGATGATCAACTATGACCCAGATTGCATTATTGCTTTTGGATGTTTTAGGAAGTCCTGTGACAAATTTCATCATGATGTTTTCCCATTTCCATTCGGGTATGGGTAATGGTTGTAACATCCCCTTAGACTTCTGTCTCTCAGCTTTAACTTGATGACAAACCAAGCATTGAGAGACATATTCAGCAACATGTCTTTTCATGCCATCCCACCAGAAGTACTCTTTCAGGTCCCTATACATCTTTGTGATTTCAGGATGAATAGAGAATGAAGAACTATGAGCCTCATCCAGCAGCTCCTTCTTTAATTCCGGGATGGGAGGAACACAAACCCGATTCCTGAACTTTATTATCCCATCACAATCACGGTTGAATTCAGGAATAATTCTCACCTTCTTTTGTAACTCGACATCTTCTTTCTGTGCTACTTTATTCTTCACATGTATAGATGGTTGAACATTTATTTGAGAAAGAAATGATTTTCCCCCTTCTATTATAATTCCAAGATTAATCCTTTGTAAATCCATAAATATTGGATCTTTTGTGATCCTCATCATTGATAAACTGACATGGTCTTGTCAACTTAATGCATCTGCCACCTTGTTTGCTTTCCCAGGGTGGTAATGGATTGAGCAGTCATAATCCTTAATCAACTCCAACCATCTTCTTTGACGCATATTTAGCTCCTTTGGTGTGAAAATATTCTTTAAACTTTTATGATCAGTATAAATTCCACACCTTTCTCCATAAAGATAATGCCTCTAAATCTTTAATGCAATGATTACCGCAGATAACTCCAAATCATGAGTTGGGTAATTATGCTCATGGATTTTCAACTGTTGTGAGGCATAAGCTATCACCATATCATTTTTCATAAGAATACACCCCAATCCCTTCTTGGATGCATCACTATAGATCACAAACCTTTCTCCACTATAAGGCAGTGTGAGCACAGGTGCACTGGATAACCTTCTTTTCAACTCCTTGAAATTATCTTCACATTCCTCCGTGTAGACAAACATAACTCCTTTCCGAGTAAAATTGGTGAGTGGATTAGATAATCGTAAAAAATCTTTCACAAAACATCGATAATATCCAGCCAAACCAAGAAAACGTAGGATCTCAGTTATTATTGTTGGTCTCGACCATCTTTCGATAACATCTGTTTTTGCTGGATCCACAGATATCCCCTCTTTTGAGATTATGTGACCCAAAAATGCAACTTTTTGAAGCCAAAATTCACACTTGGTAAATTTGGAATATAGTTTCTCCTTTCTCAGGGTCTTCAATATAAATCTCAAGTGCTCTTCATGTTCTTCCTTGCTCTTTGAATAAACAAGAATATCGTCTATAAAGACTACCACAAATTGATCAAGATAGTCTCTAAAGACTCTATTCATCAGATCCATAAAGATAGCAGGGGCATTAGTAAGACCAAATGGCATCACTATAAATTCATAGTGTCCATACCTTGTACGGAAAGCCGTCTTTCGTATATCCTCCCTTTTAACCCTTAATTGATGATACCCTGAACGAAGATCAATCTAGGAAAAGTATTGAGCTCCGCGTAGTTGGTCAAATAAGTCATCAATGCATGGGAGAGGATATTTGTTCTTGATAGTGATCTTGTTATGTTCTCGATAATCAATGCAGAGTCTCATTGATCCATCTTTCTTCTTAACAAATAGAATAGGTGCTCCCCAAGGTGACGCACTAGGGCGTATGAATCCCTTATCAAGATTCTCTTGGAGTTTCTTCTTCAATTCCTGCAACTCAATTGTGGCCATTCTATAAGGTGTCTTTGAAATAGGCAAAGCACCTGGTACGAGTTCTATTGAAAACTCAACATCATGATTTGGTGGAAGACACGGTAATTCCTCTGGAAAGGCATCATCAAACTCCCGTACAATGGTCATATTCTTAATCGTGAGTTTCTCACCAACCATTTGAGATAAATAACCTTAATTTAGGGGAATCAAGACCCATATGTTAGAAGGAATTTCCACTGGAAGGTTGTGTTCATCCTTGCATTGATAGACAATCATAGATGGATCTGGAATATGAAATGTGACTTCCCTTCTTTGGCAATTGATATGAGCTCCATATAAAGAGAGCCAATAAATGCCAATAATCACATCAAATTCCACTATAGGAAGGATCACAATATTTGCAGGAATCACTTTCCCACAAACTTAAATCAGAGAAGAATTATAAACTTTTGATTCTACGGTTGTGCCATTAGGGGCTGTCACAACTAACTCAACATCTAATTGTTGAGGTAATACGGTGATATCCTTAGAAAATTCTTCAGAAATAAAAGAGTGGGTGGATCCAGAATCAAATAAAACATTTGATACTTTTGAGTGGATGGTAAGTGTATCTTTCACCACATCGTTATCGTACTCCACATCGATGATAGAAATTGCATGTGAATTTCCTTTGTCTTTAGCCTTAAGAGTTTGTTGACGTCGACCATCATCATCAACCCTTTGATTGGGGCATTGATTGGCATAATTCCCCATCTCCTTGCACTTGAAACATTGAAGTGTAGTAGGTTCATTCTGTGTATCCCTTCCTTTGTTTGCATCATTAGACATCTTCTTCCCATCATCGCGGCATTCAAATGCCTGATGACCTTCCTTTCCACATTTGAAACATTTACTTGTCCCTTTAAGACAACTCCCTCCATGTTTCGTTCCACACTTTGAGCATAAGGGAAAGCTCATCTTCTTTTCAGTGTGCTCTTTAGATTTTCCTTTGAATTCCATTTTCCTCTTCTTATCAAACCCAGATGACTGATGGGTTACTCTAATATCTATCTCAACTTTGAGAGCGCATCGAACGATTTCCTCATAGATATTGAAGTCACTTATGGATAAGGCCCTTCGAAGACTTGGTTTTAAGCCACTAATGAATCGATCGATCTTACTCTCAGGTTGGATAATAATACCAGAAGCGTACCTTGCAAGTCTTGTAAAATTTGCTTCATAGTTACCAACAGATTCTTCATCCTTTTGCTTCAGTTCAAGAAACTCTTTATCCATCTTTGTTCGGAGAATATGTGGGAAGTACATATTGAAAAATAAGTTCTTGAACTCGTCCCATTCCATAGACTCAATTTCATCCCTTTGCCTCGTATTCTTAATAAGATCCCACCATTGATCAGCATCACCTTCCAAATGATACACTTCTATGATGACTTTATCAGGATAAGAACATTGAAGAACTGAAAATATCTTTTCAGTAGTACTAATCCATTGTTCAGCAACTAATGGATCAGTAGACCCGCTGAAAGAAGGTGGACGCTGCCTCATGAAGGATTCAACAGAATGTTTCTCCTTCCTTTGCTCGTTTGGAAGTCCTGCATGATTCATAGCTTGAGAAAGATGTGTGACCATGGCTACAAGATTTTTCATTCCAGCTCCCATAACGTTTGGTTGCTCAGGGGGACAATCATTGCATTTCCCGTCGCATTCCGCATTAACATGGTTCCTTCGGGTTCCATCCATTGACTAAAACCAAGAAGAATAGTGTGATCAACACTAATTATAATAGGAAAACCACATAATCAAGAATAAAATTTCACACTGAAGGTCTTATCCTAGGTTATTCATGGTCATTTCTATAACACTACGATTGTGTTCTATGCTTATACTTATCCTTAGGATTCATACTAAGGATTTCACATCCTAGTTTCCAAAGGTTGACTATACCTTTCCTCTGATACCAACTATAATGACCCATACTTTACATACATTGTTAATAATTCAAAATTGAAGCATAATTATTACAACATATAACAAAACCACGAAAGGACCATATAAGTATAGTGTCTTTAGAAACTGGGAAATATAAACAACTGGTTCATAAAGCGTCTACACTATCTCCCATTTATTTCATCATATCTGTAGTCCCTTTTGGCATATCTTACATAATAACCTTCTTCCTGACTGGGGTAAAGAAAACATACAAAAGGGTGAGATCAAATGCTCAGTAAGGGTAATCAAAAGAAATATCTATCACATCATATTCATAAGAACATAACATTTTGGAAATCATAACCAGCAAAAGAGATCATAATATCATAACATGGGATAAATCATAGTAGTGAAATGTAATCCCAATAATCATAACATTAAACATGAAACTTTGTGGCATACACACATAATCATAGGGAATCATTTCTTATTAGTCAAGACTCATTGCCAAGACTATCTTAGTGGACAAAGTCCATTTCTGAACCGAGTTCACACCTCGTTTCAGTCCTGTTTCACTTAACCGGTATAACCTACCGTTCCAGCCATGTCTATCTCATTAGATATAAAATCTTTACCCAATTCATTGGAGGGAAATATAGGTCCCACCCATCTCATAATGATACCATTCTTATGTGTGCCACAAAATCATAAAGCATACATCATTGCATAACCCATATAATAAAAATGGGAATCATAAACATCGTGACATCATCAAACAATTCATATAAGATAAAGGAATTCATAAAAATAATTCCATCACAACATAATCAAATCAATGTAATAATAGGGATATAACCAGAACCCTATATTATCTTAGATGGAAAATAATTTAGATAAAACACTTGAACTCCATTCTTGAGGAAAATAACCTTTCTACTTCAAAAACATTTTCCTTTCTTAACATGTCATAAAATTTTAAACTAAAAGAAGTTGTTTAAAAATAAACTAGAAAACTTGTAAAGGAATCTTCTTGAAAATAATGTTTTAAAAATCCATTCATGCCGTATAAGTTAAAAAAACATTCGTCTCGTACTTTTGTCGGAAAAGTAAAAAATTTCCTCGTATGAAAAACAACAAAAGATTCCCTTCATATCTTTTACTAAAAACTCAACTAAGGGTAAAATTGGATATAAAATATTGTAGAAGGATATAAATATTACGTATTGAGGAAACATGTATGTGGATGATAAAATACACCCCAGTAAATACCAAAGTATAAACAATGTCGGATAAAAATGAGATTGTGATATTTCCCTTACCTTAGGTCCGATTTGCTTCGTAAGTGTCCGAAACTCCTGTATAATGATTTAAATAATGTTATTGAATTATTCCAGAATCATACTTATTGTTATGATATAATATATAGTCATATGCTTAGCTTCTTATTAGTAATATTTCATTACTACTTGTTATTCGGGTGTTTATTACTGTTTGTTCTTATGTGTGTTTTGTCGAATAAATTCTTATTCTTCTCTTTAGGTTATAGATACCTCATTTACATAATGGTATTAGTGTAATATATATCATATTCATTCATTCAATTCATTTATATAATCATTATGAAATGAAGACCATGTAGAACGAGTCGTATCACATCGTGGAGACAGTATTCCGTACGTACGCACGAGTGATGATATCGTTCCTATGATCATGGAATTGTATTGGAGTGTATATATAATATTTTAGAATCAATATCAATTTATAAGAGTCATATATAGTCATTATTTACACCATTATACCCATCCGAGTAAGGTGGTGGTGGAAAATAGATTACACCACGGCATGGAGACGGTATTCCGTACGTACGAACGTGCGGTGATTTCTTTTTCTGTAGGATGGATAGATGGTGAAATAGGGTTGTTTCATACTTATAATAACATATCAGTGTGTGAGTGATACTAATTTTATTACTTCATAATGAAACAACTAACGAAGAATAAGTGGAAGAAGAAATAAAGATGAAAGAATCGGTAACAGACATTACCTCTTCTTTGAAGTGCTTTTTGAGACCTCCTTTTAGGGCACTAAAATAGGACATTGAAGAATAACAGAACCTATAGGATGTTTCTAGGGAAGTGGAGAGAAGAAATTGGCAGGGTTTGGCCAAGATTGAAGGCTCAATGTGGTGTGAGGAAGAGGGGGAGGAGGTGCCCTTTTATAAGGGAGGAGAGGGGCACCGTTAGAATAACAAAAAATATTATTTTATTATAAAGTCATATTCGGTTTTTAATAGCTACAAATTGATATATTTCAAAAATAAGGTGGGTAGGTGTCGAAATATGCTCATCCAATAGAATTTAGACAAGTTTAGGTATCAATTTTAACCTTATCATTTAGATTGAACTTCAAGATAGATAATTTAACTTTTACCGTGTCTTCTTGTTTTCTTACACTATAAGGTTAATAAACTTACCATATCAAGACAAAAGAACCCCAAGTTGTTTATTATTTATATATATAACCTTAGCTAAGTCATTTGGCCGAAACATAGATTTTTAGGAATAAAATAACAATTAATAATATAATATTTGTTTTAAAAACTATTTTATGTCAATTTTGACAATATTTAGTAATTTATTTTTGTGAAAATCATAACATAATTATTAGTTCGAAAAAAGCTAATTAAATCAATAATAGCATGTCATATTAACCTATAAAATTAGTGTAATTCATAAAAAGTCTAAAATTTTATTTATTTGGGTATTTATAATATCAATAATTCTAATTTTTCACTATTATGGTAATTACTGCATCATCGTTGTGTCATAAATAAATTATATTATTTAATGTCTAAAAATTACAAATAAAATACCATTATGTAGGAAATATTTTTAGATTTCTAATGAATATTTATAGTCGAATTTATCTTATGTATAACCCCATCTTAAAAATGGTTTACTTATTAAACTTTGATTTTAACCATTTAACCCTTCTTTAAGTAAATTTATAATAAATGTCCTAATCTAATCCAAGTTGGCCTAAATGCACATATTTTATTCCTAAGGTTGTTTTTGGTCGAATTACACTTATCCAATAGAATTAGGACATGTGTTAGGGTAATAATAATATCATTTTTTCCCTTAACTACCCTATTTACTATTAACTGTGGTAAAAAAAGTAAAAAGTTACTATTCACCAAAAATTATTTTCATCTCATTGAACCACATTTTAGTCCTTGATATTAACCGTGTCTCTCGGATTTTCGAAATTCCACTCACAGAAGCGGTAAAATTATGTTTTATGAAAAATTCAGTTTTTTTAACTACCACTTAGTGGTTTCACTATTCATCAAAAATTGAATGTTTTCAGAAAAATACCAAAATTTCACCCTAGGCTAATTTCGATATTTCGAATCAAAAAATGAAGTTCATTTTGAAAAATAAAATTTATAAAATTTCAAAAAGTGGTTATTACTATTCATAACGGATAGTTTTAATAATTTTTTAATAGAATATCATTGTTTAGTGAAACTCGGTATTGCGTATGACGCAAGCTATCAAGGAAGGCCGCGGTTGCGTGTAAAGAAAGCCAAGATAGTGTTGTGGGTAGTGAATGATTCTTGTGATAATTTATGAAAACAAAATATTTCACATAAAAGTCTCGGTTGTCACAAAGGTAGCTGAAGGAGATGAAGTTTTAGGTAAAATAAAAGATGGTGTGTAATGGTTATAGGTTTTTTTATTTTATAGACCCAAACAAATTTTCTACCCAACTTTTCAATGTATGTTGGGTTCTAGATTTATAAATTCATATAATCTCATTTGGTGTCATAGATTATAGATTCTACATCATAAAATCATATTATAGTTGTTTAGTAATATTCCATGGAGTTTTCAAGTTTATGGAAGGATATTTGATGATTGGGTTATATGTTATTGATGGAAGATCACTCCTAAAATATATTTTCATCACCAATGTCATTAATAGTAAACCCAATCTTCACGAGTATAGGTGGTTAGGAAATATTTTTACAATACATAAAGAGGAATTGACCATGCATGGGATTTTCCTTGAAGATACACTCAGTAGATTACAATTTTATGAAAGAATATGTCCGTAGTAATAAAAAATGTGTATGTTTTTATTTAATTGATCATTAAAGTAGGTATCCTAGTTGATTATTGTTACTATTATTTTTGGGAACCATCTAAGGCTACATCGCATATTGGGGGAACTATCTTTGTAATATTCATTGATTATTTTTCATGGATTTTTTGGGTATATATTATTCTAAATAAATATAATATCATTAACATATATATAATATGGAAATAATATAAATAATAAATTGCTCAATAAATTAAATTTATTATGTAGTAATAATATCCATTAATAAATATCAATTGAATTCATAATATTTGGTCAATTTGATGGAATTTTGTGGAAACAAACTACGATTCATACTCCCCGTAAAAATTTTATCAAAAATTGTATGAACCATTCCAATCATTAGAAGTTTCATATCATTCATTCATGATTGGGTTTATCCACATGTTTTTAGAAGAGGCTATCAGAATGACAATATAATTAATAAATAGGATTCCTTAATATTCCAATTGATTTAGGAATCATTTATATTTATGGATTAACCAACCCTCAACTTATGAAAATCATGGAGAGTTTTTATTCTCAACTAATGATAATGTGTAAAAATAAAATCTTGATCCCAGATATATGAAAAATATTTCAATAGGGTATCATAAGGAGTTATGGGATACCAGATATTGATTAATAAAAATATATTTTTATAATTTATTATTATCTACGATGTGATGTTGAAAGATTATTTTCCTCCTATCATCTAGCCTCCCATAGATGTCAATAGTGATCCTTTTGAGATGATGGATATTGAGTTTGATAATCCAATTGTTAGTCAGTCCCTAATTAATACACCTCAATGAAGCCCACAAAATTATCTTTATCACCCTATTCTATACAATAGGTTTTATTTTTATTATTAAAATTTTTATGGAACATCAAATGATCATATTGGTTATCAACTCACTAGTTATAATAATTTGAGACAGATCATAATCCTTTCTAGGTACGACCATGATGATATGGTTTCCATTTAATTGTTAGTGGAAACGTATATTTTCAGAGAGGATCCAAAAATATATAATCAAAATATCAATGATGGAAACTCTTTGAATTATATTTCACCATTTGAATATGATTTGAAGTCCCTAAAAAATAAAAATACTAGGTCAACAGTCAATAAAATACCTACGGCCTTAGTTATTGAATGTAAAAGGTTTTTTAAAAACATAATACAACACTATATGAAATAAAATGAAATTTAATGTTTGGATTTTAACTAAAGGCTTCCTTCATAGGGAGGGGAAGGAATAATTTTATTTTTAAATATGGAAGTTAATCATTTTCTAATGAAAATATTTCATTTTGTACATCTCATTTTGACTTCAGAATAGAATAGATACTTTTTAAAACATACTTATTTTATGACTATTTAATAGAAACATTAAACATGAATCCTCCCACCATATTTTAGAATGAATTAAAATCTATCCGTGTTATTATTATTAAAATATAATTATATGAATTAATTTTGTATTGATGATAGTGTTACAATAATTTGGTCTTATTTTTATATCCAATTGGTTTTATAAAGAGTCAGTCAAATGCATATCTATTTTTTAATATATTAAAAGATAAATTATATATTTAATGATTTATGTTAGTGATAATTTAATCACATGTAGTGATTGAAATTAATCATAATTGTGAATGTGAAATTGATTTATATTTTTTATTTGATGTTATAGGCCATGCTTAGAATATTTTCTGCATGAAAATGATTATGTATTTGAATCATATGATTAGTTATCTATCTATAAATTATTATATCCTCAATTTTATTATGAGTTACTTTTGGATTCCTAACATCCTATTAGTGTTCCATTTGTTAAGAATTTTAAATTATTTTTGTCTTAGTAACATGTCGTTGCTTTTGGTATTGAATATTTTTGGAGAAAATCATATTGTAATGTAGTAGGATGAAATATATATGAAATTGTTTTACCAGATCCAATTATTAGTTCATCTCTATACTATTATTATATATATATTTTTTTAAAATGGTAATAAAAGTTTTTCATTATCTTAAATGGTTTTTATGGCACACATTTTATAACTCATCTATTCTTCCATTCTTTGGTATGAGTGTTAATTCATATAAATAAGTGACTTGTTATATATATTCTTCAATCTGTTGGAAATGATTAAAATAATAAATATCTAACTAGTTATTTATTGAATACATATAGAGGACCAATATAATGTAATTTTCAAATGAAATCAGCGGGGGACCTCCCAATGCCGGAGACAGAATACAAATTATTGATAGATGTAGCCATGGATTTATGATGGTTCATGGGTAACATTTCTAGTTTCAATATAACTAATTTTTTTACTATTTTTTATTGTGATTATAAATCAAACAATTATCATTATAAAAATAGATTATTCTATGTTAGGACATTGAAAATCGGTATTAGTAATTAAATTATAAGCTGGTTTATGCAAGTGTAACATTGTATATCGTTAACATAAAATATATGAAAATTATACAGATAGTTTTACAATGGATATAACATTATCCTTGTTCAATAATTTTTTAGGTATCACAAACTTGTATCGACAAGAATAACCCTTAGGTGAATGAAAATCACATTTTTTTAGTTTCATTTGAAAATAGTGTATATTTATTTAATTTACCATGATACATTTCCAAATGAAATAAATATTTTAATTAAATTATTGTTTAATTTTTAGAATAATTAATAATATTTATAATTATCTACTGTATTATTTTATGAATTGGAATTTTTCTCATATATTTCATCTCTAAACATATGTGAGTTTTAAATCTCTTGTTTTACCCATATGTGTGTTTTACTAAAACCAAATGTAATCATTTTTTAGTTTCCATTACTCTTATATCAGTGACTGGGGATCCCTATGTAGGTTTTTTATCGAGAAGTATACCCCAATGTGGGGGTAATATACCTTTACTTGTTCTATATTTCAACCATATGTATGTGGATAAATTACCTTACACAACCATGGTGAACCATGGTATACACTAATCTGATAACATGTTGATCATTATATATTGTGATGTTAAAACAAACTCTATCACTAAAGGGTATTATACATAATAATATTATAATAGAAGGTGATAGACTCATGAATAGTTTATGAGTGATTGATGTAAAACATATAGAGTGAGAGAGAGAGGGTTCCACTTATGTGTGTCAAAATGGATAATTTGGAACCTTACTCTTTTAGATGTATCATTCCATTTCCATTGAAGATTGTAGTATCTATGTACTATATTTTGTTGGATATTATTATTCTATTCATATTATATCATATCCAATATTTAATCAAATCATATAATATATATAAAGAGGATCATGTTCATGGATGGTTAGTAATTTGAGTCATTTGATGTAAGGGTTTCTCTTCCCCGCTCATTCATATTTTCTATTGTTTTTCTAGTTCCATTTCTACGGGAGTGTTATCCACTTTATGACATCCATTAAATATTTAATATATTATATTATTATATGTTTTTAATGAACATTAAGAAAAATATGTAGTTGTGTGGTGTTGGTAAAACGATTACCCATCAATGTTAAATTTTTCATATTCTATATTACATTCCTTATATATTTTTTTATTATTTTTTCCAATTTCTATAAGTTATTTATCTATCCGTTATCATTTAATTACTAGTTACATTCCATAGTTCATTATTTGATGCTTCTTTTATTGTGTTTTAAAATTGTCATCTCCCTTTAACATCCTCTATAAAGAAAATCTGATAAACAATTGGGTGATAGAGAGAAAATGTATAGGAATCAATATAAAGATATCACCAAAATCAATCACTTATAATCATACAAACCAAATAATTTAAGAGTGTAAATAATAGTCTAGGATACATAACCAATTAAACATAAAAATCTGGGTCATTTTCCAATTAGATATAAAAATACTACATCAATAGTAAGAATTAAATCATGATAAAGACTCATGAATCATAACATAAACACAAAGAAAAACCATACACATTATAATTTTTTTCTATTCATGTAAATATATTAAAAAAATCACAACTACATGATATTATATGACCCAATATGATTTAACATGATGAACATAATTTAGTGAAAGGAGGAAAACATTGACAAAACATACCCACTATTAAATATTTAGGATCCTTGAAGCATTAGAAAAATTGAATATTTATATAACAACCACAAGATCACTCATTATTAGATGATAGATATTTTGTATCATGTCTAACCCATATTACCCATCAACCAAAAACAACAATGGTTTCTAACCAGGCTTCATGTTTTCTTAATGAAATTATAAATCATATTGACTATTCGTAAGGGATAGGGGTGTGTATCTAGGGAGACTATCCCATTATATATATGAAATAATATATAATTAATATCCAATAATAACAATAATAATAATAATAGAAAAAATCTTCCAAAATTATAAAATATAAAATAAAATTATAAAATAAAATTATGTAAAATCATTAATGGCAGTGTTATATATTCGATAGTGATCACCCAATGGGATAACCACATATAAATGAATAAATAAAATAAATATGAGAGAAAGTACATGGATCTATTTTGTAGAAATTTTTTGACAACATACATTATATGGACACAAATATCTGATAAATCCGTCTTTATTACTATTATGCATATGACCTACCTATACAAGTATCCAAGTGAACATATTCTATAGTACCCTAGTGAAATAGTGCCCTGAGTAGGGTGTTAGTAATAAAAAGTAGATTGCCCCACTTTCTTCCTATACATATCATGTAAATTCATTATATTTATGTGTTTCTCATCATGATTATAATAATTTATTTCAATAATTATTAAAAATAATTACAAATTTTTTATCAAGACATGTATGCATAAGTGCATGTATATGAAACAAGCTTAGTATAGTGGAGAATAAGCTATAAAAATAATAATAAAATAAATAAGATATTCTCAAAATATATCCTTAGGTTAATGATTTTGATTGATTGAACATCATGTGAATAATACATTGAGAAGGATGGTAATCCCCTCATTCCATGTATAATAAGATTATTTATTTGATTAGTAATACATATCAATGATTCTTACTATGACTAGTGCTCAAAATATATCTTGGCAAGCTACATCACTACTGGGGGATAAAGGCCCTACTCCTGGGATCACTTGTCCTTACATCCAATCAATAAAATAAATTATTATAGGTAATATTGTAAAAACATCTAAATATTTTACTGATCTAGATGTGATACCACATGTGCCATGTAAATCCATTCCGACGTTAGAGCCTTACATTGCATTCCATAACCAGTCAAGACATTGGATCTCCAATAATCCCCAATGGGGATAACCCTTAGGTTATATGTATGCAATGATCACCTGATCAAGGATAACATGCATATCTATTCAATATATTTCTCAATAACCTACTCCCAAATATGTATGGCGTGTACAAGGATGGTGAAACTACCTAATGATAAATAGAATCCTAAGAATGGAACATGGATTTATCATAAATACTCAAGTATATCATTATTATCCTATGCTTAGAGGATGTGATTATACATGAAAATATCTTACATCGATAAATCCTAGTTTTTTAGTATGATACAAGGTAACCCCAAATAAGAGGTTTGTCGATTAGTACAAATCATCCTTCATTTTTAACCATTGAGGGGCAGAATCACAATGATTATTGGAAATCTAGTAATAATAAAAATAAATCAATTAAGGATGTGAAATGAAACCCAATAAGTTCTTTTAGGTGTCCCAGTATGGTTATCATCAATTTATAGGATCTAAACCAGATCCTAGGAATTACTTATGGGAATTCCCATAATAGAATCCAATCATGGTCATCAGAAAAATACAAGGGTTCACATCCTATAATCATTGTTACATCAATAGTAACCATGATAATGTGTAAATAATAGAGAGTGGGTGGATGAATTCTTAAACCCACCACTATTTCCACACATCCATTTTCTTACATGTTTGGTACAATTTCTAAGGGGACACCAACAACCTTCCCTTCCAAAAGCAACATTTCATTATGGTGGAATCTATTAACTATTGGGGAACCCTATGAGGAATCCCATATCATTATACCAGATATTAATCCTACTCAGGATCCCCAATAGAATTAATAAGAATATAAATCCATGTTGTGATCCACTATGTCTATACCATGATCTTTGTTCAAGACCCAATGTACCAAAAAATCACATCCAATTAAATCATTAATGGGGTACCCTAAACAAGATGTCTACGTGTGGTCATGTCAAAAAAAACTTTCAAATAATGAGGCAGAGACTATCTTGGTTCTTAGGTATCATTGGGATGGTTAACATACCCATCCTGGTCTTGATCTACCATTGATATATCTACCATGTCCAATTTAAAGGCTCACACGGATCACTAATTGAATTTTCACATCCTCTGATGATTATATTAAACTCATTATCTCAGGGGTCTATGTGTCATATATGAAGGGTTAATGTATCAGACAAATACAAAAGCGTTGTTAATGACCATAACATTCATCCTTTACAATTATCTAATATAATAAATTAAACATGATATAAGAAAAATTTAAAATTTTGGTGTCTCTATAAGTTGGAGATAACAAGAAAATAGATACTTACATAACATTCAATAGTCACCATATGGAGCGTATGAATGAACACATAACAATTATGACAGTTTTCATGTCTTTCCATGTGTTATAAGTATATTTCATGGCCATCCCATGTTCATCGAAGACAACTGGGATCCTACATCCCCAACAACCGACCACAATTTCAATATTTATAATTAACTATTTATAAATTAATTTAATTTGTTAATAATTAAATGACTAAGAGAGATATTTATAGGGTAATAATGAAAAAAAACCTAACCAACTAATATTAGAACTCCAAAATTATGACATAAGGTTTTCAAAAAACTAAATCACATCCTTAAACTTAAATCAAGAATAATACATAACAAATGGTATAAAAACCATAAATAATTTAAATTTTTATTTATATCTTTTGAAATTCTCCATTGTGACATACCTCAGCAAATCAATGAGAAATTATGAGTATATGGCGTCACAAGTCAGCATCTTCCATCATATATAAAAATACCCATCACTAGAACCCAATTCGACCATTATTGTAACATTGTGATCCTAGAAGTCTAAATCAAGTGCATTATTTTAATGGATTGGCATGATTAGAAACAATTAACTCCCGAAGGACCGATTATTTGAACAATATGGAAAAATAGATTACTTAAATGAACATTACATTACAATTTCTAACATAACATGCATCATAAATAATTCACTGAGAACAACATTTTAGTTACATCCCAGGTAAAAAAAGAATAAAACATTTTCATATTTATTAATATTTATGAATTAAATATTAATTTTTCTTTAAAGGGGTTTCTATGTTCGATAGCGTACCGGATACACAACTAATAGGTTTTTGAAATTTTACGATGCACACTAGTAATAAAATAATATTATTTTAAATGGTAGTTAACATGTAGCCGTTGTATTGGCGGGAATTAATAGAAATAACTAAAATATGATTATATATATTTGTTAAATGTTTTTACATTTATCTGATAAAGGATAGAGATTAACATGTAGCTGTTGTTTTTACATTGTTTCAGGTGTTAACTGATTCATTTTACATTATATGTTTTGTTAAGTAAGTCATATTTGTTATGGATAGTATGTATTTGATTCATATCTAGAATGGTATTAATTTCAAAATAATTATTTTTAATCATCCAATGAAAATTATTCTTTAACGGTTATGATGTGGAATGAAATCATATCGCATCATCGAGATGGTAAGCCGTACGTACGCACGAGCGACAATATCATTATATTAATAGGTAAATAATATGAGGTTGGATGGTATATTATATATATAGAATCATTAACATGTAATATTTATTTTTTACATCAATTATACTAATTATAATTTCCATTTAAATAATGAAGTATTGATTAACCAACTACACCATGACCTGGAGACTATAATCCATACATATGCACATATGGTGAATTTTTCATCATAGAATTCATAGAATAATGAATATGGTTATACCATATTTATATGAAAATCACTGTATATATAATTTTCTATAATTTTTCTTTTTTAATGGAAACAACAATGATAGGGGAAGTGGGAGAAGAAAAGAACATTTAATGAGATGATGAAATAATTACCTCTTCTTCAGGTGCTTCCATTTGATTTGAACAAAAGGGATTTGAAGGGTGAATTTCTGATCCAATAAATGCCTCTATGAAAAATTGAGGGTAGTTAAGAGGTGATTTTATCAGGTTTTGTTCGAGACAAATTGCTTTGGAGGAGTGAGTTTAAGATAATGGGTGGTTTCCTTTAATAGAGAGGTGAAAGGCACTTTAAGAAAAGATTGAAATATTAATTTATTATAAAATCATTTTCAGAATCTAATACCTCCAAATGAATTTATTTCTAGGTTAAGGTGGTGATGGGTTGAAATACTCTCAACCAATAGATTTTATACAAGTTTAGGTCACCATATTAACCTTAGTTATTGTATTTAACCCTTAGTTAAATAATTTAACTTTTGCAATGTCTTCTGTAAATTTGTAATACATTCTTAATAAACATAATATAAAAAGCTAATAAAATCTAAAGTGAATCATTAATGACATATATATCATTATATGAGTTCTTTTTTAATCCTTATATTATTATTATTATTATTATATAATTAAATAAAATAGTATTTGTTTTAAAAATATATTTATGTCAATTTAGTGTCTATTGATTATTTGGTTTTTGTGAAAGTCATGACAATACGATTACTTCAAAAAACCCCATTGAATCAACCCTAACATGTTATATTAACCTAGAAAGTTCGTTTAATGCATCAAAAGTCTCTGTTTTACTTTATTTTAATATTTACAATGTCAATAATTTCATTCTTTCATTAATAAGGTAATTACTGCATCATTATAGTGTCATATATAAATTTAATTATCTAATCTCTAAAAATTGTAAATAAAATAACATGAGGTAGGAAGTGTTTTTTTCTTAATAATGAATATTCAGAGTATAATTTATCTTTTTTATAACCCTATATTTAGAATATATAGTTATTAAATATGAATTTAACACTTCTAAAACATCTTTAAATATAATATAATGAAAGTCCTAATTTAATCCCAGTGAATAAAAAAGGATCATAATTTTTTTTCCAAAGGTTTATTTTGGCCATTATACACTTATCCAATATAATTAGGACATGTGTTAGTGTAATTATAATATCACCTTTACCTTTAATTACCCTATTCACATTCAATTGTGGTAAATAAAAATCAAAATTTCATATCAACCAAAAATTATTTCCATCCTATTGAACCACGTTTTACAAACAGATGTCAACTGTTTCTCTGAGATTTTTATATGCACTTCACTAAAGTGGTAAAATTACATTTTATAAAAATTAGCAAATGTTCCTAGAAGGTTGGTAAAATACATTAAATAATTCAATAAAATTTTATAAAACTAATCTTATTATAAAATGAGTCCACTAAATTAAATTAGAATAATATAGGTATTATGTATCTATTTTAATTTTAAAAAAAATATATATAAATATATTAATTGTTTAAATTAAAATTCGGTTTTAAACAATAACAATGTTTTTTTCACAATTTATCAAAAAATGAATGTTTTCAGAAACATTCTAAAAATTCACTGTAAGATAATTTTGAAATTAAAAATTCAAAAATGATGTAAATTTTAAAAAATTTAAAACATATAAGTTGCAATAATTAATATAAAACTAATTCCCATTGTCAAAACTAGAAAATGTGTTTTTCTGAAGTGAAAACAAACCAAATAGTTACCTGTGTTTGTGTCCAATTTAAATGTAAAATTGGATGAAATTAACTACATTATATTAAATGAGAAAAATATAATCAAATTATTCTTAAAAACCAATAAAATTCATAATTTAACTATATAAATTATTTTAATTAAAAATATTGTTTCCAATTATAATTTTCTATTTTCCACTATTAAACAAAATATGAATGTAATAATAAAGGTGTCAAAATTTTATCCAAACTTAATTTTTTATATCCCTATACTAAAGTAGAAATTTATTTCATTTTTTTGTTTATATAAGTGTAATATATTGTATTTCAAAAGGGGTTTCCATAAAAATGATGAAAAACTTCATTTTTCAAAAATACTTATTTTATATGAAAAACTGAATTTAACTTTACATTATTTTTGAGAAACAAAAATGATTAATGTTAAAATTTTATATGATATATATAAAATAAGAAATATTGATAACACTATTCATAAATTCTTTTTAGATGTCTAGTTTGATAGTATGGGATGCGCTTGAACTCGGTGTTGTGTGTAGCACATGGGATTGAATTACTTTAAAGAGATAACATACTATAAATTATTGGGTATTAAATTGTCCACTCCTTTAATAAATTGTGTCCATGATATTTGAAATAGATATTTAAAAATTAAATGTTGAAAATAGAAATTAACTTTGTGGAAAACCCACATCGAAAATAGGGTTAATAAAATTTAGTTTTAATAAGAGGGAAAGGGGAATGAAAAATCCACCACTAAATTAGAGTTTTTAATTGGATATCATAGGTTGAAATTAGAGATAGTTAAAAGGAGTTAAAATGTACAAATTTATAATAAATTATTGTGATCATCAATCACAAAAAAGTGAACAATAAATTTAAAATTGGGGGCCTCAAAGCCATCAATCTATGATGATTTAAAGTATTATTTATTCAACAAAACTTATGGCATTGGGATAACTCATTTTTTAGATAAATTAATTTTTAGAATATTATGGATTAATTTACTATAATGAAAAGAACTCAAGAAAATATACTTTATTTCATTACATGTTTTAACAATATTCTTATCATTTGGTAGTGCTTCAATTATTTTCTCTTCATCCATTTCAATAGGAAATGAATGTTCAAATTGAGTTTTTACACCTTATGCACATATGATAAATAGTAATGTCCAAAATTCATTCTATTAATCATCTAAATGATTAATCAAAACCAAAATGTTAAATAAAATTCTTCAATAAATAATACTTTAACCTCAAACTACATATCATGTGTTCAACTTAATGAATTTCACCCTTTAGACTTAACCAAAATACTTGTGTCCAAACTCACAATCCAAAAGTTTATAAAGACGGTCAACAAAACATAATAATGATCTCATATATCACATAACATCATGTGAATACCATCATCATAAATTCTATTAAAACATGGAAACAATCTGAATTAAAATAAAACCTTATTTATAGAGGTATGTACTTCCATAGTCCATCTGTAAAACATATAAAACTAGATTTACTCTAAATAAAAAAATGTTGTAATAACCAACAGTGATGTAATAAACAAACAATTAATTAGTTTCAAAGTAGTAATGATATCCAATATAATCTATCCAAATCAAACGTATCATATTCCAAAATCACTACCTCAATATCATAACCATGATAATTTTTATCTTTCCATCAACCATGTATCTTCAAAAAATATTAACTTTCTATTGAGTCATTTTTTGTAGAACCGTATATTCTCAAATCCTCAATGATATAGTATTGTAGTACAATCCTTATATACTTTATAATTCTAATAACTTTTACATCATTAAAACAATACTCAAATGAAACAATTCATTAATAAAAATATAAGAACTGTAATTGTTCCTCTTCATATATGGTAGTATAATAACTTCATTATTATCTAAGAGCATCATTTTGGGTATACTCTTATGATTTTTCCATTTATTTATGTAGTGTCACAACCCCATACAAATTATGCATTATATATTTGAAACATTTTTCATACCCTTTCCATCACATACTTGGTGTCATTTTCCCCCACACTTATAACAAACTCTCATTCCGTTCATGAATTTATCAAGGTGATTCTTTCCACAGTTATCACATGTGGCCAAATCCTTCTTTCCCTTCTTCATTTTATCCATATTTTTCTCAACCATCCTATTCTTGTCTTACTTCCCTTCAAAGCCATTGGACTGACAGAATTCATTACTTATCTTATAAACACATGATACTATTTCTTCATATGATGCAGATACATGGGAGACTATTTCCCTTCAACATGTTGTCTTAAGACCAAAAAATATATTATCATTATTAATCTTTGGATCATGCGTATTACTGGAGTTCACATTCCTTCTACTGGGATCCATTTCTAAATAACGAAATACACTATGTTAGACCATAACATAATGTATAATCCAAAAACTATAAAAATTATCAGCATTAATTGAATATTTACACACATCTATTATCATAATAATTACATTGGTTTCATTTTTGGAATATTTAGTCATAAATACTTTATAATGGTTTGTCCTGAAAATGTGAATTATCCTATGCATATCCCTCGAGAATGTCAAACAAGGTGCGCAGTATGGCACGTTGTCGTGTTCCAGGATACCCTGGGTCAAGCTCGAATCTCCATGTCATATTTTTCACTCCTTGGTATATCTATGCTAGAACCACATCCACTTGTATTATTCATAGTGGGATGTATTTCATTGAAAACACACATAATATATACATTAAATTTTTTTTGCATGTTCTTCTATACTAATCATCAAGGTCAATCATAGGTTAATGTTTCCTAATCATAGTTTATCTAAATCTAATTTCAATGGTAATTTCTAAAATTCTTATAATAAATATTGTAACACCCCAACCATAGAAACCTATAGATGGTGCATTATTTTAATACATTGGTATGATTATAAGGAATCATATCCTGAACGACCAATCAGTTTAGCAGTCTTTGAAAATGGATTTAAGACATGAACGTTATAGTATAATTTATAACATAAAAAACAATATATATAATCCTTTGAGAATGAAATTATTTCCTCAGTTTAGCCCTGCATATAAATCATAATACACTTCATGTAATATTGGTAAAATAAAACATAAAAAATAGGTGAGATCAGTTGCTCAGTAAGGATAAACAATATAGAAAAATCTATCATAATTAATTATAATCATTTATGGAAAGGTATTAAATTGAATCACAAGCCCTTTAAACATAAACTTCAGAGTAATATGGAAAAGTTAAATGAAATAATTCCATTTACTCATTCACATGGATATTCTACAAGTCGAATAATCAAATATAATGTTAACAAATAATTCAATAATGATGGAATGCATAATGGCATATATCTTAACCTCAATGTCAAGGCCCCATGCCAAGTCCCTAAATATAAGTTTCTTCAAGGCCTTGTGCCAGGAAAATAGATTGTCTCATGAGACTTACCAATGCATCGAGGGGCTATAGTGGGCCCCACCCATCACATATTGAATCCAATGCATTCCTCATATGAAAATGATAAAACATAAAATAAACAATCATATTAAAACTAGCATATGAAATGTCAATACATTAACCATAAACCATCAATGGTATAAATATAGAACATGCACAGTCAAACATATCATAAATCATTCAATAAAATATTGAATATTGTATTATAATAAATCAACCACAATCATGAATAATTTCTAATAAAGAATGATGACATGGTTGAAAATGATCAATAAAACTCTTTGAGATAAATATTTTTTTTTCATGAAACCATCTAAAATTCACAAAATTTATAAAAGTTATCATTTAAAAGATATTTTTGAATGAATTTTTCCAATACCAATTGGATACTTTTTAATTAAAATTACAATTTAAAACAATCATGACCATATAAATAAATACTTAACATCATTTTGAAAACATGGACATTAATTAAAAATATAGAGAATAATATATCCTTATAACATTTAAACTGAAGATCAAGTTAAAGTGTTCTTAATATAAAACCATAAAATATTTCATTTGAAAACACTTATATAAAACATGGACATGGATGATAAATATTTCTTTAAAAATACATACACATAAACAATCTAAGATAATAATGAGATTAAGGAATAAAACCTTACCTTATACTTTTACCTAGTCGAGGGACATTAACATAATTTTTGATTGTAAAAAAATTGTTTTTAAATTATACAAGAACCACATACATAAATATTATATCATATGTGATCCTATAATATTAGTTTGTTAAAAATATTTCAGTAGTATAATTGATTCGGGTGTTAACTAATAAGTTTTCCATTATATGATTTGTTACATCAGTCATGTTTGTTATCGATATAATGTATTGGATGTATATCCATAATGATATTATGTTCATAAAAATTATTTTTAATGATCAAATGAAAATTATTCTTTAATGGTTATGATGTGGAATGAAATCTTATCATTTCATGGAGACATTAAGATGTATGTATGCACGAGCTATAATTTCATTATATTTATGGTAAAATAACCTGTTTTTGGATGGTATATTATATATAAAGAATAATTAACATATTATATTTATTATTTACATCAATTATAATCATTATTATACCCATCCAAATAATTATGTTTTGAATAACTACCTACACCAAGATATGGAGATGGTAATCCATACGTATGAACGTAAGGTGACTGTGTCATTCATAGGATGGATAAATTAACGAATATGGTGGTGACATATTTATAATAAAATCACAGTATGTAGAATGTACTAGAGTTACTATTTTGGTATGTAAAGAAAAAATAAATAAGTAGTGGATAAAGAAAAGAAAAATGAAATAGATGATGAAATAATTACCTCTTCGTCGAGTGATTCATTTTGATTTCAACAAAAGGGGTCCTTGGGTTGGATTTTTTATCCAAGTAAGGCCTCTAAAATGAAGTGAGGGTAGTTGGGAGGATATTTTAGAAGTGTTTGGTGAAGAAAAATGACTTCATATGTGTGAATTTTAGAGAAGGGGAGGTTCCCATTTATATGATATGTTAGGGTCACTTTAGGAAAAGTTTGAAATATTAATTTTATTAAAAATCATTTTCAGTTTCTAATAGTTCCAAATGGATTTTTTTAGGCTAATGTGAGGATGTATCGAAATACTATCAACCAATAGGTTTTAAACAAGTTTAGGTCACCATATTAACCTTATCCCTTATATTTAACCCTTAGTTAAGTAGTTTAACTTTTATCATTTCTTCTTGTAGCATTATTATACATGGTTAATGAACATGAACAAAATTCCAGGAGAACATAATGTGGTTAATTAATGAAATATATATCATTATATAATTAATTTTTCCTTTACTTAGAATTTTAGGACAATTCATATTAAACAAATAAATTCTTGGAATGCATAAAAACTATCAATTTAATTTATTTTAATATTTATAACATCAATTATTTTAGTCTTTCATTAATAATGTAATTACAACATTAACATTGTTTTAAACATAAATTTAATTATTTAATTTATAAAAATTGAAAATTTAACACCATAATGTAGGAAATCATTTATTCATTCTAATGTATATTTATAGTTTAATTTATCCTATGTATTACCCTATATTAAAAATGATTTATTTATTTAATTTAGAATTTAACAATTTTAACTCTTTTAAAATAAAAAAATAAAAAAATAAAAGTCATAATCTAATTCAAGTGGATCAAAAAGGATAATATTTTATTACTCAGGTTTACATTGTCCTAAATAAATTTATCTAACAGAATGACAACTGGTATTAGGATAATTATAATATCACTTTTACCTTTATTTACCCAACTTACTTTTAACCATGATAAATAAAATTCAAAAGAAAATATTTACCAAAAATTATTTTCATCCTTTTGAAAAAAAAATTACGTACTGATGTAAACTCTGTCTCTCAGAGTTTTTAAGTTCAATTCACAAAGTGGTAAAATTACATTTTATAAAAATTTGTAAATGTACATAGAGGGTTGGTAAATTATATTAAATATTTAAATAAAATTTAATATTTCAAATATTATTGTAAAATGAGTCCAATGAATTTCATTAGAATAATATAGTTATAAGGTATATATTGTGACATTAAAATAAATTAAAATATAAATATAAATTTTTTAAATACAAATTATGTTTTGAACGACAACGCAGTGTTTTTTTCTATTTATCTATAAGTGAAATCTTTTATAAAACATAAAAAAATAAATCCTAAGATAATTTTGATATTACAAATTCAAAAATGATTTCTATTTTAATAAATTTCTAGCATAGAATTTTCATTAATTGTTTTTTATTTTTTTCTCATTGTCAAAACTCGAAAGTGGATTTTTAAGATGTAAAAACAATCAAATGATTGATATATTTTTATGTTCAATTAAAATGTGAAATTACATAAAATGATATAAGTTATTTTAAATGATAAATATATTATCTAATTAAAAATTAAAACCCTTCAAATTCACAATTTAACAATATAAATTATTTTGATTATAAATGTTGTTTTCAATTAAAATTTATTATTTTCCACTATTCATAAAATAATGAATGTTATCAGAAAAGTACCAAAAATTAATCCAAACTAAATTTTTATGTCCCACGTATAAAGTGGAATTTAATTTTATTAAATTTAAAAAATAAAAGTGTTAAATATTGTATTTCAAAAGTGTTTCCCATTAAAAGGCAGAAAAACTGCATTTTTTAAAAATACATCTTCTATCAGAAAATTTGAATTTGTCCTAATGATATGTCTAATAAACAGAAAATATAAATGTTAAAATCATATTGTATATATATAAAATTCAATGTGAGTTTATTACTATTCCTAACTAATTTTTAAATAGCTAATTTGATAGATCGTGATGTTCTTGAACCCGGTGTTATGTGTATAGCAAGCTATTGAATTACTTTTATGAGATAACATATGACCAATTCATGGGGCATTAAAATTATATAGTAGAATTATAATTTAAACCACTAATTAAGAAATGAAAAATAAAAAATAAAGAAATGAGGATGGAAATAGTGGTTTCTAAATGAGTTATATTTGAATTAGTGTCTAATGAATGCCACAAATAACAACCACATGTTGGGATGTGATGAAATGAATGTGTAGATAGGGCATCATATGTCACCTAAAATAGAGGGATAAAGAAATGATGGGGATAACCTTTTATATAACATAGGGGAAAGTGGCGATATCCATCTTTTTAATGAGTCTCATTGTTTGACTACATGGATGGACAAAACATGAATCAACAAGGAAACTATAATATATGTTGAACGTCCTTCTCATTGAGGTATAAAACCTGGATTAATAGACTATGATTCAACAAATTTACATTTTAATAAAAAACTGATGGAACACTCATTATTTTCCCAAGCCTACAACAAGGATTCCCAAGCTTCTCCACTGATGCTTAATACCCAACTATAGGAAAAAACCCTAATAATTTTCTAGAAACAACCAAGCTACCTTGCATACCTCAATAAATGTATAAAATGTTTCCATGAGGCATTTTAACATTTAAAATTCTATTATAAATATCTTATATTTATTTTTAGCAACAATTAGTTGAAAATTAGTATTCCTTCTCATGATTTTAACCCCTATGATGTAGGATCTTGAAACGTACCCAAATAAATCTCTCCTATACGCAATTAGGGTAGGGTTCATAAAAATAATCAACCAAACCATCATGGGCCATGAAATCCATTAAAATATCAATGTTACTTTCGGAATGGATAAAGGGTCTCCAAGTTCCACTTTAATCATATAGTTCTTATCTTTCCAAAAACATGGGCCAACACTCGTAACAATTACCAAAACAACAAAATGAAACTTAATAGAGCTTATTAAAGCTTATAAAATATCACATAAGCTTTTGAATCACCAAAAAACCTATAGTGATCCTCTCGTAATGTTATTTTTTAAAATTCCAATTATAGGGAGAAATACTTACACTATTATAAATACCTACTAAAACATGCCCCTTAAATCCTAACAATGCTCCCAAAACATTTTCCAACTCATAAAACCTCATATAAGAAGTGGAAACAATGGATGATCCACATTTAATATAAGTGTTTGAATTCATATTAACCAAGCTCATCTCAGATTAAATATATTTTCAATGAAAAGATCAAACTAATCATTACACCATACACATCTCATCATAGTTTCATGGGATTTACATTCCTCAATAACCACATCAAACTATTCTAGATAAAATAGTCAAATAAAATCATTCATTTTTTTTAAAAACCTAGCTTCCGTAGATGAGATTTCACAATATCATGGTTCCATTTGTTTAATTGCTTCTCAATGAGAAATTGTGGTCCATTGACAACTAAAATCTACATAAAATATCCCACTCCCTAACACAAGAGTATTCAAATCATTCCAGCACAATCTAAATGAGATCATGCTCACCATAAAATAAACCCCATCCACCTCCAAAAGTAATGAAAATTAAATTATAAACCAACTCATGCCATGTTCAGACACAAGTGTCTGAATCTAACCTATTATAAATCATTTGTATTGATACCTACACCATTTATGAATTTCATCTCGTATAATATCCACCAACCTTGAGTTGAACTTCTCATGAAAACCAATTTATAGTATATATATCCCTCATCATAGAGGTACATCCTTTTATTTTCTCAAATCTTAGGGACATCATTTATGCATGTACCCATTTTGAAACAATTTTCAACTTCCATAAACCAACCTATCACTAATTTTACATTTCTATATGATACCACACATGACTAGAATGAATTAATGTCACGACCCGTCGCCCGGGGCCCGTGTAGTGACTACCCCAAGCCCTCCTTCCATAGGAAAGGGGATGGAGACTAGCACCAAAGGCGTAATTCCCTAAAACTGAGAAGACATTGCATTTATAACCAATAACGAACACAACAAAGAACACAGCTGGATACAAATATCTAGGAAAACTATATAACAAAAGAGTGCTAAAAGGTAAAAGGTGCTAGAAATACAAGCCCAAATGTAAAGTACAAGGAACTAGAAATAAAAATTCAACTGATGAAAGGAAAAATAGCTATTGGGTCGTCCTCCAAAATTCCTACCTGAAGGGTAGGTACAGATAGCCTCCTTAGCACTCCATGTCTGTTAGTCTCCTCCGTGTACTGACACGATGTATTATCTACCTCCAGGTACCATCTAGTATGGGTACTCTCTCCCTCTATCAACTTTTTTCATCATCTTCATCCAAGAAAATGATGTGCGGGCATAGCTTGTGCAGGGGAGAGTATAACGATACTCAGTTGAGACCCCGAGACCCTCAAGGTCTCACAAAATCTTACAAGGATAAACCACAAAGTATGAAAATCAACAGATAACTCGACTTCGGTATATGACCATACATAAACCTATGTTATCAAGTAATCAATTTCAATCATGAGGTAAAAATTAAAGTTATATACTCAGATCACACCGGTATACAACTTATGTGAAGAGTGAGAGATGAAATGATGTAGCCACTAAATCATTTATGCTGTCAAACCCATGTAAGATCCAAGAACAGTAGTTAGAGCTGTCGAAGCCACGTAGGATCTAGGAACAGTAGTCAGAGATGTTGAACCCACGTAGGATCCAGGAAAAGTAGTCAGAGCTCTCAAACCCATGTAGGATCCAGGAACAGTAGTCAGAGCTGTCGAACCCATGTAGGATCCAAGAACAGAAGTAAGAGAGAGGCTAGCCACAGGGTTCCGCACAAAGCATGCTTGATTCTAGGAGGGTCCAGTCTTCAATCCAAGTGACTATAAATCAACTACAACGATGTCTCAATATGTTTTATTCAGAAGATCCATCTTTCCAAAAGATACCCAACGCAACCGACGATGCATCAATCAGACGCCCGGTCTGAGAGTTATTAGCATTTCCATTCTGAGGGCCCGGTTGGATTTACGTTCGATCCAACACGACTATACCCCAACTATTTCCAAGCCTTAAATGGGGTAAACCAAAGGAACCGCCTCCCTCCATGTTATCAATAGATGCAGAAATTTCGTCAATTGGACGTACGCAGCTCATGTGTTGGGCAAAAGAGTGGAAATAAATCAAGCGGGCCCGAGTCTGGTCCTGCCCAGTCGGACCAACCCGGCCCGACCCTGCCAGGCCTGGGTCCGGACTACGGTCTGACCTGGTCCGTGGTTCCGACCTGATCTATAGGTCCGACCCGGTCTGCAGGTCCAACAAGGTCTGCAGGTCCGACCCTATCCGCGGGGGCGGCCCGGTACGCCAGGCCGGCCTGCACGGGGCTTGACCCACGCGAGGCATGCGGATGGAAGCCTATGGGGTCCGTCCTAGCCACATCCAGTGGGGAGGCCACAATCCATGGAATCCCAAATTGCTAATCCATTCGGGAGGGGTTCAAAATCAGTGCCACGTGGGGTCGGTCCGTGTCACGCGGGACCCACACAGCGGGTCCTGCTCCTCCCGGCAGGCCGAACGGCTAACCGCCACCTGGGTAGCATAGTTTTGACGTGCCTCCACCAGTGACCGGCATAGTCGGCTGCACATCCCACGCCGTAGCGGCCCTATCAATGGCCCTATGGTCCACCTCGCGGTGCACGCTGCGCCACACCATCCCCGAAAACCTAGCGGCTCTTGTTGCCGGTTCGTCTCACGTCTGGCCTTGTGTCGGCCATTGATACTCCACTGTGGCCTATAGGGCCATGGTATGCTCCTCTGGTGGCACGGTTTCTCCTCTCCTATCAATGAGGTCGGTCGGAGTGTCGGTCGGCCTTCCCTTCATCCCACCAGGGACGTTCATCGGTTCCAACCAACGACGAACCTTCCGCAGGTCACTTGATGAGTTTTGGGGGCCTAATTCTCGTTCCAGAAGTATTCACGCAGTCCTCGGTACATCACCTTCTATATGCAACCATTTTTTATGGAAATCACTCATCCCGGACTCATATCGCATTTTGTGTCAAATTCCACAAAGTAAGGCCAAGGATTCGGGCCGTGTTCGTTCAGCCCATACCCTCCACGTTAGAGTGATAGCAGGAGGCTTTGAATAATAATCCTCGATGGAAAACAAATAATGGGATACAGAAACAATTTTCGATCCCCTACCTTTTCTTGTTGTTCGTTGATAGAATAATGGGGAAGAAGACATTGTTGTCGTTGTTCATCACGTCCGCCGCACACTACCAATCTCGAGATCGTGTGTCGGTTCATTGACAATGATGAGGAGGGAAGGTCGGTCGACGACGTCCCACATCGGTTGGAGTCCGTGGATGAGGTTTGAAGGAGTTTGTTCTTTGTAGTTGAAGTAATTATTCATTGGGAGAGTTCTTCGTTCTTCTTTGTTCGTTGGCGAGAGATTTTCTCTCAAAAGCTCCAATCCCACTCTACCATCTATTTTCCAACCAAAAGAAAAGTATGCCAGGGTAATATATTATAAAATATATTGTTGGAATACGAATTCAAAAAGGGTGAATTAATTATGTTTTCTCCTCTTAATTAATTCATGAGGTTGGAACAATAAATTAAAGAGGGGGATTTGGAACATTAAAGGTGGGGGTAGAGAGAATCTCTCACATTAATGAGGGGAGTTGAGAGGTTTTCCTATCCCACCATTATTAGGGGTGTTTTTGTCCTGGGTGTTCCCCACATCGTAAACTCTCACCGGAGGTTAGGTTTGGGTGGGCCCACCCACCATAACCTCTCATGGGAGGTTATGGTTGGGTGGTCCCCACACTTCCAACATCCAACTTCCAAGTGGAGGTTTTAACCCACAAATAAATATAAAGCTACCCCACATTATTTTTATTTAATTCATTCACTAAAAACCCAAAAACCAACTTTTATTCTCGACCAACTGCCTCCAAGGAGAAAGCCTTCATAAGCTAATATCAACAGTGTGAGTTCAATGGTGCCCTCTAATTTCATTTCTGAGCACCGGTTCAAAATTTATAAAAACCTACTTGTACATTTACTGAACGTACCCGAAAAAAATCAGAAATTTATTTTGGGCACCCTGGGCCTCGGAATCATGCGCCGTCAAATTTCACAGACTCATATGATTCCCATGTATTTATGAAAAAAAATTCCACAGAAATTATGTGTCTTTAAATTCTCCCCACCTAAGGGATTTAAGTCCCTATAAGCTAGAACATTAACTAAGGGAACAAGTGGGGGTACTGAGCATGTATTTCTGCCTCCTGCTCCCATGTGCTCTTCTGGAGGTTCTCGTGCTCCCGGTGAATGCACACCAGAGGTATCGACCTTCCACGAAGGACTCCCTCCTGTCGATCCTCAATCTATACTGAAACCTCTGTGAAAGTCTCCCCATTGTCCTTTCCCAGCTCTCCATAGTCGATGATGTGAGATGGGACGTGCACGTATGTCCTCAACTGGGATACGTGGAAGACGTCGTCAACCCGGTGTAACTAAGGTGGAAGATCTAAGAGGTAAGACACCTTTACATATCTATGGAGGACCTAGAAAGGTTTGATAAATCTCAAAGATAACTTGCCACCTTTGACAAATCTCCATGGACCTCATCGAGGTGAGACCCTTAGAAAGACGTGGTCACCATCCTTGAACTCTAGCGGACTTTTTATCCTGACATCATATGACTTCTACCTACTATGTTCAATCTACATCCTCTCCTGGATAATTTTTGCATTCTCCGTGGAAGCTCATACCATCTCCGGTCCCACTAGTGCTAACTCCCCAGGGTCTGTCCATCACAAGGGTGATCTGCAAGGTCTCTCGTATAACACCTAAAAAGGTGACATCCCAATGGTGGAGTGACAGATTTTGTTGTATGAAAACTCCACCAAAGTTAAGTGATCCTCCCAGCTACAACCTAAGTTGAGGACACAAGCACGCAACATGTCCTTGAGGGTCCAAATGCTCTTCTCAGTCTGACCATCCGTTTGAGTATGGAAGGCGGTGCTGAAACAAAGGTGCATCCAAAAAGCCTCCAACAACTCCTTCCAAAGATGGGAATTAAAACGTGCGTCACAATTGGAGACAATAGAAGAAAATAATCCAGGTATCCTCACAATCTCTTACATATAGAGGCGTCCCAAACTCTCTACTAAACTATGCTCTCTAATCCGTAGGAAGTGGTCCAACATGGTGAGTCGGTCAATGATCACCCAAATCGAGTCATGACCCATGGATGTACGTGGATGTCCATTCATAGATTCCATGGATATCCCATACCACTTCCTCTCCGAGACCTCTAAAGAATAAACCAAGCATTCGGGTACCTGATGCTCCACCTTCACTTGAGGACAAGTGAGGCATCGAGAGAAGAAATCTACTACTTCATTATTCATTCCTGGCCACCAGTAATATCTTTGAGGATCTAGATACATCATCACCACTTTTGGATGTACCACTAAAAGAGTAGTGTGGAACTCCCTCAACACACCCTTCGGAAGTGACATTTGTACCATGTTACGTCCACTGAAAAGGATGTCAAGCTCCCAACCTTTAGAAAATCTATCAGGTGCCTGACCTGTGGATATCTGAGAACATCGTGTCTCGCAGTCAGCATCCCCATGATGTGCCTCCCTAACCCAGTGATGATGTCGGAGAGTGACTGTAATAGACTGTAGAATGTTTTCCCTTTATCTATCCACAATTGATATCATTAAAGCATCCAACTGCTTTGTCACCTCGCCTAACAGCTATATAATAGTTCTCCTACTGAGTGCATCTGCAACAATGTTCCCCTTCTCTGAGGTATAGATCTAAGAGAAGATATACATGAGGCTCGTGTGATCATATCACATTTTAAAACGTTATCCCATCATATAGTGTGACCACATCGTGAAGCCGAAGACCAATACTGGTAAATCCATTTTATGGGTAGCGTAGTTCTGCTCATGTTTTCTTAGCTGTTCTGAACCATAAGCGATCACTGCTCTGTCCTGCATCAATTAACATCTGAGTCTCATGCCTGATGCATCACAATACACAACATACCCAACACCTTCCTCTAGAATAATCAAAATGGGGGCACTAGTCATCCTCTGCCTCATGTATTAAATGCTTTGCTAGAATCTCTTCGACCACATGAAGTGTGGCCCCTTCATCATCAAAGATGTTTTTGGAGCTGCAACTCTGGAGAAGTTTGGTTCGAACCTCTGGTAATATCCAGCCAAACCCATGGAACTCCGTTCTTCCATCACACTCCTAGGTGAATCCCAAAAATGTACCGCATCAATCTTCACTAGATCTATGGAAACTACAGCCTCCGAGATAACATGTCCCAAAAAGTGATACTCTTGAATCTAGAACTGGAAGTTCGAGAGCTTACTATAAATCTGGTGGTCTCGGAGTGTGTCCAGTACTACCTGCAAATGGAGGGTATGCTCCTCCTCAGTGGTCGAGTAGATCAAAATAACGTCGACGAAGACTATGACAAAGTGATCGAGGTATTGATAAAAAATCATATTCATGATTCCCATTAAGACTTCTGAATCATTGGTTACGGAAAATGTCATAACCAAGAACTCTTAGTGGTCGTACCGACATCTGAAGGTCATCCTCTGCATATCCTCATCTCAAGCTCTGAGCTGGTGATAACCTTATCTGAGGTCTATCATCGAAAACAACCATTATCCATTCAGATGATTAAAGAGGTCATCAATCATCGGATGTGGGTACTTGTTCTTCATGGTCACCTGGTTCAAGCGCCGTAAGTCGACACAATTCCTCAAGCTCCAATCCTCCTTCTTGGAAAAGAGAATTAGGGCTTCCTAGATTGAAACACTGGGACATATGAATCCCTTCCCATGGAAGTCCTATAGCTGTATCTGCAGCTCATGAAGCTCCACAAGAGATATTCTATACACAGGTGTAGATATCAGTGTTGTACTAGGGTACAATCCTATGTAAAATTCCACCTCTATATGAGGAGGTAGACCTAAGACATCATCAGAGAAAAAATCTGTGTACTGGTCCACCACTATAGGATAAGTCAGACTCTCCACATCAACTGTTATGAGGGTATGGCAAGCAAATTGATGAGTGATCTGTTGTACTATCCTCTGGGAAATTCCATCTTGGGCTGAAAAGGCTCCCTTCTCACCGGTGAAGGTGAACCTGGTCCCATCCATGCGGAAACACTAATCTTTGTGCCTAATACAGCCAATGTGTGCATAGACTGTAGATAACCATTCCATACCAAAGATGACGTCATAAGCCCCCGACGCCACAACTTGGAGATCCCATCAAAAGCTCTCACCTCTTAGAGTAAGCTCACACTACCAGAAATAGTGCATAATCATCTAATCTGCTCTCGTCGGAGTCTCTAGCTGTAAGGATTGAGCCAACGGCTCCATCAGAATCTTCGAGATACTAACGAGGGCGGTGGAAATGAACGAGTGACTGGCAGATGTGTCTATAAGAATTGAAGATAAGTTGGAGTAGACACAGACTGTAACACACTGAGATTTTATGAGAAATATTTTTTTCTTATGTTATGCGCAAAGGAATCTTTCAATGCAATCAACATTAGCTTGTCTTGCGTTACATGCAAGAGCAACCTTCCTCGATAGATTGTGTTGTACACAATACCGAGTTTCACAAATCAATGATATAATATTATAATATTATAACCCTACCGTTATGAATAGTTTTAAATGAATTTTTTTTATAACATTATAATTAATCATACAAATTTTTTGGAATGAGGTATGAAAGAAAAATCAGTTTTTCAGATAAAAGAATTATTTTAAAAAAAATGTAGTTTTACTACCTTTCGATGGACCACCCACATTAAATCTAGTTTTTGACAGTTTTATGAGTTCAATTTGAAAAAATAAAATTTTTCATTGGAATCATGATATATGAATTTACTTTGGATAAATTTTTCATATTATTCTGATAACTTTCATATTTTAATGCATAGTAAAAACACGGTATATTTTTATTTAAAACAATATTTTTCATCTCAATAATTTATAAGTATAAATTATAATATTGAATGGTTTTAATGTATAAATAGAATATATTTTTACCATTTAATATAATTTATGTCATTACCATTACTTTTACTTTTAATCCATAGGTTGAAACAAATCAATCTCTGGCCATGTTTTAAATTTTAGAACCCGTTTTCTTAACAATGAGACTGATTTAAACTTAATTACTGCAACTTCTATGTATTGAATTTTGAAAAATGGATTCCATATTTGAACTCAGTGAGACTAAATTATTTCAATAGGTTAATTTTATTTTTTTGATATAATGAATAGTTTCTACGATAATTTTTATTTACTGCAGTTAATAGTAAATTGTGTAATTAATGTTAAAAATAAGATTAAAAAATTACCCTAACACCAGAAAAAATTCTATTTGATGACTAAAATTAGACCCTTATCATCTAAGGGTTGGAATAAATTCATTTTATAGATTTATTTCCATTAAAAAAATTTAATTGTAATTAAAACCAAAGAAAGTGACAACATGTCACTCTCTTAAATATTATAAGTATAATAATTTTAATTTAGTGATAAAATTCATGAAACATAGAACATGAATAGTATTTAGAAAGATAATAAAATTATTTAAATCATGTGAATTTATTTTGAATTTTTCAAGATTAAATAATTATCATTAAAGGTGACTCAATAGTGATGCTGAAATTATTTTATTGATTGAAATATCAAATAAATGGTTTTAAAAATATTAAAATAAATATTATATGAACAATTTAGAGTACTCAACGAATTTTATAAATTAATATGACATGTTATGAATATATTAAAGCATTTATTTAGAAAATATATTGTGTGTGTATTTTATTTAAAATCAAATAAATTAATAGTTTCAAAATTGACACTATTGTTATTTTATAAAAATAACATATTATAAAATTGTATAAAAATCACAAAAATATTTAAAATTTATAAATTAAAATTTATATGGTATAAAATGTGATAAAGTATACTATTATGGAAAATTAACAACATATAAGTAATTATTTATAATGATATATAATTTAGAATATTATTATGATAGATAAAATTAAATAGATTAAATAAGGATAAATCAAGTTGATAATATTTAAAATAAATTCCCAACATGTATAAATTTTATTGGTTGATGATATTAAGAGCCTATCTCATATAATAATTGAATTTGAGTCATTTTTTATGTTTTTATGTGGAGTTTTTATTTATTATAAATTAATATTTTTGAGGTTTCCAAAGCTGCCCCTCTCCTCCCTTATAAAAGGGCACCTCCTCCCTCTCCTCCTCACAAAATTTTGAGGCTTAAATATCAGAACACCCCTGCCCAAATCCCTTCTCCACTTCCTTATAAACATACTAGAGGTCATTGTCTTTTTCAAAGACCAATTTTAGTGCCCTAAGAGGAGGTTTCAAAGAGGCGTGTCGAAGTAGAAGTAATCTCTTCTACCAATTCTTTCAAGTTTCTTTCTTATTCAACTTATTCTTCTTTATTTGTTTAATAATAAATTAATAACATCAGTATCTCTCATATACTTATATATTATTATAAATATGAAACAAAAATATTTCACCTTCTATCTATCCTATAGAAAATGAAATCACCGAGCATGCGTACGTACGGAATACCGTCTCCACGCCAATGTGTAATCTGTTTTCCACCACCACCTTACTTGGATGGGTATAATGTTGTAAATAATAAATAAATATGATTATTTTAAATTGATATTGATTATGAAATAGTATACATACACTTCAATAAAATTCCATGATCATGGGGACGATATCATCACTTGTGTGTACGTACGGCCTACCCTCTCCACGATTTGATGCGACTCATTTTACATGATATTCAATGCACAAATATTATATAGATGAATTTAATGAATAAATATGATATATATTACACTAATAATATTCTTTAAATGAGGTATCTATAACCTAAAAAGAGGAATACAAATTTATTCGACAAAACATGCATAAGAACATAAAGCAATGAACACCCGAATAACAAGTAGCAATGAAATATTACTAATAAGAAGATAAGAATATGACCATATATGATATAATAACAATGAATATTATTCTATAATAAGTCAATGTCACTATTTAAATCATTATACATGAGGTTCGGATACGTACGAAGCATATCAGATCTAAGGTAATGGAAAATCTCACAATCTCATTTTTATCCGAGATTGATTAAACTTCAGAATTTAATGGGGAATATTTTTCATCCAGATCCATGTTTCCTCAATATGTAATACTATTAATATCCTCATACAATTGTTTAAATCCAATTTTATCCATCAGTGAGTTTTTAGTAAAATATATGAAAGGAATCTTTTGTCGTTTTTTAGTATGAGGTACTTTTTTACTTTTCATGGCAATGTACGAGAAGAATGTTTTTTAACTTATACGGAAGGAATGGAATTTTATGATTTCATAGAACATTATTCCCATGATTCTTCCTTTATATGTTTTCATGTTTATTTCTAATCAACATCTTTTAGTTTAAAATTGTATGACATATTAAGAAGGGAAAACAGTTTTTGAAGTAAAATGGATATTTTCCTCAAGAATGGAGTTCAAGTGATTATCAAAATTATTTTCCATATATAATAATATAGGTTTCTGTTTCTATCCCTATTTTTACATTTATTTGATTATTTTATGATGAAATTTACTTTATGATGACCTTTTATCTTATATGGATTATATTATGATGGCATGAGGTTTAAGAATCCCATTTTTTACATGGTTTATGCTATGCATTATGATTTTGTAGAACACATAATAATGGCTTCATAATGAGATTGGTGGGACCTATATCTCCCTAAAATTTATTGCGTAAATATATATATCTCATGGGAAAGACAAGGCTGAAACAGAAAGTTTACCTGGTTCAGTGATATAGGACTGGAAGGAGGAGTGGACTCGGTTCAGTAATGGACTTTGTCCGCTATGATGGTCATGGGAATGAGCATTGAATAATATGAAATGATTTTCTATGATTATGTGTGTATTCCAAAAAGTTTCATATTTTATGTTATGATTATTGGGATTACATTTCACTACTATGAGTTATCCCATGTTATGACATTATGATCTCTTTTGCAGGTTCATATTTTCAAAATTTTATGTTCTTATTAATATGATATGATTGATATTTCTTTTTTTTACCCTTAGTGAGCATTTGAGCTCACCCTTTTGTATGTTTTCTTTTTCCTAGGTCATGAAGAAGGGTATTAAGTAGGATGTTTCAAAGGGACCTTAGATATGATGAAATAAATGGGAGACAATGTATATGATTTATGAACCTGTTTTTTATATTTCCCAGTTTCAAAATACAATATACCTATATGGTCCTATCATGGTTTTGTGATGTGTTGTAATAAGTATGCATTAATTCTGAAGTAATGACCATGTGTGTAAAGTATGGTTTATTATAGTTGGTATCAGAGGAAAGGTATAGTCAACCTTCGGAAACTAGGATGTGAAAGCCTTAGTAAGAACTCTAAGGATATGTCTAAGCATAGAACAAAATATTAGTGTTTTAGAAATGGCCATGTATAACCTAGGATATGACCTTAAGTGTAAAATTTTATTCTTTATTATGTTGTTTTCCTATTATGATTAGTGTTTCTCACACTATGCGTATTAGTTTTAGTCAATGGATGGAACCCAAAGGAACCGTGTTAATGATGAATGCGATGGGAAATGCAATGATTGTCCCCCTGAGCAACCAAACGATATGGGAACTGGAATGAAAAATCTTATAGCCATGATGAAACAACTTTCTCAATCAATGAATCATGCTGGTCTTCCAAACGAGGAAAGGAAGGAGCAACATTCAGTTGAATGCTTCACGAGGCAGCGTCCACCCTCATTCAGCAGTCTTCTGATCCATTAGCGGCTGAACAATGGATCATTACAACTAAAAATATATTTTCAGTTCTACAATGTTCTGAACATGATAAATTCATATTAGTAGTATATCATTTTTAAGGTGAAGCTGATAAATGGTGGAATATTATTAAGAATACGAGACAAAGGAATGAAATTGAGTTCGTGGAATGGGACGAGTTCAAGAACATATTTTTCAATAAGTACTTCCCTCAAATTAATCGAACAAAGATGGAGAAGGAAATTTTAGAAGACTTCCAAGGTACACTTCTGGAATTATTATCCAACCTGAGAGAAAAATCGATCGATTCTTTAGTGGCATAAAACCAAGTCTTCATAGGGCATTAGCCATAAGGGACTTTACTAGCTACGAAGAAATTGTACGATGTGATCTAAAGGTTTAGATGTAGATTGGAGTAACCCATCAATCATATGGGTTTGATAAGAAGTGGAAAATGGAATTCAATGGAAAATATAAAGACCACACTGAAAAGAAGAAGAGTTTTCCCTTATGCACAAAGTTTTGAAGAAAACATGAAGGGAATTGTCTTAATGGGACAAGTAAATGTTTGAAGTGTGGAAAAGAAGCTCATCAGGCACTTGAATGTCGAAATAATGGGAAGAATATGTATAATAATGCGAACAAAGAAAGCGATACACAGAATGAACCTCCTAAACATCAATGTTTCATGTGCAAGGAAATGGGGAATTATGCCAATCAATACCCTAATCCAAGGGTTGTTGATGATGATCAACGTCAACAAACTCATAAGGGCAAAGACAAAGGAAAGTAACCTGCAATTTCTATCGGTGATGTGGAGTATGATAACATTGTGGTGAAAGGTACACTTACCATCCACTCTAAAGTACCAATTGTTTTATTTGATTCTGGATCCACCCACTCATTTATTTTTGAAGAATTTTCTATGGGTATCTCTATATTACATCACCAGTTAGATATTGAGTAAGCTGTGACAATACGTAATGGAAAAACAGTCGCATCAAAAGTTTAAAATTCTTCTCCGATTGATGATTTTGGGGAAGTTCTTCCGGCATATCTTGTGATCTTTCCTATAGTGGAATTCGATTCGATTCTGTGCATGAAATGGATTTATTTATACAGAGCTCATATCAATTGACAAATAAGGGAAATCACATTTAATATTCCCGATCAATCTACTATCATATATCGATGCAAGGATGAATATAAAATTCCAGTGGAAATTTATTCAATCTTATGGGGCTTGATTCCAGTAAATTACGGTAGTTTATCTCAAATGGTTGGAGATAAACTCACGATTAAAAATATTCCCATTGTACGAAAGTTTGACGATGTCTTTCCGGAGGAATTCCAGGTCTTCCACCAAAATGTGAAGTTGGTTTTTCAATGGAACTAATACCAGGTGCTATACCTATTTTAATCCCACCTTAAAGAATGGCCCCATTTGAGTTGCAGGAATTGAAGAAGCAGCTCCAAGAGAATCCTGATAAGGGATTCATACGCCCTAGTGTGTCACCTTGTGGAGCACATGTTCTGTTTGTTGAGAAGAAAGATGGATCAATGAGACTCTGCATTGATTATGTAGAACATAACAAGATCACTATCAACAACCAATATCCTCTCCCGCTCATTGATGACTTATTTGATCAGCAACATGGAGCTCAATACTTTTCCAAGATTGATCTTCATTCATGGTATCATCAATGAAGTGTCAAAAGGGAGGATATACCAAATACGACAATCAGTACAAGGTATGGACACTATGAATTTATAGTGATACCATTTGGTCTTACTAATTCCTCTGTTATCTTCATGGATCTAATGAATAGAGTATTCGAAGACTATCTTGATCAGTTAGTGGTAGTCTTTATAGACGATATTATTGTCTATTCAAAGAGCAAGGAACAACATGAAGATCACTTGATAATTGTATTGAATACCCTGAGAAATGAGAGTTTATATTCCAAATTTTCCAAGTGTGAGTTTTGTCTTCAAAAAGATTCAATTTTGGGTCACATAATCTCAAATGAGGGGATATCAGTGGATCCAGCAAAAACAGAGGTTATCAAAAGCTGGTTGAAACCAACAACAGTAATTGAGATCTGACGTTTTCCTGGTCTGGCTAGATATTATCGATGTTTTGTGAACGATTTTTCAATGATATGTAATCCACTCACCAGGTTGGCTCGAAAAGGAGTTATGTTTGTGTGGATGGAGGTGTGTGAAGAAAATTTCAAGGAGATGAAAATGAGGTTATCCAGTGCACCTGTGCTCACACTGCCTTGTAGTGGAGAAAGGTTTGTGATCTATAGTGATGCATCCAAGAAGGTATTGGGGTGTGTTCTCATGAAAATGATATGGTGATAGCTTATGCCTCACGACAGTTGAAAATCTATGAGAAAAATCACCCAACTCATGATTTGGTGTTAGCTGTTGTAATATTTTCATTAAAGATTTGGAGGCATTATCTTTATGGTGAATGGTGTGATATTTATACTGATAATAAAAGATAAAAGTATATTTTCACACAAAAAGAGATGAATATACATCAAATATGATGGTTCGAGCTGATTAAGGTTTACGACTACTCAATTCATTATCACACTGGGAAAGCAAACAAGGTGGAAGACACATTAAGTCGACAAGACCATGATAGCTTATCCATGATGAGGATCACAAAAGATCTAATATTTATGTATTTATAAAGGATGGATCTTGGAATTATAATGAAAGGGAAAAATATTATCTTTCTCAAATGAATGTTCAACCATCTATGCATGTGAAGATTAAAGAGGCACAAGAAGAAGATGTAGAGTTACAAAAGAAGGTGAAAAATGTACCTAAATTCTACATTGATTTTGATGAAATAATAAGGTTCAGGAATTAGGTGTTTGTTTCTCTTATCCAATAATTAAAGAAGGAAATATTGGATAAAGCTCATAGTTCTTCATTCTCTATTCACCCCGGAAGCACGAAGATGTATAGGGACCTGAATGAGTACTTCTGGTGGGATGGCATGAAAAGTGGTGTTGCTAAATATGTCTCTCGATGTTTGGTTTTTCAAAAAGATAATGTTGAGAGATAGAAGACTAAGGGGATGTTACAACCATGACCCATACCAGAATGGAAATGGGAATACATCACTATGGAGTATTTCACTGGACATCCTAAAATATCTAAAAGAAATAATTCTATTTGTGTTATAGTTTATTGTCTTACGAAGTCGGCACACTTCATTGCTATTAGTGAATATTTCACTCTTGATCAACTTTCGAGGATATATGTGAAGGAAGTTGTATGATTTCATGGAGTAACACTTTCCATTATATCTGATCGGGATCCGAGGATTACCTCTATGTTTTGGAGAAGTCTTCAGCATACTCTATATACAGATTTGAGTTTCAACAATCTTTGTCATCCTCAGAGAGTCCATCATTATGAGAGGACAATTCAAACTCTAGAAGACATGTTGAGAGTGTTCTCTATGTATTTAAAAGATTTTTGGGATAAACACCTACTTTTGTGGAATTTTCTTATAATAATAGCTTTCACTCCAGTATTCAGATGGCTTCTTATGAGGCTCTTTATGGAATGAAATGCTGAACTCCAACTTGTTGGGATGAAGTTGGGGAAAGAAAGGTATTAGGACTATATCTTGTTGGTGAGATGATAGAAAAGGTAAGATCTATTCAACAACACATAAGTGCATCTTAGATTCGACAAAAAAGTTATGCCGACAACCGAAGAAAAGACCTAGAGTTTGAAGTGGGCGATAAAGTGTTCTTACGAATATCTCCTTGGAAGAGAGTAATGAGATTTGGGAGAAAGGGAAAGATAAGCCCTAGGTATATTGGTCCTTTAAGAATATTGGATCATGTTGGGATGGTAGCTTACAGATTGGCGCTTCCACCGAATCTCTCTCAAGTTCAAATTGGGTTCCATGTGTCTCTCCTGAGAAAGTACATACCCGATCCTTCACATGTACTAAGCTCAGAAGTTGTACCGATGGAGTAAGATCATTCTTATGAAGATCAACCGATAGAGATTGTGGATCATAGAGAAAAAGTTCTACGAAGCAACACCACTCTCTTTGTGTAAGTTTTATAGAGGAACCACCAACTAGTAGAAGCTAAATTGGAACTTGATGATATGATGAGGGAGAGGTATCCTCATCTATTAGTTACAAAGTGAAGAATTTAGAGGGAGAAATTCATTTTATATGGGGTAGAATGTAACACCCTGAGATTTTATGTGAAATATTTTTTTTAATTTCTCATGTTATATGGAAAGGAATCTTTCACTGCACACAACACTTGCTTGGCTTGCGTTACACGCAAGAGCAACCTTCCTCGATAGCTTGCGTAGTACACAATGATGAGTTTCACCAAAAAATGATATATTCTTATAATATTATAAACTAGCCGGTATGAATACTTTTAACTGAATTTTGAATTTTATAACATTATAATTCATCTTACACATTTTCTAGAATGAGGTATGAAAGAAAAATCAGTTTTTCATATAAAAGAAGTATTTTTAAAAAAATACAGTTTTACTGCCTTTTGATGGTGCACCGACATTAAATCGAGTTTTGGATAGGTTTATAAGTTAAATCTGATAAAATAAATTTTTCTTTGGAATCAGGATATAAAAATTTACTTTGGATAAATTTTTTATATTATTCTGATAACATTCATATTTTAATGAATAGTAAAAGCACACTATATTTCAATTAAAAACAACTTTTTTTATCGCAATAAATTATATGGAAAAATTATAATATTGAATGGTTCTAAATTATAAAAAGAATATATTTTTACGATTTAATATAATTTATGTCATTACCCTTATGTTTACTTTGAATTTATACGTTAAAACACTTCATTCTTTGGCAATGTTTTATCATTTCAAACCTGTTTTCATAACAACGGGATTATTTTTAAATTAATACTGCAACTTCTGTGTATTGAATTTTGAAAAATGGATTCCATATTTTAATTTTTTGGGTCCAAATTATGTTTATAGGTTACTTTTATTTTTTTGATGCAATGAATAGTAACTATGGTAATTTTTATTTACTGTAGTTAAAAGTAAATCGGGTAATTAAGGGTAAAACTAAGATTATAAAATTACCCTAACACCTGTAAAAATTCAATTGTATGACTAAAAGTCTACCCTTATCACCTAAGGGTTGTAATAAATTCATTTTATGGACTGTTGACCATTAAAATAATTTAATTGTTATTAAAACCAAAGAATGTGACAACATGTCACTCTCTTAAATCTTATAAGTATAATAATTTTAATTTTGAGATAAACTTCATGAAACATGGAACATTAATATTATCCAGAATGATAATATAATTATCTACATCATGTGAATTTATTTTGAATTTTTAGGGATTAAATAATTATCATTAAAGGTTACAGAATAGTGATGTTTAAATTTTTTTATTGATTGAAATATCAAATAAATGGTTTAAAAATATTAAAATAAATGTTATATGAACAATTTATTGTACTCCATGAATTTTCTAGATAAATATGACATGTTATAAATCTATTAAATCTTCTATTTATAACATATCTTCTTGTGTGGATTTTATTTAAATTCATATAAATGAATTGTTCCAAAATTGACACTATTGTTATTTTATAAAATCAACATAATATAAAATTGTTTAAAAATCACATAAATATTTTAAAATTAAAAACAATAATTTATATTGTAGAAAATGTCATAAAGTATACATTTATGGACAATTAACATCATATAAGTAATTATTTATAATTATTTAAAATTTAGAATATTATTACCACAAATAAAATTAATTAGATTAAATAAGGATAAATCATGTTGATAATGTTTAAAATAAATTCCCAAAATGTCTACATTTTTTTGATTGATGATATTACAAACCTATCTCATATAATATTTGAATATGAGTAATTTTGGTTATTTTTAATTGGGGATTGAATTTATTATAATTTAATATTTTTGAGGATTCCAAAGGTGCCCCTCTCCTCCATTATAAATGGGAACCTTCTCCCTCTCCTTGTCACACAATTTTGATCCTTAAAGCACGAATAAACCCTGGAAACGTCACTTTTCAACTTCCCTAGAAACATAATAGAGGTTTTGGTCTTCTTCAAAGTCGAATTGTAGTGCCCTAAGAGGAGGTTTCAAATAGGCGTGTTGAAGAAGAGGTAATCTCTTCTACTGATTCTTTCATATTTAATTCTTCTTCAACTTATTCCTATTTATTTGTTTCATAATAAATTAATAACATCAGTATCACTGATATATTTATATGTTATTATAAATATGAAACAACCCTATTTCACCTTCTATCCATCCTACGGAAAATGAAATCACTGCGCATGCGTACGTACGGAATACCATCTCCACTTCTTAGTGTAATATGTTTTCCCCCACCACCTTACTTGGATGGGTATAATGGTTTAAAAATTAAATATATATGATTATTGTAATGTGATATTGATTATTAATTAGTATACATACACTCTAATTTAATTCCACGATCATGGGAACGATATCATCGCCCGTGCGTACGTACGACCTACTGTCTCCACAATGTGATGTGACTCATTCTACATGATCTTCATTGAATAATGATTATATAAATGATTGAATGAATGAATATGAGATATATAACACTAATACCATTCTGTAAGTGAGGTATCAATATCCTAAAAAGAAGAATAAGAATTTATTCGACAAAACATGCATAAGAAAATAATGCAATGAACACCCGAATAACAAGTAGCAAGGAACTATTACTAATAATAAGATAATAATATGACCATATATGAAATAATAACAATGAATAAAATTCTGTAATAAGTCAATGAAATTATTTAAATCATTATATAGTAGGTTTGGATATGTATGAAGCATATCAGACCTAAGGTAAGGGAAAATCTCGGAATCTCATTTTTATCCGAGATCGTTAATATGCCAGAATGTATTGAAGAATAACTATCACCCAAATACATGGTTACTCAATATGTAATATTATTTCTATACTCCTAAATTTTTTTAAATCCTATTTTACCCATTGGTGAGTTTTTAGTAAAATATATGAATGGAATTTTTTTTCATTTTTTAGTACGAGTTACTTTTTGACTTTTCCTGCCAAAGTACGAGAATAATGTTTTTTTAACTTATATGACATGAATGGATTTTTATGATTTCATAGAACATTGTTTCCATGAATCTTCCTTTACAATTTTCACTTTTATTTTTAATCAACTTCATTTAGTTTAAAATTTTATGACATGTTAAGAAGGGGAAAATGTTTTTGAAGTAGAAAAGATATTTTCCTCAAGAATGGAGTTCAAGTTTTTTTTCAAAATTGTTTTCCATCTAAGATAATAAAGGGTTCTATTTCTATCCCTATTTTTAACTTGATTTTATTATTTTATAATGGAATTAATTTATGATGTCCTTCTATCTTATATGGATTATTTTATGATGGCATGATGTTTAAGAATCCCATTTTTATTACATGGGTCATGCTATGATTTATCATTTTGTGGAACACATAATAATTGTTTCATTATGAGATGGGTGGGGCCTATATCTCCCTCCAATGCATTGGGTAAAGATTTATATGTCATGAGATAGAAATTTCTCGAACGACAAGTTAATCTGGTTCAGTGATACAGGACTGGAAGGAGGAGTGAACTCGGTTCAGTAATGGAATTCTTCTGCTATGATGGTCTTTGAAATGGGCCTTGAAAAATATGAAATGATTATCTATGATTATGTGTGTATGCCACAAAGTTTCATGTTTTAAGTTATTATTATATGGATTAAATTTCACTACTATGATTTATCCCATTTTATGATGTTATGATCTCTTTTTCAATTTATGATTTTCAAAATGTTATCCTCTTATGAATATGATATGATTGATATTTCGTTTATTACCCTAACTAAGAATTTGATCTCAAACTTTTGTATGTTTTCTTTTCCCCCGGTTAGGAAGAAGGGTATTAAGTAAGATATTACAAAGGGACTCTAGATATGATGAAACAAACGGGGCAACAATGTAGATGATTTATGAACTAGTTGTTTATGTTTCTTAGTATCTAAAGAAACTCTACCTATATTTTCATGTCATGGTTTTGTTATATGTTGTAATAAGTATGCTTCAATTATAACGTAATAACCATTTATGTAAAGTATGAGTCGTTATACAGACCGTACCTCGAATCACCTCTAGAGTGCCATGATCATTTGCCTCAGCTGCCTGGAGTTGATCTCTCCCTTGTCCACATACTCCCTCTGGTCTGGGTGGACCTCCTGGTGGTGGTGGCAGTAACACCTCAAAACGTTGCCCACCACCAGCTGCTCGACCAGCTCCTCTACCACGTCAGCTTGCTGTAACACCCCGAGATTTTATGAAAAATATTCTTTTATTTTCATTTATGTCTTCTATTTTACACCACACAATGTTTAGCTTGTACTATACGCAACACCGTACTAGCTTGCAGTATAGGCAACACTATTCTTGGATCGTGTTACACACAATTTCAAGTTCGTTTTATAATAGTCATTCTACGAAACATTGAGTGTGTGTATATATATATATTCAATGTATAAATGAAATATGGTTGGATTATGTTATACAAAATAATAAAGGATTCTTTCACAACACGCAACCCTGACTTGGCTTGCATTACATGCAGTCGCGACCTACCTCGATAGCGTGTGTTGTACGCAATACCGGGTTTTACTAAACAACGATATATTATTATAATATTATTACGAACTAGCCATTATGAATAGTATTAACTAAATTTTGAATTTTATAACATTATTATTCTTTTTACACATTTTCTAGAACATGGTATAAGAACAAAATAAATTTTTCTGGTAAAATAAGTTTTTTTCAAAAAATACAATTTTGCCGCCTTTTAATGGCGCACCCACATTAAATCTAGTTTTTGACATTTCTATAAGTTCAATTTTACAAAATAAAATTATTATTTGGAATCAGGATGTAACATTTTACCTTGGATAAATTTTTCATATTATTCTGATAACTTTCATATTTTAATGAATAGTAGAAACACGCTATATTTTAATTAAAAACTACTTTTTTCATCATAATATCTTATGTTGTTAAATTATAATATTTAATGGTTTTAATGTATAAATAGATTATATTTTTACCATTTAATATAATATATTTCATTAGCCTTGATTTTACATTGAATTCGTAGGTTAAATAAATTCAACCTTTTGCAATGTTTTAAACAAAAACCTGTTTTCTTTCGACAACAGGATTAATTTTAATTTAATTTCTACCACTTAAATGTATTGAATTTGGGAAAATGGATTCCATTTTTGGAATTAGTGGGTCCAAATTATATTAATAGACTACTTTTTATTTTTGGGCTTTATGAATAGTAACAACGGTAAAATTTATTTACGATAGTAAAAGGTAAATTGGGTAATTCAGGGTAAATAAAATATTATAAAATTATACTAATACTTGTCTTAATACAATTGGATGATTATAATTTTTCATAAGTCATATTTGGGTAGCAATGGAATCCATTAGAACCCACTTGGAGGTGATTAAGACCTTTAGTTTATTTTATTTAAAGGAAAGTGAAATATGTCTCACTCAACTTTAATAATTAAAGTATTTTTAATATAAGTTTATACAGACTATAAATTCGGTTATAAATACTCATTTGAAATATAAATTTTTTTTATTTTTCATGGTAATTTATTTGTAATTTTTAAGAGTTATTTAATTACCTTATTATCTTATACATTAATGATGTAGAAATTATTTATTTAGAGAAAAATCAATATTATAGTTTTTATTGAAATATTAATACATATCAAAATACCCAAAAATCTGCACAAAACTTATTATTAGTGTATATATAAACCCTAGTCGTCCACTGGCCGAATTTCTGACCATTTGGATACTTATTAAGGTGATTATGACACTTATATTATTTTATTTTAAATGATGCCAAAGTTGTCACCTTCATAATTTAATAAATATAACAATTTAAATATTGTGATTTTAAGATGATAAATTCTAGTAAATGTATTATTGTGAAAGGAAATAGATTTATATTCATCATAGGATTTTATTTTTAATTTTTATTCAACAAATAATTATATTAAATACTTATAAAAAAATGTTGTAGTAATTATTTTATTAAGAGATAAACAAAATAAATGGGGTTTAAAATAATAAAATAAATATTATACAATCTATTTAATGTTCTCCAATAATTTTATATATACATATGACCTTTTATGAATCTATTAATGATTTTAGTTTGAAGATATCTTCTGTATATAATTTATTTAAATTCAAATAAATGAATAGTGTTAAAATTGACACTGTTTTTATTTTATTAAAATAACATATTATAAAATTGATTAAAAATCACAAAATTATTTAAAAATTATAAATTTATATTTATATGGTCTAAAATGTTATAAAGTATCCAATTATGGAAAATTAAATACAAATAAGTAATTATTTGTTATAATTTAAAATTTACAATGTTATTACCACAAATAAAATAAAATTGATTAGATAAGGATAAATCGAGTTGATGATGTTTAAAATAAATTCCTAACATGTCTAAATATTATTGGTTTATGAGATTACAACCCTATATCATCTAATATTCTATTATGTGTAATTTTGGAAGTTTTTATGAGGGGTTGGGATTTAATATAAACTAATATTTCTTAAATTTCCAAAGGAGCCCCTCTCCTCCCTTATAAAAGGGAACCTCCTCCCTCTCCTCCTCACACCAATTTGAGCCATAACGATCGGCCAAAAACTGACCATTTCACCTACCCACTTCCCTAGATACATCTTAAAAGTCCTTGTCTTCTTCGAAGACCAATTTTAGGGCCCTAAGAGGAGGTCTCAAAGAGGCGCTTCAAAGAAGAGGTAATGTCCATTACCGATTTTTTCAACATTATTTCTTCTTCTACTTTTACTTATTTAGTTGTTTCATTATGAAGTAATAAAATAAGTATAACTCATATACATATATGTTATTATAAGTAAGAAACAACACTATTTCACCATATATCCATCCTTCAAAAAACGAAATCACCACACGTGCGTGCGTATGGAATATCGTCTCCACGCTGTGGTGAAATCTGTTTTTCCAACAACACCATACATGGATGGGTATAATGGTGTAAATAATAACAATATATGGTTATTATAAAATCATACTGATTATGATATATTATACCATCCACTCCAATTATATTCAATAATTTTGGGAATGATATCATCGCTCGTGCGTACGTATGGACTACCGTCTCCACGACCCGATGAGATTCATTCTCGATGCTAACCATACATGAATGATCATAATGTTTATATAATGAATAATAATGAAATATATGAAATAATAATGATACTTTATTTATGTATATATATATGTATTTCATCTATTTAGTTTCCTTCAATTCAATAAAGAAACGAAAACAGCGTTCACGCGTACGTACGACCTACCGTCTCCATGAACTGTGTATTTCATTCCTTTTATCGATATATAATATATATATGTATATGATGAATATATATTATATATAAATCATGTTTTACAATCTGGAATTATGTAAATCAAGATATATGTAATAACATCATGAACGACAAGTCGAAACACATACGATAAATGAAATGATTTTACCCAAAACACTGATTTATCATGGAACTTAGAAAAGAACGGGTAATATAAAGTCGTAAGTGAAACATATAAGATATCATAACAATGAATATGATTCTGTAATAAGTCAATGACATTATTTAAATCATTATACAGGAGGTTAGGATACGTACGAAGCATATCAGACCTAAGGTGAGGGATAATTGTGAAAATCTCATTTTTATTCGAGATTGCTTATTCGTAAGTGTTTTCTGGGGTTATTTCTATCATCCATGTCCATGTTTTATAAAATTGTATTCATATAGGTTTAAATTCCTTTTTACCCATTTGAATTTTACCCCAGGGTATGGAAAGAATATTTCTTTTATTTACCCTACAAGGTACTTTTTGACTTTTCCGACAAAAGTACGAGAAGAATGTTTTTTTAACAAATACGGCATGAAATGATTTTTATTGTTTTATAAAGACTTATTTTCATGAAGTTTCCTCGAAAAATATTTCATTACTATTTTCATAAAAATCCTTTTATTTTAAAATTGCATGACGTTTTGTGAAAAGAAATTGATTTTGAAGAAGAAAGGATATTTTCATCAAGAATTCATTTCAAGTGTTTTATGAAAATCATTTTACATCTAAGATGACAGTATTTCATATGTGTATATTTCAAGTATAATGTCTCCATTATATACATGGTTTCACTTTACTTCTGATGAAATATCCATTTCTTTTATATGGATTATGTGATGATTGGATGATGTTTATGAAACCCATTTTATTCATTGTGTTATTATGAATGATGTATGTTTATTGTGTGGCACAAGTAAGAATGATTTCATTATGAGATGGGTGGGACCTATATCTCCCTCGAATGCATTGGGTAATGATTTATATCTCATGAGATAGACATGGCTGGAACGACAAGTTAAACCGGTTCAGTAATACATGACAGGAATAAGGAGTGAACTCGATTCAGAAAGGGACTTTATCCACTAAGATGGTCTTAGTAGAAATACCTTGGCTACTATGGAAATATTATCATGTGATCAATGGTTTTACACAATTACATGATTAATTACCATGCTATTTTATCATGATTAATGTTTCTTTATTATCTATGCCTTACGTACTTCCATGATTTATGTCATTTCTCAATATTCTGATGTTTAAATATTATGTTCATGTTTTGAAGTTAAAATGTATATGATTTGTTTTATTTTATCCATGCTTACCCTTACTGAGCATTTGAGCTCACTCATTATATGTTTTCTTTTCCCAAGGATTTAATGAAAGGTTTTAGGTAAGAAAAATAAAAGGGAAAGATCTTATGGGAGATGTTGATGATCTTTCACCACGATTTGAAGATTATATTCCGAGTTTCCAAATACACTAAAATATTACGATCCTTGTGTGTCTATTTTTGTTATGTATTAAGTATTCTACAAAAGTAATGTAATTTCAATGTACATAAAGCTTTGGGTCTCTACAGTTGGTATTAGAGGAAAGGTTTAGTCAACCTTTTGAAACAAGGATGCGAAAACGTTACTGAGATCCCTAGAGATATTTCTAGGGTATGTCTAGGGACGTCCCAAAGGATATGTATACATATAGGATATAGTCCTAGAACTACGGTAACGATCTTAGAATTTAACCTAAGATGTTAGATATTGAGGGTGCTCCCCCTTTACTATGTTGTTTTCCCTAGCCTGATTTTTGCCTCTCACACTATTCTTTTTGGGTTTTAGAAAATGGATGGAAACAGGAAGATTTAGGATAATGGAGGATATGACAGACAATGGAATGATATTATTCACGAGAAACCAAATTAAATGGGATTTGGAAGTCCAAACATCGTTATTATGCTTAATCAGCAGTCTCATAATATGATCAATAATCTCAACTTTGGTAAGTTTCCCGACACAGATAATTAGAGAAAGATGGAGATTCATGATGATCAGAGAGGAAAGAAATTTCAATTTCCCTCATGTAAATCATGTGGGAAGAGGTATCGGGGAGATTGTTTCTAGGGAACTGGAAGATGCTTTGGGTGTGGAAAAGAAGGACACAAATCCAGTAAGTGCAAATGAAAAGGTTCAGTTTACACCATGGATGAGGATAATGGTATTTCTACGACATCAACAATGGTTAAATGTTTTAAATGTGGAATTTACGGGCATTATGAAAACCAATTCCCTAAGGGAAAGTCTCATTAAGAGAATCAGTACGGTCGTATGGGTAGTATTTATGTTGTTGATGATGAAGAGTCTACAAATGATATGTGAGATGAAATAATTGTTGAAGCTCGGTCAATGGTTTAAGAAGGAAGTGGAATGATTACATGTTTATCAAGTGTAATGTTGTATAAGTAATCTCACGGTACTATGGAATAAAGAGACATTTAAGGATTGTTACACTGTTGTCTTTCCTTAAGTTTTGAAAGTGTATGATTAATGGTACCAGTAACCATGAAATGTTATTCAGATATTTTTGGAAAGTAGATGATATGCGCATAATGAATGGATAAGGAGAAAATTAAATGTTTGATAGTATTAATGAGCTCATGACTGATATAAGGAGAAGTTTATATCATGGTTTGAGTATATAGAATTTTTTGATTTTGGTATGTGGAAAGAGTTAACTTTTGACATCATTCATGTTTTCACTAATATTCAATGGGTATTCTTTTTTCAAGAGAATACATGATTAAGGCCTTCGAATGTTTGGAATGTGACCAAAAAGACATATCTTATGATATATGGGGATCAACGATGGTATTGAAATTCTTGTTATATGAAATCTCTGGTAATCGTTTTCACTTTAATATGAGAGTGGTTTTCAGTATTACGAATAAGCCTAAAGATTGGAATGGATTATGTTGGACATATGTTAGTATTGTTTAAGGATAGAAGTTTTTTCGATATTATTGATGGGATGTTATAGTAATATATTTTTAGGAAAAGGACAACCTGCAGGATGGGCGACAACCCATCGCGTCGGACAAGGCTGTGGGAATCGAACCCACAACAGAAGCGCTACTGGCCTTTATCGCCTACCACTAGCCAACAGGAAGTCCCTGCTTAGTAGTAACTAGTTTTATTTTATTATGTTGTATGATATATGAAGTATAAGTTCATTTTTGTAATCGTATATGATTAACCTCAAAATAGATGTACTTATTTATTTTTGATAACTTTTATAACCTTTTGTTTGAGACAGAAGGAATTACCCATCATTCTATCATAAGATCTGCTAACACTTCACGAATGACAAATTCAACTTCATTTTTTTAAGAGATGAAGTGGAAATTGTTCAAAGAATGACCAACGGTGAGACTATACCAAAATCACAAAAGTATTTCTTCTAATTCCAATTTCATCAACATTAGTGAAATGATCTTGAAACCCAAAAATGTTGTCCTAGTTCCATTATATTCGATGAATCAAATGGTACCTTAGATCATCAAAAATCTATGGCTTTTTGAATGGTGGCTTTTTCATAGCCATGTTCTCTACCACTCTCCATCAGAACATGATGGTTATTTGTCTCTTCCATATCCATATTTTCACCTATGTTCACCTATGTGGAAACCCAGTGATTAGTTAATTTGGGTAATCGTTACGTTTCAAATATTAGTTTTCAAAGTCAAGTTTTTGTATTCCTTTTTACGATGTGGGTTTCTATTAAAGAAACTTTCATGTAGTAAACCATTTATAACCCCGACGAATTTCGAGGGCGAAATTCATTTTAACGGGGGCAGAATGTTACATCCCGAGATTTTATGAAAAATATTCTTTTAATTTCATTGATATCTTCTATTATACACCACACCAAGTTTAGCTTGTACTATAATCAACACCGTATTAGCTTGCAGTATAGGCATTGCTATTCTTGGATCGTGTTACACACAATTTCAAGTTCGTTTTATAATAGTCATTCTCTGCAACATTTAGTGTGTGTGTATATATATATATATATTCAATGTATAAATGAAATACTGTTGGATTCTGTTATACGAAATAATAAAGGATTCTTGCACAACATGCAACCCTGACCTTGATTGCATTACACGCAATCACGACCTTCCTCGATAACGTGTGTTGTACGCATTACCGGGTTTTACTAAACAGTGATATATTATTATAATATTATTATGAACTAGTCGTTATGAATAGTAATAACTAAAATTTGAATTTTACAACATTATTATTCATCTTACACATTTTCTAGAACACGGTATAAGAACAAAATAGAATTTCTGGGTAAAATAATTATTTTTCAAAAAATGCATATTTGACACCTTTTGATGGCGCTCCCACTTTAAATATAGTTTTTTGACATGTCTATAAGTTCAATTTTACAAAATAAAATTATTATTTGGAATCAGGATATAAAATTTTACCTTGTCTAAATTTTTCATATTATTCTGCTGACATTCATATTTTAATGAATTGTAAAAACACGCTATATCTTAATTAAAAACAACTTTTTTCATCATAATAACTTATGTGGTTAAATTATAATATTGAATGGTTTTAAAGTATAAATAATAATATTTTTACAATTTAATATAATTTATGTCATTATACTTGATTTTACATTGAATTCTAAGATTAAATAAATTCAATCTTTTGCAATTTTTAAACAAAAACCTGTTTTTTTTCGACAACGGGATTAATTTTAATTTAATTTCTACAACTTCTATGTATTGAATTTTGAAAAATGGATTCCATATTTGGTATCATTGGGTCCAAATTATATTAATAGACTACTTTTTATTTTTGGGCTTTATGAATAGTAACAACGGTAAATTTTATTTACCATAGTAAAAGGTAAATTTGGTAATTAAGGGTAAATATAATATTATAAAATTATCCTAATACTTGTCATAATACAATTGAATGATTATAATTTGTCCTAATTCATATTTGGGTCGAAATGTAATCCATTAGAACCCACTTGGAGGTGATTAAGACCTTTAGTTTATTTTATTTAAAGGAAAGTGAAATATGTCTCATTCAACATTAATAATTAAAGTATTTTTAATAAAAGTTTATACAGAATATAATTTAGGATATAAATACTCATTTTAAATATAAAATGTTTTTATTTTTCATGGTTATTTATTTTTAATTTTTAGGAGTTATTTAATTACCTTATTATCTTATACATGAGTGATGCAGAAATTATTTATTTAGTGAAAAATCAAAAATATAGTTTTTATTGAAATATTAATACAAATAAAAAGGCCCATAAATCTGAAAAAAAATTATTATTAGTGTATATATAAACCCTAATCGTCCACTGGCCTAATTTTTTACCATTTGGATACTTATTAAGGTGATTACGACACTTATATTATTTTATTTTTAATGATGCCAAAGTTGTCACCTTCATAATTTAATAAATATAACAATACAAATATTCTGATTTTAAGATGATAAATTTGTGTAAAAGTATTATTGTGAAAGGAAATAGATTTATCTTTATCATAGGATTTTATTTTTATTTTTTATGGAACAAATATCTATATTAAATAATAATAAAAAATGTTTTAGTAATTATTTTATTAAGAGATAAACCAAATAAATAGTTTTAAAAATAATAAAATAAATATTATATAAACTATTTAATGTTCTCCGCTAATTTTATAGATTCATATTACCTTTTATGAATCTATTAAAGCTTTTATTTTGAATTTATCTTCTGTATATAATTCATTTAAATTCAAATAAATGAATGCTGTCAAAATTGACACTATTGTTATTTTATATAAAATAACATATTATAAAATTGTGTAAAAATCAGAAAAATATTTCAAAATTAGAAATTTAAATTCATATGGTCGAAAATGCTATAAAGTATCCAATTATGGAAAATTCTCTACAAATAAGTAGTTATTTGTTATAATGTAAAATTTAGAATGTTATTACCACAAATTAAATTAAATTGATTGAATAAGGATAAATCAAGTTGATAATGTTTAAAATAAATTTATAACATGTCTAAATTTTATTGGTTGATGAGATTAAAACCAAAATCGCATCTAATATTCTGATATGAGTCATTTTGGAAGTTTTTATGTGGGGTTGGGATTTAATATAAACTAATATTTCTTATATTTCCAAAGGTGCCCCTCTCCTCCCTTATAAAAGGGCACCTCCTTCCTCTCCTCCTCACCCCAAATTGAGCCATCAAGCTCGGCCAGACCATGACCATTTCACCTCCCCACTTCTCTAGAAACATCTTAGAAGTCTTGGTCTTTTTCAATGACCTTGTTTAGTGCCCTATGAGGAGGTCTCAAAGAGGCTCTTTAAAGAAGAGGTAATGTTCGTTACCGATTCTTTAAACTTTATTTCTTCTTCTACTTCTACTTCTTTAGTTGTTTCATTATGAAGTAAAAAAATCAGTGTAACTAATATACTTATATGTTATTATAAGTATGAAACAACCCTATTTCACCATCTATCCATCCTACGGAAAACGAAATCACCACGTGTTCGTACGTACGAAATTCCGTCTCCACGCCGTGGTGAAATCTGTTTTTCCACCAACACCTTACATGGATGGGTATAATGGTGTAAATAATAACTATATATGGTTATTATAACATCATACTGATTATGATATATTATACCATCCACTCCAATTCTATTAAATAATTATGGGAACGATATCATCACTCGTGCGTACGTACGGACTACCGTCTCCACGACGCGATGAGATTCATTCTCCATGTTAACCATACATGAATGATCATAACGTTTATATAAGGAATAAAAATGAAATATATGAAATAATAATTCTATGGGATTTATGTATATATATATTTTTTTTCATCTATTTAGTTTCATTCAATTCAATAACGAAACGAAAACAATGTTCATGCGTACATATGACCTACCGTCTCCATGAACGGTGTATTTCATTCCTTTTATCGATATATAATATATATATATATATATGTATATGATAAATATATATTATATATAAATAATTTTTGATATTCTGGAAGTATTTAAATCAGGATATATGTAATAACATCAAGAACGACATATTGAAACACAAACGATAAATGAAATGATTTTACTCAAAACGTTGCTTTAACATAGAATTTAGAAAAGAACGGGTAATATAAAGTCATAAGTGAAACATATATGATATCATTACAATGAATATGATTCTGTAATAAGTCATTGAAATTATTTAAATCATTATACATGAGGTTTGGATACGCACGAAGCATATCAGACATAAGTTAAGAGATAATTGTGGAAATCTCATTTTTGTCCGAGATTGCTTATTCGTAAGGGTTTACTGGGGTTATTTCTATCATCCATGTCCATGTTTTATAAAAGTGTATTCATGTATGTTTAAATTCATTTTTACCCATTTTACTTTTACCCCATGGTATGGAAGGATTCTTTTTTTATTTACCCTACAAGGTACTTTTTGACTTTTCTGACAAATGTTTGAGAAGAATGTTTTTTTAACGTAAACGGCATGAAAGGATTTTTACAGTTTTATAAAGCCTTATTTTCATGAAGTTTACTCAAAAATATTTCGTTACTATTTTCAAAAAATCCTTTTCTTTTAAAATTGCATGACGTTTTGTGAAAATAAATTGATTTTGAAGAAGAAAGGATATTTTCGTCAAGAATTCATTTCAAGTGTTTTATCGAAATCATTTTACATCTAAGATGACATTATTTCATATGTGTATGTTTCAAGTATAATGTCTCTAAGATTTACATGCTTTCACTTTTCTTATGATGAAATATCCTTTTATTTTATATGGATTATGTGATGATGGGATGATGTTTATGAAACCCATTTTATTCATCGTGTTATTATGAATGATGTATGTTTATTTTGTGGCACAAGTAAGAATGATTTCATTATGAGATGGGTGGGACCTATATCTCCCTCTAATGCATTGGGTAAAGATTTATATCTCATGAGATAGACATGGCTGGAATGGAAAGTTTAACTGGTTCAGTAATACAGGACTGGAACGAGGAGTGAACTCGATTCAGAAAGGGACTTTGTCCACTATGATGGTCTTGGTAGAAATACCTTGGCTACTATAGAAATCATATCTGTTGGAACCTCTTTCTGTATAGGTTTGTATTTGTTGTCAATATTTGTCAATGGAATATCAAAATGAAAGAGATCATGAAGTACTCTGATGAAGTAGAGGAGTAGTGATTCAGACGATTGTTGTGCTGATCCTAAGTTCAAAGAACATGTGTCAAAGGTGATACATTGTTTACAACAATGAAGAATGTGAGGAGTAATCCATCCAAGGATGATTAAAGCAGGATGGTGTTTTTAGATGAAGACCATGCAATTACTCATGATTGTGTGAGATTCATGCTTGATACTTCCTTGACGGATTGAATCACATGGTTTGCATGAAGTTGATCATGACGGTTGATGAAGGAGGCAATGTGCCAATAAGTTGACTTATGAAATGGCCATGCACATCACATTGTCATAGAAGATGATGGTTCTAAAGATGTTCCTTCAAAGAATACATATCACAATAGTGGAGTTTGTGATAAAATCAAAAGAGTTGCTTAAGGATACAGATCACCAAGAAGAAGTGTTGTTGAGGTTATCGTGCTTGTCGACAAAGCAAACAAACGACATACAAATTTGTTGACAAAGGAGACTCCATGGTGACATGTCGAGTTCAAGAGTTGTGGTCAACGATCTATGTTTGATTCAAGAACATCGACAGAGGAATGGATGATCTGGAGGCGGTACAAAAAGTGACGATACAAGGTGGCGCCATTTTCCAGTGTTTTCCAAATTTCAGGGCCTCAAAATCAACAAATGAAGAAGAGTTATTTTGTAAAAGAGACTTGCGCACCATAATCTTGGAGGATAGTAAACTTGTGCACCATATGTTTTTGAAGATCAGAGAATCAAAATATGGCAAAGGGATAGGGGTCGCGCAAGTTTTGGTGAGGTCGCGCAGGTGAATTATGTGCCGGGAAGAGACTTGAGCGCCGACGCCTTGAATGCATTATAACTTGCGCGCCTATAGTTTTTCGAGATCAGAAGATCCAAATTTGGCAAAGGCAAGATGTTCGCGCAAGTTTGGATGTTGATCGCGCAAGTGCCAAGCAGGGGCCGAGACTTGCGCGCCGATGGATGACTTGCGCGCCACCGCGCAGGGGGTTCAGTTTGCCTATAAATACTGGACCACCCCTCCTCATTTCTCACGGATCTCAAGACTTTGAGATTGTTCAAGCTCTCGTCGCGCAGGTGGTTGAACCGTGCAAGTGGTATTTGGGTCGCGCAAGTAGAGGTTGCACACCGACTGATGGTTGAGCACCCCATGTGATTTGGGAAAGGAAGGAAGTGAGTCGCGTAGGATTGAAGTTCAAGAAGGCAGAGTCGCACAGGTGCTTTGGAGACACTTGCGCGCCAGGTTATACTTGCGCGCCTAAGACTTGCACGCCAGATGGAGACTTGTGCGCCGGGCTTGAAAAGGAGAGCCAAATATTGTTGAAGAACGCCCACCTTTCTGGAGCTGCACAAGAGCTAATGATTGCCTGATAATTTTGGTGCAAAGCGAGATTGAAGAAGAAATCTAAATGATACATGCATGATCTCATGCATACATGGAGAACTGATTCTGACAATGTCGAGTAAGCTGAGATTCATTAAGTAAGAAATCACATCAGTGATTGTGATTCAGGAAAACAAAGACAAGGGGATCTAGTGCATTCAGTCATTGCACTAAAGAAGAAATATTGAAATATAAAGAGCATCAACTCTGAACCCTGATGCAAGCAAAGTCTCATGCTGAATAGGAGACAAAGAACATCAATGCACATTTATTAAAGAGACCTTCACGTCTATAAACTGAGTGAGACTTCACCAACGGCAGTGAGCCAGGGGGAGTCAACGGGAGTGACCCGAGGGACGCAGTGAGCTATCCCTGAATAATTGTAAAGGAAGTGAGCCTGGGATAGAGTTTCTGTACCCTAACATTTGTAATCCACAGCTAGTGAAGCATAGTGGATTTAACTACGACCGACAACCTGTCGGTGTATGCTCCTTGGACGTAGCCCATAGTGGTGAACCAAGTAAAAATAGCTGTGTCATCTCTCTGCATGTGAATGTTTAATTGCTGTTTATATCCATCATACAGGTTTAAGTAGTTCCTACCAACGTGGGAACAAGATCCACAACTAAAAGAAGAAAAAGTTTCCACCCTGATTCACCCCTCCCCTCTCAGGGTGTCCCGGGGTCCTACAATATCATGTGCTTAATTATTTTCCACTATTACGTGTTTAATTTCCATGCTATTTTATCATGATTAATGTTTCTTTATGATCTATGCCTTACGTACTTCCCTGATTTATGTCGTTGCTCAATATTCTGATGTTTAAATATTATGTTCATGTTTTGATGTTCAAATGTATATGATTTTTTTTTATTTTATCCACGCTTACCCTTTCTGAGCATTTGAGCTCACCCTTTATATGTTTTCTTTTCCCTAGGATCTAAAGAAAGGTTTTAGGCAACAAAACAAAAAGGGGATGATCTTATGGGAGATGATGAAGATATTTCTCCACGATTAGAATATTATATTATGAGTTTCCAAAGACACTGAACTATTATGATCCCTATGTGTCTGTTTTTGTTATGTATTAAGTATTCCGCTAAAGTAATGTATTGTCCATGTACATCAAGCTTCGGGTCTCTACAATTGGTATCAGATGAATGTTTTAGTCATCCTTTGTAAACTAGGATGCGAAAATGTTAGTGAGATCCCTAGAGATATTTCTATGGTATGTCTAGGGATGTCCCAATGGATAAGTATACGTATAAGATATAGTCCTAGAACTACGGTAACAATCTTAGAATTTAACCTAAGATGTTAGATATTGAGGGTGCTCCCTATTTTCTATGTTGTTTTCCCTAGCATGATTTTTTCCTCTCACACTATTCTTTTTGGGTTTTAGAAAATGGCTAGAAACAGGAAGATCATGACAACGGAGGATATGACGGACAATGGAATGATATTCTTCATGAGAAACCAAATGAAACCGGATTTGGAAGTCCAAAAATCGTTATTATGCCTAATCAGCAATCTCATAATATAGTCAATAATCTCAACATTGGTAAGATTCCTGACTTAGATAATAAGAGAAAGATGGAGTTTCATGATGATCATAGAGGAATGCATGTTCAATTTCCCTCATGTAAATAATGTGGGAAGAGGCATCATGGAGATTGTTTTAAATGAACTGTAAGATGCTTTGGGTGTGAAAAGAAGGACACAAAGCCAGTAAGTGCAAAGGAAAAGGTTCAGTTAACACCATGGATGAAGATAATGGTTTTGTTATGACATCAACATTGGTTAAATGTTTTAAATGTGGAATATACTGGCATTATGAAAACCAATTCCCTAAGGGAAACTCTCATGAATAGAATCAGTACAGTCATATGGGTAGTATTTATGTTGATGATGATGAAGAGACTATAGATGATATGTGAGATAAAAGATTTTTTGATGCTCAGTCAATGGTTTAAGAAGGCAGTGGAATGATTACATGTTTATCAAGTGTAATGTTGTATAAGTAATCTCATTGTACTATGGAATAAAGTGATATCTAAGGATTTTTACACTGTTGTCTTTCCTTATGTTTTGAAAGTGTATCATTAATGGTACCAGTAACCATGAAAGGTTATTCAGATATTTTTGGAAAGTAGATGATATGCGCATAATAAAGGGATAAGGAGAAAATTAAATGTTTGATAGTATTCATGAGCTCATGACTGATATAAGGAGAAAGTTATATCATGGTTTGAGTATATAGAATTTTTGGATTTTGGTATGTGGAAAGAGTTAACTTTTGACAACATTCATGTTTTAACTAAGATTCAATGGGTATTATTTTTTCAAGAGAATACATGATTAAGGCCTTCGAATGTTTGGAATGTGACCAACAAGACATATCTTATGATATATGGGGATCAACGATGGTATTAACATGCTTGTTATATGAAATCTCTGTTAATAGTTTTCACTATAATATGAGAGTAGACTGTAGTATTATGGATAAGCCTAAAGATTGTAATGGATTATGTTGGGCATAAGTTAGTATTGTTTATGGATAGAAGTTTTTTCGATATTATTGATGGGATGTTATATTAATGTAGTTTTAGGAAAAGGAAAACCTGCAGGATGGGCAACAGCTCATCACGTCGAACAAGGCTATGGGAATCGAACCCACAACTGAAGTGCGACTGGCCTTTATCACCTACCACTAGCCAACACAAAGTCCCTGGTTAGTAGAAAATATTTTTATTTTATTAAGTGGTGTGATATATGAAGTATAAGTTCATTTTAGGAATCGTATATGATTAACCTCACCATAGATGGACTTATGTATTTTTGATAACTTTTATAACCTTTTGATTGAGACAGATGGAATGACCCATCATTATATCATATGATCTGGTAACACTTCACGAATGACAAATTCAACTTCATTTCTTAGTGGAAATTGTTCAAAGAACGACCAACGGTGAGACTGTACCAAAATCATGAAATTATTTATTATCATTCCAATTTCATCAACTTTAGGGAAATGATCTTGAAAACCAAAAATGTTATCCTAGTGCCCTTATATACGATGAATCAAATGGTACCTTATATCATCACAAATCTATGGCTTTGTGATTGATGGATTTTTCATAGCCATGTTCTCTACCACTCTCCATCAGAACATGATGGTCATACTTCTCTTCTATATCCATATTTTCACCTATGTTCTTCTATGGGGAAACCCAGTGATTAGTTAATGTGGGTAACCATTACGTTTTAAACATTAGTTTTCAAAGTTAGGTTTTTTGTATTCATTTTTATTATGTGGGTTTCTATTAAAGAAACTTTCAAGTATTAAACCATTTATAACCCCGACGAATTTCGAGGGAGAAATTCATTTTAAGTGGGATAGAATGTAACACCCTGAGATTTTATGAAAAATATTATTTTAATTTCATTGATGTCTTATATTATACACCACACCAAGTTTAGCTTGTACTATACGCAACACCGTATTAGCTTGTAGTATACGCAACACTATTCTTGGATCGTGTTACACACAATTTCAAGTTCGTTTTATAATAGTCATTCTACGCAGCATTGGGTGTGTGTATATATATATATATATATTCAATGTATAAATGAAATATGGATAGATTCTGTTATACGAAATAATAAAGGATTCTTGCATAACATGCAACTCTGACTTGGCTTGCATTACACGCAATCGCGATCTTCCTCGACAGCGTGTGTTGTACGCAATACCGGGTTTTACTAAACAGCGATATATTATTATAATATTATTATGAAATATCCGTTATGAATAGTATTAACTAAAATTTGAATTTTAGAGAATTATTATTCATCTTACACATTTTCTAGAACATGGTATAAGAACAAAATAAATTTTTCGGGTAAAATAAGTATTTTTCAAAAAATGCAGTTTTGCAGCCTTTTGATGGCGCACCCACATTAAATATAGTTTTTTTACATGTCTATAAGTTCAATTTTACAAAATAAAATTATTATTTGGAATCAGGATATAAAATTTTACCTTGGATAAAATTTTCATATTATTCTGATAACTTTCATATTTTAATGAATAGTAAAAACACGCTATATTTTAATTAAAAACAACTTTTTTCATCATAATAACTTATGTGGTTAAATTATAATATTAAATGGTTTTAAAGTATCAATAGATTAAATTTTTACCATTTAATATAATGTATTTCATTAGCCTTGATTTTACATTGAATTCGTAGGTTAAATAAATTCAATCTTTTGCAATTGGGTAATTAAGGGTAAATATAATATTATGAAATTATCCTAATACTTTTCTTAATACAATTGGAGGATTATTATTTGTCCTAAGTCATATTTGGGTCGAAATGGAATCCATTAGAACCCACGTGGAGGTGATTAAGACCTTTAGTTTATTTTATTTAAAGAAAAGTGAAATATGTCTCACTCAACTTTAATAATTAAAGTATTTTTAATATAAGTTTATACAGAATATAAATTTTGTTATAAATTCTAATTTGAAAGATAAAATGTTTTTCTTTTTCATCATAATTTATTTTTAATTGTTATGGGTTATTTAATTACCTTATTATCTTATACATTAATGATACAGAAATTATTTATTTAGTGAAAAATCAATAATATAGTTATAATTGAAATATTAATACATATCAAATGGCAAAAAAATCTGCACGAAACTTATTATTAGTGTGTATATAAATTCTAATCGGCCACTGGACGAATTTTTGACCATTTTAATACTTATTATGGTGATTATGACACTAATATTATTTCATTTTAAATGATGCCAAAGTTGTCACCTTCATAATTTAATAAATATAACAATTTAAATATTGTGATTTTAAGATGATAAATTCTAGTAAAAGTATTATTGTGAAAGGTAATAGATTTATCTTCATCATTGGATTTTATTTTTAATTTTTATGCAATAAATTAGTATATTTAATAATTATAAAACAAATGTTGTAGTAATTATTTTATTAAGAGATAAACCAAATAAATGGTTTTAAAAATAATAAAATAAATATTATAAAAAATATGTAATGTGCTCCACTAATTTTATAAATACATATGACCATTTATTAATCTATTAAATCTTTTAGTTCGAACATATCTTCTGTATATAATTTATTTAAATTCAAATAAATGAATAGTGTCAAAATTGACACTATTGTTATTTTATTAAAATAACATATTATAAAATTTTTTAGATATCACAAAAATATTTAAATATTATAAATTTAAATTTATCTGGTCTAAAATGTTATAAAGTATCCAATTATGGACAATTCACTACAAATAAGTAATTATTTGTTATAATTTATAATTTAGAATATTATTACCACAAATAAAATTAAATTGATTAAATAAGGATAAATCAAGTTGATAATGTTTAAAATAAATCCCTAACATGTCTAAATTTTATTTTTTGATGAGATTACAACCCTATCTCACCTAATCATCGGATATGGGTCATTTTGGATGTTTTTATTTGGGTTTGGGATTTAATATAAACTAATATTTCTTATATTTCCAAAGGTGCACATCTCTTCCCTTATAAAAGGGCACCTCCTCCCTCTCCTACTCACACCAATTTGAGCCATCAAGCTCGGCCAACCCCTGACCATTTTTCCTCCCCACTTCCCTAGAAACATCTTAGAAGTCATGGTCTTCTTTAAAGACCAATTTTAGTGCTCTAGGAGGAGGTCTCAAAGAGGCGCTTCAAAGAAGAGGTAATGTTCGTTACCGATTCTTTCATCTTTATTTCTTATTCTACTTTTACTTATTTCTCTGTTTCATTATGAAGTAATAACATAAGTATAAATAAAATACTTATATGTTATTATAAGTATGAAAAACCCCTATTTCACCTTCTATCCATCCTAAGGAAAACGAAATCTCCACGCGTGCGTACGTACGGAATACCGTCTCCACGCCGTGGTGAAATCTGTTTTCCCACCAACACCTTACATGGATGGGTATAATGGTGTAAAGAATAACGATATATGGTTATTATAACATCATACTGATTCTGATATATTATACCATCCACTCCAATTCTATTCAATAATTATGGGAACGATATCATCGCTCGTGCGTACGTACGGACTACCGTCTCCACGACGAGATGAGATTCATTCTCCAGTTTAACCATACATGAATGATCATAAAGATTATATAATGAATAATAATGAAATATATGAAATAATAATTCTAATTTATTTATGTATATATATATTTATTTCATCTATTTAGTTTCATTCAATTCAATAAGGAAACGAAAACAGCGTTCATGCGTACGTACGACCTACCGTCTCCATGAACGCTGTATTTCATTCCTTTTATCGATATATAATATATATATATGTATATGAAGAATATATATTATATATAAATCATGTTTTACATTCTGTAATTATGTAAATCCGGATATAAGTAATAACATCAAGAACAAAAAGTCGAAACACATACGATAAATGAAATGATTTTACCCAAAACGCTGCTTTAACATGGAATTTAGAAAGGAACGGGTAATATAAAGTCATAAGTGAAACATATATGATATCATAACAATGAATATGATTCTGTAATAAGTCAATGACATTGTTTAAATCATTGTATATGAGGTTCGGATACGTACGAAGCATATCGGACCTAAGGTAAGGGATAATTGTGCAAATCTCATTTTTATCCGAGATTGCTTATTCGTAAGTGATTACTGGGGTTATTGCTATCATCCATGTCCATGTTTTATAAAAGTGTATTAATGTATGTTTAAATTCATTTTTACCCATTTTACTTTTACCCCATTGTATGGAATGAATCGTTCTTTTATTTACCCTACAAGGTTCTTTTTGACTTTTCCGACAATAGTACGAGAAGAATGTTTTATTAACGTATACGGCATGAAAGGATTTTTACAGTTTTATAAAGCCTTATATTCATGAATTTTCATCAAAAAGATTTCATTACTATTTTCAACAAAATCCTTTTCTTTTAAAATTGCCTGATGTTTTTTGAAAAGAAATTGATTTTGAAGAAGAAATGATATTTTCGTCAATAATTTATTTCAAGTGTTTTATCAAAATTATTTTACATCTAAGATGAAATTATTTCATATGTGTATGTTTCAAGTATAATGGATCTATGATTTACATGGTTTCACATTTCTTATGATGAAATATTCATTTCTTTTATATGGATTATGTGATGATGGGATGATGTTTATGAAACCCATTTTATTCATTGTGTTATTTTGAATGATGTATTTTTATTTTGTGGCACAAGTAAGAATGATTTCATTATGAGATGGGTGGGACCTATATCTCCCTCCAATGCATTGGGTAAAGATTTATATCTCATTATAAAGACATGGCTGGAACCGAAAGTTAAATCGTTTCAGTAATACAGGACTGGAACGAGGAGTGAACTCGATTTAGAAATAGACTTTGTCCACTAAATAGTCTTGGTAGAAATGCCTTGGATACTATGGAAATCATATCATGTACATAATGGTTGTCCACAATTACATGATTAATTCCCATGATATTTTATCATGATTAATGTTTCTTTATGATCTATGCCTTACGTACTTCCATGATATATGTCATTGCTCAAGATTCTAATGTTTAAATATTATGTCCATGTTTTGATGTTCAAATGTATATGATTTGTTTTATTTTATCCATGCATACCCTTACAAAGAATTTGAGCTCACCCTTTATATGTTTTTGTTTCCCCAGGATTTAAAGAAATGTTTTAGGTAAGAAAACAAAAAGGGGAAGATCTTATGGGAGATGTTGAAGATCTTTCACCACGATTATAAGATTATATTCTGAGTTTCCAAAGACACTAAACTATTACGATCCTTGTGTGTCTATTTTTGTTATGTATTAGGTAATCATCTAATGTAATGTAATTTCCATGTACATCAAGCTTCGGGTCTCTACACTTGCGCCCTGTAGACCGCCTCGACCAAATCTCTATCTCTAACTGGGTGGTCCTTAGACCATCTATTGATCATCCGAACGGTGGGTCGGATAGTCTCAAGCCATGTGACCATGCCCTCCACATAAAAAACACTCTCTTTTCCTTGTATGACTGGCTCTGTCTCGTTTTCTTCACACAACCGAACACGTGTCCTGAGGTCATCCATAGATGGTCTGGTCCACATAGATATCTACGACATCTATCTACTGCCAGCTTGAGAAGACTCTGCTACGTGACGCCCAGTGGAAGGTCTCGCAGTGGGTGACTGCTCAGCAAAAAAACTTTCCACTAAGAGGGCTCTCTCCAACACCCCTACCTGCATCGGGATGCTGAGGGAGATAATAGAATCCCTGATCTCTCACCTGAGCCCCTGCTCAAAAGTTTGGGACCTAATGAATGGGTCCCACACCATATCTATGAAGTAGCACGAGTGGTCGGTGAACCTCACTGAGTATTGAGCCACCATCATGCTACGCTTATACAGATGAAGTAGCTCCTGTATCTGCACATCACGTGGGGTGGATGAGACAAAATCCTCCCAAAACAGGCTCTCGAAGTCTGCACATAGTAGTTTCGCCTTGTCATGCAATTGGAGCATTAGGCGCAACCATCTGCCTGCTACTTCCTGAAGGTGACTCGTGTAAAGGATTGCCATTAGGTCGGCTGGTGTCTCTACCAGTATGAAGAATCTCACCTAAGCCATCAGCCAATCCGCAGCTGCATGTGGGTTCGTCTCTCCCATGATCCTGGGCAGCCTCTGGTGCTCGAACTTGTGCAACGTGCTCTGGCAGCGTGCACTCTTTGCTACTGGGGCGGGTGGCATCGGTGGCCCTAAGGGGATTGGTACCGTTGGTGCCTCCGCTATGATTGGGCCCTACACTGAGGCCCCATCTATCAGTGGGATTCCATCTCGTAGAAATCCTAGAACCCTGGTTGGTGATCTACGTGGGGCCATTTTGAAAATAAATAGGTGTTCCATGGTAAAAAAGTTATATCTGGTGAGATGACTCAAATAATTCACAAGAAGACTCTTGAAAACAGACATGAAATCAGTGTTTTCATGCACTGAGTCAGAAATCCGATGTCAGGGTCCTAGTGTATGAATATATGGCCACCGCACCATCACGGGAATCCTTGAACTGAAAACCACACTCACTACACCTAACAATATTTCTTCATTAGAAAAGATCAGAATCCTATGTTCTACTGTAGAACCAACCCCTATGATACCAATTTTTCATGACCCGTCCCCCAGGGCCCGTGCCGTGACAACCCCAAGCCCTCCTTCCATAGGCTAGGGGCTGGCGATTGGCCCCAAAGGCGTAATTCCCTAATACCAGGAATGAATTGACTTTTTAACTGGTAATGCACACAACAGAGCACACAGATGGATAAAAAACACTATGTAAAGTATATAACAAAAGAGTGCTCAAAAGTAAAAGGGGCCGAAAATACAAGCCCAACTATAAAGTACAAGGAACTGGAAATACAAATACAACTAATGAAAGGAAAAATAGATGTTGGCTCATCCTTTGGAATTCTAACCTGACGGGTGGTTACAGATAGTCTCCTCACCACGCCACGGTTGTCGGGCTCCTCCGTGTACCGACACGCCGTATGGTCCACCTATGGGTACCATTCAGTCCTGGTACTCTCAGCCTCTATCAACGCTGTCTATTGTCTGTATCCAACACAACGAGGTTTGGGAATATCCCATTCAGGGGTTAGTGTAATGATACTCAGTAGGGACCCCGAGACCCTCAAGGTCTCACAAAATCCAACAAGGATAAACCAAAAAGTATGAAATTAACTGATAACTCCACTTAGGTATATTCCCATACATATACCTATGTTATCACGTAATCCATATCAATCATGTGGTAATCACAAAATTTACAGGCTCAGCTCACACAGTTATACAACATATATAGAGAGTTAGAGATGATTAGATGTAGCCACTAAATCATCTATTCTATCGAACCCACATTGGTTCTGGGAAGAGTAGTCAGAGTTGTCGAACCCATATAGGATCCGGGAATACTAGTAAGAGATGTCCAATCCATGTAGGATCCAGGAATTATTGTCAGAGAGCAGCAAACCACAAGGATCTGCACAATGCATGAGTGATTCCGAGAGGGTCTGCTCATCAAGCCAAGTAATTATACATCAAATACCATGAAGACCCCTGTTGATGTATCCAAAATATCTATCTTTCTAAAAGAAACCCAACGTGATAGACAGAGCATCAATCGGATACCCGATCTGAGAGTTATTGACATTTCCGTTCTGAAGGCCCCATAGGATTTACGTTCAATCCAACCCGGCCGTACCCCAACCGCATGAAAACCACAAGTGGGGTATTCCAAAAAAAACTGATTCCCTTCAAGGATTTCTTCGCCAAAGATTTTTCATCAATCGAAAGCCCGTAACTCATGTTATGGGCAAAAGAGTGGAAATAATTCAAGTGGGTCTGGGTCCGGTCCTGCCCAGTTGGACCGACCCGGTCAATGGGTCTGACATGGCCCTCGGGTCTGACCCACTCTATGGGGGTGGCCCGGCCCACTCTCGGACAACCACACGCTAGGTCCAGCCTGCGCTGGGTCCTGCTTGCACCTGGCTTGGCCGGTGCGCGGCTAGCGGCCCATGGGGTCCGCCTGAGCCATGTCAATGGGGGAGGGCACACCCCCTGGAATCCAAAATGGGTTAGCTATTCAGGGGGAGGGGGAGTTCAAAACTGCACCACATGGTGTCGGTCCATGTCATGTGGGACCCCCACGGCGGGTCCCGCTCCTCCTGGCTGCCCGAGCAGCTTGTTGCCTCCTTCACGGCGTGGTTGCGCCACGCCTCCTCCGATGACCAACAGAGTATGCCGCCCATCCCATGCCACCGTGACTAAGGCCGAGGCCCCTTGATTCACTGCGGGGTGCGCACTGTGTCGCGCCTTAAACAGCATTCTGGCAGCTTGGGCTGCCGATTCTCCTCACAGTCGGCCTTGCACCGGGTGCCGCTAGTCCACCGCACCGCGTCAGCCGCAGTCTGCTCCTCTGGTGGCACAGTTTCACCGCTAATGTGCACACGGCCAGTCAGACTGCCGGTTGCACTTCCATTCGTCCCACCGGTGATGTTCTTCGGTTTCGACAGTCGATGATGCTTCTGAAGGTCACCAGACGAGTTCTGGTGGCCCAATTCTCATTCTAGAAGTATCCGCACATTCCATGGGACGTCTCCTTCGATCCAAATCAATTTTTCACGAAAATATATCATTCCATACTCGTGCCACATTTAGCGTAAAATTCCACAATGTATGGTGGAGGGTTTATGATATGTTTGTTCAGCCCGCACCCTCCAAATTAGAGTGATAATAGGCGGCTTCGAATAATAATCCTTGACAGAAAATGAAGAACAAGAAACAAAATCAAATTATGAACCCCTACCATTTCTCATTGTTTGTTGAAGGAATCGTGGGGAAGAAGGCAGTGTTGTCGTTGTACGTCGCATCTGCCACACACTTCCAATCCTAATCTTGTAAGTCGGTTCATTGATGAAGACGAGGAGGGAGGTTGGTGGAAGATGTCCCACATTGGTAGGAGTCTATGGATGATGGTATAAGGAGATCGTTCTTCATAGTAGACAACATTCTTCATTGGGAGCATTCTTCATTCTTCGTTGTTTGTTGGAGAGAGCTTTTATCTCAAAATCTCTAATCCCCCTTTTCCATCCTTTTTCAAACCAAAAGAAAATTAATCCAAGGTAATAGATTATAAAATCTATCATTGGCATAAGAATTCACAAATGTTGAGTTAATTAAGTTGGCCTCACTTAATTAATTCACGAGGTTGGAAAAATAAATTAAAGAGGAGGATTAAGCACCTTAAAGGAGGGGGTGGAGGGACTCTCCCTCATTAATGAGGAGATTTGAGAGGTTTCCCTCCCCCACCATTATTAGGTGCGTTTAGTCCCAGTTGGTCCCCCATCGTAACCTCTCGCGAGAGGTTATGTTCGAGTGGGCCCCACCAACATAACCTCTCATGGGAGGTTGTGGTCGGGTGGTCCCCACACTTCCAACTTCCAAGTGGAGTTTTTAACCAAAAAATACAAGGAAATCTACACAACATTATTTTTATTTAATTCATTCACTAAAAACCGCAAAACCAACTTTTATTCTTGAAAAACTACAGTTCAGGTGAAAATCTTCTTTAAGAAAATACAGGCGCTATGAGTTCAACGGTGCCCTCGAATTTTAATTCTGAGCGTTGGTTCAAAAGATATAAAAACCAGATTGTACGTTTACTGAATGTACCAGAAAAGAACATCAGAAACTGATTTCGGTCACACCGTGCCTCAAAATCATGCGCCATCAAATTTCGAGGACTCTTAAAATTCCCATGTATTTAAGAAAAATATTTCCACAAAAATTATGGTTCTTTAAAATTAATCTTTCCCTAAAAACCTATGTTGAATATCATACCACCAAATTAATCAACCAGTACTAGACTTCTGTGATTTACACAAAACTATTAATAACATGACTGTGTTACACGATAGGTCAATCTCAATATGTTACGTGTTACTTAAGAACCCCTTTTTAAAGTCATGAACCTCACATCTATGAGGATTTGTTTCACAGCCAAGTGTTACTTGAAAGCATTACATTAAATACCTTATAGTCATTACTTATCCACGTATCAAAAAACATAAATATTATTAAAAATAATTATACCCCATACAATCATTCCCTCAAATATAGTGTTGATACCTAAGAACGCTCTTTGATTTTCAAGAATCCAACTGAATCATCTTACCTATATCAAGAAAACACAATCACCTCCCATGAACCATTCGCTACACAAGTGTGAAATCTTTTTCAATAACTCAAAATGAATCCATAATCCTAATACAACCCCTACCACATGATTCCATCTACAATAATGAACAATGAATAACTAGTTTTTTTAGTCAAACTATGGTCATCAAGGTATACCACATATCCTTTCTGATCAAGTCTCATATTTTTGTTACTATTTATAACCACCTATCCCATAAATTCAATCATATCCTAGGTAGGTAATGATAACAAGACATATGACGATCAAAACATGTCATCGTGGGTTTAATTATACATGATTAAAACTAAAATTTATGTTGATAAAGACCAATGAAGTTGTAATTGGAAACCCATATAATTGAAAACCATTAGTAATGTAGCAATTTAATGAGGGGAATCTAAAAACATCACCTAAAACATATTTTCCCACTAGGACCTGATCCTCTATCATCATTATCATTAAGTAATGATCCCTGATTGGTCATAAAAAGAACATATAAATAATGATTAATTGAATGTCATTGATTATCCAAATATCATAATACCTCATTGAGGTCTTTTTATCTATAATTGTTTAGGTAATTATCCGCATCATATTCGAATATGCATATAGCTATCCAAAAAATGAATGTTAGTTAAGTAAAATATTATAGTAAAATCGATCGGAAAACTCCATGATTGTTTTTTGAAATCATTAGATAATATTACTAAAAGGGATACACCTAGATATGGAAAATAAAATAGAATCAACTACCAAAGTTTTACTATAAGGATCAATGGTGCACACATATAATCATTTTGATGATTTGTGCCTTACCAAAATCACATATTCTTATTATGTTTATTATCATTCCAAGAGTTATTCAAAAATGATGTATATGTTTTTAATGACACATTAAAAAATAGATCCAAAAAAACGACACATAAGAGGCATCCTTTACTTTTTAATAGGTTTACTAATAGACCTGATAGGGTTTCTTCACCTCCGGTTCATGATGATTGTGTCATCAGCCTTTATGTCAAATGTCACATTATTGGTCAACAAGATCGTCCATTACATGTAATTTTTGGAAATTATTTGCCTACTTTAGTAGAACAAAGATAGTAATCTATATAGTAAACCAGCATTAAGGTTATTGTTGATACATTAAACAATTGTCTTCATTCATTAGTAGTAAAATCATATAGTAGAAGTTTTATATAATATCAAACCTATGTTCAAAATATGATGCATTTTCAACCACCTCTTACCTCTATTGAACAAGAATAAAATATGTTATCGATCTTTTTCCAATGGGATGAGATCAAAAATTCATAATAAATTATATAATCCAAAATACATGTTGAAATGTCTTTGATAAGATCATATAAAACTATAATTTCACATATCAATAATAAGAATAACATATCCTTAATAAACAAGACATCTTACCCAATCAAATTTCTTCAATACAGTAGTATGATATCCATAATAGTTTTTAACTCCACCATAATACCCATTCGTACCATATCCTTAATAGTAAATTTATTTGAATGAAATTTATAAAATATTAATTTTTCACATCACATCCAATATCAACCTATTAATAGTAACCTTTCTAGTTAGAGATATGGATTCATGCATTCCACTACGTATGCTAGATGATCCTGACTAGCTATGATGGACATGGGTTTCACATGGTGGAGACTATTCCCTCATATTGAAGTATGAAACTATAATAAATAATATAAAATCCAACACATAAGAAAATACCAATAGTTTTGGAGTTGTAAATATAATGATTTTATTAAAAAAAATTAAATATTATAAAAGGCCAAATAAACTCTATATACATGAAACACAGATCACCCACTAGGTCGAACACATATATAACAATATATACAAAAATTAATGTATAAAACTCTTTGAAATGAATTAATCCATAACACATACCATATATCTTCCTAGATATATAATTTATTCCACTTGATTAGTTAAGGACTTCATCCCTGATTATGCATTAAAAAATCAGAATGTATTCTCATGAACCCCTATGCAATAATTGCACGAGAACAGTTTAAGTTTATAACTAATTTGGGAAACACATATGAGGTCTAATAAATAGTAATTAAATGTCATTTATTTATATTCATGCTACTAATTAGGATTAAAATATAAATGAAAACATAATACAAAATATATTCTAATGAAAAATCTCACACCAAGATTGTCATCATATGTGCATGCTCACACAACATATAAGGACCAAACCTTAAAACATTACATAATCTTGAATTTAATAAATTATTCAAATTTAGGGACTTATCAGGTTTAGAGGTTTTGATAATTAGTCCATAACTATTACATATCAACTTGAAAATTATATGTATATACTATTACTCATAATCCATTAAAAAATCTTAAAAAGAATCATTCTTAGTTCCATGTTTTAGAAATCATGAATTTTCCTTCATCTCGTCCATGACCATATTCCACATTATGTTCTACAAAAAACATTTCAAAAACATGGGATGAAAAAAAGCTCAGTAAGGATAATAAAATAATGAAAAAAATGTTATCACAATAAAAAATATATTTCAATGAAACAAAACTTTTCAATCATAAAAAACCTTTTAAAATCATAAGATTTATGAATAACACACAGAAAACAGAAATCATAAAGGTAACTTCTAGAATTTAAAAACATACATACATTGTAGCTATCATAACTACCTAGGAAGTTATGTTTGAATACCCATCACAATATTTTCTTTAAATATCTTTGGAGAAACATTAACGTTTATCCGCCTTACGTTAACGAATGCATTGAATAGCTATCTCGGGCTCACCCGCCCTAGGTTTATCACGGAACAACCCGTATAAGTAAACAATGTACAATAAAAAAAACATAATTATAACAAATAACACAAGCATAAATAAAAGTTATCATTTTAGGATTCCATTTACAATATATCAATTCAATATACTGAAATAATCAATGCTTAATCAAACCATTTTCAAAACCATTTAAAACATTTAATAAAGAGATTTTTTGAATCAAAGTGTAGCATACAACATTGAAACCTTTAAATGAATTAACATTTTATTACATTACATTCCATATAAATATATCATTAAAACCCAATTTGAAACATGGACATTAATGAGAAATATTTAGATGAATAAATATTTTAATCATTTTAATCGATATTTTAGTTAAAGAGTTTTTAATTAAATGAGAGATGCTTGAATACTAATGATTGGGGAATAAATTTAATCAGAACATTATAATACCATGAAAATAAGTATATTCATGATATAATATTCCAAAAGACCACATATACACCATATAAGAGTGAATTGGTGTATAACAAAAATGAAGTATCAATGAAATATAAATTGAGAGGAAATCCCTAATAAAAAATATTTCTTTAGATCAAGGAAAAATTAATTACATAAAAATATTTGGAAAATATTAATATGAAAAATATGATTGTATATTTAGTGTAAATAAATCATATAACATTCACAAATACTTTTTAAAAACAACACCAATAAATAGGATGTTTAATTCAATGAATGGAAATTGAGTTAAAATTAATGTTATCGGGGTTCATATCGATGACTTGAGAATTTATCAATGGATTTATTATGTGTATAAAATTTATATCCACAAAAAGCGTAGGGGAAATTACTGAATAAATAAATAAATTGTTATTCCTTTCATAATCATAGCATGACATAATTAATAATTAGAAGATTAACCCAAGGAATGGAAATTGGGTTTAGAAGTTCCCTTACCAATTTGGTAACTTACAAAACATGCACCGATGAAAAAAATATCACAGGATTATGATGTAAATACCCATAAATTAATGTATATAACTCATAAAATACAATCATGGTCAGTATATACACCATACAAAATGAAATATTGTATAATATAGCATGAATCTCACGTGAATAAATATTGAGATGAAAACCCCTTACCACGTTGTAATCAATCTAGTCATATGATCAAAAGATAATACCCACCAAATAAATCACATAATACCATGAATTTAAATTTAATAATGATAATTTATATCAAATGGTAGTACAAAATACACCACATGCAATAAATGTGTGGTGAACAGTGGAAATATTACGATATTAAAAGTGAGATAAGGAACCCCTTACCTCATTTTAATCAATCATGTCGTGTGTCCAAAATTTTATAAACACAGAATAAATCATAGAATACCATGAATATATATATAATAATGATAATATATATATAAAATGGACTTATACAAAACAATACATGAAATAAATTAGTAGAAAACAATGGAAATTTCACGGAATTAAAATTGAGATAAGAAACTCATTACCTCGTGTCCGAATTGACTCGTGCATTCTATAATCTCCTAAATAATAAAAAAAAGTTAATTTATAGTTTATTAAGAACCTTTATAATGTTTATTAATCTTTTTATATCAATTATTACCTTGCTATAACAATTAGTTAATTATATGAGTTCATATTGGACATTTTGTCGATGTTCAGAACTTGAGTTAAAAATGAACTTTTATAATTATTAATGGTACATGTGATTGAAATTACAATATCTCTAAATATCTATTAATTATTTAGATGTAATATATATCATATATATCTAGTATATATATGTATTTGTAATAGTACATTACCTTTGGAGTTATGAAATGAAATGCACCATTCATTGAGATGATAAGCCATACGTACGCCTAAACACTACATTCATTTCTTTTTCATATTTAATGGAATGAATAAGTAATAATAAATAGTCAAATTATAATTTGAGTACAGTATATTATATAATTTTATTATCTCTATCCATTATATGTTCCACGTATGTAATGAACGATTCATGTCACTTTGATGGGTCGGAATTCCGCACTTCCTCAAATGAAATTGTCATGTCCACTCATTATAGAAACCATAAAGGTATACTATAAATGGAAAATATAGAACTGTAGAAACAATATAAATATATTATATATCATTTCAAAATACATTTGAATCATAATGGACACCATGAGTGGAGGTAGTGGATAATAGAAAAATCATTATTTCATGGGGCATTAATTTTCCGTCCACAGAAACAATATGTTCTTTTACCATTAGATGGAGGTGTGTGTAAGTGTGGATCGAATATCTATCATAAAAAAACTTATTATATTGAAAATATTTTTGTTCTTATATAATAAATTAATAAAAAGGTTTTAGGTGGTTAGATAAGTAAAATAAAATAAAAGAACATAAAAGAAGATATTACCTTTAAATCAGGTAACTTTCTTTGGTTTGAACAAACATGTTTAGTTGATGTGCCTTATTCCTAAGGTAAGGCTTTTATAAGGATGATATGGATATTGGTAGGTTAATTAGGTAGAGTTTGGATGAGAAAATGGTCTTGAGTAATGTCACGACTGGGTTAGAAGTGAGGCCTTTTTATAAGGGGGGGAGGGACTATTTAGGAATGTTTGAAAATTTTATTTTATAATATAATGCTTTTCGGTTTTTAAATGTCCAGAACAAATTAATGTTTAAGATAAGATGAATCATGTTTGAAATAAAATCATCCATTATTAATTGGATAGGTTTTAGATAATTTTTAATCTTTATAATCTTATTTATTTAAATCATTTATTAACGAGGTAAACATTGCATCATTATTGTGTCATAATTTTTTTGTTTATTTGATGTCTAAAAATTATAAAAATATATCATGAAGTAGTAAATGCTTTTAGATTTCAAATTATTATTTATAGTCGAATAGATGACTTATATAACCCCATGTAAGAATCAATTTACTAAAAGATATATGTTTAAGAAAATTTTTTCATTAATTTTAATAAATTATTATAAAGTGTCATTATCACTCCCAAGTGGCACCATGGGGTCCCAAAATCGACCCAAGGATGCATGTGATAAAAAATGTATCAACAAATAGGATTATAACATATGTTAGGTTAATTGAATACTACTATATTAATATTTTGTTACACATATTTACAATCCATCTATTGGCCCGAAGGCCTTCATATTTTTATTGATTTTTGATAATCCACCTTTCACGGGGTGAGGTGGAACCTTTACAAGGCCTGTAGGTGTATGTATTTCCTTTCCCATAGGCCTTAAAGGAATTCATTTCCCTAAGGCTTCAAACATTACATATAACCCAGACTAACTACTTGGAACTGCTCCTCCCCTGCATCTTCATCGTGAAATCAGCTCTCCTCCTTCTCATGGTTATTCAGATAGACATTCCCGTGCATGGACATGCTTGTCCCAATAGCAGGTGTCATACCCTCTCATTCTTGAAATCTGTTTAGCTTCTATTGTGGTGAAATCTCCTTTGTTCATCCTCCTTGGAGATCTTGTTCCTTGTAGTTTTTCTAGTTTTCATCTGTAGTTATGGTGGCCCAAAGCCCTTGAACTAGCCCGAATTCCTTACTTATCCGAAGGCCTCGGTGTCTCGAAGGCCTTAAAGGGCTCGGGGACCAAATAGGTGGCCCTAAGGCATAAATGGGGGCATATTCCCGACTGCTACATGGCCAAACAGTACCTGCTACAGTACCTCCTACATTACCCTGAAATTATAACTCCCCCCTGGATTTGATCTTGGGTCACATGGATGCACTTACAGAGTCCTTACCAATAGGGATAAGGCTCATGTGCCCTTATTTATCAGATTTACCCTTTAACAATGTTTAATAAATTTTTTACTGAAATAAATCTTCATAATGACTAAATAAAAAAGTTAACTATTTACACAATTTGGACCCCATGATTCCAAATATGGAATCCATTTTTCAAAATTCAAAACACATAAGAGGAATAAATTTATTTAAAATCAATTCCTTCTATAAAAACAAAAATCTTGTTTTTCAGAACTAATAACTATCAAATGGTAGACACTTATTTATTTCCAATTTCAAAGTGAAATTACATCCAAATACCAACATTGGATTAAATGAAAAAAATATAATCTAATTATAATTTAAAACCATTTATAAACAAAATCTAACCATATAAATAAATTAGATTAAATTAAAGTTTGAATTAAAATACTGTATTTATCACTATTGATAAATAAAATGAACTTTATCAGGAAAATACCAAAAAAATTTCCAAAGAAAATATGATATCCCTATTATAACGAAGAATATTATTTTTTCAAACAATATGCATAATAGTGACCAAAAATAGATTTAAGGAGGGATAACCATCTAGAGGTGTTAAATGCACCATTTAATGAATATAAGAGTATTTATGCTTCAAATCATATTCTTTATTATTTTTTGCCTCTATAATTTATTGGATAAATGTAAAAATATTTAAAAAATAGGTATATTCAAATTTTAGTTAGTCATATCCATTCTGGCTAATACAACGGCTAGGCGTTAACTACCATTTAAAATAATATTATATTATTATTTTTCAGTATGAATCAGCATTGTGTGAAACATATTATTTAAAAGAAACCTGTTGTAGCGTATCGGGTACTCCATCAAGAATATAATCCCTTTTAAATTAAAATTAATATTTAACTCACAAATTTCTATAAATATGAAAATGCTATAATTTTTATTTACCTGGGATGTTACATACTTCTCCCCTTTTGGGAGTTATATCCTCGCAATTTTAAAATTGGGCTTGGAATCTTAATTGAAAGTCCCACATTAGGAAAATAGTCGATATAAATATCACATTAATAGAAAGAAATAGAAAAACAAATGTCCCCCAAGAATGCCCGTACATGAATTCCATGTAAGAAAGCATCGATATAGAAGAGAAACAAACAATCAAGGATTGAAGGAGAGTGGTAGAAAACATGATTTGGAGAATGTTAACCACTGGAAATAACAAACTTCGGATGAGTTAAATGGTCTTTGTTTCCCAATTAAGAAAGGTTTACAGACACTATTTTTTGTTTTATGTTACTTTTAATAAGGTTGTGGAATTTATTAAAGAGCTTTAATGTGATCATAAGTAGACATAAATAATTTTCATGCAGACATTCATCCTTGACTTGATTTCAACCCCAAACTCATATTCTCTCCAAATGATGAGTATTCAAGATGACCTGTTCACATTGAAATCGTTATAATCAACTTCTAGAGAATCACACAATTCACAAAATATGACCTTTATTTTTTACAATATCATTAGACATTAACCAAAATAAAAATTTCTTTGCAAGTGATCAGATAAGACCCTAAAGTATAATCCTTTATAAAAAGAAAAACTACCCTTAATCTCTAAAAAATTTTCAAAAAATACCCAATGTTCAACAAATACTATTAAATAAACAATTTTCTATAAAATTCATCAATGCAATCAAAACAAATATTGAAAATAAAATTTAAAAATGATTTAATCATGTTATCTACAAAGATAAATCTTAACATTTACCTATAAATAACATTATTTACTATTAATGTCTCATACTAAAAAGTAATTAACCTAATCACATATTCTCCATGATAGGTTAATCATTTCTAAGAATAATCCAAATCTTCATATATCTACAATAAAAACATATATTATTCCAAAATAAAAGTTCATCCATTACTCCACAAATGAGATCCCATAGTATTCTATTTCCCTTTAAGTATATAATGCTTCCAAAAGAGCAAATATCTTCTAAAATAATTGTAATCAATTATTCACCAAATCATTTTCTTATATAAATGATATCCATTTGATAAAAAATAAGTTCCAAAACATTACTTATTCTTAATACAAAAAATCATTTAACATAAATGAATAATTAATTCTAACTAGGGACTTCATGTAGAATATTGGGAGGCGATTCACCCTTGTCGTCCTTTAGTTGTGGGTTCGATTCATGTGGACTTTCTAGATATGATGGGTTGTTATCCATCTTACTGGTTTTCCTTTTTATAAAATTCCAAAATATCCCTAATATGCTTTAACCTTAAATGTTTTCTTATACCTTTTATTTTCATCCCATCACATTAAGACATCAACATTTTATATATTTTCACTTTTTCACCTCCACATGATAAAATAAAACTATTCCCAACAGAAATAACATAACACCTTGATCTTGGAATCCATATGGTTTCATCATAATCTTTTCCACATAGATAGTCGGTCCATGCATTTCAACAATGATGTAGAGATGCTTCAAAATCGTTGTCTTCCTTCATCCAAATACCCATTTTATAACTTGGGTCATATGAGTTTTTATAGAAAAATAGTTTCGGAAAATAATCATATATGATATATAATGTCAAAACACATGATAAAACTATATTTTTATAAAATATTCAGACCAAATTAGAGTTGAAACATTCATTCAATGGTCCTTTTAAAATAACAGAACTATTTGCTGAGAGACTATATTGTAAAAGAAAATATAAATAGGTTGAACAAGGGTCTCCTTCTTCAAAACCTTTTTCAAAATCCTAATATGCGTTAAAATCTTGTGAAAAGGTAAAACCATTGAAAATGCCTTGATAATATTTACCTTTCATGATGTTATTAGAATATTGAGAAAATAGGATTTGATTAAATACAAACCACGATCCACGATGATATCGAGGTATAGTGGATGAGTTTGATATGTCAAACAACTGGTTGAAAGTGAGTTGTATGCTAGAAAAAGTCTCACAATCATCTAAACATGACTTTTCAATAATTATTGCAAGATTGTCATTAAGAAGAGACTGGAATGCCATTTTAGATCATACACCTTTCATTTGTAACCCACTATCCATGATTTGAAAATTTTATATAACAAGGATTTAATTGAAATAATAGACATAGGTACGAACCTTTTTTTAATGAAAACCCAAAATCCCTAAAGTTGTCCAAACCGACCTATGATACCAACAAGATGGACCTGTCCTTTAAACATTACATAACCTTGAATTAAATGAATTATTTACATTGAGTAAATTTTCACGTTTATAGTATTATATTATTATCCCATATTAATTATATATCAAATAAATAATTACACGTAGAAAATACTACTTAGTATCCATTATATAAAATAAAAACTCTAAAAAAGAAGCATGCCTATTTCCATGTTTTAGACAACATGACATTTCCTTGATCCCATCCATGACCCTATTCCAAATTCTGTCCTATGAAAAAAAATTCAAAAACATTGGATGAGAAAAAAATCTCAATAAGGGTTATAAAATAAGGAATAAAACCATTATTCAATCAATAAAAACAGTTCAATTATAGCATACTTTTCAATCCTAAGATAACTTATGAAAACATAAGTTTTATGAATAACACACAGAAATCATAAATGATAAAGGTACCTTGTGGAAAAAAACATACTTAAATTGTAGGAATCATAGCTACATAGGGAGTTCTGTTGGAATACCCATCATCTTATATTCCATAAATATCATAGGAGAAACATTAATGTTCACCACCATCACGTTACCCAATGCAATGGTGAGCTATCTCATGCTAACCCGTCCTAGTTTTACCATGGAACCACTCGTATAAGTAAAAAATGCCCAATAACCTTAACATAATCATAACACATAACACATTAATAATGTAAAGAAGACATTTCCACATTCCAATCACAATATATCAATTCAAGATATTTAAATAAACAATTCTTTTTCAAACCATTTTCAAAACCATTTAAAACATTTAAGAATGAGGTTTTTGGATTCAAAGTGCCCCATACCACGTTGAAACATTTAAAAGAATAAAAATTTTAAAGCATTAATGTCTATATAAATAAACCCTTAAAAACTATTTTGAAAACATGGACATTAATGAGAAAAATTTAGATGAATAAATCTTTAAAACACTTTAACTGATATTTTAGTTAAAGAGTTTTTAACAGAATGATAGATGATTGAATACATATAATTGAGGAGTAGTAGTTAATCATAAATTTATCATATCATGAGAATAAATTGATTAAATATATAATATTCAATTGGACAATACATACACAATATAATAGGGAATTGGTTCATACCAACAATGAAGTCTCAAAGGAATGTTAATTGTGACGAAATAACTTATAAAAATTATATCCTTATATTAAGGATAAATAAATCACATAATAATTTGTGACAAAAATATATACAGTCAATATTATTAGATATTTAGTGTAAATCAAACAGATACCTTTCACACATATTTTTGGTAAAAACAACACCAATGACATGGATTATTAACTCAATGAATGGAAATTGAGTTAAAATTACTCTTATCATGTTCATATCAACGGAAAGATAATTTATCAATAGTGTGATTATGTGTATAAAAATTATATCCACAAAAAGTGGAGTGGAAATTATAACAAAGATAAAATACAGTGATTTGACACATAATCATAGCATGGCATAATTATGAATTAGAAGATTAACCCACAGAATGGAAATTAGGTTAAAAAAATCTCTTACCAATTTGGTAACATATGAAAGATACACCATATAAAAGAGGGATCATACAATGAAGATGTAAGTACAAATAAATTAATTTATATTATACATATAATACAATCATGGGTAGTACATACACCACACAATAGGAAATATTGGGAAATATAGAATGAATCTCTTAATTATTAAATGTGAGATGAAAACCCTTTACCACATTGTAATCAATTGAGTCATATGAAGAAAATTTAATAACCAAAAAATGAATCACATAATTCCATGAATATAAAGGTAATAATTATAATATATATCAAATGGTAGTACAAAATACACCACATGCAATATATATGTGGCGAACAATATAAATCTCACGGAATTAAAAGTGAGATAAGAAACACCTTACCTCATTGTAATCAATCGAGTCAAATGACCAAAAGTTAATAACCACCAAATGAATCAAATAATACCATGAATATAGAGATAATAATTATAATATATATATATATCAAATTTATGTACACAATACACAACATGCAATAAATAGGTTGCGAACAATGGAAATCTCAAAGAATTAACCTTTAGATAAGAAACCCATTACCTCGTGTCTGACTTAACTCGATATTTCATTAATATCATGAATAATAAAATAAAGTAAATTTATAATTTCTTAATAACCTTTTTAGTGTTAATTATTCCTTTTATATAAATTATTACATTGCTATAACCATTAGATAATTATTTGAGTTCATATTGGACATTTTGTATATGTTTGAAACAAGAGTTAAAATTTAACATGTTATAATTATAAATTGTCAATGTTGTCAAAATTCCATTATCTCTAGAATAATATGAATGATTTAAATATCATATATATCTTATATATCTAGTATATATATGTATTTACAATAGTACATAACATTTGGAGATAATAAATGAAATACACCATTCGTGGAGATGGTATGTCGTACGTACACATGAACGCAACATTCATTTCTGTTTCATATTTAATTGAATGAAAATGTAATTATAAATAGTTATATTATAATTCCATAATAATATCATATATTATTAAAATATCTCCATATTTTATATGTTCCACGTATGGTATGTCCAAGTCATATCCCTATGCTGATGCGGTAGTCCGCACTACATCAAATGAAATTATCGTGTTTAACCATTATGGAAACCATAAAGGTATGATATAAATGGAAAATAGAGAATCATAGAAACAATATAAATATAATATTCATTACATATAATTAATTCTCCATCATAATGGCCACCATGAGAGGCGGTAATAGAAAATTGAATAATCATCATTTTGTGTGGTTGTAGTTCGTCGTCCACAGAAATATTATGTTATTTTACCATTATATGGAGGTGTTTAAAAGTGTAGTTCTAATAATTCAAATAAATAAACATTTTATATTTAGGATACATGTGAAGTAATTAAATAAAGTAATAAAAAGTGTTTAGGGGGTTGGAGAAGTAAAATAAAAGAAAATAACTTAAGAGAAGATCTTACCATTAAATCGGGTAATTCCCATTGTTTGTAACATAATGATTACTTGAAGTGAATTATTACAATGTTAAGGATTATAGGTGGAGTATAAATATTTATAGAGCTTAATTGGGTAGAGATTTGACATGTCAAGGGGCTTTAGAAGTGTGTGGAATGGGATAGAATTGAGGGATTTTTATAAGGGCGTAGAGGGGATCTTTAGAAATATTTAAAAATATTATTTTATTATATATTGGTTTTAGTATTATAAAAGACAAAAAAATTAATGTATTAAATAATATGACTCATTTTAGAAATTAAGTCATCTTATAAGAATTGGACTGGTTTGAATATTTTTTTAATCTTTATAATTTTAATTATTTAAATCATTCATTGATGAGGTAAACACTGCATCATTATTGTGTTATAAATATTTTTATATATTTGATGTGTAACAATTATAAAATAAATATCACGATTTAGGAATTATTTTTTTCATTCAAATTAATATTTATAGTCTAATATATAACTTATTTAACCTTATTTTATAATTGAAAAACTAAAATATATATGTTTAAGTCATCTGTTTCATTACATTAAATTAATTAATATAAAGTGTCATTATCACTCCCAGGTGGCTCCATGGGGTCGAAAAATAGACCCAAGGAAAAACAAGGTAAAAAATGAATCAACCAATAGGCTTAGAACACATTTTTGTTTAATTTAATATTATAATAATAATATTTTGTTACCCTTATTTACAAGATTTACCCTCTAACCATTGTAAATAAAATTTTTACTGAAGTAAATATTCATAATGAATAAAAGTAAAAGTTACCTACAAACAAAATTTTGACCTCCTTATTCCAAATATGGAATCCATTTTTCCAAATTCATAACACAGAAGTGGTAGAGATTAATATAAAATTAATTCACATTGTAAAATAATCGAGTTTTTAGGAAATAATAACTATCAAAATATTAACACATAATTATGTCCAATTTCAAAGTGAAATTACATCCAATGACCATAATTGGATTAAATGGTTAAAATATAAACAAATTATACTTTAAATGTTTTTATAAAGGTAATATAACCATATAAAAAAATTAATTAACAGGCAATTTTGAATTAAAATACAGTATTTTTAACTATTAATAAAAAATGATCTTAATAGGGAAAACAAAAAAAATTTATCCAAAGTAAAATTTTATGTCTCAATTCTAAAAAAGAATATTATTTTTTAAAATAGAACATATAAATGTGACAAAAATTATATTTAATAAGGGTTCACAATACAAAGGCTGTAAATCGGGATTTTAATGAATATTTGAGTATTTATGCATTAAATTAGATTCCTTATTATTTTAAGCCTATAAAATTTAGTGGATAAATAGAAAAAAAGTTAAAAGTCATGTATATTCATATTGAAGTTAGTTCTTTCCTTTCTCTCCAATACAATATTTAGACGTTAACAACCATTTAAAATAATAATATATAATTTGTTTTAGTATGACTCAGCATTGTGTGCAACAAAAGATTTCAATGAAACTCATTGATGCATATTGGTTACTCCATTGAACATAGAATCTCCATTAAGATAACATTGATATTTAATTCAAAAATTTTAACAAATATGAAAATGTTATATTCTTTATTTACCTGGGATGTTACACAACATGCATAACCTGGTCGATAATCATCGTGAAATATTATATTTAAAGACAGAAGATATTCTAATAGACAATCCATTTGTCCTTAATCCTAATTGAATAGACATATGTTGAATTATATAATTAAATGAATTAAGTAAAACTTAATCTATGTATAATCCTGTCGATCCTTGGGTTCAAAATCTGGATTGATTATACCTACATTGGATAGCTTTGGAAATTCATTTGGGAAAGATAGACAAAAAATATTTTCATCCCTAGACATTTGATAACCATTATTCTTATGAAATAACTATAATTTAGTATTCTAGGTAATTCTTTTACATCCAAAAAATATGAAACTATATTGGATTTCGTACCAATATTGTGATGAAAATATGGTATGATGTCTAAGTTCAAGGTCTTAGACTTTTCGTAGTCACAACAATAGATATTTCATAATCACTATTGAAGATGAAAAATAGTCAATATATAAGAAGATATATCTCAATCAATTATTAACCATGATATCCATTCAATAAATGAATCACATGCCAACTTCATGAAATGTCTAGTTAGTATATAAATGGTGCATCAAAAAGAACATATTTATTTTCCTAAGAATTGAATAATGGGATAAACATCAACCCTATACAATACCATTAATATAATAAGATCAGGGCATTCGATCCCTCCTAGTATTATTTATCATCCCTATATCTTAGTTGGCTCATAATCTAGAAGGAGACCAAAAAAAGTGGGTTTTAAATTTTTACTGAACAACCTAACTCAGTAACTCCTATGGAGATGATTACCAATGACAGTAGAACTTCTATTAATGGTAAAAATCAACAATATAAGGATAAAATATGGATACTAGTATGATCTAATTGGCATGCTGATAATGTAATATTTATTCTATTGGAACATAAGTTATATCCTAAGAATAAATTTTGGGAGTCCGCGTAAAATCACCATGTCAGTCTCGTCATGCATATACATGGAATCCACAAATTAAATCATATCTACATAAATAATAACCATGTAAATACATAAATAATATATTTTTGGTGGTTTAAATTAAAAAAACCACCACTACTTCCACACCCCCTTCTGATTACATATTTGGTACAGGTTCAATGGTGACACTCACTACCATATATCTCAAAAGCCATAACATATTAGGTCAGAGTTAGTGAACAAAAGGACAACCCTTTGTAGTCCCCAATGTTAATATATAAGTGAGTTATCCTATTTGGGATCTTCTATATCATGAATAAGAAAACGCATCCTACTAGGTATCTCTTAAACTAACATCATGGTCCCATGTGCACAACAAGACATCACATTCCATGACATTAACAATAGGGTAGAATAGCCTTGATAACTAAACGGGGTATTCTATTAAAGGAAAACATAAATCTATTTTTCATGACCAATATTTGTTCCTAGATATCTCTTGGATGTTCTAAAAATCCCACATGGTCCCCTATCTTCTGAATATTATTCCACATAGGCTTCTATGAATGCTTTCATGCCACACAATGTGATATATAACCAACTAAGAGGTCTTGAGTCTATTTTATATCTCAATAGTCTATGTATTAACCATGAAGGTACAACGGGTGAGAACAGTGAACATAGATTATTACTGACCCCTATTGTTCATCATAAAAAAATTTAATTAATTATAGAGAACATCAGGTAAATTTAAACAGTAGACCTCACCTTATGGGTAAGGCCTATGAGTAGATGTATAATAATAAAAATTACAAAATACCATAGGTATTAATGATATACCACCAATATTTAGTGGATCATTCCTCATATTTCAAAGAAGTAAATGAAGCGATCAATGATTGTCCAAGATCATATGAGAAATAAGCTTTTATGTCCCACCACCAATCAACTATAATTTAACGATTATTATAACATTAAAATTAATAAATTTATAACAAAATTCTATAAGAAATTAAAAAACAATATATATGGGAATAACTCAAAATCCCTCAAGTATCGATCTTGTCACACTGAAATAATGTCATATCTCTTTAAAATAACCCACCACACATTATCGACGTCAGACATTGAATAATATATTATTAATGACATAAAAACTCCCAAAAATTAATTTATGTTACAACGAGTTATAAAATACCTTTAGTGATATAACTCAATCAAACTGAATATATTGAAGAGAATATTTCCTCTCATATCAACCACTTTCTAGGAATAGAAAATTCCCAATAACCAATAACATATTCGAATATGATTCAATGGAATTAGAGTCAAATACTCTAAACTTATAATTTAAATGTTGAATTGTTTATTAAAATGGGAAAGAGTAGATACCCAAGAAGAAGTTATAACTCAAATTTCCAGGGAATTACACTAGGAAAACCACATTGAAGGGGTATGAAGAAGGTAAAGATAGGAGAGGTCTTCCAAGTATTTTGTTATAGAGGGATACAAAAATGGGATGTTTACTATTATAAATAAAGTATAGAAAAATTGGAATTTCTACTAATTTAATTTTACACATGTTTTGGGAAGCCAATAGTGAGAATCGTTCACTAACCAAGAACCTAAAATATCTATGAAAAAACCCTCTAGCATAGGAGCATTGCACGGTTTAATAAACCATAAACAAAAAATGCAGTAAGTCGACAATAAGATAAATTAATATTTTCCCTACTTTGTGGAATAGTTTCACCAACCTATGAACCCAATCAATGGAATCTATATAGTACGTTCATATGGATAGAAATATAATTGTGCCAACCGTGTACCCTATGCTATAATTTTTCAAAACACCACCATTGGGACCTAAACCCTATGAACACTCCTAAAACTTCTAATCTAGTTTGTGATCCGAGTTAATATCTAAAAATAAATTTGAGTAATTACAACCACCAAAATTCAAATATGAATCCCCATACAAAAGTTGACATATCCTGTATTTGAAAATTCCAATTCCATTATAAATTTTCAAATCGTAAAACCAAAGAATATATAGGGTTTCACTTACTTGTTATAAAGATAACAGCAAGGGAAACAACATTTACTTCTTGTATCACCTAACCTTTTATTGGGGGATGGCATGTTCTATTTATCATCAAGAACTAGGGTAATTTTTTTATATTCCACCATAATCATTTTCATATATCCTTATGTGTTTCTACTATATCCAATTTTATGTATAGAATATAGTTTGAAAAATTGTTAAATTATTTATCACATTGATTGTTCACTAGTTTCCTCTAGTTTCCATCCAAAAAATAAAAATAGAAAATTTTAGAGATCAATTATTAACAATTAAAAGAGTATAAAAAATGTATCATATGAATTAATTTTAGTTAAAAAATAAATTTCTAACATATCTGAACATGTTACACAATAATTTTAACTAATATTTAGTTAACCAATACATAAAAATAAAACAGGTAGTAAATAAATAATCAAAAAATATCAATACCAAAGATTTTATAACATGTATAATAGCCAAAAAAAATCTAAATTAGTATTAACAATATTTCTCTAAAAAATATTCTCAATAAATATTGTTTTAAATTCCTTCCATATCATAGGTATAGTGTCTTTTGATAATATATAAATGTTACACAAAAAATTCATAATTTAATATAAACTATTGTAATATTAAAAATTATATAACCTATTATGAATTAATTTTATTATTATTATTACATGGGTGTTTCAAATAGAACCTAGGATGAAACAATAGTGTGATATATCAACCAATAAATATAATCCCAATAATACATTGATGATTAACTTAAACAGTGCTAAAGTGTAATTATGATGCGTTTAACAATATAATTATTTTAAGAGAAACATGAATCTATGAAATTAAAAAAGTGAAATAAATATACGAATCATATCAAAGAAAAATTGATTGGTTACTGTATATAATTTTTAAAAGAATTAACTAGTAACGTTGCATATGTCTATCTTGCATATCATGAGATATAATGGTAAAATTTTACTATTGTGGGATGTATAATTCTATTTCAATCCATTACGTCATAGTATTATTATTATATAAGTATTATATATAGTAATAAATGTATTAAATTTATCATCAAAATAGTATTTTAAATTTTGATTTAATGTTGAGTTGAGATTTATTTGTTAATAATATAATTCTATAGAAAATAATAATAATTGAAATTGAAAAAGAAATAAAATAATTAAAATAATTAAATTCCACAAAATCAAATAAAATTATTATATGAGATATAAATATGATTATATATATAACCAAAAATGGAATATAAAAATAATCAACAGTCTAAATATAATTAAAGGAAAGAATAAAAGGAAACATGATAATGTTATTCATTTTAAGAATCAAAGATTCTTTAACGAAATTTATCATATTATACACACATAACTAAGCTAATAGTGACTTATATTAAAAAATTATTCAAATTTATATTAATTGTTAATATTAATTTTTCTATAAATATTATTTATATATTATATATTTGCAGTTCAAACATGTCCTCTGAATATGTTTATCATTAAAAATATTCAATTGATATAGTATAGTGATCCCGTCTCTAATATTTCTCTATGGATTTTTCTACTCTCTAATTGAGTGTTTTATGGGTACATTGACGTTCTAAATGGTCAATTGTTATTTTATTAACTTTATTAATTTTAATTGTAGGTTTAAAGACAACAAATCAATGGGTTTTTCGATAATTTTATCAACTACAATGATTTATCATAATAATTTGTTCCATATTCAGTTGACTAATTTCTTACCTTAACCATGGAATAGATAAATTAGTATATATATAACCCATCATTAATTAAATGTCATTATGAATTTTTTTTGTGTCTATAATTATATTAATATATCATCGAATTATATTGTTAAATTCAAAAAATATAGATCATTCTAAAAAAGAAATGATTTATAAGAGGTAATTATTATATGATAATATAAAACAATTAAATGTCACATCATATATTTATTTTATTTAATTTTATAACCAAATATATATAAATAATAATAAATAGTAAATTGATATATTTTAATGATTAATAAAAATAATAATGTTGGGTTTCAAATTTTTTATAACCATTATGGTGTTTGTGATTAAATGATACTGTAACGCCCCGACCCCAGCTACCCAGAGTCGGTGCATTACTTCGTAACATTGGCATGATCACAAGAAAGATCAAATCTCGAAAGACCGATTGGTTTAGTAGCCTTGGAAACACTAGATATAATCATAATGTTTTACATTACATTTCAAAGTGAAAAACTACTACAACAACAATGTATTCATATCCACACTATTAACCCCTCATAATATCCCTGCAAGTCAATCATAATTTACTTCTTCACTACCTGGGAAAAATAAAACATAGAAAAGGGGTGAGCTCAAATGCCCAGTAAGGATAACAATATAGCGGAACATTCAAAATAAGCATAAACATTTAAGGCAATGAATTACTAAAACAAAAGCCTTTTAAAATTGAACTTCAACATAGTATGGCAAAAGTAAAATGAAATAATGCCATTTACTTGTTCACATGGATATTCTACTAATCGAATAATCACATGCAATATCAATAACCACTTTCATAATGTTGGAATGCATAATGCCAGACTATCATAACCACATAGCCAAGGCCTCGTTCCAAGACTACAAATAATATTTTGTCAAGGCCTTGTGCCAAGACACTAGTTTGTCTCATGAGACCTACCGATGCATCGAGGAGCTATAGCAGGCTCCACCCGTCACTTATTAAGTCCAATGCATTCCCATATGAAAAGGTTTAAACATAACATAAACATTCGTATTAAAACTAGCATATGAAATGTCAATAATTTCACCATAAACTATGAATGGTATAAAAATAGCACATCCACAGTCAAACATATCACAAAACCTTCAATACAATATAGATGTTTTGTATCATAATAAATCAACTTCATATAATCTTAAAATCCATCAAATGATGTTGACATAGATGAAATCAAAATTCTTTTTAAAGAAGTATCTCCTTTTATTTTGAAATCATTTAAGATCCATATAAAATAAAACATTTTCTTTGAAAATATTCTTATAAGCTTGTATGGAAAGCTTCGACGATTTTATAACGGCGGAAAATAACCGCACCCGCCGTATAAGTTAAAAAAATCATTCTTACCTCAATTCTGTCGAAAAGGTTAAAAAGGACCTTGTTTTGAAAACGACGGAAATATTCCTTTATAAACCTCTTATAAAAAGTCAAACAAGGGTATAAATGACTTTAACCCATATTCTTGTAAATAGTAAAAATGTTTTGAAATACATTTTGAAGAAACATGGATGTGGATGATAACGAGATCCCAGTAGATTATTACGTATAAACAACCTCGGATAAAGAAGAGATTGTGAAATAACCCTTACCTTGTACTTTTCCTTTGTTGGGGTAGGTTAACCTCCTGTATAATGGTGAAATAATTGTTATTAAATTATACAAGAATCATATACATCAATATGATATCATATATGATCTTTTAACATTGCTTTATTAATAATATCTTAGTATTATCGTCGTTTCTGGTGATAATCGATTCGTTCTTCTTAAATGTTTGGTTATGTAAGACATGTTTGTAATGGATAGATTATATATTATTCATAATCAGAATGATATTAACATTATTTTTAACCCTAAAATGAGAATAAGACTTGAATGGATACGATGGAGGATGGATCTCACCGCATTCGTGGAGACGGTAGTCCGTACGTACGCACGAACGCTACTTCCATTTAATTTTTATTTTAAAAGAATTGAATCCAAATGATACATAGGTATATTACTATTCCAGTATAAAATAATATTTTATATATGTTACTTATGTTCATTAACACCATCCTTTATACGTTCCATGTGTGGTATGAACGAGTCATATCATTTTAAGGGGGCGGTAGTCCGCACTTCCTCAAATGAAATTATCGTATGTATATACAACATGAAAAAAATAATGGTATGAAATAAAATGGAATTACAGAATCTTATATATAAAATATATATCATTAATATCATATTTAATTACAGTTCCATCATAATGGCCACCATGAGAGGCGGTAAGATGTATTTGAACAATCATCGTTTCGTGAGGCGTTAGTTTGCCATCCACAGAAACATTATGTTCATCATCCATTAGATGGAGATGTGTGTATGTGTAGTTTGAATCCTTCTTATAACAACATCCTAGTATATTGAGGATACTGGTGTTGTTACAAAAGAAAGGAAATAAAAAGAGATTTGGGGTTGGAGAAGCAAAATAAATGAAAATAATTTAAGAGAAATCGTTACCTTTAATTTAGGTAACTCACTTTGGTTGGAACCAAAGGACTTCTTGAAATGATTTCTACCTAAGGGGAAGCTTCAAGGAGGAGGAGAGTGTTGTGGGGAGCTTATTTGGGCAGAGTTTGGACGAGCCAAGTGGCTTGAGAGGTGTGAAGAAATGAGAAGGAGGAGTGCCCTTTTATAAGAGGGGTGAGGGGCACCTTTGGAAAAGCTAGAAATATTAATTTATAATAAATTCATATTCAGTTTATAATGGCTCCAAAGTTGACTATTCAAAGGTTGAGGTGGGTATGGGTCGAAAACAACTAATCCAATAGAATTTAGACAGGTTTGGGTACTTATATTAACCTTATCTTTAAGTATTAACTCTAAGTTAATTAGTTTCACTTTTACAATGTCTCTTTGTATTTTTATATTATATGGTTAATAAACTTACCATATACATCCAAGCGACCCCCAATTGGTCCAGTAATGATTAACCTATAAAGATATAAGTCTCTTGGCCGAACCTTAGATTTTTAGGAATTTAATATCAATTAATAATATAATATTTGTTTTAAGAACTCTTTTATGTCAATTTTGACACTATTCATTAGATGAATTTTGTGAAACTCATAACAGATTGATTACTTCGAACAAAGTCAATTAAATCAATCCTAATATATCATATTATCCTAGAAAATTATTTTAATTCATTAAAAGTTTCATATTATATTTATTTGGGTATTTATAATATCACATATTTTAATTTTTCACTATTATTGTAATTACTGCATCATCATTGTGTCATAAATAAAATAAATTATTTAATGTATAAAAATTATAAATAAAATATCATTATATAGGAAATCGTTTTAGATTTCTAATGAATATTTATAATCTAAAATCCAACATGTATAACCTTATGTAAAAATTCTTCTTCTAAAAGATGTAAGATTATGCCATTTTTGTATTCATTTTAACTTAATTAAAATAAAGTGTCATTATCACTCACAAGTGGATCCATGGGGTCCCAAAATAGACCCAAAGATGCCCGTGGTCGACCATGTATCAACCAATAGGGTTAAGACACGTTTTAGGGTAATTTAGTATTATTATAATATTATTTGTTTAACCCTTATTTACCGGATTTACCCTTAACCATGGTAAATAAAATATTTACCGCAGTAATTATTCAAAATGTCTAAAAATAAAAGTTACCTATTTACACAATTTGAAAATCCTGATTCCAAATATGGAATCCATTTTCCTAAATTCAAAACACAGAAGTGGCAGAAATTAATTTAAAATTAATTCCCGCTGTCAAAACAAAAAGCGTGTTTTTAAGAGATAATAACTATCAAAAGATTGACACTTGTTTATGTTCGGTTTAATTGTAAAATTATGTCCAATGAACAAAATTATATTAAATGGTAAAAATATATTCTAAATATACTTTAAAGTTACTAAAATTCATAATTTATCACTATTAATTATTTTGATTAAAAAAGTTGTTTTTAATTAAAATTTAGTAATTTTCACTATTCATCAAAATATTAAAGTTATCCGAAAAGTACCAAAATTTCACCTTAGGCTAAATTTGAGATTCCGAATAAAAAAATGAAGTCCATTTTTAAAAATAAAATATATATAATTTCAAAAATTAGGTATTACTATTCATAACGGCTAGTTTGATCGGTTGTGGTACGTGTTAAAACACGAAGTTGCGTACAACACACGCTACTGTTTTATTCAAAGGAAAGCGTACCGTGGAAGCTTGGGATGTTTCATTTAAAATTTTTTTGATGTCCCCATTTGTCAAAAAGTTTAAAATATTTTATTTAAAAAGGTTTCACTATTAAAAGTTGATAAAAGTGCAATACTTAAAATGAATCTGTTCTTGCATTATGACTAAGAAACTCATAATATGGATTCTAAAATTATAAGGATTATATAAAATTTAAAATGTAGTTAATTCTATTCATGTCCTCTTTTAATGGATTTTTTTTTGTAAGTCATGGTGTGATTGAACTCAGTGTTGCGTGTAGTGCAAGTTATTGAATTATTTTGAAGAAATAACACACTACAAAATCTTGGGGTGTTACAGATACTCAATATTTATTTGTAATGTTATGGGTGTGTGAGATTATTAGTATATTATAAAAAGAGGCAGATGTGATTTTTAGCATTAGTATTTCTTTTATTTTATATAGTATTTAATATATGAATCACATTCCCAAAATAATTAATATAAATTTTTATATTTGATGGGAAGGTTATTTAGATGATTGGAATTCTTTGTATGTGGTTTGGAAATATGAATTAGTGTTTTTGAGATTTTTTGTATGATGTAGTGAAAATCACACCAAAATAAGTTATTATTTAAAAAAATTTATAAAATTAATAAATATATTTCAATACAGAATAATTAATAATTTATTCACATGTTTTTTAGATACATGGTGAAATAAGAACATTGTTTCATGAAGATGAAGGTTATTTCATGAATCTAAATATAATTATACTATATGATATCGTAATAAGAGTACTATCGTGAAATATAATTATAACATCCTTGGTTTCAATTATGTAATCCTTTGATGATTTTTTTAAGTATGATAATATTATGGTGATGTTAGGGAGGTTTTTGAAGATCTATGAAATATATTTTTGTATTTTCAAAAGGTGAATTGTTTGAACACAATAAGATGATTCCAGGAAAAACCTAGTGGAAACTGTGCAAAATGTGATATGGGACTCTAGGTAGGTACATAATTATGGTGTACAGTTTCAGAAAATCGTGTAGCCACCTTGGTATAACCATGTAAATTTGGACATAGGCAATTGGACCCAATGGTGAATTTTTTTCCAATCCTCGTAGCAAAACCATGTAGGGTGGAACTTGAGGCATTGATTGGTGCACAATTTGTTCATGGTTTTCATTACTATACAACTAATGATGAACAATTTAAAATTGAGATCCTAGAATAGTATATTTCAATTTCCTCACCCTTAATCTTCTCATTTATCATCTATTTCATCTATAACTCAATATTTCCACCTCCCAAAGGCTTTAGAGTCTCCACCCATTAATTCAGAAGAGATATGACGGATAATGTTCTTATAATGTAACCCAATTCCCACGACAAGTTTTTTTTTTGTAGTTTTGTTTTGACCCACTTCTCTTATCTATCATGGATTCATAGATCTAGATTATTGGGGATATATCAATGCTAAGGATTTTAAATCATGAATAAATATCGTTTTTTTATGTTAGAGAACAATATAGAAGGCCTATTTTTAGAGATTCAACAATGTATTATTGATAAATTTGAGCCATTCATCATTTTCTTCATAAATATCAGGGTAGCTGGATTCACTCTCTAATCCTATTATTATAAAATGAAACCATTATTTCTAATTAATTAATTTTCATTATATTGATTGTGATATTTTCATGATAGTATTGATTGAAACTCTATTTGGTTATGGTTTCTCTTATTGTTAAAATTGTGTGTTTTGGTGGAATGAAAACGTGGAAACATAATTATCAAATGATGAATTAAATTTTTTTTTTCTTATGAATAGTAATATTTTTAAAAAAAATGATAGTTTTATCCAATTGGTTCAAAAATATTGTGTTGGAATTTTGTGGCCATAATTGGTAATGCATAATTTGAATGGGCCAAATAATGATCATGAATTTCCAATGTGTTTTGTGTAAATAGTTTTATATTATTTTGATAACATGCATTATCTCAATTATGTGATAAGGTAATTCATTTGGTGAAAAATTACTAAATTCCATTACCCACCCATTAATTGGATCATTAGTGCTTTTGTATATGTTTTTTCTGAGACACATGCAAAGGTAAATCATCAAACTTCATTAGTGGTGATTCATGATACAATGTCATGGAGTTGGAATTGGAGCTCGGGGTTATATCTTGATTTTTTGGTGTTTTTGGAATATCCTTTCACTTTGTTCTTTGATTTTGATAGTCTTCCAAATTGGAAGTCCAATTATAGTTGGGTTTGATTTTTACTTTTTATACTATGTGTTGTATTCATTATATTTGGAATCATTTTGTGGTTATTTTTATAATTTTTGATATGTTGTGTTGTTGTTTTTAAATAAAAAATCATAGACCAATTGTTTTGAAGAACATGGAATTTATTTCCATCCATTGGAACCATGTGGTGTCTCTTATGGCCATGTAGAAATTATGCCTCATCTCAAGATAATGATGAATGACAAAATTATACAAGTGATATCAGCTTGATTAGTCCTTGATTTACAAGTAGTATTTGTTTGTTCAATAGTTGGTTATAAGTTGTATTGGTCCTAGTTTAGAAATTCATTTTGGAATATTACTTATCTTTATATGGTTTGATGGAGTTGGATTGTTATTACAAGAAGTGTATATCATTAAAATTTGTAGCTAACAAATTTATATTGAATGTAATGTTTCTAGGAAGTTTGTTACATATGTGTTTTTGATACACTTATAGGAATTATACTCTACATTTAATGGGTTAAGACAATTAGACGATCATGAAATTCATTTTTTAAATGAATTCCCACAAGGTGTGCATATTTATTTTTTATTAATTATATGTGGTTCGGTGAAAAAATTGTGATTTTTGAAATGTGTTGAAATTTTTTTCATATGTGATATTTTTTAAGAAAATAATTATATGGGTATTCAAAAAATGGATTGATTTAAAAAATAATGGTGGAAATTTTAAAAATGGTCAAACGTGAAAAATAGATAAATTTTGAATATAATGTTGTGATAATAATGTATTTGTATGCAATTCTTAAGCCTCCAGTTGAAATAGATTTATAATTATGGAGTATGCTGTGTTTATAGAAAATTTCACACATTTGGCATCATAGAAATTAAAAAGAATCTACAGATATTATTTTCTCACCCGTGTTATAAGTGAACCAACAGATGGTTTATAGTATAGTAAAACCCTTTCAAGTTTTGGTAGCGTGAACAACAGAGATATACCATGGAAATTGATTCATTTTGTCCAATTTCTATAATTGGAATCCACCCTTCTTTTGAGGTGATTTATAACGTAAGAAGTTATAGTAGTGGATGAATAGGATGAATCAAATCATTGATTTACTTGGAACACCATGAGAGATTAAATTCTTATAGGTGATATGTATGTTGGATGATCATTCATTCTAATGGTGGGATATAGCATTGCATGAAAAAATAGGGCAAGACTTTTATTTGGGAGGATTTTGAATAATTATTCAACCAACAATTCTATAACCATAAATTTTGGACTGGAAGAAATAAAAAAATAGGATCAAGAAGGAAAACCACTAAATAACCAAGTAATTGGATATATTTAGTTTTTTAGTACTCTTTTCACAAAAATATTCTTCTAGTGAATCCTTGTGTTGTGTAAATAAATTTTTTATAGAAAATTTTTTATATTTTATTATGAACTATTTCATAGTGGTTTATATAAATTGTTTTATATAAAGGTGAGAATAAGATATATCATAATAGTGTGGGTAGGGAATTAATTTGGGGAAAACATATTGAGTTTCATTACTTACCCCTGTCTTGGGACATTGGTGATTTTGTAGATGTGGTTTTTTAAAACATAGGTAATGGTAAATAATTTCTCTTCTTCATTATTACATTATGGTACTTTTTCATGGGGGTTGATTTGTATATTGGTGTTACATTTGGAGTCATTGATTATTTTGGCTCTGTATTCCACATTGTAATTTGATATTAGTGGTCTCTGACTATGGAATATGGTTATATTTTCCTTTGATATTATATTTTTATACTATGTTTCATGAATTATTTAGTGGTTAATTTAATAAGGATGTTTTTGTTGGGTTGTTTTATTTTAATGGGTAAATAAACCACCGATTTATAGATCTGATGACATTTATTTATATCCTCTCGAACATTAGGGATGTCACTTGAGGCTATGAGGAAATTCCTCCTCAACACAATCCAAATATGAGGGATGATATGTTACAATAATTAGTTATATTCATAATGACAGGTTTAATGGTACAAATTTTTTGGATGACCAATTTTTTAAAAAGTTTGATGTATTCAATTCATAAATTTTATATTACATTGAAATAAAAATTATTATTCCATTATTTTTTCAATCGCATATTTTGGAGGGTTTTTAATGATTTGAAATAATTGTTGAAAAATGGGTTATTCCAACTTGATTTTTAAATAAAAATATCATTTCAATAGGGATAAATATATATTAGATAATTTAGTGATTCAAATAATCATAGAATATGTTAAATTATAATTTGGTCTTCTAATAAAATTTAAAAATCAAAAATAAATAACTACAAAGTATTTTTTCAATATGATGAAATAGAATATAAAATAACATAATAATTATATAGTGTAAAATAGGTAGAATATCCATATAAATCCCTCATGATATCTAGTAATATATTTTTATGTTTTCTAATATAAATAATCCAAAATGATGAAAAAAGTAATTATGTAATGAAAATGAACTATAGTTGTTTCAAAGTATTTTACTGAATGTTTTGTTATTTTATTGAGATTGGATGTTTTTTAAAACATTAAAAAAATTTCTTTCAATAAGATGGAAGAAATTTTTCATTATGGGGAATTTTTTTATTCTAAATATTTGTGTTTCAACAATTTAAATGAAGATCATTTAGTGAGACACAAATGATTGAAGATAAATCTTTCTGTTGGTTAAAAAATATCAATAATGCTATTTTAAATAGTTTTTTTTCTAAATGTGTTTAGGAGAAAATCAATTGTTTTAGGTGAAATTTAATCATAGTGAAGTTTAATGGTAATAGTTTACATGTTGTAATCAATAAGTGGAATCATTTTTATCATATGTAAATGGATTGTCACATTTATTGGAAATAGTGTATTAATTCATTATAAAGAGTGATATATATAGATAATTCTATTCTTCATTGGTTATATGGATGTGAATGTTAAATTATTTGAATAACTGATAAAAATCATACAGGGTCACTAATGAAAAACAAATGGAAGTGATAATTGTTTTATTATATTAACTGTTGATGATGGTAGGTTTTTGAAGGAAAATCATGGATATTAATCATAAATCCCCCATTATAATTTTGAACAATTATACGATGGATCCAAATTGTTTCTGGGATTTAATTAAAAATTTGATATCTGTTATCTGGGTTTCTTCGGAATTCATTGACGATAATGTATAAGTTGATTTGTGATTATCTCTATGTTTCTGGTAGTTATTAACTATAATATATTATTTTGTGTAATGGTTAACAATGATATATCACGGAAATATTAGATCCCAAATGTGGGGGTTATTTTTAAAATGAATGAACATTGAAACTTATTTTTCCATATATATTGAAGTACGTAAACTTTTCATTGTGGGGTTAAATCTAATTTCAATTGCTACATAGATAAATCTTATTTACTAAAAGAATATATGTAAATTATAATTAACTGAATAAAATTTAATCATTATATTTTTATAATGTATTTATAAAGATAATAAGGATCATGCAATTATAATTAATCAATTAAATGCTATGAAATTTTTAAAAATGAATTTTAGAGTGAATAATTATAAATATAAAACAAATTTTACCACATTTTTTTAACATTCATATACAAGTAGTAGAGTGTATTGATGATTTAATAATTATATTTAATAGAATTTTGTGACATAACAATAGTTTTACATATACTATAGAAGATTCAATTAAATTAATGAATCTTCATTTTTTATGTTTTTATTTTATTCATAAAAAACCTCTATATTATAATAAAATTAATACATTTCCACAGGATGACTATAATATTTCACTTTAGTGTATAAGATGGCAATATTTTATTCATAAAATATAATATGTAATGCAAAATATAAATCATATTTCTAAATATAAATTGGTGATAAAATTTATAAAACTGTCAAGGAAGAACATGAAAATTATAATTTGGATGGATATTTTTATGAGATGCTTCCTATTCTCAGTTCACTTACTCAATAATATTACAAAAATTAAATATTAGATGAACTATAAAGGAAAATTAATATGTTTTTCATTATCTATGAATTCAAATAATTTCTTCTAGTTGACCATGTTTTAAAGGTGATGATAGTGAATAAAATTATGCATCATTAATGATGTTTTATAATAGAATTATCAATATCAAGTAATGAAATTTATCATTAAATGTAAATGGAAATTAAATTTTACAAACTAATATAGAATTTTTATTTTATGAATATTAATGTATAATTCATTAATGATTTTGAATGTGCAAAGTATTTAAAATGTTGGTACCAAGAAATGTTTAATCTAATCAGAATGGTTAATAATGATGTGTTTTTTAAATGATATGAAGAATTAGTGAACAAAAAATTAATATTGATAAGATTTTATAATAATATATTATTAAAATATTCCAATAATATATAAATTGTGATATTTTTGATAATTGAAATCAAGAATAAACTCGGTTTGAGAACGATCAAGTAGAAAATAAGATCTAGTTTGTAATATTATTGATGAATCTATGTATCTCCCTTACCAAGTGGAATAATTTTTATGATGAAATGAAAAATAACACAAAAAATGATCTTCCTGATTATAATAATATGATGGTTGTGGATAAGGATCTAATGAATATATTCTACAATAAGGTTTAAAACCATATGGATGATTGTTCTTAATAATTACTGGGATCCTAGAATATGAGTGAAATATAAATAAAATTTATAAAACTATAAAATTATAAAAAAAATATTTATATAGATTAAATATTCTCTAATGTTATATAGATTAAAAATTCAGAGATTGTGTTATGAAAAAGTCTATGAATTACTCGTCACAATATAAATTCAAATATTTTTATAAATCAAGATGTGAAAACATGTTCTTTAAATCCTCATCAAATTTAAAGGATTAATATTGATGAATTACATATCCAATATATATAAATAATTCATAAACATTAATATAATTTGGATTAGAAAGATGATTGAATTTTTATAGATTGGTAGGGATTATTATGTGTTATTAAATATATTGCAAGTAACTATTACACAATGATTTAAATTAATTTACTAATAATGGGGTCACAGTAGCAACAAAAAATTTTAATATTATTTTAATTAAATATAACAAATTTTAAATATTTGGAAATTTTTATAATGTACAAATTGGGGAGGGTAAACCCCACTATAAGGAGGGAAGAATAGAAATAAATATTTAAACTTATTCAGGTCAAATAAAGAATTAGTTTCTAGACTTAAATAATCATTGATTTCAATTTAAGGGATTAATGTCCACTTTTATAATACAATTATATCTTAATAACTCATAACTACATCAAAATATTAATAAAAAACTAATTGATAATGGTATCATGGTGAATGTTTCCATTAATTACTATAAATAGAATCAATATTGGAAACCTAATAAAATTCATTAATCACATGTGATATGTGATATTATATTTCAAAATTGATTTATAGTTATAGAGTGGGGTTAGTAATTTTTATTAAAACAATGTCACCTAAAATAAAAGAATTGGATCAATAAATATTAAAGATTACATATTTAATATGTTGAATACTCTACTTATTTATTAATTATAACAACACCTTCAATATGATTCTGAATAATATGATGAATTAAATGATGGAATATATAAAATATATAGATATGTGATGAAAAAAAATGATTGATACATTATAAATATTGTATAATAGATAAGTGAAAATATATTTCATTTATTATAATTTAAAATTCTTGTCATATGAGGAATAAAGATAAAATAGTGCTATGGAATCGATTCCATTTTTACATCCATCAAAAGGCCACGAACCAGTTTACCTGGGGAGACAATGTTCATGATATATCATTGATAAAGGGATAGAATCATTTTTGAATCCAATATTTGTAAAATGTGTCAGATAATGAATTACATACATAAATGAGTTGTGATTCAATCATTTCATACATAGTAACATTCATATATTTTTGAACTTATGGGGATGAAATGAATTAATGGAGAAAATATTTTTACTTCATACATCAAGGTATTACATAGAAAAAATATGTAATATCAATGATGTAACAACCTGACTCAAATAACTCATATATGTAGGTTATCTTACTACATTGAAAATGATAAAATAGATCACATAAGTAAGTTTAAAATATTCTATAAGACATAGGTGACAAAATACATAAATGACTCTCACATTACATTTGACATGTGAAATAAAATAGAAAACTATATTGAGAAATTTATTATTTATTATATTATATCTCTAGAATCAGTCATATAACCTTTCTTAGTAATATTAGGAATGAAAAATATAATGAACGGTTATATTGTAACGTCCTGGATCCGGAAGCCACACCATGGGTGCCCCGATCCAGTTTGGTCACATGACCTCAAGTGCATTTCCCCAAATGATATAGGCTAGAGACTAGCAGCGAGGCCCTAGGTCTGATAGTGGGGAAACTATGCCACCATTTTTCAAAGTGTAGCAAATCATAAAATAAAAATCACATTCAACAATGGAATCAGTAAACAATATAAATTGGAAAAAATAAGTAAAAGAGAACCAATAGTTATATATAAAATGATAAAACATGTCATTATTTCTATGAAAGCATCCAAAAAAGGATACACTATAATACAATTCAATACAACTCAATGTAGTAGGTACAACCCAACAAAACAATGCAGAGTAAACAGAACACAACAACATCGTAAGCCGAATCTCGGTCCAATGATCTCCTACTCCCCTGCTACAATCATGTACATGTATATGGACCCTTGACCCTATCAACACCTGCAGAAATATAATCTATTTGGGCTGTAGACATTACCCAACTAGGGTGTGATAAATAAATCCCAGTAGGCACCCACCAAAGGCTTGTGCCCAACTATCAGTGAAAATGTGCAACAATAGTGTGCAAATGTAAATATAGTAAACATGTATGTACTCAAAAGAAACTATCACTATTGGTTTCATTTCCATTTTAATTATTACTTATCACCTACAAGCTTGTGCTTCGGCTTGGTAGGTACAACATATAAAATAACCATAGTGAATATTCTAAATAGCCATGTCCTCAGACATACTATCCTTACCCTCAGGTAACATAATCAAATACCGGAAGGTGATTTCCCTCAGGCATAAAAATCATTTCTCTCAGGCATACATGATATTTCCCTCAGGCACAGAGACTACTACCCATAGGGATAAACAAATGTTACCATCAGGCTAAGCAAACACTACCCTTTGGCTAAGCAAACACTGCCCTCAGGCTAATCGAATAGTACCCTCAGGCTAAAGGAAACACTACCCTCAGGCTAATAGAACACTGTCCTTAGGCTAAAGGAACTAGGATGAGCCCAAAGCATAAACAAGAATTTATATAAACATTCTCTCAAGAAAAATTTAATGCACAATATAATAATGGCATACCCTCGGGTATCCTGTCCAAATAGATATATAGATGAATGCACCCCCGGGGTGGTCTTGCATCCAAGTAGTGATCCCAAACAGCAGTTTGAACTTTTCATTAGATTATCTACCCAATTCTAGATATCTTTTCTCCAATGGCCTCATCCATACGACACCCCCGACCATTGGTGAGTAGAAAAATGGTACACAATTTCAACACAACAGTTGAATGGAATATCAGACCACCTACCTCGATCGTCTCTGATCGGTATACATGAACGATGCCTCCCGAACTGTCCAGGAATGAACTACATTTGGGATAAACATTCACTCATTCAACCTCAAATAGCATTCCCTTGGGAAAGAATTGGTATGAAACACACAAGGAGAGGGAATAACTCACCCACACGGTTCAATAGAGACCGTCAGAGAAGGATTTATATTCCTGGTATGCAGTCGTGAGATCTCTGAAGCTCCGGTCTCCTCTCTCGACTACAAAACAAATTCAAAGCCTCCTCTGACGAATGAGGAGGCTATTGCATATTTTAAGCGAAAAAACAAACTACTCAGCATGTAATCTCATGTAAATGCCGTGTACTTTTCATTATTTTAATCTGTTCCTCTGGTCGCTTGTTTCCACCGAGGCACTATTCATCTGTCCACATTAGTACATGACGTGTATTCCTGATTACACGATAAGTATTGTCACTCCGCTGGTGGCTACCTACACCGCCTTACTGTTAACCTGCCAACTGATTACACGTTGTATAAATAATAAGTACATGGCGTGTAGTCAATTTTTACATCCCTCATTGTCGAATGGACTCCACGCCCTGTGTATTCATCCCAACAGGCCAAAGTACATGGAAAGTACCCACAAAATTTTGGATTTTTCTCCATTTTAACTTTTTTCTCAAAAACACTTAAGGAAAAAAGAAAAGAGGAAACCCGTACGTGAAAAATAAGAACCAAGTTCATACAAACGTCCCCCCTTAATGAAATTCGTCCTCGAATTTCCCTTCCAAGGGTGGTGAAAATATAGTTGTGAACAACTCTAGCTATTGAACACTTATGTCAGTCTTATGTTCCCAGGTTTCTTCCTATACTCAGCCATGCTGCCATCTCACCCGAATGGGAGGAACAGACCGGCCTCGAAAAACATTTGTGCTCCAATCCACAATACGAATCAGATTCTCCTCAAAGGATGCATCGACCTGAAGCTCAGCCTCCTTGGGATAAAAAATATGAGATAGGTCTGAATGATTGCGGCGCAGTTGAGATACATGGAAGACGTCGTGTATAGCCCAATACCGTTGTGTTAACTAAAACTGGTAGTCAACCGACCAGACTCTCTCCAGAATCTTCAACGGCCCCACATACCTCGGCGAAAGTTTACCTTGTATCCTTATCCACATGTGTCCCAAACTCGTAGAAACACGCTAGAAAACATGATCCCTGACCACGAACTCCAAGGGTCGTCTTCGGCGGTCAGCAAAATATTTCTTACGAGACTGTGCAGTAGCCATCTGCATCTGAATCAACTGGACCTACTCAGAAGTATCATGCACGAGACGTGGTCCTAATAAAGATGCCTCACCAGCCTCCATTCAACACAAAGGTGATCAGAATGGCCTACCATATAAATCCTTGTATGGTGTCATCTCAATAGTTTCTTGCATAATGTTTTTGTAGGAAAACACGACTAGGGGTATGTGCCTCTCCCAAGTTCTCCCAATGTCTAGGACACATGCACGCATCATTTACCCAAGAAACTGTATCATACATTCTGACCAGACATCGGACTGAAGGTGGTAAGCTCTGTTTTGAAGCACTTGTGTACCCAGTGCCCTTTGAAAACCCTTCTAGAATGATAACGTAAATTGGACATCCCTATCTGAAATGATAGAAAGAGGGACCCCAAGAAGGCGTACTACCTCTCAAATATATAGCATCCTGAGATCATCAACACTGCCGGTTTCCTGGATCGGAAAAAATAAGCTACCTTCATAAGGTTGTCTACACAATCCCACACAACGTCATTTCCATGAAGTTACCTTGGCAACCTGATCAAGAAATCCATCGGGACACCATCCCATTTCCACTCTGAAATTGGTAATTTCTGTAACAATCTCGCTAGCCTCTGATGCTCCGCCTTCACCTCCTGACCGGTGTAACATCTCATAACAAAACCAGGTACCTCTCTTTTCATGCTCGACCACCAATACTAATGTCTCAAGTCACAGTACATTTTGGTAACTCCGGGATGCACTGCCCAAGCTGAAGCATGCGACTCCCGCATCATCTCCTCGTGTATATCCCATGGAACCCACACATTTCCATGTAAACAAAGTACCTCATCATCACCTATCATCCATCCAGGATGATGGTCCTCACATGCCACCGACTCCCACAGAACTAGGCCTTATGAATCTGATAATTGTCTCATCCTCACTCTACCTAGAAGTGTAGAAGTCATAGCTAAGTAAGAATGATAGGCTTGCCCCTAACAATCATTCACCTCCAAATGCATCTCAGAGAAAAAAGTCAAAATCTGCTACTCACCACTGGCCTCCTGCACTGCCTGGGTCTGAGTCTTCCTACTCAGTGCATCAGATACTGCATTACCCTTACCAGGTGTATAAGCAAGATCAATGTCGAATGACTAAAGGTATTCGACCCACCTTTGTTGTCTCAGGTTGAGGTCACACTGAGTAAAGATGTATTTGAGACTTTTGTGGTCAGTGAAAAGCACAAAATTCTCTCCCAAGAGATAATGTATCCAAAAGCTCAACGTATAAACAACTGCAGCCAACTCGATGTCATGCATCGGGTAATTACTCTCATGTGGCCTTAACTGCCGAGACCCGAACTCAATAACTCGATCACCCTGCATCAACACTGCACCTAGCCCAATACCTGATGCTTGACAGTAGACTGTATTGCTCTTCCCTTGATCTAAAAGTATCAGTATTGGTGCTGATGTCAACCTTCCCTTCAGCTCATGAAAGGATGTCTTGTAAGATTCTGACCAAAAGAACATCAAACCCTTCTTAGTCAAACCTGTCAATGGCGCTGATAAGAGGGAGAAGTCTTGTAAAAAACACCTATAGTAACTAGCTAGCCCTATGAAACTCTATATCTCAAAGAGGTTCTTAGGATGATCTAAGGAAAATATTGCTCTTGCCTTCTCTAGGTTTACTGCAACTCCTACCTCTAAAATAATATGACCTAGTAAGTGAATCTGATCCATCCAAATGTGTCACTATGAGAGCATATCATATTGTCGATGCTCTCTTAGTGTACTCAATACGATATCAAGATGGGTAGCATGGTCGTGTCATGTGTGAGAGTACACCAAGTTTTCATCTACAAAGACTGACATAAAATTATCAAGATAAGGGTGGAACACACGATTCATCAGAGCCATGAAAACTGCTGGCGCATTCGTGAGTCCGAATGACATGACCAAGTACTCATATAAACCATATCTCCTCTGAAAGGTTGTAGGCACTATGTCCGATTGCCTCACACACAACTGATGATATCAGTATTTTAAGTCAATATTTGAGAACACTTATGCACATCGAAATTGATCACAATTATCATCACTCCTTTATAAGGGATATCAGTTCTTAACCGTCGGCTAGTTCAGTTTTCGATAGTCCACATAGAGTCTGAGGGTTCTGTCTGCCTTCTTCGAAAAAAGGACCGACGAACACCAAGGACATGTACTGGGTTGGATAAAACCCATTTCCTGCAACTCATATAACTACCTCTTGAGCTCTTTCAAGTCAGTTGTAGCTATCCAAAATGGAGGAATGGACACCAGTGCCACTCCTGGGACAAGCTCAATAGATAAATCCACCTCTTACTCTGGAAGATGACCTGAAATGTCATCTGGGAAGACATACCTTAAACTATCAACTACTATATGGAAATCCTTCTGAGAAGTTCCCTAATCATCCATATATAAACTCGAAATCTAGGCTATGACAACACCTCTCCCACGATGCTCTGGTCCATCTCGGCTCACGCGGACATCCCATTAGCCCTTTATAGAAACTCTCTGCCCTCTGTTGTTGTGAAACTAACCCTGTAACGATAGAAATCCATAAAGGCTCGAAGGTGATACAACCAGTATATCCCGAGAATGAAATCATATGGTGTCATATCTAATACGCAGAGGTCCCATAGAAAGTGACACCGACCAACCTCTAGGGGTCACACCCTGCACTGACACACACCTACCGTTCTCACACCCAACGGTTTTTCTAGAATCATGATATCAGATGAAGAAGAAAAACAAACACAAAAGAACTCCACAATGGACAAAAATATATAACTATGTGTAGAACCAGTATTGAAATGTACTAAAGGTAAAACAAAATCTACTAGAATAATACCTCTGACAGTGGAAGGTCTCGGATCCTTCTCCTGTTGGGTTTGTTGCACTGCATATGTCTTCCCAGTGCCACAACCCTGTGACATAGCCTGGTTACCCTGAGCTGACTCACCATGCTGCCTCTGAGATCCTGGTGTCTGGCTACCACGACCACGACCAGCTTCTCGGTCTGCACGCCCTGACGTACACCAATTTCCTGACTCATAAGAAGCTTATGGTCCTATGCCCGCACACGTAGTATGCATAGAACCCATATCAGTAGCCACTGGTAGAATCGCCCTGTAGAAACACTGTAGATGAAACATCTTTTCGCGAGCTCGACACTCCACTGGGTCACGGGGACACTGAGGTCTCTTGTGCCCCTCTCTTCCACACTTATAGCACATGACCTGGCCACCCAAAGTTTTTATCGGGCTAGTACTACCACAATGAGAGAATTCCATCTGCCTCATCTTCTTACAAGTTGAAATAGTACCAGAAATAGGTGTCGAATTGCCTTGTATAACACCACTAGTTTCTCGTAGGTTCCTCTCTGTAATCAGTTCATGGTTCACAATATCATTCATGGTAGGCATCATGAAAACATTCACCAGTGCTTAGATGTCTCTCTGAAGACCATCATCATTGCGTCTGTCCATCAACACCTCATCACCCACCAGAACGGGTGATAAATGATGAAGCTTGGTGAAGAGATAAGAATAATCCATCACTGAAGTGATTCCCTTCTGCATATTCATGAACTCTTGAGGTCGATCTGCCCGCTGTGTGTTTGGGAATATGAATTCATAAAAGGTTGCTTGAATGTCTTCCCACACCATGTCTTGGTGAAGCGATCATCATAATCCATCACTAACATAGAACCCGGTTTTAGATTCATGAACTCTTGAGATCGATCTACCCTCAGCGTCTCCAGGAAGAAGAAATCATTGAAAGCTACAGGAAAATCATCCCACACCATGTCTTGATGATGCTTAGATTGGGTGGTAACTTCCCACCAACTCTTGGATGAATCACATAGCATGTATGTAGTGAGCTTGAACCTACTCTTAGGAGGCCTCTCTAGATATATGAATATCGTCTACATCGAAACCATCCATGAATCTGCATCCTGCGGTCCACCATCCCCCGAAAACTTAGGTGGATGCATCTGCTGGAAGATATGCATTATCTCTTAGATAGATGTGGCGGCCTGCGGTGCTCCTTGGAATGTATGCATTAACCGCATGAAGCCTTCACAAAACTGCTCATCCACCCCTGTATCTATTATAATGGATGGTGTGTCATCTGGCACTACTGTAGGATCCACTGGTAGCCCATGGACTACCATCTCAGGAATATAATTGTCACCACTCTCTTGGAAAACAACTCGTGTTCATCTCTGAGGCATGACTCTACAAAGTCAAACACACACCTTATATCAATATTATCCATGACTAAAAACGAAGAGACCATGAAGGGAGAAGATGAAAGAAAGAATTAATGATTTACAAAAACCTGACTACACGGCGTGTGTATTACCTACAAGACGTTTTCCATTATGGTTTTCACATGGGTGTGTAATTCTACCAGAACTGGTCATGTATCACCACTACTACACAACGTTTTCTCCTAACACACGACATGTACTTGAATCATTCTTCCCTACCCATGTTCTTTTACACAGCTTCAGCCTCACGTCTCTCCTAAAAAAACTACATGGTGTGTTCAGAGGTAGACACGACGTGTGATCTAAAAGATTTCATCAAACTGTGTTGTTCGTCACATGGCATGTGTACCCAAGTCACACTACACAACGTCTTCCAAAAATACACAGCGTGTTCAAAGAATCCCCTGACCGATCTATTTTTCTTGCTACAAGGCTGGCTAAAGGGCTAACACTACATGGAGTGTTCCAGGCAGACACAGAGTGTACTTGGGAAGGTAACACCGACCCGTGTTGTTCATGACACGGCCAAGTACCTGGGTAAGATTACATGGTGTGTTCATGGTATACACGACGTGTATGTCTTAAGCTTTCACATGTCCTTGTTGTTAGTTACACGGGCATACACCGGGTCAACACTAAACATCATGTATAACCGGTTCACAGTGTGTTCCCCCAAGCCATTCCCTACTTATTGTCCCTGCGAATCAATTCTTGGAATCGTATACATGTTATAACAAGGAAAATACATTAATGATCCACCAAATTCTGGTCACTAATGGACCATACTCCTCAGGAACAAAATTTTGGAATTCATTCTATCAAAACCTCAAACCACAATACCCCAAAAAGAAGGTATTTATCAATTCATCTATCACAACATCATTCTTTTCTAGCACATCAACTATCACAACAACAAGAAATTTCTAATTCACCTACATGGCACAGAAGTAATACATGATATGGGCTTTCTAGAATGTGCCTAAATGATTCTTGAGGTGGAACACCCTCATCTCATTGGGTTCTAACTAAATAGAACCCATGTATAACATATAAACAGCACAATCACAAGTGCGTCACCCGACGGTGGAAATCAAATCAACTATAAAATTACAAAACCAGTAATAATTTCTATAATGAGGTACATTGGATTTTCCTTGTACACGGGTTAGCTACTCCTGGGAACAACTTATTACCGACTACCATCTTCGTCCAATCCCGGACTAAGGCTCCAAACAGTATGTCAATGAATAGAATTACTCTGATACCACTTTGTAAAGACCCAGCTCCAGAAGCCACACCACGGGTGCCCCGAACCCGGATGGTCACTTGACCTCAAACGCATTTCCCCAAACACTAGACGCTACCAACTAATAGTGAGGGTCCGAGTGTAATAGTGGGGAAACTATGCCCTCATTTTTCAAAGTGTAGCGTAGTGTAAAAGATAAATAACATACAAAAAGTGGAAGCAGTAAAAAATATACAATGGACAACTGAAGTAAAATAGAACCAGTAGTCATATATAAAAAGATTCAGCATGTCACTAATTCTATGAAAGCGGCCAACCCAGGATTACCTACCATACATTACAATAAAACTCAAAGTATAAGGTAAATCCCAAAAAAACAAAGCATAGTAAATAGAATGCAACATCATCGCAAGCCTAAGCTCAGTCCCATGATCTCATACTCCTCTGCTACAAACATGTACCTATATAGAGACCCTTTCAACTATCAACAACTGCAGTAATATATTATGTTTCATCCAAAGACATGACTCAAACAAGGTGTGAGAAATAAATCCTAGTAGGCACCCTCCAAAGGCCCATTCCCAACTATCAGTGAATGTGTTCAACAATAGTGTGCAAAAGTAAAAACTGTAAACTAGTAAGTACTCAAAAGTAACTATCATTACCAGTTTCAATTCCATTTTAATTATTACTTATCTCCTCCAAGCTTGTTCTTTGTATTGGTAGGTACAAAATTGAAAATCACTACAGTGAGTATTCTAAATAGCCATGTCCTCATACATATTATCCATACCCTCATGTAACAGAATCAAATACCTACAGGTGATTTCCCTTAGGCATAACAATCATTTCCCTCAGGCATACATGATATTTCCCTCAGGCATAGAGACTCTTTCCCACATGCATAAACAAAGGTTACCCTCAGGCTAACAAACACTTCCCTCAGGCTAAGAAAAAACTACCCTCAGGCTAATAGAACACTGCTCTCAGGCTAAAGGAAACACTTCCCTCAGTCGAATAGAACACTGCCCTCGGGCTAAAGGAACTGGGCTGAGCCCGAAGCATAAAAATAATTTATAAAAACACTCTATCATGACAAATTAAATGCACAATATAATCATGGAATACCCTCTGTTGTCTTGGACAAACGGCTAAACATAGGACTGCACCCCCGAGGTGGTCCTGGATCCATGAGGTGATCCCAAAACGTAGTTTAAACTTGTCATTTGATTATCTATTGCAATTATAGATATCATTTCAGAAAAGGCCTCAGCCATACGACACCCCAACATTGGGAGTGTAGAATAATGGTACAAAATGTAAACACAACAGTTGAAGGAAACATCAGACCACCTACCTCAATCGTCCATGATTGGTATACATGAACAACACCTCCCGAATCGTCCAAGAATGACGTAGATCTGGGATTAATGTTCACTCATTCAACCTAATATAAATTTCTCTTGGTAAATAATTGGTAAGAAACACAATAGTAGAGGGAAGAACTCACCCACCCGGTTCAATCAAGACTGTCATAGAAGGATTCAGATTCCCTGTGTGAGGTCGGGAGATCTCTGAAGCTCCAGCCTCCACTCCCGGCTCCAAAACGAACTCAAAGCCTCCACTGCTGAATGAGGAGGATACTACCCATTTTAAGAGAAAAAAGGAAACCACATGGTGTTCACTCTCTAGTACATGACATGTAATTTTCATTTATTTTCAACTATTCCTATAGTGGCTTATTTCTACAGCATCACTGTTCATCCATTGACATGAGTAAACAACATGTATTCCTGATTACACAGTGTGTATTGTCGCTCTGCTGGTGACTTCCTCCATCACCTTACTATTCACCTACCGACTGATTACATGGTGTGTAAATACAAATTCCATAATGTGTATTCTATTTTTACAACCTTCATCGCTGACATGCCTACATGCCAAGTGTACTCATTCCCCACGGCCAAATTACAGGGCGTGTGGAAAAGTACATGGCGTGTACCCACAAAATTTGGGATATTTCCCCATTTTCCTTATTTTCTAAAAAACACTTAAGGAAAAGGGAAAAGAAGAAACATGAACCTCAAAAATAAGAATTGGGTTCTTACATAGATCATCTTAATAGTGAGGCAAAACATCGATGATTTCATTTAATGTGGAATAGTGATCATAAGAAGAAGGGTATGCAACCCTAATCATAACTAGATGAATATGTTCCCACTATGTCAAAGATCATTAATCAAGAATAATGGAATAAGGGTTTATCTTAAAAATCATAATCTACAATAATTTATAATCATTTATAATCAATCATTTTCTATGGGAATAAATAATAAGAATAATACATGTGTTTATAAGGCATATACATGAATATAAAATCATTTACATAGTAAAGGATCACTGTCAAAACTATCATAGTGGATTGGGTTCACATTACTTTTAATCATTTTCCTAGTAATGGATCACCTCTAAGACTATCATAGCAAACATAGTCACATAATAAACTTGGTTTACTCCCCAATCCAAGAGATACTATGTCAAGGATTATCATTCCTTATCAAATGCATTGTAAGGCTTTAATAGAGCCAGCCATTAATTTATTATATCATTATAACCCATCATGGTTTATAATGAATGTAATTATCCTTGTTTACAACATAAACACATATTATAATTTTATATTTTAACCACCTTTCAGAAAATAAAAAAATTCATATATATTCCACAAGATCATAAAACATTTATCATATCATGATAGAATAACCCATTGAATATTATAAGGTTTCATAAATATCTTATCATCATAATCATTGAACACATAGAAAAATAATAAATGGATTATATTCCCAATAAATCAAATGTACTAGTATGACATTCTATCATAGTTGAAAAAATCATTTCAATGATTACTATAAATTTCTTTTTAAACAGAATAAAAATTTAAATTTCATGCCACATATTTAAAATCTAGGAATTTCTTAAATACTTGGGATTGTTTTTCAATGAAATAGTCCATTGAAAATAGTAATGTAAGGATCATATAAAATTCTGTATATAGTGATGGGAATATATATTAATTCCATACACAGTAAAATAGAATAATATTTTCACTCTTATATAAAAATTCCAAAATGAGTTATTAATAAAATATTTCCTTGAAAATATTGATTATAAATATATATAAATAAGGTAAAATATAATGAATATTAAATTAATAAAAAATTTATTATATAAATAAAATCATCCATTAAATAAATATTAATAGCCCTAACATTGAAGAAAAATATCATCAACCAATGAAGAAATATAGAATGATTTTCCTTAAAAATATTTTGATGGTCAATTTTTTATTAATGAAGGCAGAATGGTACTAATAAAAATTAATTTTTGAAATAATTTGAGGATATGAATATATATATATCCAAAAAGAATATTTCCAATAATATAAAAATTTAGATTAAGAAAATAATATGCCCTGTTAATTTCTTAAAACACAACCTCGAGCTTTATGTGAATTGACATATAATAAAAAATATTATTATTTAAATATTAACTAGCCATTTTATTAGTATGTATGAATATGAGTAACCATATTATGAATTAAATATATACCTGTCCTACTCAATAATTTTTTTATTTATTCTTGGAAAATAAACACTCAATTGAGAAGGAGTGCATGTTTCATAAAAATTTATTATGTTGCATGGAATTTATAATTTATTTAATAAGTTTTTCTGAAAATTTATTTTTTAAAATTAATATGATTTTTGAAATCAATATATCCAAATTAAATTAGGGTAATGTTTTTCAGATTTTTCATAAATGAATTATTTTTCAGTGAAAAGTGAAAAATACCAATTCATCGTATACTCACATTTATTTTCCTAAAATAAAGTAAATTTTAAATAAAATAATAGTATTTATTTTTTTAATAAATTATAATATTACATGGTTTTTTTAATTAATTTCATTACAATCTACAATATTAATATAATTAATTGTTTTTCAAAAAAAAATATTTTTTCTAAAAAATGTTTAAATTTCATTTGAAATATTTCCCCTTATAATTAATAAATATTTATAAAATATAAAAAAATATTGAATTAATAGGTTTTAATTAGTTAAATAGGTCATTTTTGGGAAATTTTATATAGTAACTATGGTAGGATTTTTTCTCCTCAATGCATGTAAAATGAGTAGAATATGGAAAATAAAATGGGATAAAGTCACCAAATCAATTAAAAAATACCTTATTTCATTAAATGGGATAAATTTAGCCAAAAGATCAGAAATTCTACCATAAGTCCTTTTAGTTCAATTTTACCTATAAAAATGACATTTAAATATTATTTTATGTAAACAAAATTAAAAAATTCCATTATCTACAATTTAAATATATTTCAAATTTTAACAGATTGACCAAAATATTTTTTTAATTAATCTAAATATTTATTATTAAAATTTGAGTTTATTTTTTAAAATATTAATTTTTTTTTAAATTTATAGTATTTTTATAATTTTCATCAAAAAATACAAGATTCTCAAATAATGCATGTGCAAGGAGTAGAGAAATTAGATTAAACAATTTGAAAATTATGATGAGAAATATTTTTAAGTTGAAATATGGTTTCAAAAATTTTTATTATTATTATTAATATATAGTTTATGATTATATATTATATATTTCTATTAAGTTGTTAACATTAAGTCATTAGTGTCAAATTAAATGAATAATGTGAAAAATGAAATTAATGATTGTTTATGCGAAATAAAATTATATTTAATTTTTTATAAGAAAAACTCATCAAACAATATATTTAGTCATAAAAATGGAAAAAATACCATCCCTTAGAAATTTTTATCCAATTGTTACATTATAAGTAAACTTATATCGCATTTATGATTAAAAAAGTGTTTTTATGGTTAAGGACAAAACATGTTTACTAAGGCCTATAAAATGTATATTGTTTAAATTGACCTAAAAACTTTGTCAAATCTCTTTGGATGGTCTAATTTCGACATAACACTTAAAAACATTAAATAAAATTTAATTTAGATGTATTTATTCAAAAATATATATAAAAAATTAATCCTAGAAATCATACAATTATGAATGTCACCTCAATTATAAAAGGACATTTATCCCTCCTCTTCTTAACACCATTTTGAGAAGCCAATATAGACCAAACTCTAACAAATTCTATTATAAAAACTCTATTGAATAAATTTAGGTTCAAACCATCATAAAATAATATTCCCATTGTCCTTAATAATGGATCTAATATATATTTCCTTAAGAAGAGGTAATTTAATTTATTGGATACTTTATGTTTATTTCATTAAATATTTCATTTATTGGGATTTTATATATCATTAAATAAAAAATTGTGAATCATAAATAAACTTTGGTGCCATTATTATACTTTTACAACCATTTACATTTCATTTTCATCCTAAATAAATTGAAAACATCACTCATGTGTTTGTAAATCCTACAATCTCCACATTGGGGGGGTAAAACAATTATAATTTCCATTTTACATGGATATTTAGACTGATAAAAATTTTATTTTATATGTGATTTTTGACATAAATATTATTTTTTAATAAAATATATCATTTATTTTATTACTCTTCTATCTGTTGGAAAATGATAAGGTCCTTTATAAGTACATGTGGACTATCACATCCATGAATATATGTGATTTGTTTTTCTTTGAAAATTTACATAGATGATAATAATGTTCATTTAATGAATTTATATGATATATATGTTATAATAATAATACTCTATATGGGAATAATAATTTAATTTTTTTCATCCATAAAAAATTTAAATTATCGTTCATGCGTACATATGGCGTACAAGCTCCATTGATGATGTCATTCGTTTTTTATATCTAGACCATTCATTGATTATTATATATATTTAAAAAATGAATATATATGATATTTTAATAATTATTATAATTATGGAGAATATTTATCTTCGATAATGATCATAGGAATGAAATCACAAAAACTAGAACATTCATGAAAAACATGATTGTTAACACGTAGAAAATAGGATATTGAAAAATGATTACTAATAAATCGATATAAAAATTTTATAATTTGAAAATATATGAAATAATACGTATGAACATAATTATATAAAATAATTATAATAATGTTAAATTAGTTAAATAGGATATTAGAATCCCATGTGATGTATGTTATATATGAGGTAAGGGTTTATTTCACAATCTTATCAATATTAGGGATTTTTTATGTCTCATTCATTGTCCAAGGAATTATTTTTTATATATTTCATAAAACCAATATATTATATTATCTAATAATTTTTTACATAAATAATATTTGTTACTTTATTTTTTTCTTATCTTGAATACTCTAGAGTATGAAATAATGATTTTATTGAAAGACTGCATTATTTTTCTTTAGTCGGGAATATTTTTCTTCATTGTATATATTTTAATTAAAATTGTATAAAAAAATTTTACTTTTATTTCTCTTCATTATCATTAGTTAATGGTAATTTTCTTGGTTTTAAACATTATTCACTTTCCTTTTTTGGAATAGACAATAAGAAGGGTAGTGGTTCAGATGGGTTGTACGTTGAAAAAAAGATGAAAAAGGGGTTTAATGATGACTGCGGACTAATTACACATTGTGGATGGGGGATACACATTGTGTAATTATAGGTTCGAATGTGTAATAGATTGGATATGACCATTCATGATGTGCATTTTTTCTTTTTCTAAAAAAACGCATGGCCTTAATGTACATTTATGGGAGTTACATGCCATGTAATTTACCACTAGTTTGTTTTTTAAATATAGAGGTTGTAGCCTATATTTTTCCCTAAAAGAATTTTTTCTCTCTCCTTTGAAGCCTAAAACCATCTATAATGGTTTTTCAGGTCTTAAAGACTTCCTGACTCCAATTCAAACATCATCATTCATGTTGGAAACACATCAGTTAGTACTTGATTAATTTTTAGCCATTATTGATTCTTCAAAACAACGACTATGCTTTTTGGATGTAGGATTGTATTCTTTAATTTCTCATTCTTTATCTATTTTTTATATTTCTCATAAAATGATGTGAATCTGGACTTGATACTTGATTATAACTGTACTAATGAGCTATAGTAGGTGGAATACACTCTTCTTTGCGCATTCTAGTGCTTTTTTTTCGTTCATCCTTTTTTCCACCCAAAAAACCCCCCAATGTGGCCCCATTTTTTAGAAAACCACTGAATGTAGGGTTTTTGGGACCTATTGAGGAAGTATGTAGGTTCGGTTTAGGTTCGTTGGTACCCGTTTCTTGATTAATGTCCACCCATGGGGTTACCCTTAAGAGAATTTTATTTTCCTGCCAGTTTAAACAACCCAAGTGGTGTCATTGAATATTCATGGTTAGAAGAAGATCATTATTGCTTTAATGAGTTTAATACCCTAATTAGTAAATGTACTTCTTCATCTCATTTGGTGGCCATGTTATGCCATGCTTATTTTGATTAGTTTCATTGAAAGATACGGGATGAAGAAGTTTGTATTTTTGTTGATAACTATTAACCACCTAAGAGTTGAGTATGGAAATGGTGATATGTGTGAGGGTATGATCACATGACATGATTAATTTTAACTATTGTGATATGGGTGGGTTTACCTATATTATTTTATTAATGTAATGTTTGAATGGGTAATATTAGAGGGTAGGAACATATATTTTCTAAATTTTATATTGAATCCCTTAGTAGGTATACCCATTGCCTGTAATCAGTTATGTGATTGGGTATACTCACATGGAAATAAAATGCTTAAATTGAATGAATTGAATGATTGGTTTAATAGATTCCATGGAGTTCTCTCATGGGTTCCAGAAAGCAGTAGTGGATTCCTTTGGTTGACACTTCCCCTTTGGTCTTGATTTCGTGTGATAACTCCGGCCTTGCAACCCCAAGGATCTAACATTCTTGGGATCATGTATGAAATGTTTGTACACATGATCCAAGGACTACAAAAAGTTCCTAGTCCGAGATTTCATTAAGATAACTATGAGACTTTATGGGGATTCCTTGGTTTGCTACACGTTGTATCCAGCCCTTTGTGGTCTACACCTCTTTCATAGATTCCATGGTATATGACACCTTTGATCCAGTCATTGTGGTTTACACATCTCTATACGTTGTGGTCATAGGAGACATAGCTTCTCTATACAGCGTGGATGGGGGTTATGTGATATGGATGGATGTACAATGTTGTGATGTGATACATGACTTCATTATACAACATGGTAATAGGTTACTAGAAACAGATGGATGTACAATGATTTTGGGTTACATGTTTAGTTTTATTATATACATTTTTGTTAAGAGTAGACTCTTATTATAGGGATCATTGAGGGTATTTTCGGTTTTATGATTGTAGTAGACTTATTCAATGGGAATTAAATTTTATGTTATTAATTCACTTACACATGATAGAAATTTTCATATTTTTTTAGAACTCTATAGACATATGGGTGGTCACCGATTAGGATGTTATCTCACACCATATTTTGGCCTCCTTGTGGACACAAACAGTTTTTGGATACATGTGATGGAATTTGAAATATACCTAGTACATGATGTTAATATTTTCTCTATAGAATGAGGGCATGGAACGAATCTATGGAAAGCGGTGATACTGAGACGTTTTGGACTTTTTTGGATGATTGTATTATATTGTATTGGCATTTATTAATATAGATTCTTTCTAAAAAATGTATCATCTGCATCATTGTATATGGTTTGTTTAAGGTTTATATAAGTATGCATGTATTGCCTTACTTTTAATTAGGCTGCTTATTTATTCGCTTCCTCAATTTTATGTATATGACTTCCACTGTTATATACTCAGGTAATGAGGGCATAGTTTCCCCATTGTATCAACAAGGCCCTTGTTTCTAGTCGAAAAAATCTATCATTTTGGTGATATGTGTTTGAGGCCTTGTGGTGAATCGGGATTCAGAAACTGTTGAGTGGAATCTAGGTCCAAGACCTTACAAAGTGTTATTAATGGTATTTTTTTTCTAGTTTGACATGCTATTTTGATAAAAATATACTAAGATAAGACAGAAACTGATTTTTCTAATAAGTTGTTCATTGGAGTAGCTACCCCTCATACATGGAATATTCAAATTTCCTTGAATAGATTTTGGTTTTTTCAATATTTTCGTCGTCCTAATAAATTTGATTTAATGATTAGGTGACCCATATTATTTATGCAGTTTCTATTCATATGATTGGGTTTAGTTTCCATTAAAACCGGATGATATGATAGTATTCCATCTCATTCATCACATAAAAACCTAGTTAGAATAACATGTCCTGCATTATTCCATTCCATTTAAGATGAATTATCGGATGCATGTTGTTGTGATAGGTAATGTGATGGTTATACCTGTTGTTGTGTCAGTTTGGGTGTAATAAATAAATTATTGACATCATCTTTCAATTCATAAAGATTATGGGCCCTTATGGATTGTGAATTGACATGATTATGTGATGAAAATGCTAAAATTTAATTGTTGTACAAGTGATTGGGAATGGGAACCAAGTTTTGGGTTTATGAGTTGTTTTTTCCCCTATTTGATTTGTAATTGGTAAAGCATTTGTGGAATTTTCAGAATAATTAAAATGTGAAAATGGAGTGTAAACATGAGTTTATGGATATATACATGATGGAGGCGCAACATTTTAGTGGGTAAGAGGTATAGTTCCTAGTGGGTTTGGTTGATGTTCCTTATACAGTCTGGGTTGTAGGCGTAGACTATGGGTTGAATGGGTTCTTACAAGGGTATGTACATGTCCTTTACTTCTGAGTCATGTGATTTTATGTCGTTCTTTTCTAAGGTGACTATATGGAACTACGAGGATATCCCACCGCGATGACCTCCATTGGTGTCTCATGAGGGTGGAAATGATCATACTCTATAGAAGGTAGTCTATAGACTACAATTTGATCCTCCTTTAGTACTAGTGGTGGCACCAGAGGATATTCCAGACATAGGTACTATGCCACAGTAATGTGAGGGATTCATTGGCTATATGAGGAAATTTCAGGGAGAACTGCAGCCTTATTATAAATGGATGAGTTGATGCAGGTGTTCCACTAGTATAATCCTTCCATGTTATAATTGGATTAAAGTCTACATGCTTCAGAATTATGTATTGTTAACACAATAGTTATTTTTGAGCATCTAGAGATGCCTCCTAATTGGAGGGTAATTCTCACTACATAAATTCAATGTGGGGAAGCAACGAACTGATAAGATATTATGGATCATGATTATGTGATGTAGAAAATAGGTTGTACTGATTTCAAAACTTGCTTCTTTGGTTACATTTACCCCGTGACTCTGCGAGCTGGGAGAGTTTGTGAGCTCATTCATCTAGAGCAGGGTGTGATGAAAGTTATTGAATACTCTACATGATTTATAGAGATGTAATGTTTTGTGTCAATGTATCTAATTTAAGATCTATCTAGAGAGATATTTATTGAGTTTGGACTATGAAATGCTATCAATTCTTAAGACAATGTGTTTAGGTTGTGTTATATCACTATGATTGTGAATATGGAGCTTTTTATAGAGTGGAACCTGAGGGAATCTCGAGGTATAAAACAAGGGAGTGTTGTTTCACACCCCTGTGGATCTTAAAATTCGATAAGAAAGAATCATTTTGAGGCATCTTTTGATATGAGTGCAAGTTAGGATAGGGGTGCTAGAATATCGGTGTTTTTTCATCAATGTTGTAGGCAAGGACGCATGAAGAATTAGTGCAACCAAGGCCCATTCGAGTAATAATATTGTTGTACATAAGGGCACATGTAGTGCTTTTTTAGGTCCATACATCCCTCTAAGAGTGGAAGGGGGTCTTCTAAAACATCTTGTTATAGAGCAGGTTGTTCAGCTTCGCATCAGGCACAAATTTGGAGAGGTGCAGGCTTATCCGGATGAGTTAGTTGTGGTCATGGTAGAGGAATAATTACATGTGTTACCCCAAGACAATAGAGAGGATAATATACTGGTAGCTAGGAAGTATCATGGGGCAGTGGAAAATCCATGAACTATGCAACGTAAGAGACCCAACATGAGTAGGATCCCCTACCATCTATAGTGAGAGGTATGATCTTACTAGATTCTACTATTTCTTTTTCTCTCCTCAATATAATTGCACCACATAGTTTTATGTCTATAGTGGTGGTTAATAGCCTTAGTCTTGTGGATTTTCATCCTAAAGGATTGATCAAACTGGACACATCGTTGGGAGTTATAATAGGTGATGTGAACCAGTGTACAGAGTGTCCCCTTGAGGTTGATGTGTTCCACTTTATTTGGGATCATTATGTCTTGAGATGACAAGGTCTAACATCATTCTCAGGATGGACTAGCTTGTAGCTTATTGACCGTACATCGACCGATATCACTGAAGGTTGAATTTCACATCACTAGAGGATAAAGTGTTCATTTATAAAGGTGAATGGGATGTTTAGGTGAGAAAAACTGGACCCGATCATTATGGTCTAGGATGAAGGATAGCCCGGATCTCTTAAAATTGTTAGATGATCAACGAGTGATTAAAGAGTAACTTCCTCTTCTAGATCAACATTCATGATATGTGTTTTTAAATGAATTTTATGGTTTACTTACGGAGAGAGAGGTGGAGTTTTCCAACCATCTAGTTTTAAGAGATTCACTAGTATACATTCTACCTTACAGAATAGATACAAGTAGTTATAGTAGCACAAGTGGGAGGCAGAGGATTAACTAGTGAATGGGTTTATCCTACCCAGTATATCTTCATTGGGTTTATCAGTCATTTTTCGAAATTGGCAGATGTTAACCTAAGGATATTTAGGGATTAAAATAAATTGACCCAGTTGATGGTTAATTAATCAATATTACATACATAAGATATATGACATGTTCGATCAGTTTCAAGGAGCTAAATTGGTCTCCAACACTGAACAAAGGTTAGAATACCACTAGGTGTGTGTATAATATTGATACATACATTGTATGACCTTTCATAGAAGTTATGGGTTATAAATGTATTTGGTTTTGTAGTAAGGAATCACAAATTCACCTGAGGTTTTCAAGGTGTTGATGAACTCGGTGTTAAATACATACGTAGATTCATTTATGGTTGTTTTCTTGGATGATTTCTTGGTGTATTCTCATAATCAATACAACCATGCCAACCATCTTGAGATAATATTGGATACACATTTAGAGCATCATATATATGATAATCTCACAATGTTCTACATTTTTGATGAATCATATTCACTTCCTGGGGAACATTATCTTAGTGACAAGAGTATCAGTGGACCTAGAGAAGGTGAGGGATGTAGTTTCCTAGGAGCATCCAAAGAATTTTTTTGACATACGGATATTATTGGTGATATTAGCATACTATAGCCATTTTATATAAGATGTTTCAAGCTTAGAAGCACCGTTTATGGGCTTGACTGATGACGGTATGAAAGATGTATGATCAGATTTCTTACGAGATAGATTTATAGAAGCAAAATGAGAGGTTGGAATCATCACTAGTCCTGATACTACCATCGAATGGGAGGAGATACACGATGTACTGTGACGCATCATGTATCACGATTAGAGTACTAAATATGTCGGGTGACAGAGCCATGGAATATGAGTATTTTTAGTTGAGGCCAGTCAAGAGGAATTACCATACACACTAGCTCGAGTTAGTGGTGGTTGTTCATGATTTTTTTTGTTGGAGACACTATTTATTGGGAGAGAGATATGTTGTTTACAGAGACGACAATTGAATCCATTATGTTTTACGTGGCGTTATACAAATCTTAGGTAGTGAAAAAGTGTAGAGTACCTGCAATAATTTTATTCTGAGCTTGCAACTACAAAAGCTATGGGAAATGAAGCGGCCATGTCACAGAGCATGAAGACTCTTATACAAGAAGTGAGAAGGCCAATAATGAGTGGATGTTGATTTTTTTGTTCTCTAAGATGCATATAGAGGTGAACAATATATATGGGTAGACTATTTTATTATCCTTAGCTATGAACTGTACCCTATGGGATAGAGTTATGATTTGGTAGCTATCCGAATCAGTTGGCCATATTCTATATTAGTTTGTGACATGTGAGGACCCTCCTTCATGTGAGAATATAGGTGAGGATGAGATTTTGTATATCCATTGATTTTATTTGGCTTCTGTCGATATATGAGATTAGTTGATGTGGGTGTTTTATGCTTTAGCATGGGTAGAGAACCCCAGGATCACCAACATATACAGTGACATGAGTTGTCAGTACTGGTAGACGGGTATGAAGTGAGAAGTAGCTAGTTATTATGAGATGTTCCACCTATCAGCTAGTGAAGGCATAACCTTGATGACCAGTCATTATTTTAGAGCAGTTTACTATTCTGTAGTGGAAATGAGATGATGTCTTGATAGATTTCATGATTGGTTTACTGAGTTTGAATTGAGGTAATGATATTGTGTGGGTTATTGTTGAAAGGCTTACAAAGTTCTCAATTTTCATGAAAATCAAGTGGACCATTATTGTTTATGATCATTGTAAGTTGTATATCCCGAAGTTTTATGTCATCACAACACCCATGAAATATCATTTAAGATATCGACTCCATAATTAAATACGGGTTTGGCTGATTTTTTAGAATGAATTATGCACATAGGTGATTTTGAGCACAGTATACCACTTTCAGATTGATGGAAGGTTAGAGCATACTATCCAGTTCTAGTGGACATGGTGAGAGTGTGTGTCCTAGATTTTTGGGTCTATTGGGAGAGTCACATTCCCCAGGTTGAGTATACCTACAATAACAGTTATTAGGTGAAAATATATATGTAACCATATAAAGAGGTATATGGTAGGCCATGGTGTTCTCCCATGTGATTGTTAGAGGCAAGTGAGGAAGTTTTACATGGACAGCCTCTCAAGCAAGTGATTTCTATGTGGGTCTAGTTTATTAAAACAGAGATGGATAGATCAAATTCTCATGAGAAATATTATGTTGATCATTGTAGATAAACACTATTGTTCAAGGTCAGTATCAGGTATTTTTGGGTGTTTCATCATAGTTATGAGACATTCAATATTATAGAGAGACTCAGTTTAGTAGCATATCAATTGCAGTTACCTCAGAGGTACCAACACATGAATGTCATCATCCACATTATGCAGCTATGGCGTTATCCTTTGGACCCCTATCCAATTTTCCAACCTAAGGATTTTGAGATTCAGGTTTTGTCTCATTCTTTGAAGATCATCTTATATGTATCATTTACAAGATCCTAAGGGTTATCTGAGGCTGATCAGTTCTTCTAGAATAGGATCAATGGTATCACAACAGTTTATAGGATGATGCATGGGATTGGGAGGTTTATGTACATTCTCAGTGTCCATATTTGTTCTCAGAAAAATCTTGACCACCTTTCATTGTGAAATTTTTGGTTCAATAGATATTTGTGCGGAATATTGTTAGATCATGTGTTTTTTATGTGGTAAAGATCATTTCATTCATAGTTTAAATGTTGTTTACATTTTTTTAGACCCTAATCTAGGTAATGGGTTGGATGGGATTTAATAAAGAAAGAAGATGATAAAGGGGATGAAGGCTGGCTATAGGCTGATTACAAACTATGAATGGGGGATACAAGTTATGTAATACTAGGTCATGATGTGTAATCATCTATCCAGGACCTTTTATGACATGTAGTGATTTTATTTTATTTTTTTAAAATGATAGTTCATTACATGGAAGATAGAGGAGTTACATGTTGTGAAATTTCCAGAAGGTATTTTATAAAAAAATATTGGAATTAGTCTATATTTTTCAAAGATAGAATATTTTATCTCTCATCTGAATCCTATAACCATCTATAATGGGGTTTTAGATATAAAATTTATCTTGAATCTGATTTGAACATTTTTTGTCATGTTGGAACCACATCAAAAAGTACTTGATTATTTTTTATCTATTCATGATTCATCGGATCAACGACTGTGCTATTTGGATATAGTCTCATATTCTATAATTTCCCATTCTTCATATGTTACTCATATTTCTCTAAAACTGAGGTGAATCCAGACATGATACTATTCATGAACTCAACTTCTAAGATACGTTAGGTAGTATATGATTTTCTAAGGATTTTCTGGAGCATTTCGGGCATTCATCATTTTCAACACTCGTGGGACATTCCGGCACAACCCCATTTTTTGAGAGAGAAACTTTTTGTAGGATTATTTGGACCATGTGAGGCTGAACATATTTTATTTTAGGGTTTTTAGAACCCTTTTCTCGATTTATGGTCACCCATGGGGTGATCCTTATGTAAATAAATATTTTATGCCTATTTGAACCACCCAAGTGGTGTGCTTGCGCTTTTTTGGGATAGAGGAATCTAATTAATGATTTAATGAGTTAAATAATTTCTTAGGATATGTACTACCTCCTTGATTCATGTTTACAAGGTATTCACTGTTTATTTTTATATGTTTTATTGAATGAAAGTGGATAAACAAATTGGTATGCATGTTGATAAATAATAACTACCCAAGCGGTGTGTTCAGAAATAGGGATATGTGAGGGGGTATTATCACATGACATGTTTAATTGTAAGTGTAGTTATATGGGTGGGTATTCCTATTCGATTTGATCAATGGAATGGTTGAATGGGTAATATGGGAGGGTAGGACCATATGTTTTTTCAATGATAAATAGAATGCATGAGTGGATATGCTTATGGATTGTAATTTGTTATGTGAGTTGGTATAATCAAATGGAAATGAAATTATTAAACTAAATAAATTGAATGAATAGATTGATAAATAGCATGGAATGATCACCATGGATCAAGAATATGATAGTGGATGCCAGGAGTTGACTCTTCCCCTTTGGTCTAGGGTATGTGGGATTCCATAGTCCCTGCTACCACATGAGAATGATTTTCTTTGACTCATGTTGGGCATGGTCGGTACACATGTTCCTATGACATAAACAAGTTCCTAGAACAATTTAGCACAATAAAACCCATTAGATTTTAATTTAATTGCCTATTTTACTGTACCTAGAATCTGACCATTCATGATATACAGTTCTCAATTTTATACCCTTTATTATGACACCTTGGATCTAGACCATGTTATCTAGATTTATATATATGGTATGGTTGTAGGGTACATGAATTATTTATATGTTGTGGTCATGGGTTACATGATATGGATGGATGCACGTTGTGGACCAAGGATACTTGACTAATATATATGGAATTGTTGTCGGTTACATGATATATATGGATTTATAGAGAGGTCATATTACATGATTACTTTGCATTGAGGTTCCTTGGTTGGAGCTGATTTATGATTCAGGGAGCCTTGAGGGATATTGGGTTTTATGATTGATGTAGGATTAGGCCATGGCCATTAACTTTTACGTTAACACTTACATTCTATCACATTTCATATTTTTGTTTGAACATTATAGTCCTATGGATGGTTACCTATTGGGATGTTATCTCACACACTTTTTGGGCCTCCATAGAGACCCAAAATAGATTATATGGTTGGTGGTGTTGGTAAGGGAATGCGCCACAATAATGGTTATTGATAGTTGATTTTGATTTGATAATTATGAGACCATGCTGAGGCTTGCGAAGTTAGTATGACATTTTTGTCTTTTTTTTCATTGAAGACATGTATTTTATTGTATTTCCAGGTATTGTTCTAGGTGCTTTTAAGATACATGTATGGCTTACATCATTCTATATGTGACTTTTCTGGATTATAAATGTATTCTAGTATTTCCTTAACTTTTTGTGGAATACATATTTATTATCTTCCTATATTGTATGCCTTGGACATTATATATTGTATACTCTAGTAATGAAGGCATAACCTCTCCACTGAATAACATATGCCCTCAATTCTATTCAGCATCCTCCAGTTTTTGAGAGTTTTTCTAGAGGCCTTGTGGACAACTAGTCTTGGGAAAAAAATGAGTGGAATCCAGGTCCAAGTCAATACAATATCATTTATACACAAATATATATTAGATATAATTTTTTTCTATTTGTTAATTTCTATAGATTTTATTATGAATAATCATTTTTTTTGTTTTCCAAACAAGACACATTTTCTGAAGGTTTAAACAAACTATTTTTTTAAAATTATTACTTGAAAACTATTTCCATTATCCTTGAACACTTATTTCTATTATGATTACAATACACATTATCCTGATTATTTTGAAAGAAAATTATTTTCCAATTATTTTTGTTTTTTTTTGGTTTTTAAAAGTTATTTTTATAGTGAAAATTGATTTTTACTTAAGATGTTGTTATTAAATAATTTATTATATTCATATTCATAAAATAAAAAACCATTTATTTTAAATATTATCACCATTATATAGGGTGTAATGAGACTTTCATTATTTTATCAATTCATGGTTTATGTACCATATTATTGGGGAAAGGATTAATATTATCTAAGATAGTTCTTCAAATTTAGAAAAATATTGATTAATAAGGCATATTGATTTTGTTTTATTATTTATTTATATTATTAAGACATTTGAATTAATATGGGACTAGAGAGAATCTATATAACCCCAAATGCATTGTAGGTCTAATGAGACAAATTGGGTTGGGTATTTAGTGCATTCCTTACTTGTTGAAAAGCCTTTTAATTACTAAGCCCATTACAATAATATTATTATGTCCAAAAAATTTCATTTATAGTACTATTAGATTAGTTTTTAATGTCCATGTATTTATTCGAATAGATATTTTATCGATGGATAAGTATCTATATTATGTGGTTATTTATATGTAATTATTGGAGCATCATTTATTCCTACCCTATTATTCTTCATGATCACATTATTGATAAAATAACATGATTTTTATATTATTTTCCTTAATATATTTTTTATCCTATATTTTCATATGACAACCTCCACTATAACAAACCCTCAATAAGAATCTCAAATCACCCAAATTTTACTCTTTCCCCGGGATATAAATAAAGAATCATGGAAAACATTCATGTATGATTTTTATTTGTTTTGCTATGATTTATATTATATTAGAAATATAAACTGAGATGAATATTGGTATCTAGTTAATCAAAATTACTTACCTAATAATTCTATTTAGATAATATCTCTTGTATCTACTACTAATGTAATAATGTAACCACTGACTCTCTGATATAAGAGTCGAGATATTTATAGTTGGTATAAATTATTTTTTATAAACCATAGAATATAAATTTTGGAAAAAAATATATTAGAGGAGATAAATCAATGAAAGACATTAAGTATATTTAAAATGGTAGAATAAAGTAATATTTTAATGTAATGTTGTGATTAGGTGATCATCATAGAAATGAATTTATGTCTATATGCAACAAGTGGATACATAATTGGACGAAATGAATCTAGGATCAATAATCAAAAAATAAATTTGTTGATTATATCATGGAAATTATTCTAGTGCACAGTTAGCTTTCCATAAGATTACTGTTAGTTTGAATATCACAAGGGGTGTACTTAAATTAGTTCAAATTATTATTTTGAGAAATTAAGAAGGATCTGAATAGAATATTAGAGTGAATGAACTAGGTTATATAAATAGTGTTCGATATTGAAAAGTAGGTTTTATGATTTATATTTTTTCTATAAATTATTTTATTGATTTTTTGGTCTTCCGCTATTATTAATATATCAAAGACATTGTTTTTTTCAGAAAATATGGATAGAACTAGAATGAACCGTGTTAATGTCAGATGCGATGAGAAATAGAATTATTATACTTATTAGAAACCAAATGAATCAATAGATGTAATGAGACACCATATTAATATGACTAGTATTTAATATCATTATATAATTAAGAATCTCATCAAGGGTGGGTTTCTAGACTCATTAAATAACATAATTATGTTGTTCCATACAATTTAAATTGATAATTATCATGGAAATAACATGATTCTACATCTTACATGTCAAAAATGTTAGTATATTCACATGGGGAAATATATTAAATGAACCTAGAAATGTTTTAAATGTAAATAAATATTAATCAAGACATAATTAACAACTTGAAATGTTTAGGGGATGAAATGTTATAGAAATGATCATTAATATCATGTGAATATATAATTAGTAATGATATAAGTGATATTTTTTAAGATGATGAATCAATGAGAAACATATAAGAGCAATAGATTATTTCAGACTCCACTATTAATAATTTAATATGAATAAACAGAGATTGAAGTTATTTATGATATCATTCATAATTTTAATTTTCAAAAATATGTATAATGGAATAAGATAATAAATACTTTCTAGAGTTTTAGGAAGGATGTGGAATCATTGATGCATCTTTCTGTTTGGTTTTGAAAATTATGATCTATTTGAATTCATTGTTGGTATTTTGACATCCATGGATGGTTATACTAACCTTACATGTATTGATATCTTAGGAAAGGGTTATAAATATTGAATAATGGAAATTTTTATACTGAATTTATTGATATCCTTAAGGTTTATTATTATCTTTTAAGTTGAGGTAATTATTGGTTAATATAACTTTTAAAAATATTTTTTATCGAACTAATAATCCCATGAATGATAAGTGAATACTCAAATGGATAATAATATTCCTTTACTAATGTAATTACTCATCAATAAAAAATGGATCTACAAATAAAAAATTAATTTTTACCTTAATTTTTGTTGTGTTAATGTTCTATCCCAAACTCAGGGATTAATGTATTGTTGGTCATTAACATTCTCATGAAAATGATCAATATCTAACTTTTTATTATTCAGATGGCTTGTTTCACCTCTATTTTTATAATTAGAATTCACATATATTTTTCTCAATATCTGTGAACCTTATTATGATTCATTAATTATAAAAAATATAGAATCTATATTATCTATATACTGGGGGTTTCTTTTCAATAAATGGGTTTTAAAATATTTAACCATTTTTTGACGAGTTTAAAATTCATAGGGTTCAATTTATTTTTGTTTGTGAGAATTTAACACCACATAAATTTATGTTAAAATAATAATAAGCTTTAAAGCGTGTGTAACATGCCAGGAAAAGCATCAACATAATTGATTTATATTATAAAAATTATATCATTTAAAATTCATGTGGTAGTTTAATCGGAGGGTATGAATCTGAGTAATAGGAATATGAAATATATTTGTAATTTTCAGGTATAATACAAATGTATAGAATAATTAATGTGATATAACCACTAAATTTTGGTTGAATTCAATAATTTTTCTCCAAATTTCATTTCATTCAATTTTTTTTCAAGTAAAATATACTAAAATTTATTCCTTTTTTTAAATTCTAATTTAATGAATTTAAATTAATTTTTAAAATCACCATATAAAAATTTCTATATGGTGATATTTTTTAATTTATAAATGATGAAATTATTTATTTTATATCTAATGTTTAATTATTCAATGAGTAGTGAAATATACTGAATATTCATATTTTTTAATTTATTTTCAATAAATAAGTAATTTTAAAAATAAAGTAATATTTTGGATATGTTATTAATATAAAATTTTATCCTTTTGATTGAATCAATTTCATTTGAATAGGAGATATACATGTATGTTACTTTTTACTCATAAAACTACATATTTTATAAAAATCATTTTTCTATACAATTTACGATTTTGTATTAAAATATAACTATTACACTTAAATAGAGTGAATATTAAAACAACAGATACCTTATTTGGAATAATTATGGTCATGTTGGTTAAATAGTCCGTTTTAATTTTTCTCATAGTGAATACTAAATGTGGTAAATATTTTTCACATAGTTAAGGGTAAAATGGGTGACACGGTTTTAAAATGATGTGATAATTTTAAAAATTCAATAAAACATTACCTTATTTAATTGGATGTGATAAATTAATAATATCGATCCAAATATTGAATAAATTTCACTTCGTTTCCACATGACATTGAGAATAACATTTAAATTGTTTTATGTAAATAAAAATCCAAAATGTCAAACTCTTACTTTTAAATAAAATTCATAGGTTCACAGAAGGATGATATTTTTTTATTAAGGAGTATAAAATTTTATTTTCATAATGATTATTATATTTTAATTATTATTTATTTTTAATTTTTATTAATGTTATAACTAACTTAAAATGATATATGATGCTAAATCATGGCTTTTGAAAGCAGTAGAGAAATCAAAGAAAATGATTAAAAAATTAATAACATTTGGATTCTTTATATGGTAATGATTATTTAATGAATAATTTTTTTTAAAGAGTTTATATTCAAATTATTTTTTTATTTTTATGTTTTTGATGGAAATTATATGAATAGATTCAAAGATGATAATAACAACACTTTATGGGAAAATAATTTTATATTAAATTATTTCAAAAAGATAAAAAAACATTCTAGTGGACAAGTATGATGATATGTGGTCAAATTTTTTATCCATTGTTTTATTTCTGAGTCAATATATTATTATAAATAAAAATAAAACCCTTTATCATTTAAAAAATATATTACCACAATTTAGGTCAAAATGGATTTATGGGGAAATTAATATAAATATATAATTGTTGAATTGAACTAAAATTTTGAATAAATAACATTTTTGGGTTTTATTTCACCCTAACCGTTATCAACTTCATATAGGATACATTTTAGATCAAATTTTTCATGAAAATGATATTATAATATTTTAATACATTGAAATATTACACATGTTCTACTCACTTCAATTATAAATGGAAATCATAAATTCTTATTTTTACAAATTTCTTATCAAAATTGGAAAAAACACTCACAATTAATTTATCATCATATATATTTATATTTATATGATTTTGAGTAATTTTTCTTCATAAAATTCCATTATAGGTGTCCTTATGAAGGGGTCCATTTTATGTCTAATAAAGTGCTGGTAATATTCTTTATTGACTCAATCATATTTATTTGATCATATACTTTATTAAAATATTTTGTATACTTATTAAAATAAAAAATTTTGTATCATCAATATAATAATGATTTATTATAAATATGATACAACCATTAAAAACAATTTTCAATTCTATGGAAAGTGAAAACATCACTCGTGCGTATATATGGCATATTATCTCCACGTAGTAATGTAATTTATTTTTAATCACAAATTTACATAGCTGTTGGTAAAGGTGAATATATTGATAATATATTTAAATTATGAAAAAATTATTGATCATTAAAAAGGGATATTATTCATAAATTTACCTTTATATCTGTTAGACAGAGAAAATGTGACTCGTGAGTACATATGGACATTAAACTGCACAAATTGAAGGGATTTTTTCATTTATGATTAAACTAATATTAATAAGGATATATTTAAAATATATATATGATTTATAATATATGAGAACTATTTTTAATGGTTAATGTTTATGTACTTTTCTTTAATTCTATCTATTGAAAAGTTAAAAAAATTCATCTAAACCTACTGTCTTCTTTCTCTATGATAGCTGTAATTCATTTTTATTAACTATAAAATTAATTGACGATTCTAAATATGTTTTTAGTTAAAAAATATGATATTGAAATCATTACTATAATTCTAGGGATAATGAAAAAACCATAAATAAAAAAGGGACAAAATACTAAAATGAAAATTACATGAAAAACGAGAGAGTTAACACTCCGAAACGGTAAATTTAATAAATAATTGGTGGAATTATTTGATATTTATATCATAAACCTAATATATTTTATTCTATTTTTTCTTAAAATAATAATATTTCACTTCATTATCCACCATTAATTTCCCAATATACCTAACTAACGTTTTAAACATAATTAGACATTCTTTTTCTTTGTTCGAGAATATATTATTTTAGTTCCATATTTTCATTACATTACTTTTAAATAGTCTAATATTATATAGTGTTATATTGAAAAAAATAATGACTTTGAAAGAAATTAATTTTTTTTAAAAATAAAATTCATTTAATTTACTAAATAATGTATTTTTACCGATGTTATCAACACAAAATTTGTTTTAAAAAATATTTCATGATTGAAATCACCCACCATCATTCCATGTTTACTATTTTAATTTTCCATTTCATGTCTCGATTGATCTTTTTTACAAAAAATTATTTTCTTATAACTCTCGAAATTGGATTATTTAAAGGGTAATTTTTAAATTTAAAAGTGTATTTTATTCGAAAATGTTTTTGAATATATCATTTTGGTATTTCACATCATCGATGAAAAGAAAACCATTTATTTTACATATTCTATAATTTCGTATTTAATTTTTATATAAGAAATTATCATATAATAATTACTAATATTATATTGTGATATATTCATTATAGGAATGTTACATAATTTTACAATGAAAATGGGAAAAAGATTTATTTCTATCCAGAATGGCGTTTTCTTGAATAATATAGTTTTTATATCATGAATTAAAAATTATATTATTTTAATTTCAAAAAATTTAATATATTTTGAATTATTAATTGAAAATTTTCCCCAGGATTTTTTTTGTATTTTATGAAAATAATTATTTTTCAATTATTAGTGAAAATATTGTTTTTAATAAAATATTTTTTTTGTGTATCTATAAAATCATATTATATTTTTATTTAGTTTTAATTTTTAATTTTTTCCTATTTATTATCAATTATATAATTTCTATTTACGAAATGAAATTTATACCTAAATTTAGTATACAAACCTTTTATATTAAACAAGGAAATTTTTTGAAATCCATTTATCATTCTAATTTAATGGTTTAATATCAGCATAAATTATTCCAATAATTTTTTTCCAATTTTTTAATATTGTTTTCATATTTGGAATTACTAGTTCAATATATGGTAGACAGATCCCTTTCATTTTTGTTTAATATAAATAGTAACCATAGAAATTTTAGTAACCATAGTAAAGGGTAAATTAGGATATTAATGTTATAAAAATAACCTAAATACTATAAATGAACCAAAGACATACTAAATTGTTATTGGATGAGTAAATTTCATATGTACTAATCTAATATTCAAATATTTGGCTTTATTAAAAATTTCATGATATTAGGGATTTTATTAAATTTTATTTAAGAAAAGTAAAAATACCACTCTTATTTTAAAAAAATTATATTTTAAAATATTTGATAAAATTTTGATATGTATAATTATATATATCAATTTTAAATTTAGAATACTTAACTTCATCATGGTTGTGTTTTTTTAATTTTTATGAAATTATTACATTGAATTAATACACAATGATTATGATGTAATTATTTATGTATGGGTAAAATTAAATAAATGATATTGAAAATATTTAAATTAAAATAATTTGATATAATTAATGCGATCTAAATTTTTTCTAAAAACATTATATTTATTGGGATTATTTTAATCGTTTTATTTTAATTTCATGCTTTTTCTATTGTTATTAAAAAAAATGGTAAATTAATAGTTCTAAAACATGTGATTATTGAAATTTTGTGAAAATAATATTTTATAAAATGATATAATATTCATAAAAATAATAGATCAAAAAACATAAATGGAATTTGATTAATTGAATAAATAATTTTTCATTTATAGAATATTTTATTTATATATTAAAATTATTAATTCTTAATATATATATAGATATTTTATATATTGGGGTAACTTTATAAAGTATTATTGAATTGTTAACACCATAATAAAATAATAAAATTTTAAAAAAAAATTATAATTTTTTCTGATTTGATTCAGAATAATCATTCTCTAATCATATAATATTATTAATTTACTAAATTTAGAAGAAAAATTTATTTTATGTTAAATTATTATTTTAAGAATTTCCAGGACTGCGCATCCCCAAACTTATAAATTGTAATGAATTGTTAACATTTACACACACCACAAAAAACGTTTTTACATAAAGTTTCGTCAAGAATATATTCGGATATTCTATTCCCTCTATTGATGTATTTTTTTAATCATAATATCACACTTAGTTAGATAAATATATTAGGATAAGTAAATTTTTTTGAGAAATGGTATTGTTTTTAAACACATGATTTGTTTTATTTTTCCACATCCATAAAATATATTTCAACCATGATGATATAATATCATACGAATATCACATATAATTAGAGTTTTTTCTTTTAATCATAGAACATATATCAATATCCACCCGATATCACATGAGAATGTAAATCATCATTCATGTGTACATTAGACTATCACCTCATGAAATGTTGTAATTGTTTTCCATCACAGTCTTTCAAGACTATTTATAATGATGGATTAAATTTATATATATTAATTATAAGTAATATATATAATTCATAGAAGACAATATAACATATAATATCTTATCCATCCATTCATTCAAAAATGATAACATCCTTGATGTGTATTTTTGTACGGCCACTACTATAATGCGATGAATTTTTTTTCATCATTAAATCCCATTTATGATTCATTAATGTAAAAATAAAAAAAATAATACATATATATGTCATGATAAATATTGAATGTTAAAATGATACTTTTGTTCTTCCTATAATGATCATTGAATAATTGAAACATTACTCATGCACAAGTATGGACTACTGTCTCTATGATTATAGAAATGATTATTTTACAAATCATACATTATGATTTTTTTTACTGTGTAATTGATTTATTAAAATGATAATTAAATCATCATTATTATTTTATGGATTATTTAATAATAACCACATTTACCAGTCTATAAAATGATGTCATTCTTGGCATAAGAAAAGAATATCATAAAAAATACAACGTGATTTTAATTAAATAAATTAAAATATTTGGGTTGGTAAGTGGTATAATAAAAGTAATAATAAGAATTAAATTTGTTTTTTCATGTAAATAATTATAATATTTTATTATTAATGATTATAAATAACTGACATAACGATCCAAACTCATGCTAAGGGAGTTTCTTTTAAAGACCTCCTTTAACATTTCCCTTAATGTCTACCACTTTCATCCATAATGATATTTTTAAAATAACTTCATAAACGTTTTAATAATGATATAAATGAATTTAAACGGTAAAAATAACTTCATTTTGACAATAATTATGAATTTTTATAAAGGTATATTTTATTGAATGTTTCAACGTACTTCACAAAAAGACAAACAAAAATGTTCTCTTTTAATGTGTTCAAAGACAGTGACTTTTACCCTAGATATAACCATTTTTTAATTTTTTCATTCCACTACATGATTTAATTTAGAAACCCCCCTCCTTCCCTATGTTATGGAATATTTGATATATTTTTTTAAAATTAATTGAAATATTAATAACAAATTTTTTTAATAGTGAAAATAAATTTTTATGATAACATGTATTTTATTTTGTTATGGTTAATTGGGAATAGTTTATTATGACATATGATTACCTTATAAACCATGATCAGGTGAGAATATCATAGTCATAAAATGTATTGGGTAAATAGAAAGAGTTAACAAATTAGGATTCCACAAAAATATTATGGGAATATCGTACAATGGTAATTCCAATTAAAACCATTATTATTATTTTATGAGTTACCATGATGTTTATTTTATATATGAACATGATTGTTTTTATATGTGTAACCGAATTTTTTTCCCATTTATATGCATGATATAAAAATGAAACACCGATTTACCACTAGATTGATCTGTTCTTTCTAATAATTTTTTGGGAATATTTTTGTATTTTCAAGGTAAGATAGTGTTCTTATATTTGAAAATTTTATGTTTATGAAAATATGAACATGATTTCTCAAGATTTCCAAAAAAATATTTTGGAGTTTAATTTTTCTTTTTTGATTTACTAATAATTTGTTTAAGGGATTATTTTGGAAGAGAATATTATTTTAATGTTAATAAAATGGTTATTATGAGGCAAATGTTTATTTTGTAAAAGGAAATTTTATATATTTATAATTCAACTAATAACTTATTTTTTCAAATGTGGGTTTTTAATATTTTTATTCTCCTCCCAATTTTTAAACATTATAAATGAGGGTTAAGGTTGGTTATGTGTAATGAAGATTTCATGTCGAATCTCATAAATATTTAACATGAAAAAAAAGTGTTTCATTTAAAATGTTTTATGTGAAAGGTAAAAATTGATACTGAAAAAAATGATCAATTTGTGTATAAATGGGTTTTTAATTTATGATTTATAACCTAAATATAAAAAACTATAAACTGAAAATAAATTTTTTTTATGTTATATGGTTAATTCTATATTAATGTCACTTTAAGTTTTAATACGTATTGTTAGGTCCCTATACACGCTCTAATGGTGACTTTTTGTAATGATTCAATCAATATTCATTCTTGGACTGGATTATGATAAATTTTATTGAGAATGTTTTTAAAATTATGTGAGTTAGTTATTAATATATGGAAAATAATTGATTATTATTTAGGTTAGGTATTATTTTTTATTTATTTGTTGAATGAATTCGATATTATATGTGATGGTTGTGGCCTATTATTACCCCTTGATGCATCTAAAGCATCATGAGTCAAAAAATTTTATAATTTGGTCACAGACTTATCTTGTAACATAAGTTTTCACCGCATATGTCCATGATGGTATAATAATTAGGTTTCTTATTATGCATTCTATCGTTCTGAAATCACATATGAATTCCGATGGGATTATATAAATAGTTATTATATCCTTGGATTGGATAAAAGAAAATATTATTTGTCAAATGTAACTCATTGATATTTATTTACTCTTACTCTGTTAAAATTTATTCTCAATTTATTGATTAAATAGAATTTATTTTATTTTAATTACAATACCATATATATTAATTTTAATTTATTCAAGATATCTTCAGCTATACGTAACCCTTATTGAGCATCAGATATCACCGTTATTCTTTACCATCGCCCATCATAAGAATAATGAACCATTTAATGTGTTCATGGATGTCAAATATTTTACATTCACTAGGTTCTAATATTATATTATAAATGTAAAATGAGAATAATTATTGTGTTCTATTCTACAAGACTACAAAATTATTCATTCTAGTTTGATACAATGTATTATAATTATAGACAATATAAATATGTGTCAACTGAATCTACACGAATAGATTTAGAGTCTCTAAAAGATTTAGGTAATTTATTTCAATAAATATTTATCATAGACAATCTAAAAAATAATTAACATTGTAATATAATAGTTAAGAAAATTTTTATTTTTTCATTGTGTTTATAATGAAAAAAAAAGAACAACATAAGGATTTTTAAATCGCTATAATTTCAACAAAAATCATTATAAAATACATTCATTGAGATTATATACCCCTCAAAAAATTAAAAAGTTTTGAATATGGAATATGACTCATGAAAATGAACGTGATAAGTGAAACCCTTACATCAAGTCTTATCATGATTAATAAATATTCAAAATTTCTATGAAATAAATCACTATTTATTATATATTATTTCTAGAACTATATTCTTGTATTAAGATCTTATATGACTTAATTATCAAATATTATCACCCATTTGTTAATAATTAATTATTTAAATTACAATTTATTGTTATATTTGTTTTTTTCTCATGCATGTTATGCTTCAACAATTTCGATCGATGCCCATTCATTAGGGTACCATCATATTTAGAATATTAATATGGTAATATGAATGATATTTTATCATTATATTCATTTTTATATATATTCATTTAAAGTGATGTTGTAAAAATAATAACATAACTACATGAAGATGGTAATTTAGATTTATATATGAGTGATATATCCACTTTTTAATGAATGGATTTAATGAAATAAAAATAAAAATAAAGAATTATATAATAATTTTTATATAATAATTTGTATATATTCATTATAAATGTCCTTATTACCAATAATGTTTTGTATAAATGAAAAAGGAATCACATCTCTTTGTACTGGTGGTATTACAAGTATACATAACAGAGACATTATCGATTTCAAAGGGATTGCAAGTTATGAAGGTATATAACATATTATAATTTCATAATTATATCTATTTAATATGTAATATATATAGTAATTATATAAATCATAGACACCAAACATTAATATTGGTGATAGAAAATAAATCATATTGATATATAGACATATTAGTAAACATATATACATTAGCAGTGCATTCCATTAAAATTTGATGGAAAGGAGGTGAAAAAATCATTTTCCAAAAACACAATAATAACACATTATATTTAATATACTTGATTTTTTATTTTATGCGTAACATCTCAGATCCGGGTACCACTAAATGGGTTCCCCGAACCTGGTAAGTCACATGAACTCAAGTGCATTTACCCATGCGTTAGAGGCTATTGACTAGCAGCGAGGACCTTGTTTGGATAGTGGGGAAACTATGCCCTCATTTGTCAAAGTCTAACACAGCGGAATAAAATACAAGCATATAAAAAGATGATATAGTAAAAAATACCAATGCTGAAATAGACACATTACTGAATTAAGTAAAATACCAAAAGTAATATATAATGATTCAATATGTCACTAGTCTAAGAAAGCATTCAAAAGAGGATACACTGCAATCTGAAACAATACAATACAAAGGAAAAATACAGCAACGAAAAATAAAACAGTGCAGTAGGAACTCAGGAGCATTGAAATCCTAGGCGTGGCCCCATGCTCTCCTACTCCTCTAGAACGATCAATTACTTATATAGGTACTCTTTCCCTTATCTACAACTGCAAAAATATAATCTATTTGGGCTCAAGACATGACCCAAATACGTCGTGAGAAATAAATCCCAGTAGGCAACCACCAAAGGCCAATGCCCAACTGTCAGTGAATTTGTGCAATAACAACGTGTAGTAATGAAAATGATGTAAACAAGGATGTACTCAAAAGAAGCTACTCCTACCAGTTACATTTCAATATAATTATTATCTAACAACTGAATATAATTGAATTATCAGTTACTGAGACACAGCTTCAGCTGAAATTCTCCTATATATTACTGTAGCAAAAACCACAACCAACTATCTAATAAGTACAAGGTAAAACAATACCAATCATATGGTTTAGCTTGGTAGGTATAACATGAAAAATCAGCATAGTGAATATACGATGTAAAGAGTGTCCTCAGACATAAGAACCTTTACCCTCGGGCTAAACAGAATCTTTCCCTCATTCCAAACAAAGTCACGCCCTCACTGAAATAAGAACCTTTCTCTCAAGACTTTCCCTTGGGGGAAGCATAAACAAACCCCTTAGGTGATTACCCTCAGGCCTAGAAGCTACAGAACTCAGGCATATGAAACCTTTCCCTCGATCTAATAAGCACTTTCCCTTAGGCTAAAAAGAATCTTTCCCTTAGGCTGAATAGTAACTTCCTTCAGGGAAATCAAAATACTTTCCTCAGGCTAAATATGTAACCATTACGAGAACAAGACATAAGAATGAAATTTTATATAAATTTTCTCTTAGTAAAACTCAATGAATGCTAAATCACATCATACCAATGGGTAACCTAGCCAAATGGTTAAACAAGGGAAACACACCCACAGGGTGGCCTTGGATCCAATAAATGATCCCAAACTATAGTGGTACATATTCACTAAATTACCTATTCAATTCTAGGTATTTAATTAGTCAAGGCCTCACTCATACGACACCAACATCATGGGAGCATAGAAAAATGATACACAAAAACAACATGATAGTGGGAATTAAAAATCATACCACCTACCTCAATCTCCACTGATCGATATACGTGAACAACGACTCTCGAAACACCTAAGAACGGCATAGATCTGAGATTAACAAATTCTCATTCAAACCCAAATAACATCCCCTTGAGAAATAATTGGAAAGAAACACATAAGGAGCATATAGAACATAACCACGTGGTCCTAACGTGATCGTTAGTGAAGGAATCAGAGTCCTGGTGCTCGGTTGGGAACTATTACAAGATTTGGCCTCCCCTCCCGGTGCTCCAAATGAGTTCTATGCTACCTATGTCAAAAGAGGAGGCTACTGCCCATTTTAAGCGAAAAAAACAACACGGCATGTACATTTAATTTTTTACTGTACATCTCGCAGATACTTTTCCCCACCAAACTGTTCATCTGTCCACATGAGTACACAATATTTATTTCTAAATATAGGGCATGTATTGTCGCTCAATTGGTGGATACTCCCACTGCCTTACAATTCACATGCTGACTGATTACATGACATGTATATACTATGTGCATGACATGTAGTCAGTTTTTACACCCTTCATCACCGATAGGACTACACGATTTATATACTCTTCGCACACGGATAATGTACAAGGTGTGTGAGAAAGTACATGGTTTGTACCCACAAAATTTGAGATTTCCCACCCATTTTCCTTAATTTCTCAAAAACAAATATGGAAAGTGGAATTGAAGAAACATGTTCCACAAGAATATGAACTCGATTCTTACAAACTTTCCCCCTTAATTCAATTTTCCCCGAATTTACTTTCCAATTGTGGTGTAGATAAATCCCAAAACTACTCTGGCCCTTGAGCATGTACGTCAATCTCCCACTACCAAGTTTTGTCCAGCACTCGCCCATGCTGTTATAGCACCCATACAAGAGGAATTGAACAGAAATTGAGAACATTCATTCTCCTATCCACAATATGAATCAGATGCTCCTCAAAGGACAAATCGGCCTGAAGTTCATCCTCCTCGGGCTTAAAGACGTGATATTGGTCTTAGTGATAATGGCATAGCTAAGATACATGGAAAACAGCGTGCATGGCCTGGTACCTCTGTGGTAACTACATCCGAATGGAAACTGGCCCAACTCTCTCCAGAATCCCAAACGTCCCCACATACCTTAGTGAAACTTCAAACAATCTCCTGATCTGCCTGTGTCCTAACCTCGGTGAAACACACAAGAAAACCGGATCCCTGACCATGAACTCCAAGAGTCATCTGTGGCGATCATCATAAGATTTCTAAGGATACTGCGCTGTAGCCATCTACTTTCGTATCATGTGGACCTGCTCTGAAGTCTCCTACATGTTAAGTGATCTCAGTAAAGCTGCCTCACCTACCTCCAACAAGCACAATGGTAATCGGCATGACCTACCATATAATGCCTCATAAGGTTCCATGTTAATAGTTTCCTGAAAACTATTATTTTAGTCAAACTCGACTACGAGTATGTGCTTCTCCCAAGAGCCCCCAAAGTCTAGGATTCATGTACACAACATGACTTCCATCACCTATATCGTTCGCTTTGATTGGACATCAGTATGATGGTGGTAAGTAGTGCTCCGAAGCACATGTGTACCCAATTCCCTCTAAAAACTCTACCAAACACGAGATGTAAAATGGGAATCCCTATTTGAAGCGATAGATCTAGGGACACCATGATGACGTACTACCTCTCAGATATACAACTTCCCATGCTCGTCAACGTCGAAGGTCTCCTTGATCGAAAAAAGTGAGCTACCTTTGTATGTCTATCCACAACAACCCACACGACAACACTGTCTCGAGGTGACCTTAGAAACTTGGTCATGAAATCCCTCATGAAATAATCCCATTTCTACTCTGGAATGGGTAACTGCTGTAACAGTCCAGCTGGCCTCTGATGCTCCGCATTCACCTACTAACAGGAGGAACATATCTCAACAAAACCAGTTACTTCATGTTTCATACCCGGCCACCAATATTGACATCTCAAGTCATGGTACATTTTGGTAACTCTGGGATGCACTTCCCAAGATGAAGCATGAATATCCCACAGCAGATCCTCACGTATATCCCTTAGAACCACAATTGTCCATGGACACGCAGTACCTCATCATCACCTATTGTCCAACTGCGAGGAGGGTCCTCACTTTCCACCCACTTTGATAGAACTAGAACATTTTAATCAGATAGTTGCCTCATACTCACTCGATCCTAGAGGGTATAAGTCACAGCTAAGGAAGAAAGAGAGTCTCACCCCTGACTATCATGTAACCCCAAATTCATCTTAGTGAACAAATCCATGAGTTGCTACTCACTGCTGGACTTCTGCACTGCCTATAATTGGGTCCTCCTACTCAAGGCATCAGCAACTGCGTTACCCTTACCAGGTGTATTGGCATGCTCAAAGTCAAAGGAATGAAGGTATTCAACCCACTGTCATTGTATCAAATTCAAGTCACACTGGCTGAAGATGTATTTTAAATTTTTGTGGTATGTGAACTCCACAAAATGTTCTCTGAAGAGATAATGTCTCCAACAGTGTAACGCATGAACAACTATAGCCAAATCGAGATCATGCGTCAGGTAATTCCTCTCATGTGGCCTCCACTGCCATGACTCGTACACAACTACTTGATCACAATGCATCAACACTACTCCCATCTTAATAAATGATGCCACATAGTAAACTGTATAGATCTTCCCTTGCTCTGGAAGTATCAGGACTGGTGCTGATGTCAATCGTCACTTAAGATCCTAAAAGGCTATCTTGCAAGCTTCTAACCAAACTAACTTCACACCCTTCTTAGTCAAACCCATAAATGGAACTGATAGGCAAGATAAGTCCTATATGAAGATCCTATAGTAACCTGTCTTCCCCTAGAAATCCCCTTAAACCAAACAAGTTCTTAGAGCTTCTCCTAGGAAACTACTGCTCTCAATTTCTCTAGGTCTACCGCAACTCCTACATCTAACAAAATATGACCCAAGAAGTGTATCAGGTCTATTAAAAAGTGGCACTTTGAGAGTTTATCATATAGCCGAGGCTCTTTTAGTTTACTCAGAATGATTTCAAGATGGGATTCTTGGTCGTGTCTAGTGTGAGAGTACACCAACATATCGTCCTTGAAGACTACCACAAAAGAATCCTAATAAGGGTGGAACACATGAGTCATCAGAGCCATGAAAACTGCTAGCATGTTTGTGAGTCCAAAAGAAATAACCAAGTACTCATATATACCATATCTGCTCTGAAATCTATTTGTGGTATGTTTGATGTCCTAACGCGTAACTGGTTAAATCAAGATATAAATTCAATCTTCGAGAACAATCCTGCTCGTCAATGTTTATAAAAAAGATCATCAATCCTGGGCATGGGATATCAGTTCTTGATCGCCAACTGGTTTAGCTTCTGATAATCCACACGAAATCTGAGGGTATCGTCCGCCTTCTTAGAAAATATGATAGGTGAGCCCCAAGGAGAAGTACGGGTTCGTATGTAATCATTTTCCATCAACTCCTCCAACTACCTCTTGAGCTCCTCCAACTCTAGTGTAGCCATCCTATAAAGAGGAATGTACAATGGTGCTGCTCCTAAAACAAGCTCGATAGAAAAATCCACCTCTCTCTTGGGAGGTAGACCTGAAAATTCATAAGAGAAGACATCCCTGAAACAATCAACTATCAGAGGGATATCCTTCTGAAAAGTTCTCTGGTCATCCAGATATAAGCACGCAATCTGGGCTATCACTCTACCTCACCTAAGATGCTCGGGTCCAGCTCGGCTCACCTGGACATCCCATTCGCCCTTGTATAGAAACTGTCCACCCTATGGTGTCGTGAAACTCACTCTACGATGATAGCAATCTAAAAAGGCTCGATAGGGTACCAAGCAGTCCATAATGAGAATGAAATCATATCTCGGCATCCTTAAGACATAGAGGTACCATAGAATGTGACACCCACCAACCTCTAGTGGGCACTCCCTTCATTGACGTACACCAGCCGTTCTAATCCCTAACAGAGTGTGTAGTGTCATAACATTAGAATTAATCGAAAAAAATCCCAAGGCACTCCAAAACAGGCACAAATATAATTATATGTGTAGAACCTATATGAAAATGTTTTCAAGAAAAAACATAATCCACTAGAATAGTACCTCTCATTGTGGAAGGTCTGGGATTTTGCTCTTGTTGGGTCTGTTGCACTACATATGCCAGCCCAGTGCTATGGCCTTATGGGAAAACCTAGATTCCCTGAGCTGACCCGCCCTGCTGTCTATCGGATCTTGGTGTCTGGCTACCACGACCACAAGCACCACCTCAGCCCGAACGTCCAAACATATCCCAATTCCTTGATCAGTAAGAAGCTGGAGGCCCTGTTCCCGCATGCCGAGTCTCCACAAAACCCCTCTCACTAGCCATTGGTGGAAACGCCTTGCAAAATCGCTGTAGATGACCCATCTTGCCACAATCTCGTTACTCCACAGGGTCATGTGGACACCGATTCCTTTTGTGCCCCTCTTTTCCGCACTAGTAACATATCACCAGGCCACCTGAAGAACTCTTCTGGCTAATGCTGCCACCATGAGAGAAATACGTCTGCCTCTTCCTCTTACATATAGAAATAGTTCCAGAAACTAGTGCCAAACCACCCTTGCCTACACCACTAGCTTCCGACAGGTTCCACTCAGTAATCAGTGCCATGTTTACAATAGCATGAACTATAGGAAACCTGAAAACAATCACTAGCACTCTGATTTCATATGGTAGACCATCCTCAAAGCGCTGAGCCCTCAATGCCTCATTTCCTTGCAGATCAAGTGAGATGTTCTTTGGATTAGTAAAGTGGGCAAAATAATACAACACTTACATAGCACCATGCTACAAATTCATGAATTCTCATGCTTGATGTTCCCTCAGCGTCTCTAGGAAGAAAAAATCATAGAAGACTGCCTGAAAATCTTCCCATTCCTGTCTCTGTGATGCTCGGTATGGGTGGTAACATCCCACCACCTCTTGGAGGAATCACACAACATGTTTGTAGCTAGCACTAACCTCCTCCCTGGAGGTATCTTTAGATGCTCGGAAATTTTCTACATAGAACCCAACCAAGACTCAGTAGCCTATGTTCCACCGTCTCACGAAAACATAGGTGAATGATGCTGCTTGAATATACGCGTCAGCTTTTCCATAGATGTGGCAGCCAGCATTGCTTTCTGGAAGGTCTGCATAAACCACATAAAGCCTTCAAGGAACAGCGCCTCCTCACCTGCGTCTGGTGTCACACCTAGTGATGTATCTGGCTCTGTTGGAGGATCCATTGGTAGCCCATGGCCTATCGTCTCTGGGGTATACTCGTTGCCACTCTCCTGGAGAAAAACTCATGGTCGTCTCGGCGGCATGACTCAACAAGGTCAAATACACACCTAAGATTATGATTATCAATTACCAAGAACTAAAAGCATAAGAAGGGAACATGACAAAGAAAACATTCGAGTTTGACAAAACAAGACCACACGACGTGTATAAAAACTACACGGCGTGTTCCCGTAAGCCTTTCACATGGGCATTTACCTTGGCCAAAACCAGTCATGTAACCCCCCAAACACACGGCGTGTTGTCCCCACACATGGCGTGTACCTAAAGTTTTTTCCACTGCTCGATTCCTTTTACATATCTTAGCCACACGGCGTGTATAAGGTCTACATGGTGTGTACTGGACATGTTTCACCAGCCCCTGTTGTCCATTACATGTCAGGGTACACAACTCAGAATACACGATGTGTTCCAAATGGACACAGTGTGTATGCCTTAGATTCCAAATTCTCGTGTTGTTAGTGACACGGACGGCTACTAAGCTAACACTACGTGGCCTATTACACTTGCACATGGTGTGTACACCACCCCGTTTTCTCAGCCCCACGGCCAAGTCCACATATCCTCTCACCGGTCAAGACTAAAGGGTTTGTCCCTTAGGTACATGACATGTTTATTATAAGGTAACATCATCCCTTGATTGTTAGTTACACAGCCGGATCCCCAGGACAAACTACTCATCATGTTATTCATTGAAACGATGTTTATAAGCTCAAATTTCTACACCCGTGTTGATAGTTACACGGTAGACACATGTTCAACACAACATGGTGTGTAAAATCAGAACACGGTGTGTCTCCTCAATGTTCCATTACCCCGTGTCTCTGCCCACACGGCCTATGACATGGGTAGAAACTACATGGCGTGTACATACGGTACGCAGCGTATACTTAAACCTTTTTAATTTCCCCCTGAATAGAAGAGTAAACAGCGGGTAATCATAATTACATGGCGAGTTTTCGGGGTTTTTTCTGATAGTAAGCCTTAGAAACTGATCTGGAGCCCAAGAGACCACTAAAAAAACACCAACAGTCCAAATTATGATCTGTGAGGGCCCATACTCTCCACAAATCAATGATTGGCATCTTATACATGTTATAAAAAAGTTAACAGGTTAATGATCCACCAAATTCTGGTCAATAAGGGCCCATATTACTCAAGAACCAAAGTGTGTAATTCATTCTACAATACCTCACATAACAATAACCTATCAAACATATAGTATTTTATATAGGAATCTATCATAACAACATGAATTTACTAGCACGACTTTTATCACAAAAACATTCAATTTCTAATGCACCTACATGGCATGTAAACTATGCACGGTATGTGATTCTAACATGTGCCGAAATGATGCATGTGATGGAATTCCATCATCTCATCGCTGTGAAACTAAATATAACCTAATATAAAAATATAAACAGGACACAACAAGTGTGTCACCCAACGGTGAAAATCAAATCAAGTGTAAAAGTGAAAAACCATAAAAATTGCAATTAATCGAGGTAAATTGGCTTTTCAATGTACATGGGTTAGATACTACCGGTCAAAACTTATTACCAATACCAATTCATTCCTATCCCTAACTATAGGCTCCAAATAGTATGTCAATGAAAAGAAACACCTTTGATACAACTTTGTAACATCCCGGATCTGGGTGCCACTCAACGTGTTCCCAGAACCTGGTTTGTCACATGACCTCAAGTGCATTTTCCTAAATGCCAGAGGCTTCCGACTAGAAGCGAGGGCCTAAGTCTGACAGTGGAAACACTCTGCCCTCATTTTCTAAAGTCTAAGGTAGCAGAACAGAATACGAGCATATAAAAAGAGAGAGCATTTAACAATACCAATACTGAAATGGACACAGTACTGAAGTAAGGAAAAGACCAACAATCATATATAATGATGCAATATGTCTCTAGTCTAAGAAATTAGCCACGACATGACATATTGCAATCTGAAACAATACAATACAATGGAAAAACACAAAAAAGAAAAATAAAAATGTGCAGTAGGAACTCAGCAGCATCGCAAGCCTAGGCATGGTCCTGTGCTCTCCTACTCCTTTACCATGATCAAGTACGTATATAGGTAATCTTTCACTTATCTACACCTACAACAATATAATCTATTTGGGCCCATGATATGACACCAACAGGGTGTGAGAAATAAATCCTAGTAGGAAACCATGAAAGGTATGTGCCAAACTGTATGTGAATTTGTGCAACAACAGTGTGTAATAATGAAAATGTAGAAAACTAGGAAGTACTCAAAAGAAGCTACTCCTACAAGTTCCATTTCCATTTAATTATTATTTAACAATTCAATATAATTGAATTATCAGTTCCCGAGACTCAACCTCAACCGACAGTCTCCTATACAGTGTCGTAGAAAAAACCACAACCATCTATCTAACATGTACAAGGTAAAACAATACCAATCCTGTTCTTCATCATGGAATGTATAACATGTAAAATCACAACAGTGGATATATGATGTAATCAGTTTCCTCAAACTTATGAACCTTTTCCCCTGGGCTAAACAAAAAAATTTCCTCAGGCTAAACAGAATCATTTCCTCAGGCTAATCATAACCTAGCCCTTAGGACTTTCCCTCAGGTGAAACAAAAATGAAACCATCATGTGATTGCCCTCAAACATGGAATCTACAACCCTCAGGCATATGAAACGTTTCCCTCAGGCTAACATGGACTTTCCCTCAAGCTGAATAGAACCTTTCCCTTAGGCTGAATAATACCTTGCCCTCAGGCTAATCAAAACACTGCCATCAGGCTATGTATGTAACTGGGCCGAGCCCAACACATAAGCAAGATATTTTATATACATTTTCTCTCAAGAAAACTAAATGAATGCTTAATCACGACATACCCTTGGGTAACCTATCTAAACAGCTAATCAAGGGAAACACACCCACGAGGTGGCCCTGTATCCAATCAAGGTTCACAAATTGTAATTGTACATATGCACTAAATTACCTATGAAATTATTGGTATTTAATTAGTCAAGGAATATTCCATAAAACACCCCCAACATGGGCCGATAACACAAAGATACACAAAAACAACACGACAGATGGAATTAAAAATCAGACCACCTACCACGATATCCACTGATCGATATACGTGAACGATGCCTACTCAAAAACCCAAGAACGGTTTAGATCTGTGATTAAAAACTACTCATTCAAAACCAAATAACATCCCCTCAGGATAGAATTGGAAGGACACAAACAAGGAGAGGAAATGTATTACCCACGCGGTCCTAACGTGATTAATTGTGAAGGAATCAGAGTCTCGGTGATCGGTTGGGACCTATTATAAGCTTCGGCCTGCACTCCTAGTGCTCTAAATGTGTTCGAAGCTTCCTCTATCGAAATAGGTGGAAAATGACCATTTTAAGCAAAAAACATTAAACTACATGGCCTGTACTCTCAATTAAATGGTGTGCACTTTTCATTTTTAAATGTTTGTCTGGATTCTAATTTTCAATGACGAACTGTTCATCTGTCGACATGAGTACACAACGTGTATTTCTGAATACACGGAGTGTACTGTTGCTCCGCTGGAGGCTACTCCCAATGCAATACTATTCACCTGCCGACTGATTACACGGTGTGTATATACTAAGTACACGGTGTGTAGTCAATTTTTACACTGTTCATCACCGACATGCCTACACACCCTATGTACTCTTCCCACATGGCCAATGTACATAGCCTGTGGAAACATACACGGCGTGTACCCAAAATATTTGGGACCCCCCCCCCCATTTTCTTTATTTTCTCAAAAACACTTAAGGAAAGGGGAAAACAAGAAACTCGTACCTCTAGAATAAGAACCAGGTTCTTACATTATGAAAGAAAAAAATTATTTAATTAAGAAAAAAATATTTAATGACTTTGGTGAGATGATTACATCTTTTTTGATATACTTCCCTTAAAAACACTATAATACTCCATAAGATTGTATCAGGGAAATAAAAGAATATATAAATTGAATTTATGGATAATTTTATGGTAACCTCGTAGAAACTTTACATGCCAAATATGTCAAAATATTATGAATAAATGATAAGTAGAGGTTCCATTTTATATGTGATAGATATGACACACATGGAGTTACATAATAGATATATATATATATATATAATATTTCATTATAATATAAGGTGAAACAAAATGGACCTAAATTATACTTTGTAACATTATATGGAATAACTAAATTGAACAAATAAAATGAAAACAATTTTATAAAAAATTTTAAATAATATATTTGTGGTTGAGCCCTCAATATACATTATTACCATTACTATTATAACTGATTTCTAACACATGAATGATAATAAATATAAATCTAAAGTGAAAAGTGGATAAACATGATCATACTGACATGATCATTTAATAATTTATATTCATTCCCTAAAATGAAATTTATATGGTAAAAATTAATGATAATTTTGTATCATAAGATGAAATAAAAACCATTATTAAGTATTTTTTAATGCATAAAATTACTTTATTTAAAAATGTGTTCATATTTTTTATGTATTAATATATACATTATAATTTCATAATGTATTTATAAATATTTCTTATAATCAACTTATTCTCATTCATGTCTCTAATTCAACAAATTGTTTATAATGTTTAGATATAAATATTAATATTTTCATAGTAAAAAATATTTTTCTTATAGCTGAGTGTTACGTGATTTGAAATACATCAACCTGGGTATTCTTTTAAAATATTTTTCGGGGTCCTACAAATGATATAAAATTAGGATACATTAAATAGATCTAATTTTGTCTGCTTAAAATATATACAATGTGGTTATAACATGATGTTTTTTGATTCACAAAATGGTTAAAATTTTTGAAGTGAAATGTTTGTTGATTATTTGTTGAAATATAGGATTCCTAATTAATATAGTGCACCATAAATCTTAAAAATGGAATAATTGTGATGAATAAATAATTTTTTTGTAGGAAGAAGGCACTTCACTTTGCTCTTACTAGCTACTGAACTGGTGAAAAATTAATATTGAGTTTTTATAGTGTTATAAAAGGAGAAAATGGTAAAAACTGAAATTGTGTAACGGTGAGAGAAGAAGAAGACATTATGGAATTATGGGTCTTTCCATGTTGTTTAGTTGGGTTGTTAATTTCATTTAAAATTTTATTTTATTTATATGGATGTTATAATGTATTTAGTTTCCGTTATATTTAACTTAAATGAGAAAATATACGTCAAACCATTTTATAAATAACTCTCATAGAAACAAATCTAAAAAATTCGAATGTTAATGGTTTTTTATTTTAGTTATATAATATCAAATGTCAGAAAACCTCTCAAATATTAATTATTTAATTTAAAGGACCTAATAAAGAATGTTTTGTAAATTATTTTCATCATTTATATAATATTTTATGTAAGAAATGATTATATATTTTTATTTTAAATTCAACTATAACAGCCTTGTTGTATTGAAATTGAACCATAAATTTAAAAAACAACTACACAAAAAATAGAAATTTATACCACAGTTAACATAAATTTTACATTATAATTTGCAATTTAAACATTAATATATATATATATATATATATTATAAATAAAATAAAACCCAATAAAACTTATGAAATAATATGCCCAATCAGTTTTTATAATTTAACACCTATTCATTATTTCATAAAGGGTCATAAAATTTCAACAAATAAAATGAAAGAGTTTAACATGTATTCATTGTTTAAATAAAAGATGAATTTATGGAAATGATAAAATAAAATAAAACCATATGAATTTTTGTAACTGTTCCAGTCAAAATCATTTTAAACATGATTCATAGAACATATTATACATATTAAATTACTCATTCATGAATATGATAATTATATTTCAATATAATTTTTCATAAATAATATAATTGTATATACATTTATGGAATATATTGTTTTTATAATTCAGATGTTACTATTTCTGATATATATTTGATCATAAAAGCCTTTTTTCTATTTTCACTCTAATGTAGTACCATCCCATTTTGATAATTATATTTATGAAATAAAATTAAAATTAATTATAATATATAATAACTCAAATAAAAAATAATACATGTATATTAAATTTTTTTTCTTTCATATCAACATGTATTGTGCATAATATGTATGTTGCCTTCAAATATGATTAAAACACACAATATAAAATGATAAATAATATAAGAAAGATAATGTGTGTGATTATTAGTTAACTGAACTGATATGTCATAAAATATTTGTCCCATATTTGTTAATACAAGGAATCATCAAACACTCATTGTCATTATTTTCAAATATTTCAGAAATATATACTATTTTATGTATATTTCTATAAAATATATTTTTTAAACTATATGTTGGGTTAAAATATTAATATACTAATTTTGTTTGATATTGAAGTAAAATACTATAAGGAAACAGCAGAAAAATAAAAATCAAATATAACTTTTCTATAGATAAATATTAGATAATGATATTTGATAATTGATATACCTAGATAAGACTTCATTCAAGTTCATAGCCAAAAAACTCTAGTTACAATCCCCATAATATATCTCTTCAAAATAACCAAACCATCTTGCAATAACAAATGTAAAAACCTTGGTAATTTTATTAATAAATTTTATTTCATATTAGCATTTAATAATTTTATATTATAGTATTATATTCATTTTATGAACATTAAGAAATTTGATAATTAATAAAAAGATTCATTTCTAAAAAAATTGGATGTTCAAGAGTTATTGAGTTTCATATAAAATAATTATTAAAAAATCATATAATTTTATATTGAAAAAATTGAAATTAATTTTTTAATTAATAATTTTACAATTAGATAATGATGATTTTTTTGATTTTTTTTAAAAATTTAATTTTCAATTAATTTTGAAATGTATTGATTATTTAGTAAATAAGTTATATTCATTTAAATAATTTAAAAATATAATTTTTCTATAAAATGATTTAAAATAAACCATTGTTCAATTATTTTATTTATAATCCATTTATGGCATTTTTAATGAATTTTATGTAACACCCACAAATTCAAAAATAAGAACATTGTATTTGATAGAATATATAACATACAATAATAGGAATAAAAAAAATATATAACACCCCAAAGACCATATTGTATATATATTCTTATGTTAAATCAATTTACTCAATATTTAAATTGTAAAAAAACCAAGATTATCTGACATTACACAGAACACTGAGATTATTTTATGTTACACATAACAACATGTTTTAAAAAATGAAATATTATTGAAATATTGATATTTAATGTGATAGTTATCCCCCAATTGATTGAACAGAGTTTATTAATTGGAATAAATAAAATATGAAAATACTTAGTTGTCACACATTCATCTATTATTTATCTATTAGAATTAAAATAATAATGATTTATAAACAGAATTATTTTCTAAACAATTGTATTTTACTAATATGTATTTTAATTGTTATTTACACAGATAATTTTTTTAAAAATATATATCTATTTTTTAAAATTTAGTGGGAAAAAATTAATATTATAATGTAAAAATTATATTAGGTTTAATTTTTTATTTTTCTAAAATAATTATTTTCTTATGGAATAAGTAAATATACAGAATTTTAGTTGAAATATTCAATTTAATTTAAATTATTTATAATGTTAAATTATAAATTAAATTTTATTTTAATTAATAATAATTTAAACTTATATCAATTTTTTTAATTTATTACCTTTTAATAACTTTCGTATTGAATTTTTATTGAAAAATATTTTAAAATCATGTTAATTTTCCATTTGAATTTTTTTAAATTTGTTGCATATGTCCAATTAATTTTAAATTATATTTCTCCAATACTATGAATGGAATATTGAGATATGGATTAAATATTTTGAATCAATAAAATTTTGATTATCTATTATGTTAAAATGAATTTCATTAACAAAATTAATGGAGAAAATAGTGAAAATTAATTATCATGGTTAATGTAAAAAATATTTACCTGGGAACAAGGTAAGGAGATAATAATTAAAATAACTTAAAATTTTGATAATATATATTTTATGGAAATCATTACTTCATATAATCTATAATTCTCAATAATACATCATTTTGGTGCCTTTTGGAATGTGAAAAACATGAAAACAACATTTTCTTTCCAAAAATTACAAGTGTACCACTCACCTAACTTATAAAAGGCCCTACCTCTAATATCTTCTGAACATAATAAAAAAATTATTATTTGAAAATAAATTCCAAAATCACATCCCAAATCCAATTCTCTTGTACTATTAGCCTTATATTTAGTAGAAATTCATCATAGGAAGGCTATAGTTCAAACCTAATGAGGATACATGAAAAAGAAGTAACATTATTCAATGAGCGTATTTATTTTATTTCGTACTCCTATAAATTAAATTATTATTTAAATATGATTTTATAATAACATAAATATATTTAATAAATTGGTATATTTTTATATTAATTTAATTACCTACAACAATCCCTACTTTTTTAAATTGGTCACGTTATCATCATTCGTTTGTACGGTGAACTATTGTCTATTGAACCATTGCCATTCGTTTTCCATTTCAAATAATCACAGGTGACTATGTTGATGGATAACAAATATATATATGGAATTTATAACATAAATATACATTATTATTCAATATATCATATATATAATTTTTACATTCCACTCTATAGGGTATATGATAACGATGGTCTTGTGTACGGAGGACTACTGCCTCGCGAAATGATCTGATTCGTCTTTCAGTAACATGGTAGGTTAATAAAATATATGTAATTAATATAGGTGATACTAATTACATTATAATGATATTAATTACATAATTATTATTTTTAAAATATAATATATCGTTCTCTTTTTATGAATAAAATTAATAGCATCGTTCGTTTTTGTGTGGTCCTATTCATTCATGAAATGTTCTGACACTCTTCAACTCCCTACACCAGAGAGATGATATATATAAGTATATTTAATTTAATAATATTATATTAAATATATTATTATAACTATTCAATAAAAAATATATTCAAATTCATTCCATAATGATATTTATAAAATGGAAACATGACTCATGCATTCATACAACCTACATGCTCCATAATTATAACGACCCATACTATACATACATTGTTATTACATCAGAATTGATGCATATTTATTACAACATATAACAAAAAACATGGTAGGTCCGTATAGGTATAGTTTCTTTAGAAACCGAGAAAATAAACAACTGGTTTATAAAGTATATACATTGTCTCCCATTTATTTCATCATATCTAGAGTCCCTTTTGGAATATCCTACTTAGAACCAATCTTCCTGACCTGGGGAAAAGAAAACATACAAAAGGTTGAGCTCAAATTCTCAGTAAGGGTAATAAAAAATAAATATCATTCATATCATATTAATAAGAACATAACATTTTGAAAATATTAACTTGAAAAAGAGATCATAATATCATAACATGGGATAAATCATAGTAGTGAAATGTAATCCCAATAATCATAACTTGAAACATGAAACATTGTTTCATACACACATAATCATATAAAATCATTTCATTTTAGTCAAGACTCATTGCTAAGACTATTATAGCGGACAAAGTCCAATTCTGAACCGAGTTCACACCTCGTTCCAGTCCTGTATCACTAAACCAGTTTAGCTTTCCATTCTATCCATTTATATCTCATGAGATATAAATTTTTACCCAATTAATTGGAGGGAGATATAGGTCCCACCCATCTCATAATGAAACCGTTCTTATTTGTTCCACAAAATCATTAATCATACATCATAGAATAACCCATGTAATAAAAATGGGATTCTTAAACATCGTGACATAATAAAATAATTAATATAAGATAAAGGACTTCATAAATATATTTACATCACAACACAATCAAATCAATGTAACAATAGGGATAGAAACATAACCCTATATTAACATAGATGGAAAATAATTTTGATAAAACACTTGAACTCCATTCTTGAGGAAAATAACTTTTCTACTTCAAAGACATTTTTCCTTTCATATCATGCCATAAAATTTAAAACTCAAAGAAGTTAGTTAAAAATAAACTTGAAAACATTTAGAGGAAACTTCAGGGAAATAATGTTCTATGAATTAATAAAAATCCATTCATGCCGTATAAGTTAAAAAACATTCTTCTCGTACATTGGCCGGAAAAGACAAAAAGTACATCGTACTAAAAATGATAAAAGATTACTTTAATTTCATTTACTAAAAACTCACCAATGGGTAAATTTGGATTTAAAAAATTGTAGAGGGATAGAAATAATATAAAATATTGAGGAAACATGGATGTGGATGATAAATATTCCCTAGTAAATTCTGAAGTATAAACAATCTCGTATAAAAATGAGATTGCGAGATTTTCCCTTACCTTGGGTCCGATTTTCTTCGTACGTATCCAAACCTCCTGTATAATTATTTCAATAATCTCATTGACTTATTATAGAATCATATTCATTGTTATGATATCATATATGGTCATATTCTTATCTTTTTATTAGTAATAATTCATTTCTCTTTGTTATTCGGGTGTTTATTACTTTATGTTCGTATGCATGTTTTGTCAAATAAATTCTTATTATTCTTTTTAAGTTATATATAACACAGTCACAGAATGGTATTAGTGTAATATATATCATATTTATTAATTCAAATGATCGATATAATCATTATTCAATGTAGATCATGTAGAATGAGTCGCATCACATCGTGGAGACAGTAGCCCGTACGTATGCACGAGGGATGATATCATTCCCATGATCATGGAATTGTATTGAAGTGTATGTATAATATTTTAGAATCAATATAACTTTAAAATAATAATATATATAGTTATTCATTACACCATTTTACCCATCCAAGTAAGGTGGTGGTGGAAAACAGACTACAACACGGCGTGGAGAGGGTATTCCGTATGTATGCACACGTAGTGATTTCTTTTTCTGTAGGATGGATAGAAGGTGAAATATGGAAGTTTCATATTTATAATAACATATCAGTATATTAGTTATACTGATGTTATTACTTTATAATTAAGAAACTGAATAAGAAGAAGTTGAAGAAGAACGAAACTTGAAAGAATCGGTAGAAAAGATTACCTCTTCTTCGACGCACCTCTTTTAAGCTACCTCTAAAGGGACTAGAGTTGGTCTCATGAGAAGACAAGAACCTCCATAATGTTTCTAGGAAAGTGGTGAAGAAAAATGGGCAGGTTTTTGCAGAGCATGAAGGATCAAAATTGTGTAAAGAGAAGAGGGTGGAGGTGCACTTTTATAATGGAGGGGATGAGCACCTTATGAAAAAATGAAAACATTATTTTATAATAAAGTCATATTCAGTTTATAATAGCTCCAAATTGATTTATTTTGAAGTTAAAGTGGGGACGGGTCTAAATCCTCTCAACCAATAGGTTTTAGACATGTTTAGGTTACTATTTTAACCTTATCATTTAGATTTAACTCTAAGTTAAATAATTTAACTTTTACCGTGTCTTCTTGTTTTCTTACACTATATGGTTAATAAACATACTATAACAAGACAAACGAACACCAAGTGGTTCATTATTAATATATATAATTTTATCTAAGTCATCTGGTAGAATGATTGGTTTTTAGGAATAGAATAACAAATAATAATATAATATTTGTTTTAGAAACTATTTAATGTCAATTTTGACAGTATTTGGTAATTGATTTTTGTAAAAATCATTACAGAATTATTCACTCTAAAAAAGTTAATTAAATCAATAATAAAATTTCATATTAATCTAAAAAATTATTATAACTTATAAAAAATCTCATATTACATTTATTTGTGTATTTATAACATCAATTAAGTTAATATGTCATTAATAAGTTAATTACTGCATCATCATTGTGTCGTAAATAAATTAAATTATTTAATGCCTATAAATTATAAATAAAATACCATTATTTATGAAATTTGTTTATATTTATAATGAATATTTATAGTCTAATTTATCGTCTGTATAACCCTATATTAAAAAAAATTCGTTATTAAACTTTGATTTTAACTATTTTAACTCTTCTTTAAATAAAATAATGATAAATGTCCTAATCTAGTCCAAGTGGACATAAATGGTAATATTTTATTTATAAGGATTTTTTTGGTCGAATTAAACTTATCCAATAAAATTATTACATGTGTTAGGGTAATAATAATATAATTTTTACCCTTAATTACCGTATTTACTTTTAACTATGGTAAATAAAAGTAAAAAGTTACTATTCACCAAAAAATATTTTTATCTTATTGAACCACATTTTTCTCCTTTATATTAACCATGTCTCTCGGAGTTTTGAAATTCCACTCACAGAAGCGGTAAAATTAAGTTTTATGTAAATTTTCAAATTCTCCTAGGAGGTGGGTAAAAGGCAGTGAAATGTTCAATAAATTTTTATATATCTATAATTATTATAAAATGACACCAATGAATTAAATTGAACTTATATAGGTATTATGTATCAATTATGACCTAAAATAAATTTAAATAAAATAAATAATTATTTAAATAAAATGTCGGTTTTTAAATATTAACCCAGTGTTTTCACTATTCATCAAAAATTTAAAGTTTTCAGGAAAATACCAAAAATTCACCCTAGGCTAATTTTGATATTCCAAATCCAAAAATGAAGTCCATTTTGAAAGATAATATTTTCACACTTTCAAAAAGTTGGTATTAAAATTCATAACCAATGGTTCATAATAATAATATTTTAATATCTCATTTAGTGAAACTCAGTATTGCGTACTACACACACTGTCGAGGAAGGTCTTGATTGCATGTAATGCAAGACATGTATGGGCTGCATGTAGTGAAAGCTCTGTTTGGTTTTGTATATAACATAATCAAAACTTATTTCATTTATACATTAAACAAAATCAATACATAATGTTGCATAGAATAATTTCTAAAAAATTAACATGAAATTATGTGTAACACGAGCCAAGAATAGTGTTGTGTATACTACAAGATAATACGGTGTTACGTATAGTTAAAGCTAATCATGGTGTAGTGTATAATAGATGACATAAATGTAAATAAAAATAATTTATCTCATAAAATCTCGGGGTGTTAAATTCTACCCCCCTTAAAATGAATTTCGCCCTCAAAATTCGTCAGGGTTATAAATCATTAACTACATGAAAGTTTTGTTCGTATAATCCCACATTGTAAAAGGAATACTAAAACATAATTTTAAAAATTAAAGTAAGAAATGTAATGATTACCTAGATTAACTCATCACTGGGTTTCCACATAGGAGAACATAGGTGGAAATATGGATATGGAAGAAAAATCTATCCAACAAGTTATGATGGAGAGTGGTAGAGGAGATGGCTATGAAAAAGCCAACAATCGAAAAGCCATTAATTTGTGATGATTTAAGGTACCATTTGATTCATCGGATATAAGGACAGTATGACAGCTTTTTTTCAAGATCATTTCCCTAAAGATGAATAATTGTTGAATAAAAAAAAATTGCAAAGCCCCAACCTTAAACCTTACATAATCTTGAGTTATTACAAGATTACACATTGAGGATCTTTTTAGGTTTAGAGTTTTAGAGAATTAGATCATGAAACTAGCATTACATTTCACATTTAAACAAAGTGGTTACATAAAAGACAATATTCATTCTTCCCATCAACGAAAACATATATAAAATAAAACACAGATTTTTTCTTGACACATCCTTAACACTATCATCACATCATGTACCTTTCCCTTGACCTGTGAAAAACATTTCAAAAACATGGGATAAGCATAAAAATCTCAGTAAGGGTTATAATATATGAAAAGAAACATGAGTTCATATATACATAATAATGAAATCATACTTTACCCATAAAACATAGGCACATTAACATACCTCATAAAACCATGAATAAATCATAGAAATCATAAGACATAAAGTTAACATGATGCATTCATAACATTCTTACGTAGGGAGTAACCCTCTTGGTTACGTTTGGAATACCCATCACAATATATTCCCTAAATATCTTCGGAGAAACCTTAACATTTCACTCCTTCGTGTTACCCAATGCATTGGAGAGCTATATCGGGCTCACCTGCCCTTAGTTTATCACGGAACCACCCGTCTTCATAATAATGCCCAAGAACCTCAACATAATCGTATCACATAAAACATGTATAAAGGAAAAATAACATTTCTACCTTTCAATCACACGATATCAATACAACACATTGATATAAAAACATTATGAAAACCATTTTCAATACCAAAATAAAAGAAAAGTAAAACATGGTATTTATTTTTCTTTTAAGAAGAAGGTATGGCTTGTAGAGGAAGCCGAATCTCAAATAATGGTCACGACGGCGGAGAAGTCATTGTCGCCGCATACGTACGAAAAAAACATTCCATTTTGTCATTTAATAAACACTTCGTATAAAAAAGATTCAATTTGAATAAACGTAAAAGTCAAAGGGGTTTATACACCGTATAAAAGAAGGTTGTGTATAAAACAAAATATGCCTCAATGAATGGAGATTGAGATGAAGTCCCTTACAAAGACGGTATCATTGGTTTAAGGATAAATCAATTACATAATTATGTGTGAAAAACGAATACACCAAATATAAGTGGATATTAAGTGTTAAATAATCAAAGTTCATTCACACATATTGAAAGGATGAAATATTCAATAACTACATGTTGAACCCAAAGAAATCGAAATTGGGTTAAGAAGTTCCCCTGACAGCCTAACTGCGTCACATCAAAATGAGTTGATAAGAGATAAAAAAAGGTTATCTCATCACTTGGACATAAAATTTACATCAATAAGGATATATGAGAACATATAACAACATAACAATATGTAAATTAAAAGACCCAACAAAATAAGTCTTTCAAAAAGAGGAGGGTGAAAGGTTCCCTTACCGACATGGGTATCTTTCAAAACATTCACCTCGTGAAAGAAGGACAATACAACATTGATGTAAATACTCATAATAGAATGTATATTACACAATGAGTAAAATAATGGGCAGTACATACACCACTCAAATGAAGTTATGGCAAATGTAGCATAAATCTCACGGGAATAAAAGTGAGATGAAAAATCCCTTACGAAAACTCGGCAGCCTAACAATGCCACATAAAACATAAAAAAATGGATTGATGAGATTAAATAGGGTATCTCATAATACTAAATTAAAGTTTATAGAAATAGGAATATAAAAGAACATCCCCCAACATAAAAAAGAGGAGCTTAAAAGAAGTGACATAAAGGAGAGTACTTAAAAAGAAAGAGAGAGGTTAGATCTCTTACGAAAATTTGGCAGCCTAACGGCGCCACTCAAAACATCCAAAATGGATTGATGAGAGAGAATAGGGTCTCTAATCACATGAACATAAAAATTACACTAATAATAATATGAAATAACATCCCAATAACAAGAAAGATTAGCTTTAAGAGGAATGACATAAAAGAGTGTACTTAAAAAGAAAGAGAGGAGTAGGATCCCTTACCTCGGGTCCGACTTGACTCGATCGTTCATTAACGTCCTGAATAATAAACGTGAGTTAATTTTCACATTATTAAGAACCTTTTTCTAGTTCATTATTCCTTTTAGATCACTTATTTCCATGTTATAAACATTATGTAATCATTTAAGTTAATAATGTTTGTTTTGTCGATATTTGGTTCTTAAGTCGAAAGTGGACTTCTTACAATTACATGTTATTCGTGTGGTCAAATGATCATTATATCCAGAATTATATTCATGATTTGGATATCATATATATCATATATATCCAGAATATACATGTATTTATAATATTACATAATCATTTAGAGGTAAGAAATGAAATGCACCGTTCATGGAGACGGTAAGCCATACGTACGCATGAACGCTACTTTCATTTCTATGTCATATTAATGGAATTAAAACCAAACAAGAGGTATGTATATTTTAATTCCAGAATTATATTAATCATTTATATGTAATATACATCATATATAATAACGTTAAATCCATCCATTATACATCCCACATATGGCATTAACGAATCAAATCACTTTGAGGGGGCGGTAGTCCGCACTTCCTAAAATAAAATTATCGTGTTTTCCCACAATGGAAACAATAAAGGTATCCAAAAAAGAAAAATACATAAACATAAACATATTATATTTCATATATAAATATAGTGACATCTTATGGCCACCTTTTAAGGTGTTATATGAGTGTTGAACAATCATCGTTTCGTGAGGCACAAATTCGCCATCCACAGAAACAGTATGTTCTTTAACCATTTGATGTAGGTGTGTGTAAGTGTAGCAAGAATTATTATTATAAAAACATCCTAGTATATTGAAGATACTGTATTTGTTACAAAATAAATGAATAAAAAGACTTTAGGGGGTTGGAGAAGCAATATAAAACAAAAGAACATAAGTGAACACATTACCTTAAAATCGGGTAACTCCCTTTGGTTTTGAGCTTAAAGGCTTACATGGGAAGACTTCGGCCCAAATTGAGGCTTCAAGGTGTATGAGAGGGACGTGGAGAGACAAAATGGGCAGGTTTTGGCCGAGCCAAAGGCTTTGGAAGTGTGGGTAAGGAGGTAGAGGTGGGGGCCTTTTATAAGAGGAGAGGAGGGGCACTCTTGTAAAGTTACAAAATGTTACTTTATTTTCAAAAGATTTTCGGATTTTAAAGGTCCCATATTGATGTATTTCGAGTATAAGGTGATAAGGGTTCTAAATCCACTCATCCAATAGGTTTTGGACAAGTTTAGGTCTTAGATTTTACATTATCTTTCCATTTTATTTAAATCATTAAATAATGAGGTTTTCGCTGCATCATCATGATGTCATAAATAATTTAATTTAGTTAATGTCTAAAAATTATAAAAACAATAAAATGATATAGGAAATCGTTTTAGGTTTCCAATGACTATTTATAGTCAAAAATCTGACTTGTATAACCCCATATAAAAATTGTTTTAGTAAACATCTCATGTTTGTGTCATCATTAAATAAAAAGGTATTTATGTCATTTTCCAACCAAAGTGTGTCCATGGGGTCCCCAAGTTGACCCATGGATTTTCATGGTCTGCCATGACACATCCAATGAGGGTAGAACATGTGTCTAGGTCATTTAATTTTATTAAAACATTATTTTTACCATAAACTACACTAATTACCTCTAATCGCGATTAAAAACTTAATAAGTTACTATTCACCAAAAAATTATTTTTATCCCATTGAACCACATTTTACTTCTTAATGACAACCATGTATGTCGGATTTTTGAAATTAAAAACACAAAGTTGGAAAAATTTCATTTAAACGAAAAAATCAGTTTTTATAAGTACCACGTAGTAGTTTCACTATTAATCAAAAATTGAAGTTTTTCAGAAAAATCCCAAAAATTCACCCTAAGCTATATTTGATATTCCGAATTAAAAAATGAAGTCTATTTTACAAAATTAAAAACATATAAGTCACATTAATTAATTTAATAATTAATTCCCACTGTCAGAGCAAATAACATGTTTTTATGAAACAATAAGTATCAAAAGATTGACAATAGTTTACGTCTGATTTCAAAGTGAAATTAATTCCAATGACCACTATTGGATTTAATGGTAAAAATATATTCTAATTTCACATTAAAACCAATTCATAATATAATCTAATCATATAAATTAATTAGATTAAAAAGAGGTTTTGAATTAAAATACAACATTTTAAACTATTTATTAAAAAATGGACTTTATCAGAAAGATACCAAAAATTTACACAAAGTAAATTTTGATGTCCCAATTGTTAAGAAGAATTTTATTTGGTCCAAAAGTATCTATAAGAGTGAACAAAACTATATTTAATGATGGTTCTCCATCAAAAGGAGATAAGTGAACCTTTAGTGAAAACTAGGGCATATACCCCTAAAATTGAATTCTTTACGTATTTTATGCCTTTATCTTTTATTGGATAAATGTAAAAACATTTAAAAACATATATAATAATATTTTAGTTATTTCTATCCATTCCCTCCAATACAATGGCTACATGTTAACTACCATTTAAAATAATATTATTTTATTATTAGAGTGCAACGTAAGATTCCCAAGAAACTCGTTGTTGCGTGTTGGGTACGCCATCGAGCATAGAGTCCCATTTAAAGTCAAATTAATATTTTATTCACAAATATGGATAAATATGAAAATGTCATATTCTTTATTTACCTGGGGTGTTACATCCTTCCCCCCTTTTGGGAATTGCGTTCTCGCAATTTTTAAAATTGAGCTTGGAAACATCCTTGAAAGTCCCACATCGGAACAAGAGTCGGTAAAACAATCACTTTAAAATAAAGGAAGATAAGTACAGAGGTCACCCGAGTTAACCCATATGTAGAAAAACATGGACATGGAAGAAAATGAAAAGGGTCATGTTCTTGAGGGAGAGTGATAGTAAACATGTCTAGGAAAAAGTTAACCATAAGAAAATCACAAACTTGTGATGGGTTAAACGGTATTCGATTCCCCAGTAGGAAAAGTTAATAGACAATATTTTTGTTTTAAGATACTTTCTATTGATGAATTTATTCATAAGGAAACATAATCACTTATCATGTTGACTTTCAACTTTTACTAGATTCCTTAATCAAACTCAAATTTTTTTTCCAAAAGATGAGTACTTAGGGAGACTTGTTCGCATTAAGAGTACTATAATCAACTTCTAGATAATCACATAATCCACCAAAGAGAACTATATACATCCTATGTCTTTAGGCTTTAACCAAAACCAAAACCAAAAATGTTAGTACAAGGTCAGATAATCCAGAAAAGGATAACCCATTAAAAAGAAAATCTATGCTTAATCTCCAAAATTTGTCCAACAAAACCCAAAGTTCAACGAGGACCATCCGATAAACAATTTGTCCATAAAATTCTTCAAAGTAAACAAATCTAAGATTTAAACCCAAATATTTGAAGAATTTAGTCACATAGTCTTCCAAGTTAAATCGTAACATTTATCTCCAAACTACATTAGTTTCTCCAAAAGTCTCGTATTGAAAAGTAATTAACCTAATAACATATCCTCCATGATAGGTTGATAATTTTCATAAATAACCCAAAATCAACTTACTCTTAATTCATAAAATCATATAACTAAAAAGGATCAGTCAAACTAACCAAGGAATTCACGTAGTCCAGTGGTAGGCAATAAATACCAGTCTCACTTTGGTTGTGGGTTCGATTCCCGCAGCTTTTTCCGATGCGACAGGTAGTCACACGGTCTGCATGTTGTCCTTTTTCCAAAACTATATAATTCTCAAATAAATCCCCCAAAAGGGATAAAATCATAAAAAATAACCATAACATAATTTAACCTAAATTTTATCTCATGCATTTCACTTCAATCATAACATATAGTAACCCATAATTACCTCAAAAGTAAGGATCATATAAACCCAAATGGTTCTTTATAACTATGTCCACAAAAGAAAAGATAACTATTCCTTGAATAAAATTTTTATATATTAAACTTCAGGGTTACACATAATATAAAAAGTCTTCTAATGTAACCCCATCATCAAAAGAGACTTAATACTATTAAGAATTTCAACATAACTCTTGAATCCATTATATGTTGACATCTTACTCATTCAACATTCTTCATGATCAATTAACCATTCATTTCCAACTTATTCCAAAATACCTCTTTCCTACAAACAAAATCATGAATCATATCCTATGATTCCAAAATAGGAAAATAATAGTCATGAAATAATACATACCATTGATTGGTCATTGTCAGTTTCATCATCCTCAATCGGAATGGCATTAGGTATTGGTAAACGAACATTTGTACGGTCTTGGTGATACCATTCATGAAACATCTTCATAAGACATGTGTTTGCATAATGACCATGCACACCACATTTAAAACATTCAATTGATCCCTCAGAAAGAACTTCTTTCCCTTTCCTCGAGTCAACTGGATGCTTCATTTTTCCAAGGCAGGTTCTTGCATTATGACCTTTATTTCCACATCTATAGCATATTTATGTCCCTTTGAAACATTTTCCTAGGTGTTTCTTTCCACATCTTTGACACATAGGTTTTTGAACACACTTACCTTTATGATTATTACATGTACTTCCGTAGGGATTTGTTTCTCGCATATATGATGCCTTAGTGAAATCACCAAGGTTTAGGTGGTCAATCATGACTCCAGATAGTTGGTTGAGGATAATCACAAGAGTTCTCATTGCAGCTCCCATATCATTCAGTTTCTAGCTCAAAAAACAGTCACAGTTTCCTTCACATCCACTGTTACCTTGGTGCCTTCTAGATCCAACCATTTACTAAAACCAAAATGGTCAGTGTGAGTATATCAAAAAAACCATCATGTACTAATGAGGAAGATAAACACTAACATATACTTACTCAGTCACTTTATCTAAAACTAGGACTCCTTCTGAAATCCTAACCATTACGGTAATTCCACTTATGCTTAAAGAATACCCTAACCTCTAATGTTATCTAAACCGACCTTTGATACCAACTGTAAGGCCCCAGCCTTAAACCATACTAAATATTGATTTATTACAAGATTACACATTGAGGATCTTTTTAGGTTTAGAGTTTTAGAGAATTAGATCATAAAACTTGCATTACATTGCACATTTAAACAAAGTGGTTACATAAAAGACAATATTCATTCTTTCCATCAATGGAAACATATTTAAAATAAAACACGGAATTCTTTCTTGACACATCCTTGACACTATCATCACATCATGTACCTTTCCCTTGACCTGTGAAAAACATTTCAAAAACTTGGGATGATCATAAAAAGCTCAGTAAGGGTTATAAAATATGGATAAAAACATGAGTTCTTATATACATAAGAATGAAATCATACTTTACCCATAAAACATCGGCACTTTAACATACCTGATAAAACCATGAATAAATCATAGAAATCATAAGACATAAAGGTAACTTGAGGCATTCATAACATTCTTACGTAGGGAGTAACCCTCTTGGTTACGTTTTGAATACCCATCACAGTATATTCCATAAATCTATTCGGAGAATCCTTAATGTTTCACCCCGTGGCATTACCCAATGCATTGGAGAGATATTTTGGGGTCACCCGCCCTTAGTTTATCATGGAACCACCCGTCTTCATAATAATGCCCAAGAACCTCAACATAAGTGTATCACATAAAACATGCATAAAGGAAACTTAACATTTCTAACTTTAAATCACACGATATCAATACAACACATTGATATAAAAACATTATGAAAACCATTTTCAATACCAAAATAAAAGAAAAGTAAAACATGGTATTTATTTTTCTTTTAAAAAGAAGGTATGGCTTGTAGAGGAAGCCGAATCTCAAATAATGGTCATGACGGCGGAGAAGTTGTTGTCGTCGCATACGTACGACAAAAAAATTCCCTTTTGTCATTTAATAAACACTTCGTATAAAAAATATTCCTTTTGAATAAATGTAAAAGTTAAAGGGGTTTATACAATTTATAAAAGAAGGTTGTGTATAAAACAGAATATGCCTCAATGAAAGGAGATCGAGATGAAGTCCCTTACAAAGACGGTATCCTTGGTTTAAGGATAAATCAATTACATAATTATGTGTGAAAAAAGAATACACCAAATATAAGTGGATATTATGTGTTAAATAATAAAATTTAATTCACACATATTCAAAGGATGAAATATTCAATAACATCATGTTGAACCCAAAGAAATCGAAATTGGGTTAAGAAGTTCCCTTGACAGCCTACGGCGTCACATCAAAATGAGTTGATGAGAGATAAAAAAGGGTATCTCATCACTTGGACATAAAATTTACATCAATAAGGATATATGAGAACATATCCCAACATAACAATATGTAAATTAAAAGACCCAACAAAAGAAGTCTTTTAAAAAGAGGAGGGTGAAAGGTTCCCTTACCGACATGGGTATCTTTCGAAACATACACCTCGTGAAAGAAGGACAATAAAACATTGATGTAAGTACTCATAAAAAATATTATATTACATAATTAGTAAAATAATAGGCAGTACATACACCACTCAAAGGAAATTATGGAAAATGTAGCATAAATCTCATGGGAATAAAAGTGAGATGAAAAATCCCTTACAAAAACTCGGCAGCCTAACGACGCCACATAAAACGTACAAAAATGGATTGATGAGATCAAATAGGGTATCTAATCATATTGACATAAAGTTTATAGAAATAGGAATATAAAAGAACATCCCCCAACATAAAAATTAGGAGCTTAAAAGAAGTGACATAAAGGAGATTACTTAAAAACAAAGAGAGATGATAGATCTCTTACGAAAATTTGGCAGCCTAACGACGCCACTCAAAACTTCCAAAATGGATTGATGAAAAAGAATAGGGTCTATCATCACATGAAAATAAAAATTACAGTAAGATTAATATAAAAGAACATCCCAATAACATGAAATATGATCTTTAAGAGGAATGACATAAAAGAGTGTACTTAAAAAGAAAGAGTGGAGTAGGATCCCTTACCTCGGGTCCGACTTGACTCGATCGTTCTTTAACGTCCTGAATAATAAACATGAGTTAATTTACACTTTATTAAGAACCTTTTTCTAGTTCATTATTCCTTTTAGATCACTTATTTCCATGTTATAAACATTATGTAATCATTTATGTTAATAATGTTTGTTTTGTCGATATTTGGTTCTTTAGTCGAAAGTGGACTTTTTACAATTACATGTTATTCGTGTGGTCAAATGTTCATTATATCCAGAATTATATTCATGATTTGGATATCATATATATCATATATATCCATAATATACATGTATTTATAATATTACATAATCATTTAGAGGTAAGAAATGAAATTCACCGTTCATGGAGACGGTAAGCCGTACGTACGCATGAACGCTACTTTCATTTCTATGTCATATTAATGGAATTAAAACCAAACGAGAGGTATGTATATTTTAATTACATAATTATATTCATCATTTATATGTAACATAGATCATATATAATAACTTTAAATACATCCTTTATACATCCCACATATGGCATTAACGAATCAAATCACTTTGAGGGGGCAGTAGTCCGCACTTCCTAAAATGAAATTATCATGTTTTCCCACAATGGAAACCATAAAGGTATGCCAAAAGAAATTACAGAAGCATAAAAATATTATATATCATATATAAATATAGTGACATCTTAATGTACACCTTTTAAGGTGTTATATGAGTGTTTAACAATCATCGTTTCGTGAGGCAGAAATTCGCCATCCACAGAAACAATATGTTCTTTAACCATTTGATGTAGGTGTGTGTAATTGTAGCTCGAATGATTATCATAAAAAAATCCTAGTATATTGAATATACTGTAGTTGTTACAAAATAAATGAATAAAAAGTGTTTAGGGGGTTGTAGAAGCAAAATAAAACAAAAGAACACAAGTGAAGACATTACCTTAAAATCGGGTAACTCCCTTTGGTTTGAGCTCAAAGGCTTCCTTGGGAAGACTTCTGCCCAAAGTGAGGCATCAAGGAGTAATAGAGGAATGTGGAGAGACAAAATGGGCAGGGGTTGGCCGAGCCAAAGGCTTTGGGTGTGTGGGTAAGGAGGTAGAGGTGGGGGCCTTTTATAAGAGGAGAGGAGGGGCACTATTGTAAAGTTACAAAATTTTACTTTATTTTCAAAAACGATTCGGATTTTAAAGGTCACACATTGATGTATTTCGAGGATAAGGTGATAATGGTTCGAAATCCACTCATCCAATAGGTTTTGGACATGTGTAGGTCTTATATATTACATTATATTTCAATTTTATTTAAATCGTTAAATAATGAGGTCTTCGCTGCATCATCATGATGTCACAAATAATTTAATTTATTTAATGTCTAAAAATTATATAAAAAATACTATGATAGATGATATCTTTCTATATTTCCAATGACTATTTATAGTCAAAAATCTGACTTGTATAACCCCGTCTAAAAATTGTTTTAGTAAAACATCTCATGTTTGTGTCATCATTAAATAAAAAGTTATTTATGTCATTTTCCAACCAAAGTGGATCCATGGGGTCCCCAAGTTGACCCATGGATTGTCTTGGTCTGCCATGACACATCAAATGAGGGTAGAACATGTGTCTAGGTCATTTAATTTTATTAAAACATTATTTTTATCATAAACTACACTAATTACCTCTAATCCTGATTAAAAACATAATAAGTTACTATTCACCAAAAAATTATTTTTATCCCATTAAACCACATTTTACTTCTTAATGAAAACCATGTATGTTGGATTTTTGAAATTCAAAACACAAAGATGGAAAATTTTCATTTAAACAGAAAAATCAGTTTTTATAAGTACCACATAGTGTTTTCACTATTCATCAAAAATTGATGTTTTTCCGAAAAATCCAAAAAAATTCACCCTAATCTGTATTTGATATTCCAAATTCAAAAATGAAGTCTATTTTACAAAATTGAAAACATATAAGTCACATTAATTAATTTAATAATTAATTCCTGCTGTCATAGCAAATAACGTATTTTTATGAAACAATAAGTATCAAATGATTGACACTAGTTTAAGTCTGATTTCAAAGTGAAATTAATTTCAATGACCACTATTGGATTTAATAGTAAAAATATATTCTAATTTCACATTAAAACCAATTCAAAAGATATTCTAATCATATAAATAAATTAGATTAAAAAGAGGTTTTGAATTAAAATACAACATTTTACACTATTAATTAAAAAAATGGACTTTATCAGAAAGATACAAAAAATTTACACAAAGTAAATTTTGATGTCCCAATTCTTAAGAAGAGTTTTATTTGGTCCAAAAGGATGTATGAGAGTGAACAAAACTATATTTAATGACGGTTCTCCATCAAAAGGCGATAAGTGAACCTTTAGTGAAAACTAGGGCATATACGCCTAAAATTGAATTCTTTCCGTATTTTATGCCTTTATCTTTTATTGGATAAATGTAAAAACATTTAAAAACATATATAAAAATATTTTAGTTATTCCTATCCATTCCCTCCAATACAACGACTACATGACAACTACCATTTAAAATAATATTATTTTATTATTTGAGTGCAATGTAAGATTCCCAAGAAACTCGTTGTTGTGTGTTGGGTACGCCATCGAGCATAGTGTCCCATTTAAAGTCATATTAATATTTTATTCACAAATATGAATAAATATGAAAATTTCATATTCTTTCTTTACCTGGGGTGTTACTTAATTACTTACTTGATTTTGGTACAATCTTACTGTTGTTTGTGCCTTGAATAATTTCCACTTCATCTCTTAAAGAAATGAAGTTTAATTTCTCCACTGTGAGGTGTTAACAGATCTTGTGATATAATGAAAGGTCATTCTATCTGTCTCCAACAAAAGGATAGAAAAGGTTAATATATAGTGAGATTAATCTTATATGGTTCCTAAAATGGACTTATACTTCATATATCATACAAATTAATAAATTAAAACTAATTTATACTAAACAAAGACTTCCTATAGGCCAGTTGAAGGTGATAAAGTTTTGTTACACTTCGATTGTGGGTTCGATTCCCGTATCCTTGTCCGACGTGACGGGTTCTCGCCCGTCAAACAGGTTGTCCCTTTTTCTAAAAATACATTAGTATTACATTACTCCAATAATATCGAAAAAAGGTCTAGCCTAAAAAAATACTATCTTAAGTCTAACATAATTCATTCCAATCATTTGGCTTATCCAAAATACTTTGGTCCAACCTCATAGTATATAAAATATGATTACTAGAATGTTTATCTACCAAGCATGTGAATACCATCATTTATCTCCCATATATCATAATATATATCGTGTGGTCACATTCCAAATATTTGAGTTCCTTATTCTTATATTCTCTTGAAAAATGAATACCCATTGAACCTTAGTGAAAACATGAATTCTATCAAAAGTTATATAATTCCTCATACCAAATACCAACAATTCTATATAATCAAACCATGATACCACATTTTCTTTACATCAGTCATGAGCTAATTAATACCATCAAACATCTCATTATCTCTTTATCCATTCATTATGCACATATCATATACCTTCCAAAAATATTTGAATAAACATTCATGGTTACCGATACCATTCGACATATTCTTTCAAAAACTATAGAAAAAACAATAGTGTAACAATCCTTTGATGTGTCTTTATTCCATTGTATAATTACTTATAAAACATAACTCTTGATAATCCCAAATCATTCCACTACCTTCATAAACCATTGACCGAGCATTCACAATTCTTTCATCTGACATATCATTTGTATTCTCTTCATCGTCATCATCATAAATAATACCCATATGACCATGATGATTCTCTTCCTTGGACTTTCCATTAGGTAATTTGTTTGAATAATGCCCGTACATTAAACATTTAAAACATTTAACCGTTGTTGATGTCTAGGTAATACCATTATCCTTGTACCTGGTGTTAACTGAACCTTTTCGTTTGCACTTACTGGCTTTGTGTCCTTTTCAACACCTAAAGCATCATCCAGTTCCTTTGAAAAAATCTCCTTGATGCCTCTTTCCACATGATTTTCATGGGGGAAATTGAACATTCTTTCCTCTATGCTCATCATGAAGCTCCATCTTTCTCTTATTAGCTGAGTCATGAAACATAACAATGTTGAGTTTATTGATCATTTTATGAGATTGATGATTAGGAATAATAATGATATTTGGACTTCCAAATCCCATTTCATTTGGTTTCTCATAAACAATATCATTCCATTTTCCATCATATCCTTAATTATCGTGAATCTTTCTGTTTCCAGCCATTTTCTTAAACCCAAAAAGAATAGAGTGAGAGGCAAAAATCATGCTAGTTAAAACAACATAATAACGAGGGCGTACCATCAATATATAACATCTTAGGTTTAATTATAAGATCATTAAAGTAATTCTAGGACAATAACCTATACTTATACTTAACCATTGGGACCTCCCTAAACATACCTTAGAAATATCTCTAGGGATCTCACTAAAGCTTTCACATCCTAGTTTCCAAAGGTTAACTAAACCTTTCCTCTAATACCAACTATAGTGGTCTTGAATTACATCCATTGGAATATAATTGATACCTATCAGGGCACTCCATGGGTAGCTACACCCCCTGGGCGGGACACACCACCATCCCCAGTGGCAGCCATTTCCTCATGAAGCCCTTGGGGGAGAGCCATTCTTCGTTCAATGCTCACATGTGAGAGTTCCTAAGGATCAGATTCATTCATATTGCCTTTTCCTATGATACCAACTATAACGAACCATACATTACATACATTGATATTAATTAAGAATTGAATCATACTTATTACAACATAAAACAAAACTATGGTAGGACTATATAGGTATAGAGTCTTTAGAAACTAGGAAACCTAAACAATTGGTTCATAAAGAATCTACATTGTCTCCCATTTATTTCATCATATCTAGAGTCCCTTTTGGAATATTCTTCTTAGAACCCTTCATTCTGACCTGGGGGAAAGAATACATACAAAAGGGTGAGCTCAAATGCTCAGTAAGGGTAAAAAAAAGAAATATCATTTATATCATATTCATAAGAACATAACATTTTGAAAATCATAACCTGCAAAAGAGATCATAATATCACAACATGGTATAAATCATTGTATTGAAATTTAATCCCAATAATCATAACATGAATCATGAAACATTGTTTCATACACACATAATCATAGAAAATCATTTCATATTAGTTAAGACTCATTTCCAAGACTATCATAGTGGAAAAAGTCCATTTCTGAACCGAGTTCACTCCTCGTTCCAATCCTGTATCACTGAACCAATTTAACATTCTGTTCCAGCCATTTCTATATCATGAGATATAAATCATTACCCAATGCATTTGAGAGAGATATAGGTCCCACCCATATCATAATTAAACCATTTTTATTTGTGCCACAAAATCATAAATCATACATCATAGTATAACCCATATAATAAAAATGGAATTCTAAAACATCGTGACATCATAAAACAATTCATATAAGATAAAGGAATTCATAAAAATAATTCCATCACAATATAATCAAATCAATGTAATAATAGGGATATAACCCTATATTATCATAGATGGAAAATAATTTTGATTAAACACTTGAACTCCATTCATGGAGAAAATATCCTTTCTACATCAAAAACATTTTTCCTTTCTTAACATGTCATAAAATTTTAAACTAAAATAAGTTAATTAAAAAAACATGAAAATTTGTAGAGTAAACTTCATGGAAATAATGTTATATGAAATCATAAAAATACATTCAGGTGGTATACGTTAAAAAAACATTCATCTCATACTTTGGCCGGAAAAGTCAAGAAGTACCTCGTACTAAAAATGAAAAAGATACCTTTCATATATTTTACTAAAAACTCACCAATGGGTAAAATTGGAATTAAAAAATTGTATGAGGATAGAATTAATATTACAGATTGAGGAAACATGGATGTGGATGATAAATATTCCTTAGTAAATTCTTGAGTATAAACAATCTCGAATAAAAATGAGATTGCGAGATTTTCCCTAACCATAGGTCTAATTTTCATCGTACATATCTGAACCTCATAGATAATGATTTAAATAATGTCATTGACTTAATAAAGAATAATATTCATTGTTATGATATCATATATGGTCATATTCTTATAATCTTATTAGTAATATTTCATTGCTACTTGTTATTCAGGTGTTCATTGCTTTATGTTCTTATGCATGTTTTGTCAAATAAATTCTTATTATTATTTTTAGGTTATAGATAACTCATTTCCAGAATGTTATTGGTGTAAAATATATCATATTTATTCATTAAATTCATTTATATAATCATTATTCAATGAAGATAATGTAGAAAGAGTCGCATCACATCATGGAGACGGTAGGCCGTACGCACGCACGAGCGATGATATCGTTCCCATGATCGTGGAAATGTATTGAAGTGTATATATAATATTTCAGAATCAATATCAATTTACAATAATCATATATATAGTTATGTTTTACACCATTATACCCATCCTTGTAAGGTAGTGGTGGAAAACAGATTACACCACGGCATGGAGACGATAATTCGTACGTACGCATGCGTGGTGATTTAGTTTTCCGTAGGATGGATAGATGGTGAAATAGGGTTGTTTCAAATTTATAATAACATATCAGTATATTAGTGATACTGATTTGATTACTTTATAATGAAACAACAAAAGAAGAAGAAGTTTAATAAGAACGAAACTTGAATGAATCGGTAGAAGAGATTACCTCTTCTTCGACGCACCTCTTTTATGCTTCCTCTTAAGGGACTATAGATGGTCTATTGAGAAGACAAGAACCTCCAAAATGTTTCTAGGGAAGTGTAGAAGAGAAATGGGCAGGGTTTGGCCGAGCATGTAAGATCAAAATTGTGTAAAGAGAAGAGGGAGGAGGTGCCCTTTTATAAGGGAGGAGAGGGGCACCTTAGGAAAAACATAAAATATTATTTTATAATAAAGTCATATTCGGTTTATAGTTGCTCAAAATTGATTTATTTATAAGATAAAGTGGTGATGTGTAGAAATACTCTCAACCAATAGGTTTTAGGAAAGTTTAGGTTACTATTTCAAACATATCATTTAGATTTAACACTAAGTTAAATTATTTAGCTTTTACCGTGTCTTTTTGTTTTCTTACACTATATGGTTAATAAACTTACTATAACAAGCCAAAAAAACCCCATGTGGTTAATTAATAACATATATATTCTTATATAAGTCATTTTTCCGAACTATATATTTTTAGAAATATAATAAAAATTAATAATATTATATTTTTTAAAAAAATTATTTTATGTTAATTTTGACACAATTTGGTAATTGATTTTTGTGAAAATCATAACAGAATTATTAGTTCTAAAAAAGTTATTAAAATCAATACTAACAAATCAAAATAAAATAAATAATTATTATAATTTTTAAAAAGTCTCAAATTATTTTTATTTGGGTATTTATAACATCAATTATGTTATTATTTCATTAATAAGGTAATTACATCATCATCATTGTGTCATACATAAATTAGATTATTTAATGTCTAAAAATTATAAATAAAATACCGTTATGTATGAAATATTTTTATATTTCTAATGAATATTTATAGTCGAATTTATCTTATATATAACCCTATATTAAATATTTTTAGTTATTAAACTTTGATTTTAACAATTTTAACTCTTCTTTAAATAAAATCATAATAAATGTCCTAATCTCATCCAAGTGGACCTAAATGATAATATTTTATATTTAAGGTTGTTTTTGTTCGAATTACACTTATAAAATGGAATTAGGACATGTGTTAGGGTAATAATAATATCATTTTTAACCTTAATTACCCTAATTTTTTTTAATAGTGGTAAATAAAAGTAAAAAGTTACTATTGACCAAAAAATATTTTTCATTTATTGAACCACATTTTTCTCCTTCATATTAACCGTGTCTCTTAATTTTTCTATTTTTCACTCACATAAGCAGTAAAATTATGTTTTTTGTAAATTTTCAAATTCTCCTAGAAGGTTGGTAAAAGACGGTGAAAAGTTCAATACATTTTTATATATCTGAAATTATTATAAAATGACTCCAGTGAAATACATTGAACCTATATAGGTATTAGGTATCAATATTGAACTAAAATAAATCTAAATAAAATAAAAAATTATTAAAATAAAAAGTCTGTTTTTAAATTGTAACCCAGTGTTTTCACTATTCATCAAAAATTGAAAGTTTTCAGAATAATACAAAAAATTCACCCTAGGATAATTTCGATATTCCAAATCCAAAAATTACATTCTTTTTTTAAAGATAAAATTTATAAAATTTCAAAAATTTGCAATTACTATTCATAACGGCTGGTTCATAATAATATTATAATAATATCTCGTTTAGTGATACTCAGTATTGCGTACTACACACGCTATTGAGGAAGGTCTTGATTGCGTGTAATGAAAACCAAGTCAGGGATGCGTATAGTGAATGCTCCGTTTGGTGTTGCATATAACATAATCAAAACTTATTTCATTTATACATTAAACACAATCTATACTTAATGTTGTGTAGAATAATTTTCACAAAACGAACTTGAAATTGTGTGTAACACGAGCCAAGAATAGTGTTGCGTGTACTACAAGCTAATACGGTGTTTCCTATAGTACAAGTTAATCTTGGTGTAGTGTATAATAGAAGTCATCAATGAAATTAAAAATAATATATCTCATAAAATCTCGGGGTTTTAGAATAATTGTAATATAGTTCATCATTAATATAAATATTTTATTTTCAGTTTTAAAATTATATTATTTGTATAAATATTATATTTATTTTAATTATATTATTATATAAATGTTTATATAAGGACCACTTTTAACATAGTCATCCTCCCAAATTCATTTTTGACACATAAGTCAAATATCCTCTATACATTTGACATTTAGCTAATTACTAATTTAATAATACAAAACCTATAAATAAATATAATAAAAGTAATAATAAACATGAAAAAGGTTATAAAGAATTATAATAATTAACTTATGTTAATTATTTAGGATGATAAAACATGAATGTGAAAAGTTAGAGTCAAGGTCAGGGTTTCTCATCTCCCTTTTACTTCTGTGAGACATACGCCATAATCACAACATATTTATTTTTTGTGTTATATATTCTTCAAATATTATTTTTTATAATTATTTAATTTATATTAATAGTATTTATTATTTAATTAAATTCTATTTATTACTTGATACTTATGATAAAATATTTAAAAAAGTGGTATGAGATTATTCCATAATCTCACCATTATTCGAGTTAGTTTTTTTAAGTATACCTCATTGAAATTATTTGTTATCTATATCTTACAAAAATTAATTCTAATCCTATTATTATTTAGTATATTTTTCATGTAATTATTCCATTTTCCAATTCATTTGTACTTAAATTTTTTTATAAAATTACTATTAGAATATCAGACATTATTTCTCTCAAGAGTAAGAAATTGGTTTTTTTCAAAACCCATGTTTTGTAAAACTGTTTTCAAAATTATTTCTAAAATTTTTATCATGATTTTGTAAATATACATCTATATATTTTTTATCTGATAATTGTTTTAAATTAATCTTCATCACATATTAAAATTAATTCTTTTATACATTTTACTGAAAATATCAATGGAATTCATGTTTTAACGTATTCAACATGTATGGAATTTCCTTCAATCATGAAAATTCATTTTTGGTTATCATACATTACATGTTTCAACTCTTATTTACAAAGTCATTTTTTATTTTTTATTTTTTAAATTAACAATTTAATTTTTAAATGAAAAGGATATTTCCTAAATATTCATTTTAAAGATAATTATTGAGTACTTATATTCTATAGTGACATAAACTATTTATTTTAATTTGGATCATATATGGATATGTTGTTTTGATATGATACTTATTCTACCATTTATCTATTTTTTATTAGCTTAATTATGGATGTACAAATTTATTACCGTCAAAATTTTATTCTAAATGTTTTATTCTAAATGGTTTATATATGTGCTAGTTTCTAAATTTGAAAGTCAATGTAGTTTATGATTCACCCCTTTAATATGTGGAATGCATTGAACATTGTTGGTTGTTGGTGGGTCCTGCTATTCCAACTTGAATCATTTGTATTTAACACGAGAAAAACTATTTATCATTTCAGATGTGGGCTTAAACATTTAGATAACTGACTTGGAAGAAGGCTTATTTGAATTATATTTCTTACCAAAATTCTAAACAGTATTAGATGTCTGGAAACAATCATGTATAGTATGGTATAGAGGTCCAACATTAGAAATTTGATTAGTTTTAATATATTTATATAAATTCCATGTGCTTATTTGGTTATTTATAACATCCATGGTCATGTTTCATGGTCAAGTGAATATTTATATGGAATTATTTGATGGAATTTTCTTCCATCCATATTATGATCATGCTATTGATTAAAAATCATGTGTTTAGTTTATTTACAATTCCATATTTATTATTCCTTATTTATCAATAGATTCCATTGTATACTTACATTTATAGAGCATCTTATCTCACATATTTATTATATTCAAATTTCTATATGATACAAGGATGTATTTTGTGATTGATAAGAAATTAAATACAAATGGGGATAAATTAAATCTCTAATAAAACTTTTTTTATTTAAATTTTTATATTTTTTCAGATTTAATGTATGTATCTAGTTTTTCAAGCCTAATAAATGATTCATTCCATCAGAATGTGACATATACTATCTTATGATAATTAAATAATATAGACATCAGCTCTTGGATACTGTTTTTGGGTCGTATGACTTAGTACTTAGGGAATTGTAGTTGAATCCCTAGAAATGTGATTTCATATTATATGGATATTGTAACATATCATTATGATATACATTATGTATATGTTTATATGAGAATCCAAACATTATGGTAAGGTAGGGAATGTGTGGTTTTACCTTGAAATACACCACTGTGTGGATACTATATATAGACATTTCTCTATAATAGAGTTAGAGAGGTGTAATAACATAAAAAATGGTGTATTGAGAATAATCCAGTCATCACATGGTTAATGGTAAAGGCCCTAATGTCACACCTAGTATGAAACTCTTAGTGGATATTCTTAGGATAATACATATTTTCCTTATAAACCATTATAAAGGATTTGAAAATAAAAATATCCCCCAAAGTAACCTTCTTTATTATAATTAGAGTATATATAAATTAATTAATTAATTTAATGTGTATTTTTCATATAGTTTTTTTATTTTGTATTATGTTTCACAATTTTATGATCTAATCTACTATGTGTGATTTTTTTAGAGATGTAGCATAACTAAAGAAATTTTAATTATATCAATGTATGTATTTCATTTATGGGTTTACCTCCTTGGAAATATAATAAAACTGGAGATGGAGCATCAGCTCAAACTATCCAAATTATAATAATATCTTTTAAGATAAATCATGTTATGAGTAATAACCATTTCTGTATGGATAATACTAGTGATCCACTATGACGTGTAACAATGTTTTACCACTTTATGTGTATGAAACCTCCATAATTCAATAGGATTGCAAATTCATTTTTACTAGCTAATAGATATGTTCCTTAAAGAATATATTTCTCGGTCTACGATGTAGATTAAGGGATAAATTTTTAATGGATATAAATCAACTTTTAGGATATGAATATAAATATTTGTTGTTGATTCAATTAAAAATGGATGGGGATGAAATTTAAAGCATAGAGTGGATGGATTTCAATGTAATATTTTTATGAATATATTTTCCACATGAGAAATGAGTGGATTATTGAAATAGTTCTTGGGAATATGACATAATTAATATGAGAATTTGTAAAATATGAAGCGAACATTATATGGTATGAAAGGAATGTTGCAGACAATGTTTAACATCAAAATAGAGGTATTTACTATTTCATTTATGTGATTAAAACAACCTTTTAAATGGAACAAGTCTTCCAATAAATTTCATCTTACCAAGACATATTATAACCTTCTATTAAGAACAAAAAATAATTATCCATGTCTTATGACTTTTACAGGATGAAAGAAAAAAAGGATGATAGTGAAAAAAGATGATAAAGGTAATAAGAGAAAGATGTATTTTATGACTTTTTATTCTTGTGAATGGAAACACCTTGGTACATGCATAAATGGAAAATGAATTTTCATAATGTATGGAAGAAAAGGACTTCATTGAAATTATTTCATGGTCAATAAATAATATTCTAATGTTTATCACTTAAAGTGTAAGGATAAAATTAATTACACAAATGATTGTGGAAACCATTAATGGAATATATCGCTTCATAAGATAAGATATCATGATCAGGTTCATACTATTATAATACACTATATGGAATGATTAATGAGATTCTCTACACATTCATGAATTATTTCATTTGAATATTTTAATAAGGATATCCTGGATTATTGATTAAAAAATGAATATGGATTGTAATATAATTTTTTTATTATGGATTTGAAGGTACATGATGAACTGGATTGATTGAAAAAATTTAGTTACAAGTTCAAATTCCCTGAAAACATATGATTAATTTAATAATAACAATTATTATGTTTCTGGAATTGAGATAATGATGTTGAAATTAGTATATGATTATTATGGAAAGAGTAAATTAGGTAGTAATAACTACCATCAAACTAATTAATGGAAATTTCATTTTATAAATTTAGTAATGTTATTTATATTTTTTGTATATTATTGTTTCTTAAGGATCCTAAATTTAACCATTTATGAAATTATTTTATTTAAACATTAGATGGGGGTTCTGATATTATGGTCTTATATCACCATAATTTTTTTTATCATATTGGATGACCATTTCAAACCATTTTTGTTTTAATAATAACTAGACATTTATGGATTGACATTTCATCATATTCTTGATCTTACGATGCATAGAAATAAATTTTAGTACTGTGGGATAATTTTTCATTTTTTGATATTCATTTCATTAAGTAAAATCATTATACTATGTTTATTGAAGAAAAAAAAAGACGAAATTAATCTTATAAAGTATAAATATATCAATTAAAATAATTTACGTATATTTTTAGTCAGTAAAACAATGACTCAACTATATAAGAAGGATCTTGAAAAAAAATTGAAACTTCTACATTTATATCCAATAAATTATATGGAGTTTTAAATCATTTAGGATTTATGGTTTTTTGGACCATATAATTCAAGCGATTATTCACTTTTTTAAGATCAATGACCATTATAAATATCTATAATTATTTATTATTTTATTCTGTGTTTGTATCCTCACGTTCCAATATTGTTCTAATAATTAAAAACATTGTTATGTGTTATTCTATATGATAGAATTACTTATGATACTATCTTATTAAGATAATATATTACTAAAAAAATTTATGTTGTTTGGTTTAAACAAAATAATTATCAAATATCAATCAGTTGACTACATAGATAATGTTTAAATTAAGATGACTGAATTTATTTGCGGACTAGATAATGTAACACCACAAAATTCTAAAAATACAATATATTAAAAAATGAATGTGACATTTACCTGAAATATCTGAAGAAAATGTAACACCCCAAGACCTTGTAATATTGTTATATTTATAAAAAAATCAATATCATTAATATATTCAATTACACACAATATAGTGTCAACTTAAATTACACAGAAACATATATTTTCCTTAAGATACAAAAAATAGTATGTCTAAATAAAATAGGAATTATTATTTAAATATTACTATTTTCATGATAGTTATCATAGATCTATTAGAATATTGTGTATGAATATGAATAATTAAATTATGAAAATATATATTTTAAAAACATTCATTTGTTATTTGTTGATTTGAAATAAAATAATATTTATTTAAAATATGTAGGTATTGTATTTCTGAAAACATTATTTTTAATAAAGAAGATACAATTAAGATTTTCAAACATAAATAAAAAAATCACTACATTTAGAAAATTTTATTGAAAATATAAAATTTCTTATTTAAATCATAATATAAAAATTTGATTAGTGTGAATAGTTTGGATTTCCCTAAAAATATACATTTTCATATGAAGAGTAATTTGTAATAAATTTTAATTGAAATGAATATTTTTGAATAAAATATTTATATTTTTAAATTATTTGTTTTTTAAAGTTACATTAATTCAATAATATATAATTTTATCAAATTTAGATCATTGGAATTTGTTTAATAATAAATTCTGAAAACTTTATCTATGAAAACCAGATTTCTAATCATGTTTGTAAGATTTATTTTAAAATTAAAATTTTCTATTTAAAGGAATTAAATTGTGAAATATAGATTACATATTTGTAATAATAATAATTTATATTATCTAATAAGGTCAACATAGATTTTTCGTAAATTATAGAGTAAAAAGGGTAGTTGTTAATTAGAGTCATTGAGTTAAAATGGATTTACCTTGTGTTAAACTAAGAATATTAATGTTAAAATGACATAAAACCATGTATAAAATATATTTAATAGAAATATATAAACCATATCATGTATTTTTCTTGTTAGTACACCATTTTGGAATGAGTAAATCATGGGTGGAAATATTAAATTCCAAAAAAAGTCTTCCACCAACCAAACATAAAAATGCCATAAAAAGTCTCTATTATTCACACCAGCACACATTTTTTTTCAGAAAAAACATTACCTTAAAACATTAAAATATCAAACCCTTATCCTATAATCATTAGTCTCGTCTAATACCCATCTTAGGAATGCTTTAATTCAATCCTAATTAAGATAACTAAAGAAAATGTAATTTTACCATTATGGTTTTATATTATTTTATCATATACCCCATCAAACTATTAATAATTTTTTTTGATATATTTTAGTTACCATCATTCAAAAAATTATTTCTTATTTTTTAAGGTAATAACCTACAATTGTCCCCACATCAACCAAATGACCTACAAAATCCTCATAATTGGGTATGGTAGACTACTGTTTCATGAACCAATGTCCTTTTTTTCCATTACCACATATCATAGTTGCGTATTATGAATTTTATATGGTATATATATATGATATTTAAAAAATATTTTTAATATTTGTGTTTTTATATCAAATATAAATCTATTAACATTCCATTTTTAAGTGGATGCGACAGTTTATCTCCAATGCATGGCAGACTATGACCTCATGAAGTGATGTGATTCACATTTCACGGAACCATTACATTGAATGTAAAAATGGAAGATGATAATTTATATATGTGATATTAATTAATTTATTAGAATATAAAAAACTTATTTTTCATTCTATAAAAATAATATATTATTCCCTTTTTTACACTGAGAAATGATATCATCGTTCGTGTATGTGTGGATTACCACATTCACGGAGCGATGTGACTCCCTTTTCATCACCACAATACATGGATAATATATATAACACTATGTTAATAATTTATATGGTATTTATTTTTTTATTATTATTTAATGATATACATTACATAAATTATTTATATAATGATCATTAAAAAATGAAAATGCTACAATTGCCTACGTACGACCCAATATCCTCATTATTGTATTGTAGTTGTTTTGTCATAATAAAAAAAATGATATGTTTTAAAAGTAAAATATATATGTAAATATTATAATTATTTCATGATTGTTATTATTTATATGTTTATATAATTACCTCTTTAACCAATGTGATCTTACAAATGTTATTTTTGACACATAATCCAAATATCAGCAAAACATCCGACTATAGGTAAGGGTTTCTTATCTCACATTTACTTCCAATAACAATAATAAAATTAATTTAATTATTTATTTTCTTATAAAACATTTTAAATTGGTGATAGATAATATGAATAATAAAATTGAAAATGTTTTATAAGAAAATAAATAAGTAAATTAATTTTATTATTGTTAAATATAAAAAAAATATATGGGATGAGTTCGAGTATAGGTAAGGGTTTCATGTCTCACATTTACTTCCATGAGATATAAATCATATTCATCACTAGTTTATTTTTTGGGTGTATATAATTCCATTTTTTCTTTAATATAATCACATAATTTATATTCATGTATTTTAATGTTTTATAAAGTAATTTACTTTATTATTATTATGATATAAAAAATACACATCTATTAAGGGTTTATATCCAATCTATTCATTATTAGAGATTTTTTTTGTTTAAGTCTACCTTAGATGGATTTATTGGATATTTTCTTCTTCAAATAAATATATTTTCATAAATTATTTTTTAAATAACATATTCACTTAATAGTACCAACATTCCACATATTTTAACATTAAATGGATAAATTTCATTACTAAAATATGACATTATTTCTATCCTATTCAGAAAAAAAATTTCAGCAATACATAGGTCTTAAATAAATGTTTTAAAAAAGATTTTAATCATTCTAAATAGGATTTATTAATTAAACGTTTACCAATTTTAATATTAATTTTTTTGAAATGATTAGTCAAGGTTTTTTAAAACAATTCTAATTTAGGATTTATTGAAATTAATGAAGGAATAATTTCTTTAACATAATATTCTTATACCAAATTTACTAATATTATTACCAGAAAATGTTTTCAATCTTCCTTCATATGTTTTTTTTAATTTTGAATGAAATGTTTTCTAAAAATTTTTTGTGATCTTTTATTTCTAATAGGGAATTATCATAATGAAAGTGAGATATTCTTCAAAAATGTTGTCAAAGATATTTTTATGTTATTTATATTCATCAATGATTTAAAAAAATTATTGTACCTAAGATATTATAGGGATATGTTGTTTTGGAATCATCTTTATTCATTATTATATTATTTCTCAATTTTTTTGTTGAGTATGCAAAATTTAATTATAAGTAACTATTTTACTAAAAATGGATTATGAATATGATTATCTAGTGGGTTTTGTTTTACCATTTCATATGATAGTTTTACATAATGAATAATTATGTTGATTCTATTTTAATACTTTTATTTTAGAAATGTATTGCACATTTTATTTGATAAGATTGGGATATTTTTGGCCCTTAATACCTTTGTAGGTCTCTTCTTCCAAAATAGATATGTTTTTAACTGAGTTTTTTTATTTATATATATGTACTAGGACATTCCTTGATGTTATTAAATGACATTGAATTATCTATAATGGTAGTATATGTATTTTCAAAATCCCTCAATGAATGTTTTCGATTTAAATCATTATGAATTCTGTTTCTGAGATTTCATGTGATTATCCGATTAGTTAGAATATTAATAGTCACGTTTCATGATCATGTGATTATTTATATGGGGTTATTTCATAATTATTATTCTTATAATATTATAATTTTTTTATTAAATGGTATTTGTTTCTACTATTTAACTTTCCATATTGATTATGTCTTATTTATTCGTATCCTCCATTGTATGTTTACCTTTTCTGAGCATTTGATCTCATACGATTATTATGTTTTATTATCCCTTGGATTTTAGGAAATAATTTTTGATTGACATACTGGGATACAGTAAGAGTAATAATGGTTTATAAATGAGAATTATTTGTGTATTATATATTTTAAAATGTACTGCTGAATTTATGTTTTTATTATGTCTACAAATACTAATAAAATATTTATTTATTCAAATTAAAATTTAGTGTACTTTATGAAGTTATAATATTATAGATACATAATATAGACTAATAAGATTTATTCAATATATTTTACACATGAATTTTGGATAAATATATTTATATACTAAGAAAAAGAATTTTTAAGAAATATCAATTTTCATCATGATTTTATGTTTTATTTGTAATTAATTTATACCACATAATTGATTTGAATTAAAATTTATGGATTATATATTTATAATCATAAAATTGAAAATAAATTAATTTTTTCTAATTAATTTTATTCATAATAAAGAGTAAAAATTTAAAGAAATTGTTATGACAGTTAATGTTAAAACTAGTTTACCAGGAGAATAAGCTAAGGAGATAAGGGTTAAAATAAAGAAAAATATTTCCAATTTCTATTTTGTAGCCATTATTTATCCTATATAGAATTAAATTTCGTAAAGGTCCTTTTTGGATAAATTTTATGTGATTATTGCAATATAATATTTTATTACATTCAAAAATTCAACGTGTGTCCTCTCCCCCACTTATAAAAGGACACTCCCTCTCCTATCTTGTCCACTTAAAACATCAAGATACTTTTTAATCCTCAAATAACAAACATTTTCCATTTCATAAATCCAAAACTCATTTCCTATATTTCTTTATTTTATTAATACCAAATTTTTGAAATCTTCAGTTATAAACCTAAGGAGGTTTTTTGCAGAGAAGGTATTGTTATTAACCATGTATTTTAATTTTTTCCCTCATCCACTTTCTTTAAATCATCGTCAACCTTGAATAGATAATAAAAAAATTTATTTTAAATATTGATATGATACTGTGAAAATTTAATAGCCTATAAAGCTATCCTTCTTCCATCAGTTTACCAACCATAATTCATGTGTACGACGGACTACGGCCTCACGAACAGATGTATTTAATTTTTTTTTTCATTTCCCCTCACAGATGTATATAATGAAATATTTAATTATCATATATTACATAGATATATAAGGCCCCAGCCTTAAAACCTTACTTAATCTTGAGTTATTACAAGAATACACATTGAGGATCTTTTCAGGTTTAGAGTTTTAGAGAATTAGATCATGAAACTTGCATTACATTCCACATTTAAACATAGTGGTTACATAAAAGACAGAATTCATTCTTCCCATCAACGGAATCATATTTAAATTATAACATAGATTCTTTCCTGACACATACTTGGCAATATCATCACATCATGTACCTTTCCATTGACCTGTGAAAAACATTTCAAAAACTTGGGATGAGCATAAAAAGCTTAGTAAGGGTTATAAAAAATATGGAATGGAAACATGAGTTCGTATATAAATAAGAATGAAATCATACTTTACCCATAAAATATAGGCATATCAAATCATGAATAAATCATAGAAAAAATAAGACATAAAGGTAACTTGAGGCATTCATAACATTCTTACGTAGGGAGTAACCCTCTTGGTTACGTTTGGAATACCCATCACAGTATATTCCCTAAATCTCTTCGGAGAAACCTTAACGTTTCACTCCTTCGCGTTACCCAATGCATTGGAGAGCTATATCGGGATCACCCGCCCTTAGTTTATCACGGAACCACCCGTTCTTCATAACAATTCCCAAGAACCATAACATAATCGTATCACATAAACATGAATAAAGTAAACATAACATTTCCACATTTCAATCACAATATAACATTTTAGGATATTGAAATAATGAATCCATTCAAAAAGAAACCATTTAAAACATTTAATAAAGAGATTTTTGAATCAAAGTGTCCCATACCACCTTGAAGCTTTTAACACTTTAAACCATTAATATCCATATAAATAAATCCTTAAAACCATTTTGAAAACATGGATATTAATAAGAACAAATAATTAAAACATTTAAAACGATATTTTGGTGAAAGGGGTTTTACAAAAATTAGAGACACTTGAATACAATAATCGAGGAATAACATTTAGTCAGAACATTATAATATCATGAGAATAAAAGGATTCATGATATAATACTCAAAAGGACAGTATATACACCATATAAGAGTGAATTGGTGCATAACAACAATGAACCCTCGATAGAAATGTCAAATGTGATGAAATCCCTTATAAAGAAGGTATCCTTAAATTAAGGACAAATAAATCTCAAAAATATGTGTGAAAAATATATATACACCCAATATAAGCGGATATTAAGTGTAAAACAATAAAATGTCATTCACACATATTCAATGGATGACATATTCAATGACTAAAAGTTGAACCCAAAGAAATCGAAATTGGGTTAAAAAGTTCCCTTGACAGCCTAACGAAATCACATCAAAATGAGTTGATGAGAGATAAAAAGTGTATCTTATCACTTGGACATAAAATTCACATCAATAAGGATGTATGAGAACATATCCCAACATAAAAATATGTTAATTAAAAGACCCAATAAAAGAAGTCTTTTAAAAAAGAGGAGGGTGAAAGGTTCCCTTACCGACATGGGTATCTTTCAAAACATACACCCCATGAAAGAAAGACAATAGGTCATTGATGTAAATACTCATAAATGAAAGTATATTACACAAAGAGTAGAATAATGGGCAGTACATACACCACTCAATGGAATTTGTGGCAAATGTAGCATAAATCTCACGGGAATAAAAGTGAGATGAAAAAAAATCCCTTTCGAAAACACGGCAGCCTAACGGCGCCACATAAAACTTCCGAATATGGATTGATCAGATCAACTAGAGTATCCCATAATATTACAATAGAATGTACAGCAAGTGGAATATAAAAGATCATCCCAATAACAAGAAATATGAGCTTTAAAAGGAATGACATAAAAGTGTGCTCTTAAAAAGAAAGAGAGGAGTAGGATCCCTTACCTCGGGTCCGACTTGACTCGATCGTTCTTTAACGTCCTGAATAATAAACTTGAGTTAATTTACACTTTATTAAGAACCTTTTTCTAGTTCATTATTCCTATTAGATCACTTATTTCCATGTTATAAACATTATGTAAACATTTAAGTTAATAATGTTTGTTTTGTCGATATTTGGTTCTTAAGTCGAAAGTGGACTTCTTACCATTACATGTTGTTCGTGTGGTCAAATGTTTATTTTATATAGAATAATATTCATGATTTGGATATCATATATGTCATATATATCCAGTACATGCATGCATTTATAAAATTACATAATCATTTAGAGGTAAGAAATGAAATGCACCGTTCATGGAGACGGTAAGCCGTACGTACGCATGAACGCTACATTCATTTCTATTTCATATTTTATAGAATGGAATAATAATTATATAAAGTTAAATTATAATTACAGTATAATATCATATATAATATCATAGTTCCATCCTTTATACGTCCCACATATGGTATTTAACGAATCAAATCACTTTGAGGGGGCGGTAGTCCGCACTTCCTTAAATGAAGATATCATGTTTACCCATAATGGAAACCATAAAGGTATACCCAAAATGAAAAAAACAGAAGCTTAAGGAAAACATAAACATATTATATATCATATATAAAAATAGTGACATCATAATGGCCACCTTTGAAGGTGTTAAATGAGTATTGAACAATCATCGTTTTGGGAGGCATAATTTCACCATCCACGGAAACCGTATGTTCATTAACCATTTGATGTAGTTGTGTGAGAGTGTAGCTCGAATAAATCTTATAACAACATCCTAGTATATTAGAGATACTGGTTTTGTTACAAAAGAAGTAAATAAAAAGAGTTTAGGGGGGTTGGAGAAGCAAAATAAAACAAATGAACATGAGAGAGTGAATTACCTTTAAAAGTGTAACTCCTTTTGATTTGAGCCTAAAGGCTTTCTTTGAAAGGATTCTGCCCAAAGGGAATCCTCTAGGATGAGGAGAGGGATGTGGAGAGAGTAAATGGGCAGGGGTTGGCCGAGCCAAAGGCTTGAGGAGTGTGTTAAGTGAGGTAGAGGTGGGGCCTTTTATAAGAGGAGAGGAGGGGCACTTTTGGAAAGTAAAGAAATATTACTTTATTTGAAAATGTGTTTCGGTTTCAAAAGGTCCCACATTGATATAATTCGTGGATAAGGTGATAAGGCTTCGAAATCCACTCATCCAATAAGTTTTGGACGTGTTTAGTTTATAGATTTTACATTATCTGTCCATTTTATTTAAATCGTCAAATAATGATGTCATCGCTGCATCATTATTATGTCATAAATAATTTAAATTATTTAATGTCTAAAAATTATAAAAAAAATACTATGATGTAGTAAATCTTTTTATATTTTAAATGAATATTTATAATCAAAAATATGACTTGTATAACCTCACTTAAAAATTGTTTTAGTAAAACATATCATGTTTGTGTCAATTTTACTTTTACATTAAATAAAATGTTATTTATGTCATTTCCCAACCAATGTTGATCCATGGGGTCCCCAAGTTGAGCCATGGATTGTCTTGGTCGGCCATGATACAACCAATGAGGGTAATACATGTGTCAAGCTCATATCATTTTATTAAAGCATTATTTTTACCTTAAACTACACTAATTACCACTAATCGCGATTAATAACTTAATAAGTTACTATTCACCAAAAAATTATTTTAATCTCATTGAACCACATTTTACTTCTTAATGACAACCATGTATGTCGGATTTTTGAAAATCAAAACACAATGATGGCATAATTTCATTTAAAAGGAAAAATCAGTTTTTATAAGTACCACTTAGTGGTTTCACTATTCATCAAAAATTGATGTTTTTCAGAAAAATCCAAAAAAAATCACCCTAAGCTATATTTGATATTCTGAATTCAAAAATGAAGTCCGTTTTACAAAATTCAAAACATATAAGTCACATTAATTAATTTAATAATTAATTCCCGCTGTCATGACAAATAGCGTGTTTTATGAAACAATAAGTATCAAAAGATTGACACTAGTTTAAGACTGATTTCAAAGTGAAATTAATTCCAACGACCAATATTGTATTTAATGGTATAAATATATTCTAATTTCACTTTAAAACCAATTCAAAATATAATCTAATCATATAAATAAATTAGATTAAAAAGAGGTTTTGAATTAAAATACAACATTTTACACTATTCATTAAAAAAATGAACTTTATCAGAAAGATACCAAAAATATACAAAAAGTAAATTTTGATATCCCGATTAATAATAAGAGTTTTATTTGGTCCAAAATAATGTTTAAGATTGAACAAAACAATAGTTAATGATGGTTCAACATCAAAAGGTGATAAGTGAACCTTTAGTGAAAACTAGGGCATATACGCCTAAAATTGAATTCTTTCCATATTTTAAGCCTCTATCCTTAATTGGATAAATGTAAAAACATTTAAAAACATATATAATCATATTTTAGTTATTTCTATCCATTCCCGCCATTACAACGGCTACATGTTAACTACCATTTAAAATAATATTATTTTATTATTAGAGTGCAACGTAAGATTCCCAAGAGACTCATTATTGCGTGTTGGGTACGCCATCGAGCATTGCATCCCCTTTAAAGTCATATTAATATTTTATTCACAAATATGGATAAATATGAAAATGTCATATTCTTTATTTACATGGGGTGTTACAATATATGTTATATATTTTTTAATAAATATAATATATCAACTATTATATTACATTTCCATTCATAAAAAATGATAGTGTTTTTTGTGCGTACGTTTGAATTACTAACACCAAAAAGCAATGTGATTTGTTATCTATTAAAATATCACATGATTGGTATACGTCTTCATATTTTATGAATTAATATGTAATATATGATATAGTTATCATATTTATATTATTTTATTTTATTTTCCATATTTACATAATGATAGTTGATAAATAGAAATGTCACTTATGCATGCATACAACCAGCCATCTCTATTATTGTAATGTATTTCATATTCCATAACCGGAATTCATAGTTTGTTTTAATTATAATTTATTTACAAAAATTATAATAATATCATGATTTCTTATCAAGATATAATTGTATAATGAATGTTATAACCATTATTATCCTACCAAAGTCTGTTTGGGCATACAATACTAATATGATCAAAATGTATGTCAATAAATTTTTTTAGACATCTGATTAAAAACCCACATTATAATAGATATAATAAATATAATAATAATGATAAATTTTCTAAATAATTTAATTAAATTACATAAGATTATTATGTGAGTTTCCTGACTGAAGTTAAGGTAGAATTCTAAAAAAAATCACTTTTAATGTTACATTTCAAATTATTTTTCATCTATTTCCATATTTATAAAAATATTTTTAATGATTATATATATATAATTATAATGGTAATCTTTTTTCTATTTTTACATTCATTAAATTTTATACAAAAGGAATTTTTTTACATAATTAATATGTAACGTTTTGATTAAAATATAATTTGAATAAAATATTTTAATATAAATGGCACCAATAGTTTTTCCCACCGTTGTAACTATTATTTATTTTTTAATTACATTAATAAAATTCATTTTTGATTCATATAATATCAATATTCCCTATATATTTCTAATTAAAAAATGTATTTTAACATTAATAGAAATTTCCATATACATAAATGGTTCTTTATGGGCGCAATGAATATTTTTATGAGTATAGTGATGAAAATGAACATAATCCTATTTTATGATTTTCTAATAGTTCACGGGATTTTTTTATAAATGAGTTTTATTATGTTATAAACCTTGTATGTGTAGTTTTATAATGAAATAGTGAATGTTTTTGTTCTATTAACCATGGATGCGTGGTTTTGTTATAATCAATGGTTTGGTGGGTCTGTTATATCCCTCAAAATCGTTGGGGTCTCTAGAGAATCATTGAATTTGAATATATTTGGAATTTTATATTTAATAGTGATATGAAATATTTTGTCCCATGGTAAGAACATGATTTTTTTATTCTTTGTATATTTCTATATAAATCTCATGATTTTGAAAGGTAGGATAATAATAATTTTATAATGTAAAGTGTTTGCAACTACTTAAGAGTAAAAAGTATAACATTTTGAAAAACCATTATTGAGTATTTCATGACTGAAATGAATCATTTTTAGTTTTATTTTGTGCCAAATATTTCATATGATATTTTATAAATATATTAAATTATTGAAGGGGGATTCCTAGGTTAGAACATTATTATTTTGAGATCAATTGTTACTTTGAAATGAGACGTTTTAATGATAACATTTTTTCTTATGACATTCTTCATTCACATTATATTTACCTTACATATATTTTGGTTCTTATTAGAAAATATAAAAATCATTAAAATATTATATGGATTAATAACAAAAAGTATGATGAAAAGATTAAAATTATGGTGAGTTTTTCGAAAAATAAAAGATAATTACACTTAAAATAACTATTATTTGGGAAATTATATACAAAGTTTAAGTTACCACATTGAGATTTAATATTTTTTTTAGGTTGATGTCTTATTCATCCTAAAAACGAAACATAAAGACCCTCAAATGTAATAGAATTAATTCTTGACATAAAAAACAAGATGATATAAAAAAATTTTCCATTTAATTATTGTTGTTACTAGAGGAAATGTTTAGATAACATTATATATTAGTAAAATATAAGTAAGTACTTAATGGATATTCAAACTGATAATTTTAAAGATATAGACTGTAATAATTATTGTTTCTCTTTATCATAGCTATGTTTCATTATAATTGTTCTCTTTATAGTAAATTTGTAATGTATAGTAATAATGAAAAAGCCGTAACTATCCATCCAAATCATATAACATTATTTCATGTAATTGGACATGAAAAGTATTTTTATATAATATATCAATTTATCTAAATGGTGGCGGTAATAGTGATAGATAGAGACTAGAATAACAAAATTAGAAACTATATATTATAGATCATTTATGGGGTGAAAACCGCATGAATTCAGTGGATAATATGAACTAGTTGTAGATAAAATAATAATAAAGGTTTTTGAAAGATATACAATTTATTGGTTGGTTCAAATCATCAAAATGTAAATGTTTTTTATTTTTTTTTTGTGAATGTGAATTTGACCGATGGTGGTCAACAATTAAGAATATCATATTAAAGGATGATATTGAATTATTGATGTGGGATAGATTTATTAATATTTTCCTTGATAAATATTTTGATAAGGTTTTTAATCACAGTATGGAAAAAAATTCATGTAATTAATAAAAAATGAGGATTATCCTATTTACATGTATGAAGAAAACTACCCCTAATTATCTGGTTTGTACCAATATTTATTTTATGTCTTGATATTAAAATTAATTATTTTCCTCAATATTAAATCCAATATATTGAAGTGAATTAGATTTACATGAATTAATATGTTTTGAAAAATATTTTTGATTTGTCCAGAAATTAAGAATTGTGTTTTTCTATGATCCCATATACCATGAAATAAAAAAAAAGACATGTTCAATGTCTTCGGTAGTGGGAAAGGATCTATCAATTAAATCTAAAGGTTTCAAAATTAATATTACAATTTTTGGTAGGTATGGTAAAAATAACATTGGAAAAATTATTATGAAATAAAAAAAGTGAATATGATGAGGTAAGATTGAGAATATATATTTTTTTGGAAAAAAAAATTATCTTCATGTGGGTATGAAATTTTATTATAAGTAATAAATAAGGTGTATTAAATGTAAGAAGATGTATAATTATATAGAATAATGTAACAATAAGATTATAAATGATTGGATGTAACATGAAAATAATTTGAATAATGTACTAAAATACTTTCTATGATCATTGGTGGATATTGGTCCATTAAAAGAAAATTATAATAGAAAGATTTCCTATTTATTATAATAATGGTAATAAGTTGTTTTAATTAAGGTCTATATTTATTTTTATTTCAATGTAACTTTCATGTAAAATGTAAACATTAATTTAAGAAAATTTTTTAGTACTCTTGGTGTGAGGGCTCAAATCCATGAACTATGAGCATCATGGTTTTTATAAACTTTTGGTTGTTGGATGAGGCTTGGAGTGTGTCCGGAGTGTCTCATATATAATTTGCTAGAAGGTTTGAAAATACATTGCGTGTAATGGTTTTTCACATCATTTCTGTGAAATTAAATGTTTTTTATTGATTGTTCATGGGGTGATTCATGATGTGTATTTATTCAAGGATAAATTCTTCAAGGATAAATTTTTTTCATAGATATCGAAAACCAGATGATTACATGATATATGATAATTACATGTATTGTAAATCCCAAATGTTTTCCATTTATAAAATGCACAGTGCATCAGATTTTATTCAAACTCAATAATCCATCTCAAATCCAAGTGATCTATTGAGGCTTCTCTCAGCATTATGGGGTTTATTTGAAAGGGATCAATTTTTTGAATTCTATCTTTGATACATGGTGATCCAATGTGATTTTTATATCATTTTATTGCTGTTTATTCTCAATTGGTCTCATTTTTCACCATTTTATTCTTCATATGGGAAAATGGATAATATAACATGTTTTTAATGAGGATTCAAGATTTCTGATTGGTTATCTTGTCCCCCAACACCTTTGTATGGATGTATCTATTGACGAGAGAGGTCATTAGAGATATGCAGGATGGCTGGTTCTCGTGTGGGTAATGTTGACACCTTTGTGGTAGGGTATTTGTTTAATAACTATTTATTTAACTAAAAACAGAAAATAATCGACATCTATCACATTGTATGGGAATTAAAATAAACTGATAATTATGGAACAATATTAAAAAATAATACAACGATTTAATGTTCATGAAGATGTTTCAATATACCAGGACAGCGGTTGTCCGCTTTTTTTTAAATAGTGTTATTTCTATGATGTAGGAATTGTTAGAATATTGTTATACATGAAGTATCATGTTGTAATTGATATAGAAATTGAATCTAGAATTAATTAATATTAACTAGATATAGTAATTAATGAACATACATATTTTAAATCTATTGGTAAATGTAATTTAATGAAAATAAAATTGATGCAACACACATGTTTAGTGTAAATTTGAATCACATATGATTATTGGTATTTATAGATAATATAAAAAATATATATATTATTGATTATAATAATATTAAATCCATATTAATTGATAATCATTGTTTATTAGGTTGATGAACCTAGAAATAAATGATAAAAATATGTTTTCCCAATTATTTCTTTATATATAATGATAGATTATGTTTCGAGATTTTGTAACATGTAGATAATGCATAAGTTAACTCATTATGGAGTAATAAATGGTTTTTAAAGATTATTTTATATGGCCAATTTTTCTCTTTTATAGAAAATGCATAATTCTTCTTTTTGGAGATGTGAGATCTCATTTTCATGATAAGTACGAATGTGTTTCTTTGAGGGAATAATTTTCCTGTTGATTAGCTATTTTTTCATACTAGTATTGTAATTTTATATGGGGATGACCCTTTTGATATGAAAATGATGTGCTTGATCCTGATATATATGATATATGGTGGGGAGGCCCATATGTGATGTGATAGGGGTACCAAGGATCCTATGAGGGCTGATGTGATATATGTGGGTAGGGAGGCCTAGACGATGTTGCAACAGTTGATGTCTATGATGAAGATTTACATTAGTATTTGAATTTGGGGGACGTGGTTTTCTCGGAAGGTGATGGAATGGGTTAAAGTTGGGATTGCACATAAATGATATTAAATGGACTAGTATTCTTACTTATGTATCTATGTAATGGTCGATTGAGGAGGATCATGTTTTATCTGCATTCCTTTTTATAATGATTTAGGTAGCTTAATGTTCATGGATTCTTGTTTCCAGTTGGTGGTAAATTATCGTGGTTCTCGTAGATTAAATGAATATGTAATTTTTATAAAAATAATTAATATTCCATAACCCATAGGGGGGTGAATGGTGATGATATGAAAATTGTTAGAGGATCTTTATCTTGTTAAATCATTAAGTTGGTTTGGATGATGCTACATGGCATAGAATTTCCACTTATAGTTAATGTAATGAATTTTAATCAAATTTGGAACCGTATTAATTGATAATTAAAGTCAAATGAATTAATTAATGAACAGAAGTGATAAAAATAAAATAAATAAATAATTTATCCCTTTGTATGCTTGTGTACCTAAAGGTAATCTAGTCCAAGCTGTAGAAAATTAGAGTTTGATCGACATTAGCAACATTTTAGATAATGACTATTATGTGTACTTAGTATGGTTATAAGATATATTATATCATTTATTTTGTGTGATTTTATAATCTTCCCCTACCATGTTAGTTAGGGAGACCCAAACATATTGGGTTCTTGGTGGTTGTTTTCCCCGACATCCTACTGCGAAGATGAAAAACTAAATAACCCCACAAGTGCCACCCTATTCTCCTGGTAGTTACATATGTATGTATGCATGATAATAGGTTTTACCAAATATGTGGGCATAAAGCTATGATGCTTGTTATTATTTTAGACAAATGTATTATAGGATATTGTATATAATGTTTTATCATTTCTAGACGGGTATAGACTACAATAGATTGAGGTAATTACTCGATGTATGTGTTATCATGAAATGAGGTATAATAATCGATGTTGGATATACAATATATGTGATATAGTGGCTCCAAAAAATTAAATGGTTACTATATATATAGTTGTGTGTATTTAATTTTCTGATGATGTGATGCAAGAGGTGCAAGTTTTGATTCCTAGACCATGTGTTTTCAGGATAGGTTAATTTTGGATAGAGATGATCCAGACATGGAAAATAGTGGAATAGACAAAAACAATTGGGGAAGTATGAGTGGGGTACCCTTGTTCGTTCATTACGATATTATAAAATCTCCATTTTTAGTGATTCATAGAAATTTATATCTATATAGAGGATGGGAACATAGTATACCTAATTAGGTGATGATTTAGTATCATTATTGAACATTGGACATTAGAATTCATTTGTAATCATTCAAACTAAATGAATCGAGGTGGATTATATTGAATTTACTATTACACATGCAATTTCTAAATATATAAGCTATTTTTCAGGTCTACTAGAACATGTTGGAGATCATGATGGATATTAATAACTTGGGGCATAGAAGGTTCTCTTCGGGATTCATGGAAACTTCCCTCATTACCATTATTATACTTGTATTATACTTTCAGTTATTTTATTATTTTATGAAACATCATTTTTTATCTTGGGATATATATATATATCAATGAATGGTTTTACTTGGTTTATCCATCTTATCTCTCTATTTTTCATGTTTCCATAATAGGTTAATACCTCCCATATGCATGTTTGTTATGCCCTCAGTTTATGTCTCTAACCCAGGACCATCTGATTGTGGTACTCAATTAGTCAACATATTGCTCCCTTAATTGTGGTATATTTTTGTGGAGGCAGTCATGATAGAGTGGTATAAGATGTTTAAATTAAGGTATAACATTATTTTTAGATTTAAAAAATTTTAAGGTATCATGGGTTGGTTAGGAAATGATGTCATCTACATTTACATAGCAATATAAACATGGGAGAATAGCTGAGACATTGGTATTTAGGTCCCGATATTATCTAATGTAAGTAAATTAATGTTTACTGGGCCTACAAAATGAATTGATAATTGTTGCAAGGAGAGACCTAAGAAATGATCACACATCATTCTTTAATGAAACTACGTTTGTAATGCGTATACTGTGGCATAGGTTAAAAGCATATTAACATTCATTAATTCATTAAGGGTAAATATTCCATATTTCATTTTAGAAGTTATTTAATTTTTTTCTATTTTCAGTCAGGGCTCCATGTTGAATTTAACATCACATTCATATCGAAGATGTTCAATAGAATATTCCAGTAGATTTTTAGAGAGTGGAGGTTGATAATGATGACACATATAAGTGTACACTATGAGAGTTTTTATGAATGAGTATATAAAATTATAAGGCCACACCATCATATTTTATCACATAAGAATGGATATATAAGACTGAGATAAAAATCAGTTTGACCCATGATCTCAGGGTGTACTGGGTTTCATTCTCTAAAATGATATATCATTGATTAGTGTGGTATTTATGGTTTATTTTTTTAAGGAATATTAAAGTGTATATATTTTCATGGGAGATGATTCAAGATTAGTTTAGAGTAGATATTAATTCATTGACATTTAAAGTTGTTAATCTCTAGGATGTGGTTCCCTGATGGATGTGGAGCACTAGTGTGCAAGATTTTGGGATCTATTTTAGCCCCCTTCTAAAATACACATTAGAATTTTTTTTGGATAAGAAAGATAATTGGGGGATTTTTGTGCTGGTTTTTTATCCATAGACATATATATATGTCATTCTATTTATGTTAATGACATATCTTAGGGATCTACAGAGTGAATAGGATATTGAGAGGATGTTGTCTTTAACCAAGTCATCATAAGAGGGGATTCATCAAGATTTTTGACAATGTATATATTAGAAATGATTCCCATTTATTAGAACATATGAGTTTCCAATTAGAAATGGGTAGGTCCCAACCTTCTTCATATTATTTATCCAAAGGATATATCTCATAGAAAAATTAAAATGAATCAGACAAAATTATTGGTGAAGGTAGCGGTAATCAACTATGAGATATCGTGACCATTATGATCTATCAATGTGTGATATTTGTTCCATATTAGGTTCCAATGTATAGGAATATTCAACTGAGGCAATAGTATTATGGTGGTATCATTTGGGATCAGTAGAGAGGAGATGGTAAATATTGTGAACAACTATATGACACTCCTCATTCATTGAGAGTATAGAAAATCCACTGATATGTTCATTATTAGGGTTATAGGGGACATGATGTTGGTCATGGTCATCTTAATTATTTTTCATTTCTTGTGCTAGGTGATTCATGTGTTCATTGAGGTACCCTTTTATTTTTTTATCTATGGCTGAATGGTCTCTTCGATTCAAATGTGATGAAATAATTTATATCACATATCATCATACAAATAGTAAGTCTTATGTTAGAGAGGCTTTTAGTTACCTTAGAAAATTATCTATATCAGTTAAATGTTGATGAGAATTATATAATGTATGTAGAGAAAGAGAGATGATGATAGGGAAGAAATATTCCAATTGATATTTATTTTGTTTTTTGATAAAACCATATGAAATCATCCACATCATGTAAATGTTTTCTTTAGTGTAGGCTATACAAGATTAATTATATGCTTTAGTTATCTTATATTATGTTGATTAAGAGAAATATGTGGTTATTGGTGACAGAGGCCCTCATATATGTTAACAATGAGTTCTTAACATCTAATATTTGATTTTAAAACTAATAATGAGCCCATCAAAGGTATTGTAGGTGGTTTTTATAAGGGTTTTAGATGGTAAAATCTATTTCGTTCATAATAAGTTTATAATATTTCCACATTGACGGGAGATAGACTTTGGGATAGAGTGGTAACTAGTCATTCATCTAATTTTGATGTCACTACATAGGATGAAACCATATGAGTTTTACGACTTAAGAGTAAATATCAATGATCTATTAGACCATGGTGTTTTTTCTATTCAGTTGATTATAATGGAGTTCACTATTTTTTTGATGAGGAAGGATAATTTCAGTTTACATATTTGTTTTCATTTTCTTTTCATTAACCATGTGTTAGTGAAAACCCTCTATAAGCTTCCACTGATTGAATATTCTATCAATCATCTTAATGGAGTAATTTGTATATCCATCATTGATCTGTGGTCATGATATAATTCTATGTAGGTGAAGTTTGAGGATATTATGAAAAATTAAATCCATTGCCTTCCTAGAAATTATTTTTTTATTGTGATGTCGTTTAGTGTGATGAACGGTCCATCTATCTTCGAGAGGTTTATGAATGCAATTTTCATAGAGTTTGTGGACTATTTCCTAGTGGTTTTAATTGATGAAATCCTTAAAACAATGTGTCTTAATAGGAGCTTGAAGAAAATCTTCATGACCTTTTATGAGTCCTTCATCGATTAACTTTATTCAAGATATTGTCGAAGTGTGAGTTATGGGTTCACAAATCTATTTCATGGGTCATGTGGTATCATATAATTGAGAAGTTTTACAACCTTATAGTTTTTTAGATTGGTTTATCTTGTGTATTGTTGTAAATTTACTCTTGTTCATGAGGTCTCTCCCTTAGGAGAGTGTTCAGGATATGGTTGTTGTTTCTGTTTGGTTCTCAATTTTATCCTCCGAGTGAAGTGTTTAGAGACCTTAGATGGTGATATATTTGAGATTTATATCATTGGGTTGTTATTTGGATAAACCCATTAACATTATTCTTGGTACTATTTTTATAATCTCGAGGATTATAATTGTTAGATATGTTTTTACTGTGAGGGACAAGATCTTTATAGCATGACCCTTTGCATGTTTCGAAATCAAATAGTGCCCGAATGAGGCTTGGAGTGAGTCTATAGGGGCTAAGTAGAAAAAGCCCAAAAATAAGGGAATAAAAGATCTGTAAATTGGTTTCTGATAATGTATGAATAGTTAATGACTTGTTATGGATGGGTTTTGGGGTTCTTCATGATATGTATTTATTGGAGGACAAATTATTGGTGGAGATGCATATTTTTTCATGATCTTAAACAGAGTGATCATAAAATATGTTAGGATTATATTCCATGTAAATCCCTTGTGAAACACATTTTTTGAAGGTACATGGCAAGCGATTTTATTAAAAACCATACAACCCTATAAACTCTAAGATATATGGTGGACCGTTTCTTATCATCTTGCGATTCCTTTTATAAAGATCAATCCTTGTTCTTATTTATTTGTTTCATGGTTATCCATGGTATTTTCTACCTCTATTTCTCCCTATTTCTTCTTAATCAATATTTTCATCTTCTAGTATCATATCTCCATAGGAATGAGGATCATCTTCCATGTCTATAATGGCGGTTTTTAGTGAATTTTTTTTGCTTGTACTATAGAATCTGTGGATGGTTGCAGTTTCTTCTAGGACTGGTTATCAATGATCTATGGGGTGGTTCATTATTATTTAGAGGAATTTCACTCCTTTGAGGTGGGGGGGTTACATTCTTATGTATTTCTATAACTGAAACTGAATATTGATCAAGATTTATCTATTTTTGCGGAAATTTAATCTACCTAATAATTATTGAACAAGATTACACAATTGTATACATATCACATATAAATAATGTAGTTGATATATAATGTAATAGATATTTTCCTCTTTTTTCTATACAGTGTGATATCAATGTTGTATGACTTTTTATCATGTTATTATTCATGTATTATAATGATTAAAATAATAATGAACATAAATATAAAATTAATAGGTAATTAATTGGATTGAGAAATTAAATAAGTGGAATGTATTAAATATGTGGTTAAATAAATTTTATGATAATAAAATTGATAAAATGTGAGATATTAATTGAAGTTAATCGTCTATTGGATTAATGGAATTTATAGAAGATGAGATTCATTTTTATTAATTGTCACCACCCGCCTTCACCAAAAGGAGGGAAGGGTCAGAAAATTTCCAGGACCTTCCTTCTTTAAGGTGAAGGATAGATAATGACCCCTGAAACCCGCCTTCAATAGGTCTCGGAGTGGCGACTAGCACCAAGGGTATAGAAATTTCTCACAAATGGAAGGCATTACCCTTTTTATTTTATAGGATCGAGAGATAAGGAGAAGAAAACCCAACAACACCAAGGTAGAAAGAAAAGTAAATCCAAAAGTAAACCATTCCCACATGCATGTTTCAAAAGTAAAAGCCACAAAGTGCAAAAGGTGACTATAAGGTAAGAACCAAAGGGAAAAGAAAAACAATAACTGCAACTGCTCCTATGGTCCAAGCTAGTAAGGTCCTGCGTGATCCCCGAAGTCCTCCTGGAAACCTGAAAGCAGTTTCATATACGTAGGGTGAGCATACAAGTACACTCAGTAGGGAAAACCAAGAATCTCGTGCACAAGTGGGGGAACGTACTAAAGTCCCGTGAGAGAAAGAGTAAACCAAACACCTAACAAGGCAAACTATCCATCCCAGGCCTCACCAAGGCTCACTCCCCAAATAACACAAGTCAAATAATATATATAATAAGAGCACATCGATGTTTGGGTACCACGCGCCACTTTCCCACTGGTTATTGAGACATCCTACGCATCGGACAAATCCCGCCATTCTCACCTCAGTCCCACTGCCACACCACCCGCACACACCTGGGCCATAACCACACGCAGTCCCACTGCCGAAATCCCGACCGCACACACCTGGGCCTCAACCGCAGGCAATCACACTGCTGAAATCCCGCCCGCACACACCTGGACCTCAACTGTCACATGTAACCATGCCTGCAAACACCTAGGCTAGAACAACCACCACCATGCTCGAAGACACCTGGGCTAAATGATCCAATGCCATGCTCGAAGACACCTGGGCCTAATCCCGAAGACCCTTGGGAAACCACCTGCCGCACACAACTGACGAACCACCACACTACCCGGCCTGATGGTTCTTGGGCTAATAATGGACCTCAGGCCATCACAGTCTGCCCGAAGATACTTGGGATATCCGGGAAAGGGAGTAGAAAAGGAGCTAATAACCATCCATTAAGAATAGTGTTGGGAAAAACAGCCTCCCCCCTGAAATGGGGGTGTTCGGCACTAAGTTCTCAACTTAGGTGGGGCGCGAATACGAAGCACAAAACTAATAGTATATATATATAGGTAGCAAGCACTCACCCAAGCTAGGTTTTTCTTCAGACAGCCTACAGATCACAATAGCACTCAAGTCCGAGTCATGACTCATGCTAACAACCCATTTGTCCCCTTTCTTATTTCACGTTCAGTAATAATGTTTATGTTTAAGCACTACTGGGAAACTAGTAGGCATAGGCATAAGTCCAGGAAATTAAACAGTCAAACATCAACCAAAATGCCCACACCCGGTTCCCAACAACAGAGGATTCCACCCCAATTTTTGATATAAACAAGTATCCACCCGGTCTTAAAACTCACAATCACCGAATCCATACCAACAGGAGATCCCATCCCCCAAAATTCACACAACCACCGAGAGTATAAAAGAACAGGTGATCCCATCCCCTCCCACATCTCCAACAATCTGCCCGAAAGGAGAACAACCAACTACCACCACTAACACAGGTCAGGGATTGCCGGTATTTTCATATTTAAACTACTTAAAACACTCCATGATTCAAATTCCATGTGTTATAACCGGAGGATATCACAGAAGGGTTTATCCCGGTGCTTTCAATTATTCAGTCGGATATATGTGATTAACCAATTCACTTTTCACAACAGGAGTTTACAACAAAAAACAAGCCATTTAAAACATCAGCAGGGTTCATCAGTGCACAAACAATGACCACCACCAACCTCTATTTTCAGGAGGCATAAGCCAGCACAACTCAAAAAGATGGTCATAGAAGAAACAACATCAAATTGTAAGACAACATCAACAATCATAGCCCCCCACTTATTTCTTTATAGAATTCGTTCATTATCATTAATTAGGTCTAGTTACCCAATCCTTCATAATCAAAAGCATGTCCACCCCGCATGATACACAAAAAAGAGAGGCAAGGGAGAAATTCCCTACTTGTTAATAGATGATCGACATTTAGGTCGGGGGAGCGGAACTTTACGGATGATGATGCGCCCGATGCACCAGAAGCTGTTTGTGAAAAGCCATGATCGAGGAAAGGAGAAACCACAACTATCCCTTAGTTTATAAGAGCCAAGGACAGTTGAGGTGAAAACGCGAAACCGCGTAAGGCGCGGGGGGCATGGGTTGACCACGTGGCTCCACTCGTCACAAAAGTGGGTCGGGTGGTTTAAGGCGACTCATGAATTGATGAAGCATTTAATTAAAACTCTTATGGGCGTTACGGGTCTTAAAAAATGCTTAAACGAGTCAGAATAGGGTTTAAACCCCAATTTGCGCAAAGGAGCACTAGTGGAAACAACATGACAAGGCCGGGTGACGCCGATCGGTATCACCGATCAGTCGCGCCGATCGGTATCACCGATCGGTCTCGCCGATCGGTCGCGTCGATCGGTCTCGCCGATCGGTCTCGCCGATCGGTCTCGCCGATTGGTCTCACTGATCGGTCTCCTCGATCGGTCTGAACGATTGGACTCACCGATCGGTCTCACAGAGACACCACTCCTTTAGAACCTGGATTTTGGCAAAGGGAAGGACCAAGAGAGTCTGGGTCATCACATCAGATACCTCTCAAACTATTCCCGTCCCCGAGAATTTAAACAACCCAGAAGGAAAGGGAGGGTCTGAACAACCACCCCAAAAGATACCTCTCAAGAGTGAACCTAATCGTTAACTAAGAACATCTTCCTATCACGAACCATGCAACATACCATGCCAAACTGCCCGGGCATGTGGGTTGGGGAGTCTCCTCCCCCATGTCATGATATTATCCACTTTGGGCGGGACTGACTCGCCCGCATGGGATTAATCGCATCCACCTTAATGCATCTTGATTAGGGGTCGGGTTCTCTCTTTCCCCATAGCTGGGGATTTTCTCGCACAAGAAGAGGAAGAAAACTAGCACATTTCATAGCCAAAAGGCATAACGTTCTATCACAACAGGTACAACATGGAACAAAACATAGAACAAGTCTGGGTACTAGGTACGCATCTGGGTTTCCATCTCCCACGTACTCTCCTCAAGCCCACCATGTCTCCACAACACGCGAACCAAGGGAATGGTTCACCTGCGAAGCACCTTTTCTTTGTGATCCTCGATCACCACTGGTCTCTCCACAAAGGTCACATCATCCTCGATGTCCAGCTCACCCCAATCAAGGACGTTTGAATCGTCGTGCAGATACCGACGGAGCTGGGACACATGAAAGACATCATGTATCCTTAGTAGCGGTGGTGGAAACGCTAGCTGGTACGCCACTTCGCCGACCCGCCGCAACACTTGGAAGGGTCCAATGAATATGGGAGAAAGCTTACTCCCTTTGCCGAACCTCCGCTGCCCACGCCGAGGGGAGACCTTTAAGAAGACGTGGTCCCCAACCTCAAACTCCAAGGGCCTCCTCCTGGTATCAGCATACGACTTATGTCGGTCCTGGGCTGCCTTCATCCTTTCTCGTATGAGCTGAACCTTCTCTGTCATGTTCTGCACCACCTCCGGACCACGGATGCCTGCCTCTCCTACTTCGGTCCAACACACATGCGAACGGCATGGCCTCCCGTACAAGGCTTCAAACGGGTCCATGCCAATGGTAGAGTGGTAGCTATTATTGGAGGAAAACTCTACCAGAGGCAAGTATTACACCCACGATCCTCCTGAGTCAGGAACACATGCTCGCAGCATATCCTCCAGGGTCTGGATGGTGCGCTCTATTTTTCCATCTGTCTGGGGATGGAAAGCAGTGCTAAGGCATAACTGGGTGCCCAATGCATGCTGCAACCCTCTCCAGACTCGCGAGGTAAACCGTGCATCCCTATCTGATAATATAGACCTCGGAACTCCATGAAACCGCACCACCTCATCCACGTACTTTCGTGCCAAAGCATCCAAAGCACTCGACTCTCTGATCACCAGAAAGTGAGCCGATTTCGTCAACCTTTCCACTACCACCCAGATGGCGTCGTACCCTCCTTGGACCTTGGGTGTCCCGTGATGAAATCCATTGAGATGTCATACCACTTCCACTCGAGGACATCTAGGGGCTGTAGTAGGCTGCCTGGAACTCGGTGTTCAGCCTTCACTTGCTGACACACTAGGCACTTGGCCACATCCTCTGCCACTGCTCGCTTAACTCTGGGCCACCAAAACTTCCCCTTCAACCCCTGGTACATCTTGGAAACTCCTAGGTGTACCGCCAGGGGTGAGTTGTGGAACTCACTGAGAACCTTGTCGCACATCGCCTCTGGGAAAAACAACCTTCCCTGGAAAAGCATCTGGTTCTGACCATCCTCGGTCCATTCTTCTGGATCATTGCCTTGGTGAACTAGGTCACGCATCACTTCGCACTCTAGGTATCCCCACTGAGACTCTTCCACCTGCTGAAACAGGGATGACTGCACTGTCATCTGATATAGGTAGCCTCTGCCTCTATCCATCGTCACATCCAGGTGTAAGGAAGCCAACTTTTCCATTGCCTTCCAGGCATCTGTCGACTCTCGGACCGCATTCTTCTACGTCCTCCTGCTCAAGGCATCGGCCACCACATTTCCCTTTTCCCTCATTATAAGAGATCTCGAAGTCATAATCCTGGAGGAACTCCACCCATCTCAGTTGTCGCATGTTTATGTCCCTCTGGGAGAATATATACCTCAAGCTTTTGTGATCCATGAATACCACAAAGCGTTCCCCGATGAGGTAGTGCCACCATAACTTTAGCACAACAACAACTACTGCAAGCTCTAGGTCGTGGGTGGCATAATTACACTCATGGAAACGCAGCTGCCTGGACCCATAAGAGATCACCCCTTGTCGCTGCATCAATACGCATCCCAGGACCTGTCCCGAAGCATCACAGAACACCTCATAAGCCACCCCTTCTTCTTGTAATCTCAGCACTGGGGAACTGACCAACTTCTCCTTCAGATAGTTGAAGGCTAACTGGCACTGCTCAGTCCATACGAAGGCCTGGTCCTTCTTGGTCAGGGCCTTCAAAGGGGCTGCTACCCGGGAGAAGTTGGGTACGAATCTCCGGTAGTAACCCGCCAGCCCGAGGAAACTTCAGACTTCTGCCACATTCTTGGGTGTTTCCCAAGAAACAACTACCTCAACCTTTGATGGGTTGACTGCTACCCCCTGCTCAGACACTACGTGGCCGAGGATGTGCACTTCTCGTGTCCAGAACGTTCATTTTGACAACTTCCTATATATATGGTGCTGTCGGAGAACCTCCAAAACTGTCCTCAGGTGCTCTACATGTACCTCCTCTGATCTAGAGTAGACCAGGATATCGTCGATGAACACAACCACGAACCGATCCAGGTACTCCCGAACGATGGAGTTCATAAGCCCCATGAACACAGTCGGGGCGTTCGTAACACGGAAGGGCACGACTACGAACTCGAAGTGTTCATACCTGCACCTGAACGCTGTCTTCGGGATGTCGCTCTCTTTCACCCTCAGCTGGTGGTACCCAGACCGCAGGTCGATCTTCGAGAACCATCCTGCCCCTTTCTGCTGGTCAAAAATATCATCTATCCTTGGGAGAGGGTAGCGATTCTTGATCGTCACCTGATTCAACCTCATGTAGTCTATGCACAACCTATGGACACCATCTGGCTTCATTGAAAACAAGACCAGAGCACCCCACGGTGACGCACTCGGACGAACATAACCCCTCTTCATCAGATTGTCAATCTGTATCCGCAACTCCCATAGCTCCGAAGGTTCCATCTAGTAAAGAGCCAACAAGATTGGACGAGCATCGGGCTGCAGGTCTATCACGAACTCGATATCACGTCGAGGGGGTAGAGTCGTCACCTCCTCAAGAAATTTGTCCATAAACTCATGGATGATCTCTGGCACTTCCACCATTTCTACATCTACTGATTCTACCGTCAGCTCGGTCAACATGGAGAGGAGATGTTCCTCTCTCCTGTTTCCCTTCAGACTTCTCTGCTCGCCGGTGAAGGTAACACGCCAGCTGTCCAAGTATGAGAACACCACCCTTCTTCGAAAATAGTCGATGAAGGCACACACAGAAAATAGCCAGTCGATGCCTAGGATGACATCGAATGGCTGAATCTGTAACAGAAGAAGATCCCTAACTGACTGATGTGGCCCTATCAACAGTCTACATCCCCGACAAATGAACAACATGTCGATCTGGCCTCCAACTGGTGTGCTCAACACCAGGGGCACTGGAAGCCTCTCGGCATCTAGACCCAAGGCACGGGCTAGACTGGGTGCAACGAAGGAGTGCGAAGCTCCGGTATCGAACAAAGCATAAGCAAGAGTGCAAAACAGACTGATCGTACCTCGAACAACCTCTGGCCCTGCTGGGACTGCTGCCTCTGCAGCGTGAAACTGTCCACACACAGCTCCCCTTCCCCTCGGATGTCGGCCACCTCCCCAACCATGCCTTAGTCGAGGTCCCTGTGGAGTGCCCAGAGCTTAGCCTCCTCCTGCGTCTTCCCTCGGAGGAGCGGCAGCTCGCTGTCCCTGCTGCTACTGCTAGAATGGTCTGGATGGAAGCTGCTGTTGGGGCGGGTGCTGTGGCTGGCTGCCACTGTTGTACTGCACCCGGTCTGGGCACTGACTCCGGAGATTCCCAGGGCTCCCACAGATGAAGCACCGTGGTCCCGGTCCTGTAGGAAAAGGGCGAGGGCCGGGGGATCGAAACTGAAACTGCTGCGGCATGCTCCCTACGAGTTAGAACCTAGAGGGTCCTGACGCTGGAGGCCTAGTGCTGAAAACATTCACCTTTGATGGTCCTAGCTGGATCCCCTCTCGTGACACTCCCCCTAGCACATGCATCCACTCCACCACTTCGGCCTTCTTCTGGACCTCCAAGAATGTCGGCAGGGTAAAGGAGGTAACATCATACTGGAGGGAGGGTCGGAGAGCCTCCTCCAAACGTCTTGCCTGAGACACCTCGTCAGGAAAGAGGTCTGGAGAAAAATGTAGGAGGTCCTTGAACTTGATCCCTAGCTCCCTCACAGACATACTCCCCTGTAGGATGGAGATTAGTTCCTACCTCTTTTCTGCCTTCATCGTCGAGGAGAGGAATTCCGCCCGGAACTCCTTCTCGAAATCCACCCAAGCCACCTCAGACTCTCTCCTCTCCCCCAGGTAATGCATCCACCACTGACGTGCCACTCCCCACATATGGATAATAGCCAGAGGAACCCAGTACTTGGTCGGGGCCCGAATCAGGCCGAAGGATATAACTAGCTCCTCTAGCCAGCCTTCCGTCTTCATATCGGAGGTGCTGCCCTCATACTTCTCGAGGGAATGTCGCTGGAAGGCTCAAAGAGTCTTCTTCCACTGGTCGTTCTCTTCCTCTCGATCAGCTCTCTGCCGATCGGCAAAAGTAGTGTCCGGGGCCTCGATCGCCTGTACCACACGTGGTCACCTTCCAGGTGCCATAGCTGCAAGGTAAACAAGGAATGCCTAAGCCCAAGTAGTGCATAATATCGTTCTTAAAACATCTTAAAATATAACTTATTCTTAACTCCCAAGACATACTAGAAACACAAGAACACAAGTTATTATGATTCATGTACCTTTCCTAGGGTCTCTACCCTGCAATCAGTGTGGCCTCACTTGGTCATTTGGTATGTCCAGAGTCCTGCATCGGATCACGGGGGCCCAAAAATCTCAGGTCCTACCTGGTCGTCCCTGGCCTAATTCACACTCCAAGGTCACCCAACACCGTTTCCTTACCATCCAATGCAATCCTCACTATGCCTAACTCTAGACTCCATCCTATCTCTCAACCATCACCTCTGATACCATTCTGTCACGACCCGGCTTCACCAAAAGGAGGGAAGGGTCAGCAGATTTCTAGGCCCTTCCTTCTTTAAGTTGAAGGAGAGATAATGACCCCAGAAACCCACCGTCAATAGGTCCCGGAGTGGAGACTAGCACCAATGGTATAGAAATTTCCCACAAATGGAAGGAATTACCCATTTTATTTTATAGGATCGAGAGATAAGGAGAAGAAAACCCAACAACACCAAGGTAGAAAGAAAAGTAAAGCAAAAAGTAAACCATTCCCACATGCATGATTCAAAAGTAAAATCCACAAAGTGTAAAAGGTGACTACAAGGTAAGTACCAAAGGGAAAAGAAAAACAAAAACTGCAACTGCTCCAATGATCCGAGCTAGTAAGGTCCTACGTGATCCCCGAAGTCCTCCTGGAAACCTGAAAGCAGTTTTATATGCATAGGGTGAGAATACAAGTACACTCAGTAGGGAAAACCAAGACTCTCGTGCACAAGAGGGGGAACGTACTAAAGTCCCGTGAGAAAAAGATTAAACCAAACACCTAACAAGAAAAACTATCCATCCCAGGCCTCACCAAGGCTCACTCCCCAAATAACGCAAGTAAAGTAATATATATAATAAGACCACATCGATGTTTGGGTACCCCGCCCCACTTTCCCACTGGTTATTGAGACATCCTACACATCGTAGTGATCCCGCCATTCTCACCGCAGTCCCACTGCCACACCCGCCCACACACACCTGGGCCACAACCACACGTAGTCCCACTGCCGAAATCCCGCCCGCACACACCTCAGCCTCAACCACACGCAGTCCCACTGCTGAAATCCCACCCGCACACACGTGGGCCTCAACTGTCACATGTAATCATGCCTGCAAACACCTAGGCTAGAACAACCACCACAACGCCCGAAGACACCTGGGCTAAAGGATCCACTGCCACGCCTGAAGACACCTGGGCCTCATCCCGAAGATGCTTGGGAAACCACCTGCCGCACATACCTGGCCAACCACCACACTACCCGGCTCGAAGGTTCTTGGGCTAATAATGGACCTCATGCCATCACAGCCTGCCTGAAGATACTTGGGCTATCCGGGAAAGGGAGCAGAAAAGAAGCTAATAACTAGCCACTAAGAATAGTGTTGGAAAAAACACCATCCACCATGAAATGGGTGTGTTCAACACTATGTGATCAACTTGGGTGGGGCGCGAATAAGAAACACAAAACTACAAGTATATATATATATATAGGTAGCAAGCACTCACCCAAGCTAGGTTTTTCTTCAGACAGCCTACAAATCACAACAACACTCAAGTCCGAGTCACGACTCATGCTAACAACCCATTTGTCCCCTTTCTTATTTCACGTGAAGTAATAATTTTTACGTTTAAGCACTACTGGGAATCTAGTAGGCCTAGGCATAAGTCCAGGAAAGTAAACAGTCAAACATCAACCAAAACGCCCACACCCGGTTCCCAACAACAGAGGATTCCACCCCAATTTGTGATATAAACAAGTATCCACCCGGTCTTAAAACTCACAACCACCGAATCCATACCAACAGGAGATCCCATCCCCTAAAATTCACACAACCACCTAGAGTTTAAAAGAACAGGGGATCCCATCCCATCCCGCATCTCCAACAATCGGCCCAAAAGGAAAACAACCAACTACCACCACTAACACAAGTCTAGGATTGCCGGTATTTTCATATTTAAACGACTTAACACACTCCATGATTCAAATTCTGCGTGTTATAACTGGGATTTATCACAGAAGGGTTGATCCTGGTGCTTTCAATTATTCATTCGGATATACGTGATTAACCGATTCACTTTTCACAGCAGGAGTTTACAACCACAAACAAGCCATTTAAAACATCAGCGGGGTTAATCAGTGCACAAACAACGACCACCAACGGCCTCGATTTTCAGGAGGCATAATCCAGCACGACTCAACAATATGGTCATAGAAGAAACAACATCAAAGTATAAGACAACATCAATAATCACAGCCCCCCTCTTCTTTCTTTATAGAATTCGTTCATTATCTATAATTAGGTCTGGTTTACCCAATCCATCATAATCAAAAGCACGCCCACCCCGCATGATACACAAAAGCGAGATGCAAGGGAGAAATTCCCAACTTGTTGATAGATGATCGACGTTTAGGCCGGGGGCGCGGAACATTACGGATGACGATGCGCCCGATGCACCAGAAGCTATTTGTGAAAAGCCACGATCGAGGAAAGGAGAAACCACGGCTAACCCTTAGTTTATAAGATCCGGGGACGGTTGAGGTGAAAACGCGAAAATTCATAAGGCGCGGGGGTCGTGGGTTGACCACGCGGCTCCACTCGTCACAAAAGGGGGTCGGGTGGTTTAAGACGACTCATGAACTGATGAAGCATTTAATTAAAACTCTTATGGGCGTTACGGGTCTTAAAAACACACTTAAACAAGTCAGAATAGGGTTTAAAACCCTATTTACGCAAAGGAGTGCTACTGGAAACAACTTGACAAGGCCGGGTGACGCCGATCGGTCTCACCAATCGTTCTCGCTGATCGTTCTATCGATCGGTCTCACCAATCGGTCACGCCGATCGGTCTCACCGATCGGTCTCACTGAGACGCCACTCCTTTAGAACCCGTATTTTGGGAAAGGGAAGGACCAAGAGTGTCTGGTCATCAAATTAATGATGGTGATAATTGAAATATAATTTAATTTGAGAATAGTACTTATCAAGGTGGTTGAAACCCTAATAAATTCCAAGAATACGTTTTGATTTTTATAGCTAATTATATTTTCATTCATTCGGATTTTCAAAAGTATAACATATTAATAATGAATCCTTTAATTCAAGGTAGAATAATAACAATGCATGTGTTAAATATAATTTTTATGGTCCTGAGTTACTCTCTTTCATGAAAAGGTTAAGTGCCTTTATTGGATCTATGAGATATTATTTTCATGGGAATAATGAGTTCCTTTTTTTGTGGTTCATGTTTTTCTGATGATACTTTATTTAATCCTTTTTACTTCTTGATATGATTTGTATAATATAGTTTTGGTATGATCCCCATACAGTGGAGCCTTAAATGATTTATATTGGGTAGGGATGCTCATATGTGATGTGGTCTTAATATAGCGGTTATTTGGATGACTGATGTGATATAGGTGGTTGGGGATGCCCAGATGAAGTCGGAGTAGTTGAAGCTAGTGAATTCATGATATAACATTATATTCATGTGGTTATTAGGGAGGGAACTAGAGGTGGTATAATAGTTTAAGGATGATCTTATATGATAATGAGATGTTGAGAGTTGGTATGATCACTTATGAATATGTTCAATGGTCAATGGTCTAGTTGATTATTTTAGCATCATTCCTTTCCCCACATCGTGAGTTTACTGGATGATTTTGGATTCAAGTTTCATATGGGAGGTCTCTTAGGATTGAATTTTTTTATATTCAAGCTATGGAAATATTATAATATTTATAAAATAATCATTAACCCATGAGTTATGATTCTGATATAATGAAATTGACAATAAATTTCAAGTATTGATAATCCTTGGACTTGGATTTGATTATTCTAAGAGCACATGGACATTACATTGATGGTATATGTAATCCAATGTTATATAATTTGGAACATTGATAATGGATGATTAATTTATAATGAAATAATTAATGAAATGAAATGATAAAACTATATGAAAAAAAATTAATTTATCTATTTAATTGTGTTGGTGGTAATAGGATATAAGGTTTTTTGATGTGGATGTCATGATTCCAATAGATTTTATCTATAGTTGATTCTAGAACTAGGTTATACCCATAGTGTGGTTGTGAGCTATGTTATTTCAAGTATATTATATGAATTTTTATAATACCCCACCATTGTCAGATAGAGAGTCTGCCCCACAGTGGACTCTAAAAGAGTATTTTCTCCAACATTCTAGTGAGAGGATGTATGGATTATAACCCCTCCAGCATCTTCCTATTTTCATGGAAGTTACTTGTGTGGGTATTCACAATAGTTATTTTACTTATATGTGTGTGTATTGTGATGTGATGGCTTGGGGATATTTAAAACAAAAGTATTAAATTATATTGTAACCAATGGATTATTATTAATATGATTGATTTAGTTTGTGATGTCTTGAGTTTCTTACTCTGTATATCAGCTATGGTGTCTTAATGAATAATACCTGATGTTGGATAGACCATATATGGGATATTTTGGCTTCTAGAACCTAATTGGATAATATATATATATATATATATATATGCGATTTTATGATGATGTGATGAATACGGTGCATGTTGTGATTCCTTGACTTGGGGATTGGAGGCTGACTTTCATCTTAAGAGAGATGATCTGGGTGTGTGATATTAAGGTGGAGTGTCCAACTGATGGGGAGGAGGGAGAAGGATATCCTTGATTTTTCATTACTATATTATATGATGTCATATATTTGAAAAATGGAGAGATATATTCATGGGGAGGTTGGGAACATAGTATACCTATTTAGGTGACGAGTTTGTTTCCCTGGTATTCACTATACCTTAGCATTCATTCATTATCTTTTGCACAAGAGGACCCAGGAGGATCAAGATGAGGATACTGTTATATATACCCTATGTATATATAAAATATTTTTTAAGCCATTTAGATAAGGATAGATAATCTACTAGATATTACTAGCTTCAAGATTAGCATGAGCTCTTTGGGGTTCATGGTCACATTATTAATTACATTTTGTGTACATTTTAGTTCCATTTATTTGAATTAAAATGGCATGAAATTTCATGTTTCCACATGGTATTTATTATTATTATATTATTGAGATTAATTTTTATATATTATCTATTTTATCCATCTATAATGGTTTTTATGAGAGTTGTTAAAACCTCAAAGTATCATTTTTATTATACCCTCTATGGTTGTCTCCAACTCGAGGAATACTGGTGGAAGTACATAGGTAGCCACAATATCCTACCCTAATTACGGTATATTTTTGGTTAGGATCATGACTCTATTTATAAATATAGGGACATTTTATAAATGTTATAATTTTGTTAAAAAAATCACCAAATTATCATATATTTAAGGGTTTTACTTTAAATTATTATTTTTAATCACCATTAATGAATTTGTGGTTATTCTTGATATCGATTAACATTTATTTCATTACATTAAGATATATTTTATAAAAAATGATGTTATTTTCCAATATTATTTTATATTTTTAATTTATATTTCAATCATACACTTTTTAAAAAACCATGATATTGAGAATGTGTTAAAATATTCATGTGAAATTTATATTTCACACATTTTTAATGATAATGTAATTATATTTATTAAATATGTGTTGATCGTAAAAGAATATAGATATCATTTTTCAGATTATTTTCCAAATAAAATTCTTATTTGGGTTGTTTTGTTTTCTGTTGTGTTTATTTCGGATGCTAATATTATTTAAAATACCTCTAATACAATGGAGCAGTTAGAACAAATGGAATAGTAAATGTAGTTACAATAATTTCCTGATATATATTTCATTCATCCTAAAACATCAGAATGGTGTACTAAGGTTTTATTTTTTATAAATATTTCTAGTTCTGTGAGTCTTTTCACTAATTATATAACCATTAATAACATTAATGTTATGAATATCTATATCATACCTTGTACAAAGGACTATTTTGATCAGCTTTATGAGGCTCAGTATTTATCGAACATTGATCTCTTGTTAAGGTACCATCAAATGAAGTAAAATGAGCTGGAAATCCATAAGTTTACATTTTTACTATGTATTGGAATTATATGTTTTTGGTTTTACTATTTTGGATGAAAGAGAAGGTCATCTGCTTTTATTATTCTTATGAATAAAATTTTCCTTAAATATTTGGACAATTTTTTGGAATTATTTATTAAAAATATTTTCATTGATTATAAATTTTATGAGAATCATGAATGAAATATAAGGACTTCTTGACAAACTATAAAAGAAAAAAATATATGCGAAATTTTAAAAAAACATTTTTTGGTTACTTTAGATTTTAGATATTTGAAATATAATAAATATTTATAGAATAAATATTGTTATCTATAAAATTAATGTGGTTGAGGAAATGCCAAAACCTAATAATGTGACATAGATTCAAATTTTTATAAAGTTATTTGGATAATTCTAAAGGTTTAATGAAAATGTGGCATGGGTATATATCATAAGAACTATGTTAACATGAAATGGACTTAGGTTCTGTAGGATAATTTAATTTGATGAATGTTTCTAGTAATGAATATTAATATTACAGAATGCTCTTTTTTCCATTCTATCACGAAAGGGAGACACTATATTCTATATGGTTTCTATATTGATGAGATGTAGTTTCTTTTACATTTTGAATAATCAGGTAATTTATTATTCATCATTTGAACTATATATTCTTGAGAAAAAATATCCTAACCATGACTGGGATGTAGCTACTATTGTGTTAACATTAAAAATATTGGAACACCATTGATTTGGAGTCAAGTGTTAAATATATACTGATCATTGGATTTTTATGTATAAATTCACTCATTGTGAGTTAATAATTATATTAAGGGGATGGGTATAATTGATAAAGTATTATGAATTCACATTTCATTACCATCAATGGAATTAAAATAGACTAGATGATTATTTCAGTCTAAAAGGCAATGCATCATAAAGGAACTCACTCTGTTTTTTCCGAGTGTTTGAATAATAACCTATATTATATTAATTATGTATTATCATAAGGATGAACACGAGTAATAAAAAAATATAATTTGGTAAATAAATGTATTTTTCATAAATTTAATATTGAAAATGATGGTGTCTTGAAATTTATAAAAAGGTCATGTGTTTAATTTTACCATTAGTTGAAGAAATAAGTATTTAAGAGGATCATTATTATTATTTTTTTGGTCATTTAGTTATACAAAAATTTATATAGATATTTGAGAACATTTTTAGTGGGGAGAAATGAACAAACATAATGTTTCTTTAACTATAGAAAATTTTAATTTTCAATCGAATATAAATGATTGAAAATTATTAAATAGGATTATTCAGGCTTTTTTAATTATAGAAATGAAGTAAGAAAATATAAACATAGAAAATCAAATAGAAAATTTTATAATATGGAATCCATGCTTCTTACTTATTTAATAAATTACTAGGGATGTTGGTATAAATATCTATCATTTTTCATGTTTTCAAGTAATAATAGTTTTCCATTCCCAAATATTGATGGATCCTTTGGTGGAATTATATAGAAAAAATTTATTTACTATAGCATATTGAGATAATGTTGGAAAATGAAAGTTTTTTGGAATAAAAATGTTAGAATAAATCTATTATAAGATAAATATTACATAGCATCACATTATAATGGATCTGATTTGGTAGAAGGGTTAAACATAAAATAAATAAAATAACATTCTTTTGAGGTAGGAAATCTAGTTTTTTTAATGTTTCTATGTAAAAATGTTTCATACATTTTTGAAAAAAATAATATTATGTCCCTAGTTCATTTTACCGTTTGAAATCATAGAGAAATATATATCAGTGTCCAATTACATAGAATGTAATTTTAGTATCTCTTAGGAAAACAACGTATTTCATGTTTTAATATTACAGTATTATGTACCAGATTCTTTACATGTTTTTAGGCCTGATTTTTTTCTATTATAAGTGAAAAATTCATAGTAGGAATGTCATTATTATATTATTTACCATTGATATGTTTTGTTTTATAAAATGGTAATTCATAAAGTAAATGATTTATGAAAAAAATATTTGATGAATAAACATGGTATTCTAAAAATTATATAAAGGAAAAATATCCCCACTTGTTTGAGTAATGAATAAATTTAGGAGGATGTAATATTCCAATGGTGAAGAATGTAAAAACCCACATATAGATAATAATAAATTTAATAAAATATTTTTATAATCAATTAGAGTTTATAAATTTATATTAATTATAATAATAGTGGGTAATTTTAATAATCTATAGAAAAAAAATATTCTTTTCATACCAAATTATATTTTCAGGAATTAGATAATTTTAATTAAAAGGATGATGTAAAAATAATAGAATTTTTATATGAGAAAATTAAATTAATTATTGAATATCTATTGAAAAAATTAATATTCAGTGAATTTTTAATAATTTTTTGGAATCCTTTTTTTTCATTGAATAGTTAAATATTATAAATTTTTATTGAAAATCATATTTTCATTACACAAATTTACTAAAAAATATTTTATTTTAAAATAGTTTCCAAGGAAAAATAATTTAAAAAAATATATTAAAAAAATTATCATTGTCTTTTCTATTATTTTCATTCTAGAATTTGGTATAAAAACCTTCTTATACTTTAATGACTTTTTCTATAAAAACCAATTTTCGTGAAGTTTTATTGTTTTAATTATTTATTAAATTATACTAATTTAGTTAATTGACTATTATAAAAATGAATTTCATTTTCAAAATTAGAATAACTAATATTGGCAAATAAGTTCAATTTAATTTACAATGTTAATGAATTGAAACAATAGTGAAATTAATTTACAATAATTAATTTTAAAACCAATTAACCATGGGATAAACTAAATATATAAGAGTTAAAATTACCTAAATACATGTATGATTTATTATTTATTACCTTTCCTATCCATATTTCATATATTCATTTATTATTTTAAACTTCTAAGCCATCTGGTTTCAATAATACATTAATATATTATATTGCTTTCAAAATTCCAATTTTTTTCCTCTACACCACTAAAAAAGGAAACCCCTCTCCTATCCTCTCCACAATTGAAGATCCATTTTTTGGAACCACTAAATAATTCCATTAAATAAATACATAACCATGACCAATATTTTACGGTTTTATCAATAATATTATTCTAAGAATGGTTTTCATATAAACAAGAATAGGTTATCTGAAGAATATGTAATATTTATAACAATGGGTTTTTTAATTTCTTCTTCCAATGAATTAATTAAATAAATAATCATTATTCAATAATAAAACTATTTATAGAATTCAATAATTTTTATCCATATATATTAAATCTAAATATATGAATAATATCTATGTAATAAAATGGTCACTTCTACCATCATACAGGTCACTATCTTTGAAATCATGGAATCATAGAAAACGTGTTCATAATAGTTCTATATAATATCCCATATAGATCAAAATAACTATAACTCATCTTATACATTACATATCTTAAATGATTATTCATTATATACGAATGTAACTATAGTATTGTTTGAGAATTGATGCATGGATAATATAAACATGTAAGATATGAATGATCATATAAGAAAAAAATTGGAAATGGGATATACAAACATGAACTAATGATTTTAAAACCATACCATTCATATCGTTGATCATATTCTGGAGTTATAAAATAAATCATAGATGATTATAAGACATCAATCATTATATAATAAACAAATTAATCATCAGACCATAAAATTTGTATAAGACATGGAATTATGGAATTAAAATAATAATGTGAAATAATTTCTTTTGTATCCAATTCTATTTTATTTTTATATCATATTTCAATCATTTCACTCCTTAATATATAATATTAGTGATGTTTTAATAAAAATACTATCACAGGGGATAAAGCCCCAAACTGAACAGGGACCACTCCTCATTTATGTATTGTTTATCTCATGTGATATAAGCATTTACCCAATGAATTGGATTAAGATATAGGTTTCATCCATCACATAATGGTAACTATACATAGCTATTTTGAAGTATCATATATAATTTTTTATATCAGAACCGATTGAAATAAATATAATTTAAAAACATTTCATCATATCGTACCCCATAGAAAAGAAATTATATTCATAATCATCATGATATCGTCTTCTTAAACCATCCTAAGAAATATTTAGGATGGTATCCATTGTTAATATTATTTGGATTTCATAATAAACATCGAAGGTTGGTTTCATTGATTAATCAATTGATAATGAAAAAATATTAATGAAAATAATAATTCGATTTGAAATCAGATATTAATCTTTAAATATTTTCAATTAATAAAGGAATAATTTTATTGGGAAATAAAATTGGGAAAATGTAAATGAATATTCAAATAATTTAGCAGATATGAAAGCCGTATATTTCTATTATGCAGTACAAATAAAAAAATTCATCTCATACGTTTTGTAGAAATGTACCATATAAAATTAATTTCGAAAAACCAAGAATAATTCTTCACAAAACCATAAAAATTTTAAAAAAAGGAAATAATAACATTAAATAATAATAAGAGAATAATAAAAACTTTTCTTAATTTTTTTTTGAAAAAGTGGATATAGATGAAAATTGGTTTTCAACCAAAGTTATAAATGAGGTCAAATGTCCAGGAAAATATTTTTTTGGAATATTTAATAACAAGTTATAAAAAAATAATGGAAAAAATTTATTTTAAATAGATAACCAGATATAATAAAATCCATGATTATATTTAAGGATTATTTTTATAAACTATCTTCAAAACATAATCATAAAATATCCAGATAATCCAGGAGATTGTAACATAATAGCAGTACAAATTTAATATATTTTCAATCATAAGAACCATGAATGATGTGAAATTATAATGATTTTACCATCTCATAATATCTATTTAATAATCATAAAATACATTCAATGATATTATATAGGCAAAAAAATAAATATGTGTTAAATATGGCATGAATATGATAAAAATAAAATTAAGATAAAAAACCATTACTTTGAGATTTCATTTCGTAAAAAAAAAATAAAACCGAAAATATAATTTTTTTAATATATTATACTTACAAAAAATTCATCATTCATATAATATCATATATTATCCTTTTATAAATTTCAAAAATCCCCCATTATTGAAAAATACCTTATTATAATCCTCATTTCCTTTTAGTAATTTTTCATTTATCATTAGTAATTTATTTCATTAGTTCATATACTTATCCATTAATACACATTACATTATATTAGGATTATTAGTACCAATTTAAATATATTTTATATTCATTATATATACTTTTAGAGATATATAAATAAAATAGAGAGAGAAAAACGAACTCCACCATTGGTGGATATAGTAGGTCGTAATTATGCATGAACGCTATTTTCATTTCTTGATAGATGATACAAATGAAAGGTAAATATTAAATACCATAAAAATCAATATATTGTAATATATATCTTATATTTTCATTAAATATGTCCAATTAACTATTAAATTAATTTAGAAATGAAAAGAAAATCACATTAATTTAATGAGTTGGTAGTCTATATACACACATGATAAGTAAAATCAACTTCCTTCAAATTAAAATATAACAATTTATATTTGATATTAAAATTAAAGAAGTATAATTTCATTATCAAAACAATATATATACATTTAACCAATTATAATACACATATATAAAATATGGTGACGTTAATTAAATTGTATCACCATGATGAGATGATAAGTCGTATGTAAGCACAACAGATATTTTCACTTGGGACTTGACGAGAATGTGGATGTAAAAATGTGTTTTAATTTTAATAATAACATAAAATAACACATAGGATAATTAATATATTAAATTATGTTAATTAAAATATATATTTAGTAGGTAAATAAGATTAGAAAATAAAGTTATCATTTAGGGTGATTGCTTCTTCTTTGAAACGAATCCTCTAGATATTTTATATCGGGATTTAGGGTTGGTATTTCGGGAAGATAAGAAACTATGAAAACTTATACGATTTGGAAAATATATATTAATATAATAGGGTTTATATAGAAGGATCAAAGTGAGGTGAGGATGTATTGAAGGAGGTTCACTTTTAAAATTTACGTAAGTTGATCTTTTTGAATTTCTAGAATGATTAAATTAAAATAAATTCATTCTCAAGAGAAATGAATAAAAATGATAGGTATATCAAAATATGGTAGTACAGGGTTGTAATCTAATATAAAAAATAATTTATACAAATTTTTGTATCATTATAATTAATACATAGTTAACATATCATAATTTCTACTATGGTAGCAACATTTTCAACATTAATGGGTTGTGATATTTAATTATAAGGAGAAAAATGTACCATAAATAGACAATTTATGAAATTTTAGACCATATAATATCCAAATCATAATATTTAATGGATTTTATGTTTTTCTAAATAATTTAATAAATCATTATTTTCTTACAATACCATTTTATTTAATTTTGACACTAAACATTCAATTTGACATGTAGGACACAAAGACAAATTTTGAATTTAAATATAATATTTCAAAACCTTAATTATATGTCATTTTAAACTATAAATAAATTAAAAAACTATATATTACAAAAAATATATCTCTTCAATAAATTAAGAATTATGTGCTTTGTTTTTATATTTATTATGTAATTGTTGTATTGGTGTTTGATATGAATATAAGATAATTCTATAATTTCTAAAAATTAAAAATAAATGTATATCAGGAAACTAATTTTATTAGAGTAAATATATATATATTTAAATTCATTCATAAATTTCTCTTTTTATTATGTGGATATATAACATATATTTAAAACCCAACACGTGAAATCTTATAGTATACTCTGATATAAATATTAAATATGTAATTTTCATGTTAAAATGTCCATTAAGAACCTATATTCCTTAAATAAGATGATATTTTTTGAATTATAATCACGCAATTATAATTAAGATGAAATTATTATGTCCCTGTCACATATTTTTAGTATATATGGTCCCAATTAACTTTCTACAAAGGTAATTACTATTACCATGGTAATAGTCCATACACACAAAAATAGAAAGTAACAATTTACAAAATATGAAACAATTCCATGAAAATATGGAATCCATTTTTATCAAATTAAATTTCTAATTCTGGAAATGAATATATTTTAAAATAAACATGAAACACATAACGAAACCATAATTCTAGAAAAAATACTCTATAAAGCATAAAATATGGTTTATTCTTGCCTCGTGATTATAAAAACTATTAAAGGGGTATTAAAATATTTTATTGAATATATATTTAATAATTTTTTAAAATCATTGTCATTTAGGGATTAATTAAGATAAATGTAACATGCTAATATTTTTAATAGAAACACCACACTGAATAGTGTATGAGATACCCCACATCATGCTCAAACGAACAACTGCATTTTATTATTTAAAGGTTAATTTTATATCAGACGATTTATATTGAAGGGAATTTAAATGAAAAACTGATTTATGAAAAAAAAATATAAAACTCCCAATTATAATTATTTTTTTTGGAATTTAATATAAAATAACAACAAATTTTTGAGTAATCAAATTTTATTCTAAAAATAATTGTTTCAAAACTGCTTTTTATTGATTTTTATGAACAAATAATATAATTAATTTTAAAAAAAATTAGAATTTTATTTTCTAAAATTATATTTCTTTATTTAATCCTCTTACGATTATTAGTCTAGAGATAAATTTTTATAAGTTTATAATACAAATTAATGTCTACTAAATAGTAAAAAATACATTTTTTTTAAAAAAATACTATTTTTTCGACATCTTCATAAAATATTCATGATATAAATATTATTAAAAATATTTAATGACTAAATAATGATATTAAAATAAATATTTTAGAATATTTATGGATTAATTTTTTTCATGATAAGTATAAAAATTATTTCCAGTGATGAAGCGGTATCTGTGTAGCATTGACGAAGTCAAATTGTTTATAGATAATAATATATTGATAAATATTTTTCATTGATTATTAATTATTAATTATGTATAGTTTATTTTAATTGATTATATTTTAAAAATATATGGTTATATTACATGAATCTTATCACATTTCCCATGAAATTCTTCTACAAGGCAAGATAATTCAAATTAACAAATGAATGATGTTTTATTGGAATGGATATGTTTTATTATATTTAATGAATTAATATAAAAGATCATATTAAACTTTATTTATTTATTTTTAAATTATTAAACATTAAATAATTATCATTAATACATATATAACACTGATGTAGTGTTTTTTGAAGGAAAACAATGATTTTTATTAAAATTATAAGAATTATGAAATGATCAAAAAACATGGATAAATTTTAATTTGTGATAATATCGCGACCATATTTTTTAAATGTTCGAATTAATATCCATTTTAATAATCATTGATTTTATTAAGATACATTTATTATATTATTTTAATTATAGTCAGGTTGTTCATTTTATTGTTTTTTTATTTGTATAATATTTAAGAAACATTGGAATTTATTTTTAATTTTCAGGGAATAAATAATTACATTAATTACTTACATTGCGATGAAGAAATTACTATTTAGTTAATAAAAAAATAAAAAAATGATATTGGAAATATTAAAATGAAAATATTTTGAAAATTTTTTGGTAATTCATGAATTATCTAGAGGAATATGATGTTCATAGTATTTTTTAAAATATTGTTTTCTAATTTGAATAATTTTTATGTTTTCAATTTAATATTAATTAATAATATTTTATTTGATAAAAATTATATTTCTTGAATAAAATATGTTATGAAACATTTTGGAAAAAAAATCTTCAATAAGGATAAATATGATAATATCCTGTTGAAAATAAAACCCCCTTAATAATGGTGTAATTTTGGAAGTTTTACCCTAATAATATGGTTATTCTATTTTTTAATTTTAAGTAATTCATAAATTTCCAATAAAATAATTTATAAAAGTGGTCCCATTCGATCACATAATTTTATCTCCATAAGGAATATTTCATGACAATCCTCTATCAAATTACCTTATCCTCATCCCTGTCCCCATTCTATTTTTTCTGGTCTGACATAAATAACAATTCCAAGTGCAAAAATGGTTTCTTAGCAAGAAATATTTAAGAGGTAAATTACGCCTTCTATTTTAAATCTTTCTAAATTATACCTTATACTTACCCCAATTTCAATGATTCATTAAAATATAGTATCATATATGTTCTGTATTTTTATTCAGCTAATTGTATATCAATACTCAAATCCCTTATTTTCCTCTTTTATTCTTAAAAAATGAAATCATCATCCATGATGCTTCCATTCACCACCTTCATGGATGATTATTCTTCATATTAAAATGATAAATTAATGATAAGTTTCAATTAAATTAGGTTTTTTATAGTCATATATATATATATACAATTTTATTCTCTTTTCTGATGTATTATATCTACATGATAATAAAATTCATAATGAACCGACTATTAAACCATGAAACAAGTGCACCCTAAATAATAGAAATAACAAAATAATATTAATAAATATGTGGAAATATGTTATAATAAGATCATAAAAAGTATTATAAAATTTAATATGGTTCCAAAAAATTAATAACAGTTTTTTAAACCATTAAATATTATATTTTAACTTGTTTGAATGATGTTGAACCTGAAGTCCATGACTCTTATACTAAAACATTTTTTCAAATGATTTAAAGATTTAATATGACAAATAATTATATTTCTTGAAAATGTTTTAAAAAATGTATTCACGAATTCATTTTGATTGAAATGAATATTTTAAAATGGGTATTTTCCAATTTCTGTCAATTTCTTTTCAAAAAGTGATAATTTTAGGAGACTCTTTTTAAAAATTCTTCTTCTAAATTAAATTTTTTAAAAAAATCAACAAATGAATATTTTTTAACAAATTAGATAAGAGGGACTATTCTATATTAACTAAATCCTTAATGATTTGACGATATCAATACAGGAGAAAATGGTTACTTCCATGCGAAATGTATTCCATTGTTTGCGATCAGTATTCCATTAATAAGTGATTTTTATAAAGGAATGACTTATATTGTGCATGTATTATTGTTTAATGTTTATTTTATGGTTCTTAAAAATTTATTATGATGAAGGATGAGTCCTCGATATCTCTCCAATGAATTGGAAATATAGGATATAGAATATAATGTTTATTCTAAGTATAACTAAGATAGTTACACCATAAGGTAGTTACAATGGTAACTTTGTAAGATATTTGTGGGGGTTACAAATCATATTGTAGTCATAAGGGCTATAATCATAACAATGGTAAGAAAATAAATCCCCAAGTTACCCAAATGGGTTTTATGTTTATTATGTTTAATGGAAACACAATTTTCATAAAATGTCGATATATCTTTCTCTTAAGGTTGATTAATATATCATTAATGTTTTTAAAAGTCTTCATATTCTAATGGTTTATTAATTTTTAATGTCCCTTACTGAGATTTTGGGCTCACATACAATGTTTTTAAAAAATCGTTGTGATTAAGGATCAGTACGAGAAAAAATTCAGCCAATTTCAATGTTGTGATGTTTTTTCATGAAAACAATACAAAATTTAGTAAAAAGATTGCACTATGGAAAAATGGATAATGTATTATTAGTATCCACATATAATGATTATGGGTTTACATGTATTATTTATTCCCAAATTCTCAAAAACTATGACCTGAAATGCACTTGGAGAATGGACTAATTTAAATTTTAGTTGAATTCACTATATTATGTAATTTTTATGGTTGGGTCCATTTATTTAGTATTAGATAATGGTTGAGTTATCATTAGAGGTTAGAATTTTTTTAAAATAATTTAATGATCATTTATAACTAAAAGTGTTATTATCATTTGGATAATGCTTTAATTTTAAGATAATTTATGTTTATTGGAGAAAAAAACATATATCAATTTAGATATAATAGGTTTGATATATTTGAGTATTATATATTTTTTTTGGTATTATCATTACCCTATATAGAATTTTTATTTCTATAATTAATTTCATGAATAATTGATAAAATTTTCAATAGTGTAAGAATCATATTTGATTATGTAAGGAAAGATATCTTTCACAACCCTATTTTTCCTCCCAAATGATTTGATCATAAATATTATTTCTAAATCATGTTTAAATTATTTTTGAAAACATTTTGAGTATTAATATCCCCTAAAATATATTGTTTGAGTAATCCAACATTAATGAATTTCATAAAAAATAGGTTTTATGGTATATATTTAATATTATTTACGGATAAAAACTCATACAACTCTTTGGAAAACTAAATTAATAGAAGTGGAATGAATGTTTCCATTTTCAGTGTATGGAAACATGCTAAAAGAGAATGGGGATATCATAAAGATACAGAAATATCCTTTCAAGGTGTTTATTATTTTCATATCTATTGTAATGACCCAAAATTTCCATGGAATTGATTTTCATAAATACATGGGAATTTTATGAGTCCGCGAAAATTGACGGTGCTTGATTCTGAGACCCGGTGTTCAAAGAATCAATTTCTGAAGTTTTGTTCGGGTACATTTAGTAAATGTATGATCCGGGTTTTATAACTTTTGAACCGGTGCTCAGAATTAAAATCTGAGGGCACTGTTGAACTCGTAGTGCCGGTTTTCGCATAAGGAGAATTTCACCTCGACGGTAGTTGGTTGAGAGTAGAATATAGATTTTGGTTATTCATGGAATTTAATAAAATAAAGTGACTTTTAACTTTATTTAATTATAGACTCCATGTTGGTGTTTAGTGGTTAAAACCTCCTCATGGGAGTTGGATATAGGACCACCATACCTTATCCTCCCATGAGAGGTTATGGTGGTGGGGCCCACCCGAACATAACCTTCCGTGAGAGGTTCCGGCGTGTGGAGTACACGGGGAATAACCCATCTATTGATGGATGGGAGTAAAACCTCTCAAATATACTATTTTAATGAGGATGATCCTCTTCACCTCCCCTAATTAATTCCATGCGGCAACCATGTGAATTAATTAAGGGGCGTCTATCTAATTAATTTAATTATCAATTTGAATTTTGTGGCAACATCTAAAATAATAGACAATCTATTATTATTTATTCTTCGAATATCTCATTTAGTGGGAACATTTTAGAGGAGAGGTTTGGAGAATTATTGTTCTCCAACGATGAACTGTATCTCCCAATGAATAACGAAGAACGAAGAATGCCGACCTTCTTCATATTTTTCCTCAAAGCTTCAACCATCGAGAGACGTCTTCGATGACTGACTACCACAACTCTGTCAATGAAAAATGATAGACATTCAAAAGTAGGGGTTTGTTTTGTGTAATTCTAATTTCCATTTCTCTTCTTCGAATGAATGGAATTGTCCCAGTGAATTGTAATAATAATTGATGTTCAACTTTCTTCCTCCTCAAGAACCAATTGATACCACCCTAAACGCGGAGGGTGCGGGCCAAACCAACATGGACCAACCCCACCACTGATCCTGTTTTTTATGGATCATAGGCCTGGCGTTGAAGAAACAGGGTGATAAAAGTGACGACGACAAAGGGCATGCTACCCACGGCCTCCGCGAACAAAGCCGCCCCCACAGTGCTCCGGTGATCCGGGCCAAACTGCAAACCTCCGACCAAGCCTCCCCGGCTGCAATGTCGTCGGCCTCCCGGAATCCCACCGGCCTGCCTGGACGTACTGCCGGCCCGCCTGGAAGTGCGCCTCATAGCCACTGAACTGCCTGGTTGTATAAGGCCCCAGCCTTAAACCTTACTTAATCTTGAGTTATTACAATATTACACATTGAGGATCTTTTCGGGTTTAGAGTTTTAGAGAATTAGATCATAAAACTTGCATTACATTCCACATATAAACAAAGTGGTTACATAAAGATAGTATTCTTCATTCCCATCAATAGAAACCCATTTAAAATAAAACATGGATTATTTCTTGACACATCCTTGACTCTATCATCTTATCATGTACCTTTCCCTTGACCTATGAAAAACATTTCAAAAACTTTGGAAGAGCATTAAAACTCAGTATGGGTTATAAAAAAAACATGGAAAGGAAACATGAGTTCATATATACATAAGAATGAAATAATACTTTACCCATAAAACATAGGCACTTTAACATACCTCATAAAATCATGAATAAATCATAGAAATCATAAGACATAAAGGTAACTTGAGGCATTCATAACATTCTTACGTAGGGAGTAACCCACTTGGTTACGTTTGGAATACCCATCACAGTATATTCCCTAAAATCTCTTCGGAGAAACCTTAACGTTTCACTCCTTCGCATTACCCAATGAATTGAAGAGCTATAACGGGCTCACCCGCCCTTAGTTTATCACGGAACCACCCGTCTTCATAATAATGCCCAAGAACCATAACATAATCATATCACATAAAACATTCATAAAGGAAACATAACATTTCCACATTTCAATCACGAGATATCAATACAACACATTGATATAATAAAAACATTATGAAAACCATTTTCAATACCAAAGTAAAAGAAAAGTAAAACATGGTATTTATTTTTCTTTTAAAAAGAAGGTATGGCTTGTAGAGGAAGCCGAAACTCAAATAACGGTCACGACGGCGGAGAAGTCGTTGTCGCCGCATACGTACGACAAAAACATTCCCTTTTGTCGTTTAGTAAATGCTTCGTATAAAAAAGATTCCTTTTGAATAAACGTAGAAGTCAAAGGGGTTTATACACCGTATAAAAGAAAGTTGTGTATAAAATAAAATATGCCTCAACGAAAGGAGATTGAGACGAAGTCCCATACCTCGTATCCGACTTGACCCGACCGTACTTTAATCTCCTGAATAATAAACATGAGTTAATATCTACTTTCTTATGAATCTTTTTCAAGTTCATTATTCCTTTTATACCATGTTATGAACATCATGTAATCAGTTTAGTTAATAATGATCATTTTGTCGGTATTTGGTTCTTAAGTCAAAAATAGACTTCTTACACTTACATGTTGTTAATTTGGTCATAGGTTCGTTATATCCAGAATGATAATAATGAATTGGATAACATATATATCATATATATCCATCATATACATGTATTTATAATATTACATCACATTTAGAGGTAAGAAATGAAATGCACCATTCATGGAGACGGTAAGCCGTACGTACGCATGAACGCTACTTCCATTTCTATTTCATATTTTCTGGAATAGAATCATAATGATATAAGAGTATATTATAATTCCAGTATAATAACATATATAATATCATTAACTTTATCCTTTACAAATCCCACATATTGTATTAACGAATCAAATCACTTTCAAGGGGCGGTAGTCCGCACTTCCTAAAATGAAGATATCCTGTTTACCCATAATGGGAACCATAATGGTATGCCCAAAATGAAAAAAAACAGAAGCTTAAGGAAAACATAAACATATTATATATCATATATAAAAATAGTGACATCATAATGGCCACCTTTTAAGGTGTTAAATGAGTATTGAACAATCATCGTTTCGGGAGGCAGAATTTCGCCATCCACGGAAACCGTATGTTCTTTAACCATTTGATGTAGTTGTGTGAGAGTGTAGCTCAAATAAATATTATTACAACGTCCTTGTATATTTAAGATACTGGTGTTGTTACAAAATAAGTAAATAAAAAGAGTTTAGGGGGTTGTAGAAGCAAAATAAAATAAATGAACATGAGAGAATGAATTACCTTTAAAAGTGTAACTCCTTTTGATTTGAGCCTAAAGGCTTCCATTGAAAAGTTTCTCCCCAAAGGGAATCCTCTAGGATGAGGAGAGGTATGTGGAGAGAGTAAATGGGCAGGGTTTGGCCGAGCCAAAGGCTTGAGGAGTGTGTGAAATGAGGTAGAGGTGGGGGCCTTTTATAAGAGGAGAGGAGGGGCACTTTTGGAAAGTAAAGAAATATTACTTTATTTGAAAATGTGTTTCGGTTTTAAAAGGTCCCACATTGATAGAATTCGTGGATAAGATGATAAGGGTTCGAAATACCCTCATCCATCTGGTTTTGGACATGTGTAGTTTATAGATTTTATATTATCTTTCCATTTTATTTAAATCGTCAAATAATGATGTCATCGCTGCATCATTATTATGTCATAAATAATTTAATTTATTTAATGTCTAAAAATCCTAAAAAAATACTATGATGTAGGAAATATTTTTATATTTCCAATGACAATTTATAATAAAATATATGATCTTTATAACCCCATGTAAAAATTGTTTTCGTAAAACATCTCTTGTTTGTGTCATTTTTACTTTAACATTTAATAAAAAGTTATTTATGTCATTTCCAAACCAAAGTGTCTCCATGGGGTCCCCAAGTTGACCCATGGCTTGTCTTGGTCGGCCATGACACAAAACATAAGGTTGGGACATGTGTCTAGGTCATTTAATATTATTAAAGCATTATTTATACCTTAAACTACACTAATTACCACTAATCACGATTAAAAACTTAATAAGTTACTATTTACCAAAAAATTATTTTAATCTTATTGAACCACATTTTACTTCTTAATGATAACCATGTATGTCGGATTTTTGAAATTCAAAACACAATGATGGCAAAATATCATTTAAATTGAAAATCCATTTTTATAAGTACCACTTAGTGGTTTCACTATTCATCGAAAATTGAAGTTTTTCAGAAAATTACCAAAAATTCACCCTAAGCTATATTTGATATTCCGAATTCAAAAATGAAGTCTATTTTACAAAATTCAAAACATATAAGTCACATTAATTAATTTAATAAGTAATTCCCGCTACCAGAGCAAATTGCGTGTTTTTACAAAACAATAAGTATCAAAAGATTGACACCAGTTTAAGTCTAATTTCAAAGTGAAATTGATTCCAATGACCACCATTGGATAAAATGGTAAAAATATATTCTACTTCCACTTCAAAACCAATTCAAAACATAATCTAATCATATAAATAAATTAGATTAAAAAGCAGTTTTGATTTAAAATGCAGTATTTTTCACTATTCATTAAAAAATGAACATTGTCAGAAAAATACCAAAAATTCACACAAGGTAAATTTTGATGTCCCAATCATAACGGATAAGTTTATTTTGACAAAAATAGTTTATAAAATTGTCAAAATATAGATTCAAAAATGGTTTTCCATCAAAAGGCAGTAAAACAATCTTTTAATAATATTAGTGTATTCCATGCATAAGATTGTATTTATTTTTATTTTAATCCTCTATAACACTATCTTAATCATTAAAATACATAGATAAAAATATCTATTATTCATTACTTACTTGGGATGTTACATCCTTCCCCCCTTTAGAAAATTGCGTCCCCGCAATTTATTTACTTATCGAATAAATGGGGGTACTTATCTCTCATTGCATTTTCAGATTCCCATGTTGCCTCTTCAATCATGTGGTTTTTTCACAAAACCTTTACCTACCTAATCACCTTATTCCGTAACACATGCTCTCTGTGGTCAAGAATCTGGACAGGTTGTTCCTCATAAGATAGGTTCTCTTCCAGCTGAACTACCTTTGGACTCAAAACATGAGATGGATCTGGCATATACTTTCTCAACATTGAAATGTGAAAAACATTGTGTACCTGCGATAAACTCGGAGGTAAAGCCACTCGGTATGCAACTGATCCAACTCTCTCCAGAATTTCGTATGGTCCAATGAACCTTGGACCCAACTTTCCTTTCTTACCAAATCTCATCACACTTTTCCAAGGAGAAACCTTGAGAAAAAAATGATCTCCTACCTCGAAAGATAGATCCTTCCTCCGGTTATCCGCATAACTCTTCTGCCTGCTCTGAGCTGTTCTCATGTGTTTCTGAATCAGATGAACTTTTTCTACCATCACTTCTACCAATTCTGGTCCCATCAACTTCCTTTCACCCACTTCATCCTAGAAAGCTGGAGTTCGACACCGCTTCCCATATAATGCCTGAAATGGTGCCATCTGTATAATGGAATGGAAACTGTTATTATATGAAAACTCAACCAAAGAAAGGTGTTGGTCCCAACTTCCCTGATAATCCATAGAACAAGCTCGTAGCATATCCTCCAATGTCTGAATTGTTCGTTCTGACTTCCCATCTGATTGAGGATGAAAAGCTGTACTAAAATTTAATTCAGTACCCAACGACTTCTGAAGGCCTTTCCAAAAGTTAGAAGTAAACCTAGGATCACGATCCGATACAATGGAGAGACGAACTCCATGTAACCTGACTATCTCTTTAAGATACAAACGGGAAAGTTGATCAAGAGAGAAAGTATCTCGTATAGCAAGGAAATGAGAAGATTTGGTCAAGCGATCAACAATAACCCAGATTGCATTATTACCTCGAGATGTCTTCGGTAATCCAACAACAAAGTCCATGGATATATTCTCCCATTTCCACTCTGGCACTGGTAAAGGCTGAAGCATCCCTTTCGGTAACTGCCGCTCTGCTTTAACCTGCTGACAAGTCAAACCTTTCACAGTAAAATCAGCAATATCTCTTTTTATTCCATCCCACCAGTAATACTCCCGCAGTTCTCTATACATCTTAGTACTGCCCGGATGAAATGAAAATGGAGAACTATGAGCTTCACATAACAACTCTCTCTTCAACTGTGAATCACAAGGCACACACAATCTCTTCCCAAATCTCAAAACACAATCATTATCAATGTTGAATTCATGCAACTTACCTTTCTGAACCAGCTCTACCTTTTTCTGCAACTCACTATCTTGCTTCTGTGATTGCTTGATTCTATCTGATAGAGATGATCTCACTGATACCTGAAACAATACATAAGGACTTCCTGCACCAACAACTTCAATGCCAAAGTTCATCAAATCGTTAACCAAAGGATCACGTTCCAACCACAACATTGTTAATGAAGCATTACTTTTTCGACTCAAAGCATCAGCCACTTTATTTTCTTTTCCCGAATGGTAATGAATTGTACAATCATAATCCTTGATTAATTCCAGCCATCTCCTTTGTCTCATGTTTAACTCTTTCTGAGTGAATATATACTTTAAACTTTTGTGATCGGTATATATTTCACACTTTACTCCATACAAATGATGCCTCCAAATTTTTAAAGCAAAAACAACAGCAGCTAATTCTAAATCATGTGTAGGGTAATTTACCTCATGAGTTTTCAATTGTCGTGAAGAATAAGCAATTACATGATCATTCTGCATTAGGACGCAACCAAGTCCTTTCAATTAAGCATCACTGTATATAACAAACTCACCATTCCTGGAAGGTAGTTCCAAAACTGGAGCATTCACAAATCTTCTTTTCAACTCCTGAAAACAATCATCACATTCTTTTGTCCAGATAAACTTAACACCCTTCCGAGTTAGCTAAGTCATTGGACTAGATAACCGTGAAAAATTTATAACAATCCTTTGGAAATAGACCACCAAACCAAGGAATCTACGAATCTCGGTTACATTTGTGGGTCTTGGCCATTCTTCCACAACTTTTGTTTTTTCAGGATCAAAAGTTATTCCGTCTTTAGAAACAATTTGACCAAGGAAAGAAATTTGTTGCAACTAAAACTCACACTTTCTAAATTTCCCATACAGTTTCTTTTCTTTTATGGTTTGCAAGATAACCCTTAAATGTTTTTCATGCTCCTCTTTACTTTTAGAAAACACCAAAATATCATCAATGAAAACCACCACAAACTTATCCAAGAACTCATGGAAAATTCTATTCATTAAGTCCATGAATACAGCAGGTGCATTGTTTAGCCCAAAAGGCATTACTAGAAATTCATAATGGCCATATCTCGTACGGAACGCGGTCTTCGGAATATCTTCCTCCTTTACCTTCAGCTGATGGTACGCCTATCTCATGTCAATCTTTGAAAAAAACTGAGCTCCCTGGAGCTGATCAAACAAATCATCGATATGAGGCAAAGGATATTTGTTCTTAATAGTGATATTATTCAAGGCTCTATAATCAATGCAAAGTCTCATAGAACCATATTTCTTTTTAACAAATAAAACAGGAGCACCCCATGGTGATGTGCTAGGTCTAATGAAACCTTTCTCTAATAAATCTTGCAATTGCTCCTTCAACTCTAAAAGTTCAATTTGTGCAATTCGATAAGGGGGTTTTGAAATTGGCTTAGCATCAGGAACTAAGTCAACAGTAAACTCAACTTCCCGATCTGGTATTATTCCACGCAACTCATCCGGAAAAACATCAGGATACTCATTTACCACTGGCACATTATTAATCTGAACAGTTCCTTTATTTTCAAAGATGTGTGCAAGGTAACATTCATTTACATCTTTTACAAGTTTCTCGGCCTCTTGATATGTTATCAAAAGTAAGGGTTCATTCTTGTAAACAAACTGAAAGTCATTCTGAAAGGAATCTTCTTTAGCTCTACAGTCAATCTTAGCATGGTAAATAGAGAGCCAATCCATACCCAGGATAACATCAAACTCTACTAGAGGTAGAACAATAAGGTTTTCAAGTAGGTTCTTTCCACAGATAAGGATAGGAAGATTCTTATAAATTTTTTTTGCCTCGACATTTCCCCCAGGTTTTTTTACCAAAAGTTCAGGAGTCATTTCAGGAGATGGTATTCCCATTTTACAAGAAAAGGTTTCAGAGATGAAAGAATGTGTAGACCCCGAATCAAACAACACACTGGCATAATCTGAAAAAACAAACAAAGTACCTGATACAACTTCATTTGATGGCCCGACATCTGCTGAAGTAGTTTCAAAGGATTTCACCACCCCTTTCTGCTTGTAGTCTAACTTCTTCACATCACTCAAGCTCCTTGTCGGACACTCATTTGCATAGTGACCCATCTCATTGCACTTATAACATTTCACTAACTGTTAATCAAATTTGTTCTTACCTTCACCTTGATACTTTTCATTGCAATCACGAGCCTTATGTCCCATCTTACCACATCGGAAGCACTTCCCAGAATTCAGAAGACATTCCCCAGCATGCCTTTTGCCACATTTATCACAAACTGGAAACTTAGTTCTCTTACCATCAGACTTTTTTGAAGAATTCTTACCTTTCTCCTGCCACCTCGGTCTCTTCTTCTGCTGGTTGTTATAGAAAACTTGGTCATCGGCAAACTCCATTTCCACCTTCTCAGCACATCGAACAAGCTTTTCATAACTTTTAAACTCACGAGAAGCTAATGCCCTTTGATATTTTGGCTTTAATCCTGAGTAAAAACGATTGATTTTACTATCAAGGTCCCGGATAAAATTTGGAGCATACCTTTCCAATCGAGTGAACCTTTCTTCATAGGCAGCCACTGAGTCTTCATCTTGCCTCAATTCCAAGAATTGCTTTTCCATCCTAAGTCGAACAGCCTTAGGAAAATACTTCTCAAGAAACATACCTTTGAATTCATCCCAGTCAAGAGCATCAATCTCATCGGCGTCCCTGATATTTTTAACCATATACCACCACTAATCTGCTTCACCCACCAAATGGTAAATAGCAAGACTAACCTTTTGATTATCTGAACACCCCATGACATCAAAAATCTTCTCCAGTGCTTTAATCCACCCTTCAGCTAGCACAGGGTCAGATGATCCTCTGAATGATGGTGGATGTTGCCTCATGAAATATTCCACCACTGACATGTTCCTCTGCGGTTGGTCTGGCTGATCTCGTGTATGGATACCACCGCCATTTATCGCATGAGTCAACTGCGCCATTACTACAACAAACTATTCAGTTCTAATTCCAACCATTTCTGGATGCTGATTCGGAAGGTTATTTCCTTCTGTATGCCTTCCTAGCACTACTTTCCTGTTTCCTCTGTGGAAAACCATTCTGAACAAACATGTCTTAGATGGAGCAACATGGTAATCTTTAAATGCTATATCATTTCGAAAAAAAAATATTTTTTTTGGATAATCATTTAATAGAATTCTAACTCCTAAAGTTATATAAACCGACCTTTAATACCAACTATAAGGCCCCAACCTTAAACCTTACTTAATCTTGAGTTATTACAAGATTACACATTGAGGATCTTTTCGGGTTTAGAGTTTTATAGAATTAGATCATAAAACTTGCATTACATTCCACATATAAACAAAGTGGTTACATAAAGATAGTATTCTTCATTCCCATCAATGGAAACACATTTAAAATAAAACATGGATTATTTCTTGACACATCCTTGACTGTATCATCTTATCATGTACCTTTCCCTTGACCTGTGAAAAACATTTCAAAAACTTGGGATGAGTATAAAAACTCAGTATGGGTTATAAAAAAAACATGGAAAGGAAACATGAGTTCATATATACATAAGAATGAAATCATACATTACCCATAAAACATAGGCACTTTAACATACCTCATAAAATCATGAATAAATCATAGAAATCATAAGACATAAAGGTAACTTGAGGCATTCATAACATTCTTACGTAGGGAGTAACCCTCTTGGTTACGTTTGAAATACCCATCACAGTATATTCCCTAAAATCCCTTCGGAGAAACCTTAACTTTTCACTCCTTCGCGTTACCCAATGCATTGGAGAGCTATAATGGGCTCACCCGCCCTTAGTTTATCACGGAACCACCCGTCTTCATAATAATGCCCAAGAACCATAACATAATCATATCACATAAAACATGCATAAAGGAAACATAACATTTCCACATTTCAATCACGAGATATCAATACAACACATTGATATAATAAAAACATTATGAAAACCATTTTCAATACCAAAGTAAAAGAAAAGTAAAACATGGTATTTATTTTTCTTTTAAAAAGAAGGTATGGCTTTTAGAGGAAGCCGAAACTCAAATAATGGTCACGACGGCGGAGAAGTCGTTGTCGCCGCATACGTACGACAAAAACATTCCCTTTTGTCGTTTAGTAAACGCTTCGTATAAAAAATATTCCTTTTGAATAAACGTAAAAGTCAAAGGGTTTTATACACCGTATAAAAGAAAGTTGTGTATAAAATAAAATATGCCTCAACGAAAGGAGATTGAGATGAAGTCTCATACCTCGTATCCAACTTGACCCGACCGTTCTTTAATCTCCTGAATAATAAACTTGAGTTAATCTATACTTTCTTATGAATCTTTTTCATGTTCATTATTCCTTTTATACCATGTTATGAACATCATGTAATCTGTTAAGTTAATAATGTTCATTTTGTCGGTATTTGGTTCTTAAGTCAAAAATAGACTTCTTACACTTCCATGTTGTTAATTTGGTCATAGGTTAATTATATCCAGAATTATATTAATTAATTGGATAACATATATATCATATATATCCATCATATACATGTATTTATAATATTACATCACATTTAGAGGTAATAAATGAAATGCACCGTTCATGGAGACGGTAAGCCGTACGTACGCATGAACGCTACTTCCATTTCTATTTCATATTTTATGGAATGGAATCATAATGATATAAGAGTATATTATAATTCCAGTATAATAACATATATAATATCATTAACTTTATCCTTTACACATCCCACATATGGTATTAACGAATCAAATAACTTTCATGGGGCGGTCGTCCGCACTTCCTAAAATGAAGATATCCTGTTTACCCATAATGGGAACCATAAAGGTATGCCCAAAATGAAAAAAAACATAAGCTTAAGGAAAACATAAACATATCATATATCATATATAAAAATAGTGACATCATAATGGCCACATTTGAAGGTGTTAAATGAGTATTGAACAATCATCGTTTCGGGAGGCAGAATTTCGCCATTCACGGAAACCGTATGTTCTTTAACCATTTGATGTAGTTGTGTGAGAGTGTAGCTCAAATAAATATTATTACAACATCCTTGTATATTGAAGATACTGGTGTTGTTACAAAATAAGTAAATAAAAAGAGTTTAGCGGGTTGGAGAAGCAAAATAAAACAAATGAACATGAGAGAATGAATTACCTTTAAAAGTGTAACTCCTTTTGATTTGAACCTAAAGGCTTCCTTTGAAAGGATTCTGCCCAAAGGGAATCCTCTAGGATGAGGAGAGGGATGTGGAGAGAGTAAATGGGCAGGGTTTGGCCGAGCCAAGGGCTTGAGGAGTGTGTGAAATGAGGTAGAGGTGGGGGCCTTTTATAAGAGGAGAGGAGGGGAACTTTTGGAAAGTAAAGAAATATTACTTTATTTGAAAATGTGTTTCGGTTTTAAAAGGTCCCACATTGATATAATTCGTGGATAAGGTGATAAGGGTTCGAAATACACTAATACAATTGGTTTTGGACATGTGCAGTTCATATATTATACATTATCTTTCCATTTTATTTAAATCGTCAAATAATGATGTCATCGCTGCATCATTATTATGTCATAAATAATTTAATTTATTTAATGTCTAAAAATCATAAAAAAACTACTATGATGTAGGAAATCTCTTTATCTTTCCAATGACTATTTATAATCAAATATCTGATCTTTATAACCCAATGTAAAAATTGTTTTCGTAAAACATTTCTTGTTTGTGTCATTTTTACTTTAACATTTAATAAAAAGTTATTTATGTCATTTCCAAACCAAAGTGTCTCCATGGGGTCCCCAAGTTGACCCATGGCTTTTCTTGGTCGGCCATGACACAACCAATAAGGTTGGGACATGTGTATAGGTCATTTCATATTATTAAAGCATTATTTATACCTTAAACTACACTAAATACCACTAATCGCGATTAAAAACTTAATAAGTTACTATTCACCAAAAAATTATTTTAATCTCATTGAACCACATTTTACTTTTTAATGATAACCATGTATGTCGGATTTTTGAAATTCAAAACACAATGATGGCAAAATTTCATTTAAATGGAAAATCCATTTTTATAAGTACCACTTAGTGGTTTCACTATTCATCAAAAATTGAAGTTTTTCAGAAAATTACCAAAAATTCACCCTAAGCTATATTTGATATTACGAATTCAAAAATGAAGTCTATTTTACAAAATTCAAAACATATAAGTCACATTAATTAATTTAATAATTAATTCCCGCTGCCAGAGCAAATAGCGTGTTTTTACAAAACAATAAGTATCAAAAGATTGACACCAGTTTAAGTCTAATTTCAAAGTGAAATTGATTCCAATGACCACCATGGGATAAAATCGTAAAAATATATTCTAATTCCACTTCAAAACCAATTCAAAACATAATCTAATCATATAAATAAATTAGATTAAAAAGCAGTTTTGATGTAAAATGCAGTATTTTTCACTATTCATTAAAAAATGAACATTGTCAGAAAAATACCAAAAATTCACACAAGGTAAATTTTGATGTCCCAATCATAAAGGATAAGTTTATTTTGACAAACATAGTTTATAAAATTGTCAAAATATATATTCAAAAATGGGTTGCCATCAAAAGGCAGTAAAAAAATCTTTTAAGAATATTAGTGTATTCCATGCATAAGATTGTATTTATTTTCATTTTAAGCCTCTATAACACTATCTTAATCATTAAAAGACATAGATAAAAATATCTATTATTCATTACTTACTTGGGATGTTACAGGTTGTGTGCCTCCCGGCCGCGCCGACCCACGTTGGTCGCACCATGCCCAAATCGAAAGCTTGCCGGCTTCTGCGTGCGCCCCGTGTGCCTATCCGTACCAGTCCCCTTGCATCCTCCCGAGAGAGATGGTGACCCGGCTCCCTTGCCACCTCCTAACCGAACCGGCGTCCTAGCCCCCCTTGAGGTTCCCTGCCTGAACCATCCCCGACAACACCCTCTGAACTGAGTCGCGCCATGCCACGCTCCTGTGGTGCACCGAGTTGATCTGGCCCTGAGCCGGGCTGGGCCAAACCCAATGTGTTGGCCTTTCCAACATGCCAAACCGGACCCATCGGGTCATCACAGGTCAACCCAAACTGGGTCGGCCCCGACTAAGTCGTGTTGGGTCGGTCCAATTGGGTCGTACCGGACCTAGGCCCACTACCGACCCTTTAATTTCATTGGTCATATCTTTGGAACCGGACGACCGTTTGATGAACCGTCAACAGAACTAGTTTTCATAGAGTGCGACGGTCCCTGTGAGAATACCCCACTAGAGTTCATCTTTTAGTTGAGATACGGTTAGGTTGGATCGTACACGAATCAAACACGGCCCCAGGGACAAAAAGGATAATAACTCAGAGAACGAGCATCTGATTGAACCACCGTCTATTGCGTTTAGACCTCAATGACGTGGTGGAACATTGAGATTATTATTCTTGGTACTTCATGTGCAGTTGATGTATCAAAACTCGGCTTGAGGAACGGACCCTCCCGGAATCAAGAATTCTTCATGCAGAACCCTGTGGCTGGCTATGCACTGACGACCGTTCCTAGATCTTGTGTGTATTCGACATCAGTGAAGACTATTCCTAGATCATGTGTGGGTTCAAGAGCACTGATGACTATTCCTGGATCCTGTGTTGGTTCGAATGCACTACAGATTGTTTTTGGATCTCTTATAGGTACGAGAAATCTGACTGCTGTTCTAGTATCCTATGTGGGTTCAACAGTAAGGACTTCTGTTCCTGGATCTTGTGTGGGTTCGACAGAATAACTGTCCTTGGATCCTGTGTGGGTTCGACAGTTCTGATTTCTGTTACTGGATCATATGTGGGTTCAACAGAATTGATGATTTAGTGGCTACATCTTATCATCTCAATTTCTCAACATATGTTTTATACCTGTTTGAGCTGAGTCACTAACTCTAGTGTTTTCCTCATGATTGATATGGGTTACTAGATAACATAGGTATATGTAAGGGAATATATCCATGTGTGTTAATCTAGTGATTTCAAACCTTGTGGTTTATCCTAGTTGGATTTTGTGAGACCTTGAGTGTCTCGGGGTCCCTACTATGTATCGTTATACTAACCCCTACAGGGGTTGTGCCTGCATCTCATCGTGTTGGATGCAGATGACAAATAGTGCTGACTGAGCCTGAGTGTATGAGGACTGGACGGTACTCAGAGGTGGACCTCATTATGAGTCCTTACCCAGTGGAGACTGACGGACTTGGTGTGCTGAGGAGGCTATCTGTACCTACCGTTCAGGTAGGATCCATGGTGGAAGATCCAGGAGCTGCATTTCACCTGTCATCTGTTTTTGTCTTTTTCAGTTGTACTTGTACATTCATTTGGGCTTGAATTTCTGGTCCTTTTCCTTTTCAGCATTATATTATTATACATTCTTACTAAGTGTTTTGTATCCAGATGTGTGTTTTGTTGTGTGTGTTTTCAGTTATAAAGGGAATGCCTTCCCAGTTTAGAGATTGATGCCTTTGGTTGTAGTCGTCAACCCCTGGCTTATGGAAGGTGGGAATGTGGTAGTCACGGCACGGGTCCCGGGGGATGGTTCATGACTAATTGGTATCATAGGATTTGGTTCTAACCCTAAACATAGGAATATGATATATTCTATGATGCAATAGTGTTGAGGGTATTGAGTGTGGTTTTCAGTTCCGAGAGACCAGTGTTGGTGCAGCGACCGACATATCCATACAGCAGGACTCTGACATCTGATTTCTATCTTAGTGCAAAAAAACAAGGATTTCTTGTGTGTTTCAAGAGTATTCATAGAAATATCTTTGATTCAGCACACCAATTATAACATATTTACTGTTGCACACTTGTTACATTTTAGTATGGCCCCACACAGACAGCCATCCAGGGTTACGGGCTTTAAATGAGATGGAATCCCACCAAGCGGCGAGGCCTTGGTGGGGGGCCCTATCATGGCCGAGGCACCAGCGGTTCCACTACCCGTTGACGCACTGATGCCACCATTCCCTGCAGTAGAGCGTGCATGTCGGCTGAGGATGTTGAATGAGTTCCAGCAGCAGAGGATGCCCATGTACAGGTCCGAGACAGACCCACAGGCAGTTGAGGATTGGCCTGAGGTTGTGGTGAGAGTCTTCATACTATTAGGGACACCAGAAAACCTTATGGATATCCTTGTCGTGAGTCACCTTTAGGCAGCATCAGACAAAAGGTAGAGCCTGATTCTCCCATTGCATGACGAGGCTATACTACTCTAGGCAGACCTCGAGAGCCTGTTTCGGGCAGAGTTTGTCCCAGCAACCCAACATGTGGTGTGGATACAGGATCTACTGCATCTAAAATAGGGTTTCATGATGGTGGCATAGTAACCAGTGAGGTTCAACGACATCTTGTGCTACTATATAGATTTGGGGCGAGACCCATTCTTCGGGGCCCGAACCTTCGAGCAGGGGCTCAGGGAAGAGATAAGGGCATCAATGATCTCCCTCATCATCCCGACGCAGGTGGGGGTGTTAGAGTGAGGCCTATTAGTTGAGAGATTCCTTGCTAAGCAGTCAACAACAACAAGACCCACCAACGAGCATCACGTAGCGGACTCTTCTACATCTGGCAGTAGACAGATGTCATAGAGGTCCAAGCGGAACAGACCATCCAGCAGATTACCTCATGACTCTGGTTCGGTTGTGAGAGGCACACAAGATAGAGCCAGTAATTCAAGGAACATGCAGCGTTTCATAGGTGGTGGGCTGGGCCACATCGATCATGACTATCCGTTCCTCCATACAGATAATCAGCAGACAGTTGAGGGACCTCCGGGGTAGATGTATAGGTTCAATCAAGGCAATCCACTAGGCGTAGGTGGATCTGGCAGAGGACCTGGTCGTGCAGCTGGCAATGGATGACATTACAAGGTGTTACCACCACCACCACCGGGAGGTTAACACCGACCATAGGAAGCATGTGGATAGGGGAGATCTTAGCTCCAAGCATATGAGGCTTATGATCACGGTGCTACGAAGATGATTCCAGTGAAGATATGTGTTTACACCATTTTGGCTACAGTTCTTATAGACACAGGCTCCAGTCACTCTTTAATTTCCACTAACCTCGTTCAGAGCTCGGAGACTCCGATGGAGTCGTTTCCTCGATCCTTACGGCTAGAGACTCCAACGGGGGCAGACTCGACGATCAAGCACTCGTTCCGACAATGTGATCTTACTTTAGGTGGTGAGGGATTTGGCTAGGATCTTCTCGCAGCAGCGTCGAGGCCTTACGACATCTTCTTGGGTATCGAATGGTTATCTACAGTCCAGTCTCAGATCAACTGTATTAGGTGCAAAGTGTGGTGTGTCCGCATGGATGGGACCTAATTCACCTCCCAAGTGAGAAGGGAGCCTTTGCAGCACATGAGAGACTTACTCAGAGGAGGGTTCATCTGATCACTCATCAGTTGGCCTGCCTTAACCTCAGAGCAGTTGATGTGCAGAGTCTGAGCTATCTTATAGTTGTGGACCAGTACATAGATGTTTACCCTGAAGATGTTCTAGGTCTACCACCTTGCAGATAGGTGACTTTTACATTGACATGTACCCCGGGACGACACTGATATCTACAGCAGCATATTGGATGGCTCTTGTTGATCTTCGTGAGCTGCCAGTATAGCTGGAAGACTTGCATGGGAAGGGATTCATCTGGCCTAGTGTTTCTCTTAGGGTAGCCCTGTTACTATTCTCCAAGAAGGCCGATGGACGATTGATGACTTGTGTCAACTACCGTCACTTGAACTAGGTGACTGTGAAGAAAAAGTACCCACTCTCGAGGATTGACGACCTCTTTGATCATTCGAAGGGATCACGGTGGTTCTCAAAGATAGACCTTAGATTAGGCTATCTCTAGCTCAGAGTTCGAGACAAGGATTTGCAGAAAATGGCTATCAGATGTTGGTACGACCACTATGAGTCTTGGTTATGCCTTTCGGAAAAACCAATGCTCCAGTAGTGTTCATGGGACTCATGACCATAATTTTCTAGCCATAACTCAATATATATATCGTAGTCTTCATTGATGACATTATTACATACTTGACTACTGAGGAGGAGCATTCCTACCATTTGTGGGTAGTAATGGACACACTTTGAGATCACCAGCATTTGGATAAGCTCTCAAAGTGCCAGTTCTGGAATTGAGAGGTTCACTTTCTCAGACATGTCATCTCGAAGGCTAGATTTGCAGTAGATACAATGAAGATTGAGGTAGTACTTGGTTGGGAGCCACCCAAGAGTGTGATGGAGGTACAATGTTTCATGAGTTTGACTACATATTACCGGAGGTTCGTTCTAGATTTCTCCAGAGTTTCAGCACCACTATCAGCTTTGAAAATGAAAGGGAAACCCTTCGTGTGGTCAGAGATATGCCGAAAGAGATTTTAGGTCCTAACGTAGAGGCTGACTTGTACCCCCATATTGAGGATTATAGAGGAGGGCGTAGGGTATGTATTCTACTGCGACACATTAAGGACCGGACTCGGGTGTGTCATGTTTTAGGAGCAAGTAGTGATTTCTTATGGTTCTCATCAGCTGAGACAACCTAAGCAGAACTACACTCCCATGTCCTGGAGATAGAAGTATTGGTCTTCACCTTGAAGGTGTGGCGACACTATCTGATGGAAGAGCGTTTCATAGTCTACTCTAACCACCTGAGTCTCAGGTATATCTTCTCTCAGAAGGACCTGAACCCATGACAGTGGAGATGGCTTGTGTTCCTCCATTAATATGAAATTGAGATAGTCTATACTATTTGGAAGGGTAACTTTGTAGTGGATTCACATAGTAGGAGATCTAGTATAAAACATCTAGGAGAGGTGAAAGAGCAGCTGGCTGCTTTATTGATATCCGTTGTAGACCGAGATAGAGCAGTTTTCCTTCAGTAATTTAAAATCACTGCTCCACTTGATCAGAAAATAAGGGAGGCAAAACATGGAGACACTGACTACGAGACACGAGGTGATCATATATCCATATGGCATGAACCTAATAGATTTTCTGAAGGTGGGTAGCATGTCATCCACTTTAGAGGACGTACTATGGTACCAGTGTCAATTCAGGAGGAAGTTTTGAGGGAGTTACACACATCTCATCTAGCGGTACATCCAGGAGTGGAGAAGATGTAATAGGACCTTTGACAATAGCACTGGTTTCTAGGTATGAATAAGGCAGTAGAAGATTTTGTCTTTCGATGCCTCACATGTTAGCAACTGAAGGCGGAGCATCAGGTACCAGCATGATTGGTTTAGACTTTAGAGGTCTCAGAGTGTAAGTGGGATGGGATATCTAAGGACTTTGGGACATGAATTCCACATACATCCAGGGGTCACAACTCGATTTGGGGGATCTTTGAAAGACTCACCATGTCGCCCCACTTTCTACCGATCAAATAGTAGGGTTCACTAGATTTTATAGGATGCCTCTATGTACAATAGATTGTGTGGCTACATGGAGTACCTTCTTCTATCATCTCGGATCATGACACACGATTTAATTCCCAATTATGTAAGGGGTTGCAGGAGTCTTTTGGGAAGCAGCTTCACCTGAGAACCACCTTCACCTGAGAACCACCTTTTATCCTCATACGGATGGTCAGGCTGGGAGGACCATTCAAACCCTCGAGGCAAGGATGTGTACTTGTGTCCTTGACTTCGGTCGCAGCTGGGATGATCACATACCTTTGGTGGAGTTTTCCTAAAACAATAGCTATCACTCCACCATTAGGATGTCTCCTTTTGAGTCCTTGTATGGTCGAACTTGCAGATCGTCATTGTGCTAGATAGACCTAGGGGAGTCAGCACTAGTGGGACCAGAGATGGTACGAGAAACCACAGAGAAGGTGACGATCATCCAGGAGCAGATGAAGACTGCACAGAGTAGACAATCGTCGTATTCTAACAGGAGACAAAGACCTATATAGTTCGAGGATGGTTACCATGTATTTCTACGGGTCTCACCCCGATGAGTTTTATGGAGATTTGGATATGGTGGAAAGTTATCTCTACGATTCATCGGACATTTCTAGGTCCTTAGTAGAGTAGGCAAGGTGGATTACCGCCTAGCTCTTCCACCTCAGTTGCACCAGGTTCATGTCAATTTTCCACATATCCCAGCTGAGGACATACATGCACAACATTTCTCATATCATTGAAAATGTAGAGATGAATGTTGACGATGGGGAGACATTTACAGAGCTTCCATTGGAGATTGATGATCAACAGGAGTGGGTGTTTCGTGGATGGTCGATACCTCTTGTGCATGTTCGTTGGCATCACAGGAACCTCCGGGAGATAACATGTGATCGGGATGCTCATATGCATGCTTAGTACCCCTATTTATTCCATTAGTTCATGTTTTAGCTTATGTGGACGTAATTCCCTGAGTTGGGGAGAATCTAAAGAGCTATAATTTCATTGGAGTTTTTTTTCTTATATACATGGTAATTTTACGAGTCTTCAAAAATTGACAGTTCTTGATTTCGAGGCACAGTATGCCTAGAATCAATTTCTGATGTTTTGTTCATGTATGTTTAGTAAATGTACAAATGAGTTTGTATAACTTTTGAACCGCTGCTTGGAATTGAAATCTGAGGGCAGCGTTGAACTTGCAGCGCCGGTTTTCTCTGAAGGAAACTTTCACCTCGACGACAGTGGGTCGAGAGTAGAAGATAGATTTTTGTTTTCATGGAAGGTAATAAAATAAATTGAGTTTTAACTTTATTTTATTAGATCCAGCAAGTGGGAGTTTGGTGGTTAAAACCTTTTCAAGGGAGGTGGAGGTGGGACCTCGACACCTTAACCTACCATAAGAGGTTATGGTGGTGGGGCCCACACAAACATAACCTCCAGTGAGAGGTCACAACGTGGGGACAAAACGGGGCTTAACCCCCTATTGATGGAGGAGAGTAAAACATCTCAACTCTCCCCATTAATGAGGGATATCCTCTTCACCTCCCATAATTAATTTGTTGTGCCAACCCCTTGAATTAATTTTGGGGAGCCTATTTAATTAATTTATTTCTCCATTGGAATTTAATTCAAACATCTAAAATAATAGACAATCTATTATTATTTTTTCTTGCCATTTCTCATTCGGTGGGAGCCTTTGACAGGAGAGCTTGGGAGAATTAGTGTTCTCCAATGAAGAACCCCATCTCTCAACGAAGAATGAAGAACGATGAACACCGACATTCTTCGACTTCTTCCTCAAAGTTTCAACCTTCAGAGACGTCTTCGACCACCGACTTCTGCAACTTTGTCAACGAACAATGTTCGATGATCAAATGTAAGGGGTTGTTTTGTGTAGTTATTCATTCATTTTTAGTTCTTTGAATGAAAGGAATTTTTTGGGTAGATTGTAAGATTAATTGAAGTTCAACATTCTTCCTCTTGATGAACCAATTAATACCACCCTAAATATGGAGGGTGCGGGCCAAACAAAAATTGCCTGACCCCTCCGCCGATCTTGTTTATGAATTAACTTTGGGATGGCGATGAAACAATGAGGAGACTGACGCGGCAATAAAAAAGGCCGCTCTACCCCTGACATCTGTGATCTACGCCGCCCACGTAGCACTCTGGGGCCTCCTGCCGAATTTCGGCCCTCCAGCTGGGCCATCTCGGCCGCATCGCCGCCAACATACGAGAATCTCAGCCACCCGTCGGCCCTCCTGGCCGCACGCCTCCTGGTCGTAGGACTGCCTATCCACGCGCCTCCGTCCACCAGCCTTCCTAACCGTGCACCTCCCTGCCGTTGTACCGCATGGCCAGGCGCCTCTCGGCTGTGCTGGCCTGCATTGTCTGCACCTTGGTCGAACCGGCCACATGCCAGCCTCCACGCATGTCCCACGCGCCTCCCCTAGCCAGCCCCCTTGCAGCCTCCCGAACGAGCCAGTGAACGATCTCCCTCGCGGCCTCCTGGCTGAGCCGGAATCCCAGCCACCTTCGTGGTGCCTTTTCTGAATTGGCCCCGTCCGTGCACTCCGGACTGAGCTACGCCGGGCTATGCTCCCTCGTTGCACGGGGCCGATCCGGCCCCGAGTTGGGTTGGACCACTATCACGGCCCATTGGGATGGGCCTAGTTGGTCGTGCCAGGCCAGACCCATCATTTTATCATGGGGAGACCCGAACCGGGTCATCCCAGATGATGTTGCGTCGGGTTGGTCCGACTGGGTCGGTCAGACTGGGTCGGCCCAGACCAGGGCCCTCTACCGACCCATTACATTCTTTGGCCATAAATTTGCACCAGACGAAAATTTGACGAACTGTCAGTGGAGCTGGTTTTCTTGGAGCATGATGTTCCCTTTGGGTATACCCACCTAGAGTTTAGGGTTTAATTGAGATACAGTCAGATCGGATCATACACAAATCCAACTGAGCCCTCAGGACTAAAAGGCTAATAACTCAATGATCTGGAGTCTGATTGATGCGTCATTTGTTGCGTTGAGACCCCTATGAAATGGTAGACCATCGAGATACTTCTTTTTGGGACATTTTGGTAGTTGATGTATCAACACTCAGCTTGAGGAGGTGACCCTCCTCAAATAAATCATGATTCATGCGGAACCATGTTGCTGGTTGTGCACTGACGACTGTTCCTGTATCCTATGTGGGATAGACAACATTGATGACTGTTTATGGTTCCTGTGTGGGTTCAACAGTACTGACAACAGTTATTGGATCATGTGTGGGTTCGACAGAACTGAAGACTATTCCTAAATCCCATATGGGTATGACAGCTCTGACTAATATTACAAGATCCTATGTGGGTTCTAGAATTCTGACTTATATTCTTGGATCCTATATAGGTTCGACAGAATAATAGTCCCTAGATCCTGTGTGGGTTCGACGGTTCTGATTTCTGTTCCTGGATCCTATGTGGGTTCGATAGAATAGTGATTTTGTGGCTACATATGATCATCTATCTCTATCTACATAATTTTTATACCTGTGTGAGCAGAGTCAGTAACTCTTGTGTTTTCCTAATGATTGAGATGTATTAAAAGATAACATAGGTATATGTATGGTCATATAACTAAGTGGGGTTATCTGTTGATTTCATACCTTGTGGTTTATCCTTGTTGGATTTTGTGAAACCTTGAGGGTCTCGGGGTCCCTACTGAGAGTCTTTATACTCACCCATACACGGGCTACGCATTCATCTCATTGTGGTAGATGCAGACCACGAACAATGTTGACCGAGGCTGAGTGTACGAGGACTGGACGGTACCCTAAGGTGTACCTCACGACGAGTCGGTACACAGAGGAGACTGAAGAACATTGTGTGCTAAAGAGTCAATCAGTACCTACCCTTCAGGTAGGATCTGTGGTGGATGATCCAAAGCTGCTTTTTACCTTTCAGATACTTTTTCTTTTTTGGTTGTACTTGTACATTAAGTTGGGATTGTATTTCCAGCCCCTTTTCTTTTCAACACTTGCTTGTTATACAGTTTTACATAGTGTTTTGTATCAAGATGTGTGATCTATTGTGGGTGTTTTCAATTATGAAGGAAATGCCTTACCAGTTTAGGGATTTACATCTTTGGTGCTAGTCACCAGCCCTTGGCCAATGGAAGGCGGACTTTGGGTAATCACGGCACGGGCCCCAGGGGATGGGTCATGAAATCTATAGAGTATCATAATTTATTGAATTTATATTTATTTATAATGAGTATTCAATATCTATATTTTATTTAAAATATGATGTACTTTGAAATATGTTTGAAATAATTTGATAATGGATTAGAAAGTACATTGAATGATTAATTTTTAAAAAAATAAAGGATTAAATAGTTATGATATATTTAAGGAAGGTGACATGTGTTTAATTTCTGTTACACAATTATTAATGGGAGTACATTCGGATTCATTTAATTTGTTTTAGTTATAGGAAATCCTTATGTGTTCATGTGATAAATGGAATTTGATGATAAAAATAGTTTTTCATTGTTATGGAAACAATTTTAATGGTATGAATAACTTTAGTGTTAAATGGAAATTGAGGATAAAAATAGTTTGGGAGTAATTTATTGTGTTTTAGTTATAGGAAATTCGAATGTTTTCATGTGAAAATTGGAATTTAAGGATAAAGAATAGTTTTTTATTTTTACAGAAACAATTTTATATATAATTCCATCATATTTTATTTGAGAATTAATGATTAAATATTATTTTGGAGTAAAATATGATTCCATTATGGAATTATAGTTTTTTATATATGTGATTAACATAACTTTGAGATTATAAGATTAGGAATATATTATATTGTGTGATACATTAGGAGAAATTGATGTCATTTGGTGAGAAATGTAAATTCTATCATGGAAGTCTATGTGACTAAGTCCTTATAATTTTTGTGTATTAATATTATTTTTGAATATATTTGAAGAATTTTGATGATCATTGTTTATGGAATAATCTATGATGATATTTGTGAATTACTGTTGAGATTTGAAGATTAATTCTTCTAGGTAATTAATTTATCTTTTCCTACCATTTTGGTTTTGGTTAATTCATAATGGAAGGAGGAATCAATTGTTTTCTATTCAGGGATTTGGAGATCCATACAAGTTGATTGTATTGATTAAATAATGAAATATTCATTGTCAAAATTTGGAGAAAAGTATGATTTTGTGTTAGAAAATTGATCTAAGGATGAAACTATACATTTCATGGTAGTATGTATCCTTATGTTCATAAGAAAAATATAGGTGGAATTCCTCAACTCCAGTTAAAATGATCTTGAAATAAAAACATTTTTTATTTACCTTTCATTCAAAGAAAATAATATACATTTAAAACATAATAGATTTATGGTTTGTAGTGGTTAATGTAAAAATTATCATGTTATCTATAACTCTCCCTAAAATCATGATAGTTATATTTCTCTTCTATGTCCATTTTTTCATAAAAAAAATACTACTATTTGTTTTCTACAGTCACATCATACATCCCATTATTTATTTTTAAGTGGAAATTCTATTAACACTTTTTCTGATGTGATTTTTCAAATGATGAGTTTTTATTAGTCGACCCCCGGTTACCCATCCCTAGTTAAAATTTTCAGTACACAATATTTAAGGGTGGGAATGTCACAACTAAATATGTTAAGAAGATACACTATGCTCGATTTTGTATGAGATGTTCTACATATTTCTTAAAAACAAAAAAAAAATTATTTTACTATGATGATTAAAATCTAGATGCAAATATTGATAGGAATAAAAACGAATAAATAATTTATGAAATAAATATATTTTTACAAGACAATACCAATGTTTTGATAATTTCTTGTAAAATAATCACACATTTTTTTAAGTAATATTATTCATAAAAAAATATGTTTTGTTCAAAAATATTTTATTTAATTTTATATACAATTATTGTTATTAATTTTTGGGTATTTTAGAATATTTATTTTATAAAATACAATTTATTTTTGAAATCATAACACCAAAATGTGTCTACACTGAAATTTTGAATTTTTTTTGAAAAAATAATTTGTATTTAATAATAAATAATACAGTTTTTAATAGTATTTTTGGATATCATCAAGAAATAATTATGATATAATTTTTTTAAAAAAATTCTATTATTAAATTTTGAATTTACTACAAATAAATTATAAAATAAGGAATAAAATGTAGGTTATAATTTATTTCATGATAAGTATAAAAAAATGTCAGTTCTAACATAATGCCTCTGCAACATTGACAACATTAAACTTGTCTCTTTATACATAATAATTGAGTGATAGAAATTATTTTGTTTCCTGGTTTTTTTACGTATTATGTGTAATTATTATTTTTTAATATTTTCTAATTTTTTTGTTATATAACATGAATCATATACATGTTCTTGTCGAAATCTTGTGCAAGTTAAGATAAGAAAAATTATAAAATTAAAGAAGTTTTCATATCATATATGTGAGTAAATATACTTAATGAATGAATAAAAAAGATTATATTGAACCTAGTTTGTTTTTTTTATTATATAAATTTATTTTTAAATTCTTATATATGAAATAATTAAAATTAATTTTTATGAAACACCAATGTAGTGCTTGTGCAAGAAAAAAATTCAATAAAATGGTTTTAATTAAAATTGTAAGAAACATTAAATGACCGAAAACATAGATAAATACTATTTTTCTAGATATATCATAACCTTTTTTCTATGGTTTTAATTACAGACCATTTTGTGCTACATAGATATGATTAAGACCCTTATAATGTTTTATTTATAATAATGTGAAGTTAGTTATATTATAGTTATTAATTAGTATAATATTTTAATATATGGTTATATGGAAGATAAATAATACCATAAAAAATAATTCTAAATCTATGAAATTTATTATTTCATGGAATTTTATTCTAAATTTTTAGGGAATAAATAATTACCTTAATGTCCTTCAAAATGATAATGTAGTCATTATTTCATTAATGACCCAAAAAAATAAATGATATAACAAATATTAAAAAAACATTATCTGATCCTTTTAGGATAATCTACAAGTTATATTGATTAATATGATATTTATATGATATAATAAATTGTTATTTTTTTGAATTTTAATCTTTATTTGAGGTTATCAAAGTCATACTAGTGAATAGTGTTGAATTTGACAATCATAATATTTCATGAAAAAATGATATTATTAAATTATAAAAAAAATAAAAATTCATAGAATTTCAAAAATAGGGTAATATATTGTCTAAAAGGTAAAACCACATTAATTTTTTTGCACTTTAAAGACAATTCCCAAATAATAGAGTTTTCTATTACAATATTATAAATTATTCTGAAATTGTTGCTCACCTCAATTATAAATTTGGACACATTACTTAACATAATTTCATAACCACGAGCCATGTTTCTTGACTTTACTCATAATAATTCCATTCTCCTCATTCCGTTCTAGATTCAATTATTTATTATCAAACAAAAACCCCAGTTCCTATTTCATAAAAAGTTTCTAAAAAAGAAATAATAAATAGTTTAATGCCTCATTATATTTTTAATTTCTCTCACTTATAACTTATCCTTAGCACTAATAAAATGTTTTACCAAAACACTATTATAATTTATATACATGAATATTGTTATTTTAATTGTTTATTTATCCCAAAATATCTTATTTTATATGTTTATATATAAAAATTGAACCTGACATCCATAGTGTGTCTATTCATCTCCTTTGATGATGATAAGATTTCATTTCCCAATAACGATAGTATAGAAAGATTAAATTCACAAGTAATTGAATGATATAAACTATATATAAATTCCTATATGTTTTATCTTTTGTATTAGAATTTCCATTTTAGAGGAAAATCTATAATAATCTTACCATGAAAAGAACTCATCAAAAATAATGGAAATATAAAAATTATTAATAAATTGGTACAATGATGTAATAAGACGGAAATATAGGGTATCATAAATATAATCATGACTCTAAAATTAATTAATAATACTCTTTGAACCATTATAGAAGATATTTTAACACGAATGAAGGCAGTAGAAACCGAGGTAGGTGAATCTTTAACTAAAACATTATTTTAAATTCTTAACTGATTTATTATTTAAAATATTTATATTTTATGACCATTTTTTCAAAATATGTTTTATGAATTTAATTATGTAGATATGAATTATTTTAAATAATAATTTCCAATTATATCTTGATTTTTTTAAAAATGATAATTTCAATGGAATTTTATTAAATACTCCACTTTGAATTTCTATGTTTTAAAAAATTCCAATGGAATGTTTCTTATCATATAAGGCTTGAGATGCCTTTCCTAATTTCATGACATTCTAATTTTTTAATGATTTCATTACAAGATAAAATTGTTTTATCTGAATAAATTTTGTTCCTTTGTATGTGTTCTGTATACCATTAACATGCGATTTTTAAAGAATATTTTTTATGATCTGAGGTTTTTTTACTGATTATTTTTTGGTTATTTGGAGTTTTTATGGTGATATGAGGGTAATTGTAAATAATTTGATGAATTTTGTTTTTATTATTTTTACCGTAATGGATATTCCATGTGTAACTGCAACTGAAAAATAATAAGGTATCCACTAGGGTTACATTTTAAGGAAGCTATGAAGGTTAGAAACCATATTCTAGCTATGGATGTTAAAATTGTGAGTAAGTATAGTAATAAAATGATACACCAAGACACCAAAATGGTTTTTTATGATTTATATGTATTATGGAAACCTCATGTGTTCAAAATGTAAGAATGTGTTACTTTTAAGGGTGAGAATTATATCTTTTATTTCTTTATATTTATTAAATGACTAATGGTTTCTTCCATTTTTATGTCCCTTACTATGATTTATGAGGGAAAAAATGTTTTAAACTATTTTCATATGGATTAAGTATAGGTATGTTAATATAAGAATCCATGATGAGGGTTATAAAGACTATTCATTGAAAAAATACGTTTTATTAAAAACATTTCTATTATGGAAAAAAGGTATATTGTTTTAGTACTGTCCATTTTGCATGCATGTGGGTAGTCATGTAGGAATTATGACCTAATTATCACAATTTCTAAACCTAAAAGATTTATGGGAATGTTGAAAATGGAATTACAGTTTAATAAACTATTGTGTGTACTTCTCAATGTCTAGTCCTTATAATAATAATACATTTCTCACATAAAACAAGTTTTAGAAAAAAATATATATGTCTTTTTCTTTATAATTTGTGGTAGTTTATTTTATAATCAATGGATAACCAAATACTTTATTTTACAATATATAATAAAAAATCATAATTTATTTATTTCTATTCATACATGCTAATAAAATAGAAAGGAAATAACTATCACTATAGTATATCATAGTTAGTTTATGCTCGGTGTTTCATGTAACCCAAGCTATCAAGGAAAATAAATTTATATGAATAAATAATGACTCTTAAAATATAATTTTGTTAAATTATACAAACATTTAAATATATTAATCCTTCTAAATTCATTAGTGTAATTTAATTGAAGAGGAGACTTCTACCACATAAATTCCCCAGGATCCCACACAACATCCTCTAAATTGCAGTTTCGCCACATAACATAGGCCTTGTGAGTGATATTGTTTCATAAAACACTATTTTTATAGTATAAAATAATTAATAATTATCCTCAATTTCTATATAAAGTTTAGTCCCTACATGATTCATTTATCTAGCTTCATTCTATCATGTTAGGTATTTTAACATCTTAACAAAGAGTTATTCATAAGGATTCAACTGTGTGATCTAGTGGAAGGAATTATTTTTTTGAAAATTCCATTAAAATAAATCCCTTATCCTAATCACCATTTAAATAAATAGTGAAATATCTCAAAATTTATTTGAGAGATTTAATGGTCATATTATAATGTCTATCAATCTAAGGATGATAGGCTATTCTAGAATATAACCATATACCTAAAGACTACTGATGACTTCTTAAAAAATATGGTAAATCACATGTCCTGATTAGAAAAAATTGATAGTTATGCTTGATGAAATCTTTCCAAATAATTATTTTAAAATATATTATATGGATCTATAAATAAATCTTATTCAATGTAATTTATGTATGTTCGAATCGTAGGGAGATCACATAAAATTCATATAGATTTTTTCCTTTTTAATTTTTGTGTTGTTCAATGAAAATATCCATGGTGATTCTTTACCATTACCATTATAGTATGTGTAATGGTATAAACACCAACAATTTATAATTTCACTCATCCTAAACCTGATGACATACTACGTATGAAGATTCATACTTTTCAATATCACTTATCCCTTAATCCCACAAGAAATAATACTTTATATTTATATACTTCTTCATTCACCTCAGATGAATAGTCAATAAGGAATTAATATCTTTATCCATCAGATCATTCATAAAATTTTATTCTGAAAGGACCCACATTGAGTTTCTAAACCTCACTATTCTATAAAAATCACAGTTGAACTAATGATAATTTCTTACAATCATTTATAGCTCTACAACTTCCTTGTGTTCCTATTTTAACATCACAAAGACTGATTGTAGAAAACTCATTTGAAAAAGACATTATTTCTCCCCATCATTTAGAATTTAAATATCCATAAATTGCATGCCAAGAAATATTGTGTCTTTTTTGGTCCTCGTCATTGATAATCTTGCATGATCGTTTATGCTCATAGAATCTTCCAACATGATAAATTATCTAGGGTGGTAATGTATTGAGAAATCATAATATTAAATCAACTAAAACTATGTAATTTGGTAAATTTATATAACATTTTTACTGAATATATAATTTAAAAAATTTTGATTATTAAATATGTCATACATTTATCTGTACAAATAATGCCACAATATCATTAATTAAAGAAACATCATAGCAAATGCGAATTAAAGAATTAGATAATTTTTCTCACGAACTATAAATTCTTATGTGGATCATTATATAATAATGTCATTATGAATGATTATGCATCTGAACCCCTTATTTTATGAAAAACTATTAATTAAAAATAATTCTCCATTATAGGGTAGTTTAAAAAGAGGATCACTAAAAAGCCTTCTCATTAGTTCTATAAAACCCTACTCGCATTCATTAGTGTAATAGATCATGTCTCCATTTTGAGAAAACTCTACTATTGGAATTGAAATCTTTGAAAAAAATTCGAAATCATTTCGAAAATGTCTATCTAAATGATTAAATCTAAGGATCTTAGTAATAGTTCTTGTCATGGGCTAATGATCAATAAGTTGTTTCATAGAAGTGTTAATTGATATACCCTCAATATAGATTAAATGAACTAATAATGAAAATTTCTGATGTGACAATTCATAGATCATAATGTTTTCATGAATGTTCACCTTCCAATGGGTCATCAACACAATTACATGATAGTATCCATGATTTTCATTTCCATTTAAATATAATATAATATATTATTCAAAGACTACCCCAAAAATAAATATGGTAATATCTAAAAAATATATTTATTAAATCCATGGTAATTGAAGTGGATTTAGTAAGACCACATGGTATCACTATAAAATAATAATATTTATTCCTTTTATAGAATATTTTCTTGGGTATATCCTCCTTTATAAACCTCAATTGATGAGATCTAGAATGAAGATCAATGTTGGAAAAGTATAGAGATCCATGCAGATTATTTAAAAATTAGTCAATTCGTATTAAGAGATACTTTTTTAAAGATAGTGATATAGTTATGTCCTCAACAATCAATGAATTATAACATTTATCGTTAATTTAACTTAACAAATACAACAAGCGAACCCCATAGTGAGATAATAGGATGAGTAAATCCATTATCCTAACTAAAATGTTGTTTTTTCATCAATTCATATAACTCAATTGGTCCATTATATATTGTGTCTTTAAAATATGATATGAACCACCTATGGGATCTATTGAAATATCATCTACATGATTTAGGGGAAGTATATGATATTTTTATGAAAATCATTAATAATCGCCCAATCAATAGGCATATCATTAATTTTGAGTTTCTCTTCATTCAGCATATACAATCACCTTTTAAATGGGAATCATTAGACATATTATGTATTTTTGTTCCATAAAAACATTATTATTTTCTTCACTCTTATATATGAAAAATCGATGGCTTAGAATAAAAATTTTAATTTTCCTTCTATATAAATTGACATTAGATTAATATACATAAATCCATTAAATTAATGATGGTAATAAAATCAACCAAATGAATAATTTTGTGATTTATAAAAACAAATTCCAACAAAAATAAATTTATGTAGATTCATAGAGTTTGGATGTGATCATCAAATCATAATAGGTTTTTAATACTATACCAATATCTATTTTTGAGGTGGTATATTAGTACCCATAGATAGGTCTGTATATTTAAATTAATTTTTCTATCTACATTCGAATTAGAAATTAAGAGTTATAGATTGGATATTATGTGTTCATTTCACTATTTTGTTATCATTATCAATATTATAATTAATTATCACATGATATTTCACTTTTTTCATTTGATTAAGTATATGTATTAGTTTATCATTTCTATTTGGCGTCATATTTGGGAATTGGAAAGAATAGTTACTGAAAAGACTCCAGATCTTGTATCCTGGAGTTCATGGTTACTTTATTACATTGGTACCAAGTACAAGCGATCACATCCCAAAGGACCAAAAAAAATTATTTTCTTTGAAATACATAATAAAATAAAATGTATCACATTAAAACATCATATGAAACACTACATAGTAACACCATTGTAAACACCCCTATTATATTAGGTTATCACTACATGTAAGCAATAATATACTTCTTCTCATTCTTGGAACAAATAAAAAATAATAAATGGGTGAGGTCAGATATTCAGTAAGGGTCAAAATACAACAGAATCAATCATAAATATAATTAATAAGTAAAGGCGAATGTCAAAAAAATTCCATTAAGACTTAATCATCATGATACTATGGTTTTAATAAATGATGATAAAAAAATTCAATATAAACAATCACATGAAAATGAAACATAACCATGGAACATATAGTACTGGAATAATAACAATGATGCACAATAACTAATATCATAATATTAGATTTTATAATATGGTATATCATAATCATATTTCCAAAACTTCACTCAAGATAATATACATAACCATGTATAACATCCTTTTATACCCAAAATATATTTTCTTATGAGACATACCGATGTATGAAGTCCCCTCTCATCATATATTAATTCTAATTCATTCAAACTATGATAGGGTGAATCATAATAAATATATACACACATATTGAAACTATCATACAAATTATTAATAACTGCCACAAACAATAATCATATTCATTAACCATCCATTGTAATATGATAAAATATACCAGAATTGCACATCCAAAGTCAATAAAATAATTATAATTTTCATAAAATATTTTATATGGTTTAATTTAATATCAACATCAATTAAGAATAATATCCAACAAATAATGTTCAGACATATGATAATACACATATAAAATCATTGATAATGTATTTATATAATACAACTTTACTTTGAAATCATTTATTTAAAAATAAAGGTAATTATAATAGATAATATTTTGATTGAAAATAATAGTGTAATCATGTACATGATTCTTCATTACATAATGGTTTCGTGAAATAAGAAAATGTTTCTCATTTCATATAAATTAAAATAATATTCGTTTTAAATTTGGAAAAGGAATCATTTAAAATAGTATTTTCAAAAGAATGTGTGAGAATTAAAAAAATGAATATATTATATGTATCATAATTTAATATTGATAAAACTATTTGAAATAATACATAAGGTAAAACAAATTTATTTAAAAAATAATCATATCCTGATGTAATTAAAGGTGTATAATTTTATCAAAATGTATGGACATTGGGTTAAGAATTCCATTAACACATTTTAATCTGTCGAAATGTATACCCCATCAAATTAATGATCATAAAATGAAATGATGAATTCTATAAATATAAATAGATTCCTGATATGTAATATTATATATTATAATGTAAAAAACATATATGAAATATGGGTTGAATAAGAAATATATCTCACATAAGTAAAAGTGAGATGAGAAACTCTTGCCTTATGTATGAATGTGTTCTTCTCTTATACTTATTGTACTGGATAATAAAATGAGATTCATTAATCATTTAATTATTAGTATATTTTAAATATATTGGATTTTATTATAATTTTATTGTTAATTTATATCCAATTATATGTTTTATAATGTTTAATTTCATTATTTCTAGAGAGTTTGTTTCATGGTTTTATGGGGGGTTCCCCTAAGTTTAAATTTTGGGTTACCTATGTAAAGGGAATAAATTATACAAAAGTGAAATTATATAGTATCAATGAACATCCAAATCATTAATTGGTATGAAATATCATTTTTTAATTTGGTATGAAGATGATTTACTAGATAAAATCATTATGAAAAATGTCTTAATTTATGTTGACAGTTTTTATGACCATCACGAAATTATATCATTTTATTTAATATTATGTTTATATATTGGTTTTAGAACATGACATAATATAAGATATTATATATATATATATATACTATAATAATATTTTCATGAATACCCCTGAGTGACATAATGGAAAATGAAAACTCTTCATACATGAAGGAGGTGAACCATCACACCATATATGATATTTTAATTTTTAAAATAAAATGAGAAGATATGGGATTTGATTATGGATAAACCATTTAAAATATTATAGTATATATATGATATTGGAGTAACAATTCTACTTTGGATAGGGTATGTTAGGAGATAATAAGAAAATGAATGATATTAAAATGGAAAGAAAGAGTATTTTACGACATGAATATCATCACCTTGGGAACCTACTTATGAAATTTGGATTTGGAATATTGATAACTATACAAGGTTTAGTATATGGGTAAGGGTATTGGGATTGGAAAAGATTAGTATTTTTTCAATATTCATGGATCACAATGTGTGAAAATAAGGGGTGGTGGGGGTGGTATTTACACTAGAGGACGAGGATATTTGTTGATTATTTTACTCATTTATTTATTATCTAGGTATAAAACTCGCAATAGTGTTGATTAATGAGACTGAGTAAAATAAAAACTATAGGTGAGTTATAAATAATGGGTTCGTACATAATAAATTACCAAATAATTTATGTATTTAACTTATAGTATTAAATCTTGTAATAAAATATATTTCACTATTCAAAAAAATGAAACTATTTTAGAAAAATACCAAAAATTCAACCAAAAAGTTTTTCAATTAGTTGATATATGAAATGGACTCTAGTTTATGAAAATAACTTCCAAAATATAATAAATATAATTTTTAACTAAAATTTTCATGTATTTGAAAAATATATATTTTAATATTTTGTCTGATTCTATGACACCTTGAGACATTAAATATGGTCTCATAAAATTTTCTTACAATTGTAATGAAATAAATTATTAATTTATAAATCTCTCTTTTGAAAATAAATTTTCACCTAAATAATTATTTTAATTATAAATTTTTAAATAAACATATATTTTTCCCAAAAATACCAATAATTAATTATCATTTTAAAATTAATTAATTAATTTTTTCTATAAAGAAATATATATTATTTTCATTTATAATATAAATAATTTTATTTACATTTTCATAGGTGAAGTTATTACACGAATGGCTAGAAAACAATACTTAGTGGTCATATTACTATTCAAATGTTAATCTTATTATTTAATAGTATATCATGATTTATTTCATAGAGATGTTGAATGTATCCTAATCTACATAAAAATTTCAATTTAAATAAAAAGTTAAATTCCAAAAAGAAAAATGGTGTTATATTTTTCCAGTATAAATATTTTTTCCTAGAAATTTTCATGATTATTATTTTATTAACTGAAGAGGGTGGTTTTTCTTCATAACATCCTAAGGTTCATATATTTCTTCTTCGATTTTATGGTTACTATAAAAAAACTCTTACCAATCGTGTTGTACAAATTATCAATACTTTTTATCTAGAGTTAATAATCTTAATCGGGTCTTCAAAGTTAGACAAATCATGTTCAATTTCTATTTTAGCATATGTGAGTACATGAATTAGTTCATTCAAGTACATCTTTAACAATCTGGTGTGAAACACACTGTTGACTTTAGAAAGGAAAAGTGGAGTTTCCAAATAATAAGTCATAGAACCAATTCATTTTGTATTTTCAAACAGTCCTAGGTGCATGGGGCATAGTTTTCATTTCTTACTAATCCATATGAAACCATTCTATAATAATACTTTTCTAAATATAGAATCTCCAACATCAAACTCCAAATCCTTTTTCTAGTTGTCATCATAACTCATTTCCCTATAATGAGATTCATAAATATAATCATTACGAGAATTTCCCATATTAATTTTATCTTAAATATGCAATGGACCAATATGATTCATCATACCAACATTATCCGAACAGGTTGGTACACTATCTATTTCCATATATTACATTATATGTATCCATTTAAATACTATATTTGAAACAATTACTGTATGAAAACAATTAAAAATGAAAATATGGATCACACATACCTTAAAAGTCAAGTGATTATGATCTCAATAAGTCTTTTAATGATTGAATATTCATTTTATACATTCTATTGGTTTAATGGTGATAATATTTACTCAAATGAATATCTGTATCCAAATAAATTTGAAGATTGTACAATAATCATAATGTAAAATTTTGATCTTAGTTAGACAAAATCGATAGAGGTGAATCATGAAGTATTGAAACATAAATAATATGATGTAGTGTAAGAATATACATTGTTAAATCATCTATTCTACTGAGGAGATGTGAATATTTAGTATGGCGGTCAATATATATTCTTATTGAAACATTTTTTCATGGATTATTTGTTAATCTAGTGACAAAATCCATAGTAATTTCATCTTGTTTCCATGATAGAATAGGTATAAGCTACATTACTCACCAAAAATGTTGTTATTTAATATTCAACTCCTAAAAAATGAACATTTTCATACATAATTAGCAATTTCACACATCATATTATCCCACAAAAAAAATTCATCAAATAAATATACATCTTAGTTCTACCATTGTGTATAGAGAAATTAAAGCCACGAGAATCATACAATAGTTACCTTTTTAGCTCACTCATAAAGGATACCAAATTCCACTTCCCAAATTTCAAAAATATTTTTTCATGTACAAATTAAATAAATTTACCAAATTCATAGATTAAATTTTCTTTTGAAAACTATCAAAATTATGGCATTGGCCATTTTATTATTTCCAATAAATATCATCTTATTTCTATTTAAAAAATAAACCATGTTTCACCTTCCTGGATAAATCCAATGTCCATCTTTACTAGATCCTTATAACAATGATGCCAACTAATCCTAATTTTGTTATGAACTCTATGATCATTCCTTCACAATGCATTTGTTGTATGTTTTTCCATCATTGGGTGGAAGTGTATTGAACAATCATACTCTTTCGGTTTCTAGAGCCATATCCTTTTCCACATTTTGAGTTCTTTCCATGAGAATATATATTTCAAACTATTTTAATACATATATATAACATATTTCACCATTCAGATGGTGTCTCCATATCATCACAATAAATAATAAATCTTTTAACATAATATCATGAGTTGTATTGTTCTGTTCATGTGTTTTTAACTACCATTAACAATATGCAATAACTCTCTCAGTATGCATAAGGGAAAAACCAAATCCATTTATTAATGAATCATTATAAAAATAATATCCACCATTTTTTAATTGTCAGGTCAACATAATATAATTCACTAATCTTATTTTCAATTATTCAATGCATTCTTCATACTCCGTTGTCAAAATAATCATAATCACCTTATGAGTAATCATTCCTGAAATGTTAGATCAATAGGGGAAAACATACACAATGATTCACATATATTATCCAAATAAACCAATGAATCTACATATCTCATTTATGTTCATTTGGGTATCCCATTCTAGGTCTACCATTTTCTTCACAATTTCAACATTGAATTCTTGTTGGAGTCAATATTGTGAAGAAACAAAATTGATTGATTTGAGAATTCAAACTTATTAAAAATCCCATATAACTATTTTCTTCTACGAGACTCTATAAATATCCTTAAGTTGTCCACATGGATCTTATAGATTTTTTTAGTATACCAAGATATCATTATAAAATATCACAATAATATTATCAATATATTCCATGAACATTCTAATAATTAGATCCACAAAAGTAAAGGATTCATTCACCAATCCCAATGAAATTACAATATAGTTATAATTTCCATAACCTATTTGAAACACTATTTTTATAACATTCTCATTTAAATGAAATTGATGATATAGTAAACAATTTTAAATCTTTTCAAAATAATAAGGCCTATGGATTTGCCCAAATAAGAAATCAATAAAAGGTAGAGGATACATTTTCATTATCAAAATATCATTGATCTCTGAAAATTTCTGGCACAACCTCATAGATATATATTTATTATTAAAAAAATAATAGGATATACCGATGGTGAAACACTAGGGAGTATAAATCCTTTTACACTGAATATATATAGTTGATTCATTAAATTTTTTATATACACAATGTCTATTATATAGGGATTCATTTATATATTTCTTAATTAGGTATTAAATATTTATAAATATCCACTACCATTTTTTAATGATATCTATGTAATATATCCGTAAATACATCCTTGTATTTATATAAAATATGTACATACTCAATTTTAAGGTAAACATTTTAGTTATTAAGATTTATCGGCTATTATTCTACAAGAATTTCATTTAGAAGAGATACTGGAGTTGGATCTAGATATGAATCAGATGATGAAGGCTTCCCTCAAAAGATGAGAAAATAAATTTTATCATCATAAATAATAATTTATATATCTCTAAAATATATTTTTTCATTTTATTTTGTATTATAGTCCATAACATGGATTATATAAAAATAAACCATCAGTGTTATAATAATATCAGAAATAGAGCATGTTTATGTGTCATAATATGAACTGCATGACATATCATTACTACTATAAGGATTCTATTATGATTATTGACTGAAAACTAACATTATAATTGTGAATTGAAAAAATTTTAATTTTATAGAAAACTAAGAATATATAAATGAATTTAATGATCTAGAATCATATAGATCATTAGTTAATGTTTAGGAGATGATTAATGTACATTCTACCACATTATTAGGAACCTCAACATCATTTTTTGTTGCAGAATAAGAAAGGGATTGTTCTGTTATCCTATTCTTATGAATGATTCCTATATTTTTCGAACAATCATTTTCATACTGTGATATATAATTACATCGGAATCATTACACATTTCCAGCAACTTTCTCTCCCCTATAATAATAGGCTCGCTGGAGTTTCTCTCTATAGTTATAAAAAACTACCATTCATAATAGGAATGATCATCTGTGATTATTCCATGTTTATTTCAAGTATGAAATTATATTCATCTATTCTTCCGATTTTCCATATAGTCAATTTTAGTGTACTTATTATCCCTTTCCTTGCCTTGCTTCCCATAGAAGGCATGAGTATTTAATACTTCTTTCTATATCTTGACAGCGCATGATATTATATCCTCATATGATGAGAATGATTTGAAGAGAAGGTCCCATCATAGAATTTATGTAGTACCATAAATAAAATGGTAAATATTGATATTTTTATTTTGATTGTAGTCCAAGGAAGGCCTTTCTATACTTTTAATGTTAGCTTCATACATAGAAATTATTGCATCCCCTTTCATTCTTAGTATTTAGAATTACCCTCCTATTTCTGGACACTGTTCACGAGGGAAAATTTTTTCCATGAAATGTTATGTAAATTCTTCAATATTTTATACTTCTATTTCCATGTTTTTGTTTTTAATTAATGACCACCACTGAATCGCATATCTTGTTAGATTATAAAATATCTTGATAACCTTAAGTATTTTATTACTACACAATGTGATAAATATCTTCTCTATGGAAAATATGCATGGGTCATAAAAAATGGGTTTGTAGACTCGTTGAATGATTTTTTTTCTTATAGAGTGATGTGACACATTCACACCACATTATGGTTCAGGATACTCAATGAGAGAAATGTTATTTTTCATAACCTAAGATATTTACCAAGGCATGGTTAACTAATTTTTATATATATTTTTACCTCTATATCTAACATCATTTTCATAGGTAGGAGGGATATCTCTACATGGAATATTTAGGTTTTTATAATTTTAATTTCTTTTACATGGCACCATTTATAAGTAACAACATAGAATATATTAGATCATGATACATTGAAAATACAGAAACTGTAAGAATTTTTTTTACAACTAATCTAAATATCATAATCTGTCCTACCTTAGTAATATTATAAAATTAAGTTATAGTTATATATTTTATTAATATATGTTTTCCTAAATATAGTTTCAAATTTTCTACTAAGCACATTAGGATTCCAAATGTATGGGCCCCATCCCCAGAAGCCCATAGTTTGTAGTTACATTAATACATTTTTTGTAACTAGAAGATATATGGTAAAAATGGACCAAATAGTTCATTATCTTCAGAAAAATTGAGTCAAACATGAGTATTATGTTACAATATTTAATGAAATCCAACATAGTAAATGCATTGTACACACAAATATTCTACTAAATTATTACAGAATGAAAATCATATTATACATCTTGTCACCATAAGGGAAAAATATATAAGAAAGGTGCCAGCTCATATTCTTAGGTAATGTAATCATATAGTTTGAGCTATCATAAACATAATCAGTAGTGGGAGGTAAATAAATAAAACATAATCATTCACATAATATTACTTGAATAAAACATGATTAAATAAATCCATATAAATAATAACATAAGAATGGATATTAACAATGGATATTCTTATATTATAATTATCATTTTTATTTTCATAAATAAATCTCATAATGAAGTAATTCATAATGCATGACATCATAAAATTATCTTCAAGGGCTTTCTTAAGAACCCATACATGATATTTTAAGACATCATCCATTAGGCTGAATAGTTTGTCTCATGTTATCTACTGATGAAGTTAGGGGATATACTAGGCCCCACCTATCACATACTAAATACAAAGAATTACTCATATAAAATGGGTGAATCATGATAAGAATATACATTCATATTGAATATAGAATATTAAATTTTTGTAACATCACCCAAATAATAATCACAATCATAAACTATCATGTGTAATATTATTAGTGGTATAAAAATATAACATCCATATGAAAAAGTAATAATAATGAGTCCAATAAAACATGGTTGATGGTATCATAAGAGATCAACCTCAATTCAGCATAAGATGCAATAATGGGTTTTTACATTGATGAATGAACTCTACTAATTTCACTGAGAAATTGATGAAATAAATTCCTATTTAATTTGAAATCATTTATTTAAAAATATGTTCAATTATAAAAGAAAACATTTTAATTTAAAATAAATTATTATTGAAATTGATTAAACAATAAATTATGAATTAATGAATGAATAAAATTACTCTCATGTCATATAAGATAAAAAAATTATTTTATATTTTAAAAAAACTTTTAAAAGATTATTTAAAAAAAACAGTGATCATTAACCAAATGAATCAATAATTAGACTCAGTTATAAATCTAAATAAAAAAATTTCAAATAAAACATAAGATAAAAAAAATTAATTTTTAATGATGAAAAATAATGACATTATTAACTGAGTAGAAGTTTAAACTACAAATGGAAATCGTGTAAAGAATTCACTTACCAAATTGTATTCCATTGAACTATATAACCCATAAAATTAATGATCATAAAATGAAACACCGATTTAAATTAATATGAATAGATTTATGATATGATGTATTAAGGTATGTATATACATAGTACATAAAAAATAAATGCTAGATAATGAATATAAGCCAGATAAGTAATTGTAAGATGACAAAGCCTTACCTTTTATATGAAAGAATTCTTTACATGTACTTAATATCAATGATTATGAAATTATATACATTAATTACTTAACTAATAACCAATTCAACATATATATGTTTTCTTATAATTTAATTAAATATTTATGTCCGTTTAATTTTGTAATAATATTTTATTTTGTTTACCTAGGGCCGTTTGTTTCAGGGATTAATGCTATATTACCTGGAGTATAAGTTTAAGATTTATTTTAATGTAGGTATAACTTTTCCATTAGTGAAAATACACATTATTAAGTAACTTATATAATATTAATTGGGTTCATATATCTATTTATATGGTATGTGTATGATTTATCTGATAACGTGTTGATGAAAATGTAATAATTAATTTTGTTGGAATTTACAACAATCAAGAACTTGTGTCATTTGATTTTATATTATGATTATATATTGGTTCCAAAACATGAACTAATATAAAATTTGTATATTTAAATATTATTCAACCATAATAAGTGTTTTATAACCATCCATGTATGAGGTAATGGGAAATGAAAACATGACATCCACAAAGGCGGTGGATCGACACATCATTGAAAATGATTTTATTTTAAGCTAAAATGGTAGGGGAAGGGATTTTATGTTGGATAATAAATTACCTCTTTAAAAAACTATATATATATATATATGTGATAATGAAGTTACCATTACACTTTGAATATAAGAGGTTAGGATTAGATAACAAGAGAAAATAAATTCAAAGGAAATGAAGGAGGATTTTACCACTTGAATAATATCTCATTGGGAACGTACATAAAACATATGGATTTGGTATTCTAGACTGACCAGTCGGTCTTGGATGTGGGTAAAAAAAAATTCAAGGGAATTGGATATACATTTTTCAAGATTCAAGTATAATATGGTGTGATGGGAAGGGGAGATGAGGGGTTGTATATCTAGGGGAGGTAAGGGGTGTAATTATTATTATTATAGTCATTTATTTATTTTATTTTTTCACCAAGACTATCAGTAGAATTGATTCATGCAACTATTTAATGTAAATAGTATATGTGAGTTTGAAAAATTGGTTTTAAAAGCATTAATGACTAATAAATAAACTTATTAAACATAAAATGTTAAATACCATTCATTATTTTATTTCACTATTAATTATAAATTCAACCATTTTTAAAATTTTTTTAAAAAAAATAACCCCAACCATTTTTTAAAGTGTATATTTTAAAAAATATAATCCATTTTATCATAATAATTATTTAAATATGAGAAATTTTATTTTAAATAAATTCACCATTTTTACAAAAAAATGTTTTCAATATTATAAGTGATATTACATAACTATGAAAAAATATGTATTGTGTCATAAAATTATCATATAATTATAATGAAACATAAAAACAAATTTATGAAGTCATTTTATGGAAATAAATATTATATTAAATAATAATATTAATAAAATAAATAAATTAACATTTATGTTTCATAAGAATACCCAATTTTAATTTATCTTTTTAAAAATATTTATATACTAGTTTTCTAAAATAAATATTTTTATTATTTTCATTTTTGAGATAACTATGTTTTATTTCTTCTTTCATAAGTGATTTAATTAATCTAAAGTGAATATTACAATTCCCAATAGTCACAATAAAATTCCAAGCGTCATGTGATTATTTAATAGAATATAACAATTTATTTTTTCAAAGTTTTTCTTTCAATGTAATCTATCGAATAAATTGAATTTATTTATGAATATATTTATAATTAAATATTAGTGTTTTATAATTTCCACATATCATTCATTTGAAACACTGACGTGTTTATTGGGAATTTTTTGTAGATTATCCATCAATTGAATTATGATTTACCTTCTACCCAACACTTTAACAATCAGCTACTCAATGAAAATCCATAAAACACATTACACATTTAAAAATACGAAAAGAAATTACCCAAATATATCCATCGACACATTATGCAAGAATAAAATTTCATCTTTTTTATCCATAGTTTTTATAGTTGAAATTGAATTAAATGGTTTATTTATTATAAAAACTTTGAGATTGATATAAAATTTCAATCTATGTTACCATCATGATTGTAATAGTCCTTTAATCCACCCTAATATATCTAGTGACAATACATAATCTTTTAAAACATTGCCAAATTTTTATAGTGAAAACATACAACATCAAATGGAAATAATAGATAAATTACCGACCCAATGTCCTTTTAAGATTGTTGTACTAGAAAATTATAATAAAAATATATCAACAAGGATTCATAAACGATTTTATCATAAAACCTGACACTATCCCTGAATATGTCCATATTTTTTTATTTAAAAATAGTTCATCAATATCATCGATGTTTAACAATTCTATAAAAAACACTATTAACATCTTTCCAAATAACCAGTGAATGGGAAATATAAGAAAATGCTAAGATAAGTTTCTTAGTAAGGGTAATCATAGAAGATATCTTGTCATATAAAATAATAAGACAGAAGAACATAAACAAAAAATTTGAAAATTATATCTTCAATATCAAAGAATCATGATGTCATGTCATTGAATAAAATAATGATTTTCATGATTAATGAATTAATATATTACATAAGTACATAACATTAGAAAATAAATTGTAGAAAACACATAATCAAAGAAAAATATATTTATTTTAGTAAAGGCTCACTGCTAAGTCCATCATAGTGGAAAAATATTCTCAGTGAACCATGTTCAATTCTTATTAATGGCTTGTATTACTGATATGAGATTGCACTTTTTTTAAATCCTATATAATTGAACAGGTTTACTCCCATTCGAGTCCTGTATTACTGAACTGAGTTTACCAATGTTATAGTCCCGTATATTTGAACCAAATTCCCTACCCATTTAAGTCCTACATTTCTCATGAGATATAAATATTTACCATATTAATTAGAGGGAAATGAATTTACCACACATCTAATTTTTAAAAGCATACATAAGTGCCCTATAAGATAATAAATTATATCATAACCCATAAAAATAAATATATTTCATCGATATTTCATCTTAACATAACTAATGGAAAATGAACATAATTCCTAAACAGTAATTTATTTATAAAAATTAAGAATTATATTATTAGATAATATCACCAGTAAACATATGAATCATAATATATGTTTTTCATAAATAGAAATTTAATGTAAATAATCATTTAAAATAATTCATGTGGAAAATATCCTTTTCACTTTTTAAATTTTATCTTCTCTAAAAATCCATTGTATTTTAAAAAAAATATGTTTTTTTAAAAGAAATCATATAATATTGTAGATAATTATTCAAATCAGGGAATAATCATGTCATATATTTTAAAAACTTCTTTCTATATATGGTTTTCAGGAATGTTATAATGAGAAATGTTAAGAAAACCAAAAAAATATTTTCAAATGATTTCGTAAAAATTAAAACATGGGTAAATATAATATTAAATATTCATAAGATAATAATATATATTTTTTATAAATTATTTGTAGAAAACATTTTTATTGAATATAAATATTCCCCAACAGTTATTTAAAATTAATCAATATTGATTATCGATGAAATTTTGAAATAATCACTTTATAATTAGTAAAAGAGTATGAAAAATGAATGAAATAATTTATATGGACATGAAAATACCAATATAATCCGAATAATACACATAAAAGATCATAATGGTATGTATATACCCCACAAAAATAATTCATTCAGTATATAAGGATTGTGTCCTACATAAATAAAAGTTAGACGAAAATCCCTCACCTTATACCTTTTCTTTGTTTGTATACATTCAAAAATTATATATAATAAATATAAATTATTATACATCTACCAAAAAATATATTCATATATATAATACCATGTATGATTTAATTATGACTTTATATTAATCACTTATTAATAATTACATGTTTATTTTTTTTGGGGGTAATAACCACTTTGGCTTTCATTCATGTTTTGAATTTTTATCATTCATCCTATTATATAAATCATGCTTTAATAATATCCATAATTATTACCTTATTATAAATATAATGTATATTTACTATATATGTATTCATGGTGATTCATAAAAGATAGAGATAGAAAATAAAATACACTATTTGTGGAGACGGTAGGTCGTACGTACACATGAATGGTCGATTCATTTACATATAATATTAAAATATAGAAAATTATATGATATATTATCATTAAAGAATAAATTATATGTTATAAATATCATATTTCTTCATAAAATTAACTCTTGTACCAATCTATGTAAAATATAAATGAAAAAAGAATCACATTAGAATGGGGATATGGTAAATCATAAATATGCACGAGCTACATTATTATTTATCATATTATTTTTTTGGAAAATATTTATATATGATGTTATCATTAAAGAATTGTAATTTTGTCATAAAATTCATAAATACAAAATTCATTAGAATTCCCACTCCTAAACTATGGTGATTTAAAATTAATTTTATCGTTATGTGGAGATGGTAAGATGCCTATATGCATGAGTGCTTCATTAATTTCATGTTCAATGGGAAAGGGAATTAATAACTGCATGTTAAGATCATAATAAATTTATTTAATATTTATTATGATGAAGTTATTATTATATTATATATATCATATGTATATATATAAGTGGTAAATTTGAGTAGAAAAAAGAGTGATGGGTTAGAGATATTACCTCTTCTTCTAACTGGCTCCTTTTGATATCCTATAAATGATTTAGAGTTTGTATTTGGGAAATGAAGCCTCCTCTATATTGTGTATTGTGAGGTGGATAATAGAATTTGGCAGATTTTTAACAATCTGGAAGACTCAATGTGATGTGAAGAAGCAAGGGAGGAGGTTCCCTTTCGTAATAGATGTGAGGGAGAATAATGTTATTGAAAAAATTATTAATTTATAATAAATTAAATCTCAATTACATTAAATAAAAAATTAAATGATTTAAAATATAATATTATATGTTTGGGAAATATCATCCACCAATATTATTTATATATTTTTTTAAATTCTAAATCATATCATTTGTTTAACCCTTTGATAACCTATTTTATTTTTTGCGAACATAAAAACAATTCAATTTTAAAATGTTGTATTTTTTACATACATGATGTAAATTAGACAACATATTCAATATTAGTAACATTTTAGACCATATTTTGTTTTTTAAATATGATTTTTTTGTTTTTAAAAATTATTAATTTTTTTTTAAATATCAATATTGGAAATTTTGACGTTATTAATTACATTAACATTTAAAAATATCAAGATAACATGATAGCTTCGGAAAATTAAATTTTTATTGCCTTAAGGGTTGATGGACATCATTAAAATTGTTTAGAACCTTCATTAATTAAAATTATATTTATTGTAAAATATTTAAAATGATTCATTTGATTTTTTCCATTAGTTGTGTAATTACTACGTTGCATTTGTTTAATTTTTAAACTAAATTTTTATTCAATAAAAATTAAAAATATATTACTATAGTGAAGATAAATTATTAATATTTCTATAAAATATTTATAGAACAATATAAAATTTGAAAAATTGTATATGGGGAACTTTTTTTATTAAAATAATGAATGTTACAGCTTTGAAATTACATTAAATAATATATTATAAATGAAATAATCATTTCTAGGTGGCTCTAAAAGCTCATTAATTCAAGAACATATATAATGTTTGTCTACATTTTATTATCCTAAAATATTTATTGAATTATTTTTTTCATTTTAAAGTTCACATGATTTTTATTTAAATCATTTGGTTGATTTCTCATTATCTCACATAAGAACTAAATTAGTGTTTCATAAGCATTAAAGGTAATTATTTATCATATAAAAAAATAAATTAATTAGTATGAAAAAAACATAAATCTCAATATAATCCTTTATATTAGTTAATTGAAAAATTCTTTTCCTAAGGGGGAACATAAAATATATTGAAGACAAAGAAAGCTACCCATTGTAATTTTGTTGGATTTAAATACCATACATGATATCATTATGTGAAAGTGTCCATTAATGCATACGTGTAGATTACCACCTCTAAGAAGTGATGTGATTAATTTTTCATTAATGCAACACATGGATGGTATATATATCAATGTATATTAGTAAATTATATGCTCTATGGGATTTAATGCCCAGTCTATAAATATCAAATAATAATTACTCTATTTCTATTATTGTCATCGAAATATGGAAATGTCAATCATGTGTATATACTACGTATCAAATCTAAGATTGTAACGTAGTTCATTTTCTATTACCATATTTCATGGTTGGTTGTAAAAATATTATTGATTTAGAAAAATGGTAAATATATAATGAAAATTATTCTACAGATGATGGAATAATGAAAACATTGACTATATTCATCATACTGATTACATTTTGGAAAGACAATGTAAAAATTATCAAAATGTATTATGACAACTTAATCAATTAAGGGATTAAAAACTATTATTTAATAGATATAATTTAAATAATAACAAACCTAAAATAGACACATAAAATTTAAATTATTAATTATATTTTATTAATAAGGGGATAAATAGTGATTGTGAGGAGGAAGAGTCGAGTTAATGGACTTTCATTTAATAATCCTAAATTAAAGTTCCCTTATAACACTTTTTATTCAATATCCATATTTAAATAAATATATTATTAATGAAATTATTTGGATTTTAAAAATTATATTGAAATTTTTCTGTATATTTTTAATTTATTTCAATTGTTTAAAAAAATTTCCATTTTCATTATTTCATGTCTAATCTTATGATAAAAATGAATAAAATTTGTCTTTTTTCATATATGGCACAAATGGTATAATCCTGGCACCATGATGTTTTGTTGAATCTAAAACACCTTTTTAGGTTTTCCAGTTTTCATTAAATATAAACCCTCATTACAGATGTTCAATTAAACTAACAATTTTTTACGTGAAATGAATATTTTAATATTGGAAAAAATGAGACTCTAGGGGTCAAAAGATTATTTTTAATTGTGTAATGATGAAAATTAATGATTCGAGGTTTTATGATTATGTGATGTTTCATGGGAATATTTTATGATGAGGTGTTGTGATGTTATAAACCATGAATTAGTGGTTATGTTATTAACCATGTAATAATGGTTCCATTATAATCCAAGGATGGGTGGATCTATTATATCCCTTTTAAGGAATTAGCTTCACCAAAAAATTATAGATACATGTAATATTTTTTATTTTACCACTAAGTGTGATTTTAGAAATTATGTCCAATACCTATATGATTTATTTATGTTTTTTAATTTATTATAAAATTATCATGACATGAGAAGGTAATCTAATGAGGTTCTATTTAAGGAAATGTTTTTATAATATTTATGGGAGGAATGTTTAATTTTTTGGAAAAATATTTCTTACATTTTTCATTATATCAACAAATCCATTATTTGTATAACTTTTCCTCAAATTATAATTTTGAAATTATTTATGAGAATATTTAGGATTATATGTTCATATCTATGGAATGAAAATTCTTATTAGGATTTTAAAAAAAAAATTAATGTAAATTTTTATAGGAACATATATACTATTTTAATTCTTCATTCTTTTTGTATACCCCTTACTGAGATTTTTTTTCTCATCCCACGTTTTAAATTATCTTTTCAATGGGTTTGAAAATTATTATGGGACATTATGAGGTCAATATCAAGGTCTTGAATTATTTTAATGTAAACAAAGCATGATACATTTTAAAATAGCTGTTTATGATAAAATGTGTATTAAGTGAAATTGTGTACTTTTTGATGTAATAAATATATACATATTTGTGAAAGCCTTATCCTCTAAAAATACTAATCAAGAAGAAGCTAAAATTTATGATATTTTATTTTTATGGAAGATTCCTTATAAAAAATGGAATGATCCACGATATTATCATAATATCCCCACAAAAATCGGAATATATTAATAATATATCATGTCCGAAAGATGTTATATCTGAATTCACAACATCATAAATATTTTCTGACAATAAATAATGTATTTACATTTAATGCAATCCTGTAAAAAAAAAATTTATATATATTTAAATATTAAATAAAATTTAAAACAAATATAATATAGATTATATGATCTACTTATAACATAGTGGTAAATTATAGAACATTTATATATAGAAAAACTAAAAAATGTATAATTATTTTTTGAAAATTAGTGACCTCATATATAGGAAATGGTACACATTCTTATCTATCTAAAATTTAGTCTCTGGGTGAAACTGAAGTATTGGATGGGTTATTAAAAATGTTATTGTTATCATGTTTGATGATTAATCCAACATTTACATTATTATTAATACCAAGATCAAAATAATTTAATTGAATAATATAGCCAATGGATAAACATCGGAGCTGAAGCGTAGGTATGTCACCTATTATTTATAATTATACTAATCCATTAAGGAATTACCATGTGAGATATTTTTTATTTATTGATGGATATGAAAATAGATCTATATCATACCGTCATTGCGTTGTAGGAATAATGAATATATTTCCTCTAATACTGATGCAAATGTTTTTCATGAATATCCCCTCATCACTATAGGAATATCTGGGTGCCATCACGGTGGATCATATTTCTTGTATCATTATCCTTTGATCTCCCTGAAAATAGATTGTAAAAGATATTCCTTAATCTCTAAATTATCAATAGTGGAATGTGGGGGAATATATCCCACTATTCATTGGAGCATTCTAGGAGAGGGATCTCTGTAGGGATTGAGAGGATTCTCTCTAGATACCATTGATAAAATATGAACATTCTCAATCAAAGGAAATATATTAATATAATTGGTTTATATAACACTTGGTCTATAAATAACTAATTGGAAAAGGTCCCCTTATTATTTATTTAATCCTTAGAGAACTGCATATCCATAATAATAATATTATTTCCTATATATTATTCCAAACTGGACCATTGAAAATGGTCCTCCATTACTCTATATTATCTATTGGCCTTAAATAATGATGGTTTATTTAAAAAATATATTTCAATTAATTATTTTCTAAAGAATAAATTAATATTTAATTCACTAAATATAAAATAAATATTTATTAAATATTCATCTCTAATAATATTATCTTGAAGAGTTGGAAAAAATATACGTGATAAAAATAAAAATTGTTATTAAAATTAATTAATGAATAATATTAATTCAATTTTATAAATAATAAAATATAGTATAGTATAAAATTGTAATTTTTATTCACATAGTGTTTGACCCTCTATTCTTCATTCTAAATTTCATTAGGTGAAACAACCTAATGTCCAGGTCCATCATCTAGAAACACTCTAATTCACGAAAAGATAAATAAGTTAATGTCATAGAAATATAATAATTCTTATATAAACTTATCGGGTAATATAATCCCATTATTACTCATTATTCAATTAAGATGATTGTATGTTGTGTCCACCAAACTATGTTCTCAAAGTCGTTTTATTTGAATTTTAAAAAAAGTCCAAATAGAACATGATGTTTATGGATTTAATTAGGAAATATCATTCCAACCAAAGAACAGATGATATCTACTTAAATTTAAAAATAGATGTGAAATATATTTTCTCAGATTATTCATTTATAAAATATTTCTCATGATGCCCCCATTGATTCTTACCTCACCACGAACATGTTTCATAATAGTTTTCATCAATACATAGTAAAATATTCGTTATAACACTCATTAATAATTATTAGAAATATAATGGGTCAATATACTCATCTACAAATATTATTATCCAATGATACATTTAAATTTGGATTTCCTAATAGAATATCTCATTCTCATAATATCCTTCATTGGATATTACCAAGGTTATACACCTTCACAAGGTGCCTAAATATCCTCTAAGTCACCACCCCTGATTACATATATCATTTGTTTCCATAAAATGATTCAATCATTCTATAGAACATATACATAAATATAATATCACTGAACATATAGATTATCTTCATTGTGGGGATATGACATGACCATTAAATGTAAAGTATACTCTAAGTACATTATCACATACAATTTAGTGTAAAAAATCAATCTTGTTATGATAAGAAGTTTATTAATACGCAAAACAATTAATATAGGTGATCACAATGTACACATAAGTTTGTTCCAGGGCATCGATTAAAAAAGACTCCAACATTCACTAGATCTTACAGTTAACAAATATAAAAGAACTATGTATCAAATGATACGTATGATTTTGTCGAGATACGCCCTTGGTTAGGGTTCCAAACCATTTCTTCTATAGAAAATCCTCTTATAATAACTTCAACCCTTTGGAAGAAGACATTGAATGGGTGATAATTCATGCGTATGTTCTTTCTCCATTAGTGTGACCATGGATCATTTTCTAGAGCCTCCTATGTAGTATTATCACAATACTATATGGTAGGGTCTATTATGATATGAACCACATCATGGTTATAGATAATTTTTCATATCCACATGGACTCTGTGGTTGTATTAGAAGACTCCATATACATTGAATCAACTATAAGATCCATGAAAATGTGATATTTTGACTCTTCTATCTCCAATAACATATGTTGATACATAATAAATTTCCAAACAAATATATTTTATTTCATTGAAAATTTGATTTAGTATAGCCAATGATTAATTGATAACAATCTCTTCCACACACCAGAAACATATAATTATTTCTTCTATGAAAGTTGAGGATATCCTTAATCTACACAAATTATGTTCTCCTAGTTCTGGATGAGATCATCCAAACTTCCTCAATTCATAGGAAACAACAATAAAAGTACATAAATGGAATACATAATTTTTCGTATCAGTAAAGAGTGTGGGATCTTACTCATTATATCCTTATCCTGTGAAATCTAGGGACACACTTTATTAGAATCATGTATATCATCTGATGCTGGATCCAACCCCCTTTAATATCGTTCCATTCTAAATTTCTTTATTATGTATTCAATATTTTAATTTTCCACAGTCTAGTTAGCCACATGGATATTTTGTGAATGATCTTAATTTATAGAATATTTTATTCTTCACCTAAGTACATCAAGTACAAACACTTTCACAACCTTTCTATAATAATATACAAGATATTGATTTCATTTCCATTTAGTACCATTTCATCATTTTGTAATACTTGTATAATTATATCATTGTCAGTAATTATTTTGTAAATAAATGTCTATAATTCCATCATAATGAAACAAAATTATTTCAATATTTCATCAAATCACAGATTCAATGATCATAAACCTTTCCTGAATCCATAAATATTTAATTATAAATTATAAATCCTTTTTGAATGATTTGGAGACACAAAACCTTTTGGTGGTGTCATGTAATCATATTACTAATGGTTCCAATTAAGAAATAAAATATTGAAATCCATCATCCAAATTTCATACTCCTGGTAGGATGTTATAACTTGTTTTAATCTAAGGGTACTAAATTTGGATACTGGTAAAAATTATTCATCACAATGAATTACGTGATAACTATTAAACCCTTTAGAAACTACACATTCATTATAGGTATTTATCATTCCATCTATGTCCAGTTTTCCCTTGATTAACCATCTAACCATATGATATTTACATCAACTGGACCCTCAACCAAATCCCAATATTAGTTTAGATACATTGAACCCCTATCAGAAATCAAGGATAATTTCCAAATTACATATTATGAGATCTCTACTACCTCTTTACAAATGATATACGACCATTGTTTTCGACCAATAAAAATTCAATATTGTCTGTGAGTGGAAACCATATCTCATTAGTCCCCTTACCTTTATAGTTCTACTACATAGTACCAATGATTCATGAACTCCATGTTCCATGGTAACCAATGTAATCTATTCCTATTAAAACCCTTGAATATCATTAAATTCAACATCATAATAGATAATCATGCTCATACCATACATTTTGATGGTGTTCCCCAACTCATGAAAGATAACATGTTTGGGGACATTCACATTCATTATAGACGGGTTATATAGGTTATATTTGAATTTTTCATTAGGATACATTTTAATACACACTTAGTTATCATGGTGGTATTTTAATTCTCGATAATGAATTAATAAATGTATCACAACCCCATAAATATTTGTGAGAAAATAATTTTATTTCGACTAAATAACTCCAATATAATTCTCTTTTCCTCTTTAGATGTTCTTCAGTTTAGTGTGTATGATATAGCTTTTGATTCATAACCCAAAAGGATAAGGGAATATCATCATGAATCATCATTAACCTTATCATGTGTAACATATTGTGGTGTATACTTTACAATAAAACAATATCATTATAGTTTGTAAAGTGTATTGAGTTGAGATATAATCCCAAACACCATTAAAATGTCTAAAAAATATTTTTATGATATTCACAAACTCAATCTGATCAAAGATTATTTATTTTAATTACACGATTATTAACTAATTATTTCTTGAATTGTTTTAATTTCTTAATGTAATTTCACTTATAACTCATAATTTTGATATATTCATTTCAACATAGGACATCAGTTAAAAATATATGATTTAATATTCCTATCACACCATGTTTTCCATGTCTTGGTTGTGATCCTTTCATTGATATTCTGATCCTTTTAATTGGTTTTGGATGAGATGAATTTTGAGTTTTTAACTTCCATATGTGTTTAATAATCCTACCATGTGTGTCTCATTGCTTGATTGGTAGATTCTGGAGAAAAGGTTGGTTACTTCATGATTTTGTCTAACTTTGAGCCCATTTACAGATTTAAATTTTTTTTTCTTTTACAAATCCTTCATTTTCAACATATTTAAGACATTAAACTTACCACATGTCCTCCAATTACAAATTCAAACAACATTATATTTTTGTAACCCTTATAAATTCATAATCATGGTGGAGTTTTGCAATATATTCTGGTATTGGGCCATCACATGATCTCATTTCGTATTTTAAAATAAAATTATATTTCTTTTGTATGTAATTATTTGTTATATTTTTCATAGATTATTACTAACACTAGATCAAGAGAACACTATTCTCTCACCCTTGTTCCATTTCCCTTATTTGGAGTTCATATTGGTCGAGGATTAGGGTGAAATTTCTCATGTTTTTTCAAATCATCCAAAAAATGAGAATGTAATTTGTTTCTTTAATATATCATTCTTTTATTACTATTATTCCATAACATCGTTATTATGTGGTTATTACTGACCCATGGAGAATATTCAAGTAGTTCTAAGCTATTCCCTTTCCACTATTGGTGCAGATCTTAGAGAAGATGAAGAGTTATCTAGTTTCCAATGTGAGATTCCTTCTTTTTTTTCTCTCTCATCCTCCTACATAGAATTTCATTTTGTTTCATCTTATCTCATGGTTATTAAATTCCTAGGGTTAAGTAATCCCATGATTTATTATGGTTTTTGTGTTCTTTTAGGGCCCGTATTCAGAGATCTGGAGTGTCGGGAACCACAACGGGTGATATCAGGTGTGATTTTTTCTTTTTTTTAATGTTTTTGAGGTATTATATCCCTTGAAAATTCATTTATCATTTATGTTTCATAATTATATTTCTTTTATATCTGGAATATTGGTTTATTATTGTTTTTAAATCATTGGAAAATTTTATGGGTGAGAAAAATGGTGGTTTAAGCATTGTTTTGTGAAAAGTGTTGTTGTTTTTTTATAAACATGTACAACACTAGAAAACATAATATTTTTTTTTTCAGATTATGCACTTGATTTCTGGTATTTTTAACATGTTTCAGTATCTTGATTAAATTTATGGAATTAAAATGAAATATTATCCCATTTCATGTTCTTAAAATAAGTTTTTTGTTAAAAAGTTCATGTCATGTGCTTGGTAAATTGCCCAATTGGCTTTTATGTGGTTGGTGAAATTTAGAATTATTTTTTATAGATTTATAAATTCATTTTGAGAATGAGAAATGGTATTTTTGGGTCCTATTATGTCTTTAAAAATTAGTTTTGGTTTCATAAACAAATATGTTTTTGGTGGTAAACATGTTTTGGCACGAGTTGCTGGAAAATGACCCATTTGAAATTTATATAAAAATGATCGTGATTTTTATTAGTAACCTAAATATTTAAGTGATTTTTGAAGGTTTTTTTCTTATTTACATGCTTTTTATACACCTCGTTATTAGAACTATAATTTTTCCTTTAGAAAATGTTGGTTTTGATAAATGCATAATGGCCTGTTTGGCATTTTCAATGTAAAAAATGGTTTTCATGAGTATTTGAGGTTGTATCATTTGGGTTCACATTATGGTCCATGAAATTTATTTATTAAAGATTTTAGGGCTTAAAAATCGGGTCTGATATTGTATTAGTGGGTGTCTAGCTGTAATAGATCATTTTTAATGGATTCTATGGTCATGACCATATTATACATCTTGTAATTATTTTACAAATATTTATAAGGTTTATTGATCCATGAAATAAATGTGAGGCATGTGTGTATGATTTGTAAATGTAATATTCAGGAAAAAAAGGTATTTAATATATGTGTATCTTTTGTAGAAAAAAAAGTGAAAACCTGGGTATCTAGGTGGGTGGACGTGTACTAGTATGCTAGTGATCTGGAGGGGGTTTGTCCCTACTTCACATAACAAGTTAGACAATGAATACATTAACTAAATATTGATGATGACATTTGGGACTACTAGGTTATTTATTATTCACATAATAGTTTCTTCTTGATACGATTAAAGATATTGATTGTGGTTACTTTCACAGAGATATAAGGTACCTAGTGCTCACAAATAACTAGTGCCTAGGGGTGTTCCCGTGACTTATTCCCATTGACTATTATTTAATCACTGTCAGCATATGGTGTGTTTAATTGATAAATTAAGAAAAATGTGTTTTTATTTAAAATTTTCTATTCTTTAAATTATCCCACATGTAAACTATTTTCATTTTAAAGATTCACATTTTTGAAAAATTGTTACTAGCACTCATGTTTATAAAACATCCATGTTTTTTCCTGGTAAATATTATTGCATGGAACCTCATTTGGAAAAACCAATTTTTTATATTGTATCTTGAACAAGAAATTTATGTTTCTTTCATTTTAATGGATGTGAATTGTGAATAGAATAACGGGATAACCTACTGAGTTTTAATACTCACTCCTATAGTTTATTCTGTTTTTAACCCATATGCAGGATTCATCTTGCATTAAATCACTTTGGGTGAAGAGTATTCGTTGGGTTATAGAGTCACCAGTGGGGTCATGTGGTGTTAGTTTGGCCATCAGGATTAAACGATTGGTTTTATTTTTTAGTTGAATTTTTGGGTCTTTTATAAATATTGTTCAGTTTAATTTTTTATAAATGTATGTTGGGATGTATTTTTTTATACTACATACTTCATTCATATATTTGGAAGAAATTAATCCCTTTCGACTATAAATGATTCCCTTGGTGCTTGTCTTCATCCCAGGATGATCTGGAATACCTCTCTGGACTTGTCGCGGAGCATCCCGGTTGACAGGTTAAAGGTCGACCCAAACTTGTTCAAAACAAAATAGTATCATAAGAGGTTGGATCCTTGAAGACCTTTCCTTTTTACAACACCCTTTGATATTTGTGGATGTCAAGGTAGATATAGTAGGATCTTTGGGACATTAGGGGTTGCTTTGGGAATTTCATCGTATACCCTTTCTCATTCTTACCCTCGGGTGTCCATAGGAAGTTCAGTTATATTAGTGCCTTTGGTTCTTATTGATTATTTTGTGTTGTCATAGGATAATAGAAGTTATACTAATGGTGTCTGTGAGATTGTAGGGCCTTGCATGCCATGTGGAGTCAGGGAATGGTCCTATGAAGTATTTTTGGGTTAGTGGTGGGTTGACATGTGACCTCCAACCATATGGTCAAGTCTCCCACTAACACTAGTTCCCTTTTGTGGTTCTCATGTACCATTCTTCAATTCTGATTTTTTTTAATCCTCCAATGTGAATTGTGAGAATGTGTTTTTAAGGACTGGTTGGTTGTTGAAAAGTGGTAAATGGGTTTTAAAAATGTAATAAGGGAAAGGATTTGGAATTTTGGGTTTTTTGAAACATATCTTGGGGATAAATATGAAAGGATTTAACGAGATTAAATTTACATAATCAAAACTTATGGTTTCTTGAAAATAAATTTTTTAAATGATTTAATTATATTAAATTATTTCTGAAATATTGTTTTAAATCGTTTGTTTTGGGCTTATGAAATGTTTTTTAGTATGATTTAACAGTTTTCGAAAATGTGTTTTGAGCGAGTGGTGTTTTTCAGGAAATGGGATTTGGCCATTGTGATTGTCAAATTATGATAAGAGACCTTGCTTAATTTTATGAAAATGGAAAATGGATATTTTGAATAGAATGGTTCTCTTTGTAATTAAAATTTAACAAAATGGATTTGGTTTTTAATCAAATTGTTCTTGATGAATATTGGGGTTTTATGTGAAATCTGAAAATAGTTTATGATTTGATGGTTAATGTGCCTTTGAAGGTACATAATTTATTTTGGAATGAAGATTATTTTACTTTATCATTTTGTGTTTTCTTGGTTTCTCACTTGAATGTTCATATGTATATATGAACAAATGGCCAGTAAGGAATGGTGGTTGGGTGCTTGGGGTGGCATGAAAACGTGCATATGAGTGACATATGATGAAACACCACTAGTTAATGAGAAAATCAACTAAGTTGGAATGTTTTTAAAAAGGTTTGTAAGCTAAAAAATTATTGTGTTTATTAGAAATTGATGTTTAGGTGTACTGGTTCTTCCTATATCTTATAAGTGTTGTTTATTCAGTATTCTTCCTTTTGATATGGAATTCATACTCCTATTGTAACTTAATATGAGATCTTGTTGATGTCTTGGTTTTGTAGAAATACTCAGGGGGTTTCTAAAGTTATTTTGGATGTTTTTATGTGGGAGTAGATGGTTCTATGTTGGCTATAATTCCAAATGATCAACCTAAGGTTTAAAACTAAATGATAAATCCACCTCTTTGAATGATTCCTCATCTCGTTTTTTGGAATATTGAGATTTTCTAGCTCGATTTAAAGTTCATTTCAATTATGGTGTCTCTCTTGATTGGGGTAGTTGTTCTTGGTGATGATAATGTGTTTCTCCAGGAAACTTTTCCATTTTTATCCTCATTCAGAGTGATAGAAAATACTGTTTTGTATCTCCACGTTCTTGTTTGGGTAAAACTGTGTTGTTTGAGGAAGGGAGTTTCATGGTTTTCGTTTTTCTATTGTTTCATCCTGAGAGTGTTATGTGTCATTATGTGGAACTAAGGGGAAGAGTTCATGTTATGTATTATCAATGACTGACTGTTAGGAAGGATATGCTTCATCCATTAGATCTCATTCCGTAGGTCTCTATGTGAAGATAGTGTGTAGTCAGGTGTCGTAATATTTTGGGTACTGTTGAAAACTATGTGCTTGAACCACTGTAGTGAGGTAGTTCATTTGTTTCTCTTGTGGATTTAGTGGCCCAATTATTGGTTACCCTCCCCACCCATTCCCAAGTGGTATGGGTTTAGATCTATACAGAGAGTCTTGGGATAGTTTTTCCCCATATGATCGGGAGTGGGTGGTTTTAATGTTAATGTTTTATTCCTCTTAACGTTGGTTGGTTGGTTTTTGGAGGATATTTTCAAAGGGAATTTATGGTAGAGACGCTTTCTTAGTTCATGTTGAATTATCATTTGGTCATCGATCATTCATTCTTAATCATGGGGAGAACCACCACAGGTCTCATAGAGTTTCCTCCAACGAATTTTTCGACTGTTAGTTGTTTATTAATAGATTGGAGTCCAATCTAGACTCCCGTAGAATATTACGTTTTTGTGAGTTCACATTGGTTTGGGTCATCATTGGGTTTATTGGGAAAAGTCCAAACAATCTGGTTTATGGTTTCGTTGAGGGGGTAGCTACTCGATCTTTTAGTTGATCCCCAAGAAGTGTATGGGAGTTTGAGTTTTGGTTGAGGTAAAATGCTTATGTTATTTTAATGGGGTATAAGGTGTCATTGGATTCAGAATATAGGCCATATTGATATGTAATCTTTTTGTGGTGATCAATCACCTGGAATGTCTCATGGCTTTCTGGGGGAGGAAAACATTAATGGTGGGGAGAGTTTTCAAACCCTATTTTTCATGTCGTGTGTGTGATATGATTCGTTGGAAATCCTGATCCTTTTATTGGGGTTTGGGTGTGATTAATGTTTGGTTTTGAACATCCATATATGTCTAATCCTCAAACCATGGGATGCATATTTCATTTGGGAATAATGATTTATGTAGTGATATGATTCTGTGAATTTTGAAAAATATGAATTGATTTTCATATGGAAGGATTTAAAACATAGGCATGTGTGGTATTTTAAAACTGGGTCAATTTTCAAAACATGGTAGATTTATTAAAAATGGAATAACATGAGAAATGTGAACATGTTGAAAGCCTGGTTTTGATAGTTGAAATGTAATTTACTTAGAATTGTATTACTATTATTTTTATGGGAGTGATACATATGGTTATTTTAGTCTTGATTGAAATGGTACTAGGTAGGTATCTTAGAGACTAACTGGAGTCAGCTGTCAAAAATATTGTTTCACCTAAGGCCCAAGTGAGCCAGCTTCTAGTGCAGAGTATGGTAAAAGCATTCCAAGATGTGGAATGCTGGAATAAGTTTAACGAGACAAAACATGTAGATCATTATGTTATGTTTCAAAATAATTATCTTCCCAAAATTAAGAGTGATTTAGATCTAGAAAGGGTCAAAGTATGGTTGAACAAATTTTATAGGATATTTTATTTCATGGGAACAGTGGTCGAGTTGAATGTGTATCATGAAACATACATATTGGATGATCCTTACCTTCAGTGGTTGACGTTGGTGGTCTATGATTGAATTGGACAAGGTAGGATATGGGAGGGTTTTTTGGAATGGTATATTAAAAAAATATACCCTCATATGTTCAGGATTCAGTGAAAAAAATATTTACTTAGTCTGAAGCAATTGAACCTCTTCGTAATATAATATTTGGAAATGTTTTTTTAACTTAGTGTGATTTTCACCTGTGGTGGTAGGTAGTACATCATTGAAGGCATGTATTATTGAATATGGGTCGAGGTAGGAAATTTCTTCTAAAATTGAGGTGTTCGGTATAAGTGATTACAAAGGAATAGTGAGTATAGAAACAATAGATGAAAGTGATGTTTTGTGGTCTATAGGTGGGGGAAGTATACTTGAACCTCAGGATATGTCTGTAACTATAATGAAGGAATTAAGTGGAAGAGGGACATTTATTTATAGGTAGGATTATGGAATAGAATCTGACAATAAGATTGGTGAATCATCCTATGAATCAATAGTCCCCGCTGGGATGTTTTCAGTATGGTTCTACAAGACACATTAGGAGGGATTGTATAACACAAACTTGAGAATTTCATACCTATAAAAATATGGGGGCATCTTCAGCATTATTGTCATAATGCTTCATGGTTGGGTTTTCCTGACACTCTTTAGGGGACACAAGAACCTTATTCCTTGATGGTATTGGGGTAGCATCATATCCCTCGTTAGAAAATAAAAGATAGTTATGGTTATTCTACGGTCACTGAAACTCATCAGTAGGGAAATAATGACCAAAGTGTGGAAAGAATGTAGTTTTTTGGAGCTGATATGGTTGTGATGTATGATCAATTGGGTCCATAAATGATGATATCTATGGTTTGTTAAAAATATTCTACTATGTAATTTTTTTGATATTGGTCCTTCACATTATTTTATTTTTTATTGTGATGTTATTTTGTTAGTTTTAACAACTAAAAAGTTTCCTTTGGATTAATATCATCGAACTCTTCTTGGTCAATGTGATTGTGGGGCATCCAGTATAGAGGATGTTGTATATATGTATATGGGGTTGAATTGATGAGGGATTTTGTGGTAATTGAGATAGATTCTAATGATATATTCTAGGAAACTGATTGGTTTGTAATGTTTACATCCCACATCCACTGATATTCATGATAAATTAATTTCATGAAAGATAATGGAATCAAAAATTTCATTAGATTAGTGAGGAATAAAAAACTGGGTGCGATAGTCTTGTTAGATCAAACTATTGGCACAATCTCTTATCAGTTAGCAGCGATTTCTTTGGAATCAATGGAATAAGTTCATCGTATCATTTTTCAAATGGTTGTTGATCAGTTTTTGGATGCCTTTCCCAAAAACGTTTTAGGGTTTCCACGCAATAGAGAAGTGGTGTTTAGGATTGATCTCCTTCTAGTGACCAGTCCTATATCACCTTCATCATACCGAATTGCAACAACAGAATTTAGGGAATTGAAAGTGAAGTTGTTGGAGTTAGAAAACAAAGGGTTCATCCACAAAGATTGTCTCTGTGGTTAGCGCTAGGTTTTTTTTTGTTAAAATGGAATATGGAAATCTTTGATTATGTGTTTATTATTGTAGACTTAATCAAGCTATGATAAGGAACCTATATCCACATTCATGAATCGATGATTTTGTTGATCATTGAATAGTGATTAGGATATCATCAGTTACTGGTGTGAAAGGGGGATATTCCGAAAACAACCATCATGAATAGATATGATCAGTACGAGTATGTTGTTATGCCCATTTGGTAGGATGAATGTGCCTACGATGTTCATGGAATTGATGAATTTAATAATGTAGAGATATCTATATTCATTCGTGGTGTTATTCCTTGAGGATATACTATTGATTTATATTACAGGGATAGAGCATGAGAAACATTTATTGATACTGTTGAAGATCTTGAGAGATCATCAGTAGTATGAAAAATTATCAAACTATGATTTCTGGATATGTCATGTTCGTTTTCATGGGCATTTTAATTTTTAGAAATGTGTTTTAGTTGATTCGAATAAGATATATGTTGTTATATCATGGAAACCACCAAAGAAGATTTTCAAAAAAAAAAGAGTTTCATTTGTATAGATGGGAATCATTGAGGTTTTTACATGATTTTTCATGATTGGACTAACCAATGAAAACTTTGAAAAGGAGGAGTGTTCCCTTTCAATGAAACAATAAGTGTCAGGAATATTTTTAAGAGCATGAGGGTTTCATTAAATAAGAAAAAATCAGCATTTTACAAGAACCATGAAAATGAAATGAAATGTATTGTGATTCATTGATATCATGTTAGCAGTGTGTTCTCATTCATGGGGATAATTTTGTGGTATATGGATCAAATAAGTTTAGGTTTAATGATAATAACTACCAAATACAAGATTTGGAGTTGGCGACAGTGGATCATGCTTTGAAAATGGGTTGTCATGATCTCATTTGTAACAAATTCACAGTGTTTACTATTCGTAAGAGTTTAAAGCATATTTTTTCAAAATGTCATTTGAACATGAGAAACATGATATGAATATAGTATCTCCATATATTTTACTCTTCTAGGATGTACACATAGTGTAAACGAAATTCGGTGGTAGATGCATTACGTATGAAATCATATACACCAATCATGAAATGGGAATAAAATCACTTGGAGTTCATGTCAGTCAAAGATGAAATGTAGTTGGAATGATGGGTGTGGGGTGATAGAGTATTTTTATTTCTAGTTTTGATTGCTCTTGACTTGGCTGGTTTTGATAAGGAGGCACAAATGTCTGATTCTGAGTGTACGGTGATGAGGTTGAAACTCAATGGTGGGGAGACCATTGAGGGATGGGAACTAAAAGGGCATTAAGTTGTGTTTTTGTGAAATTATATTGTTGTACTAGTGGATTTTTTGGAGAAATATTTTTGGTATGATCATCATTCACAATGGGATGTCCATCCACAAATTTAAAAAAAATTAAAGTGTTGGAAGCAATGTTTTTGTTGGAAGGTATGGAAAGAAAGGATTCTGAGTTTTTATTGTGATATTTCACTTGTTACCAAGTCACGAAAGAGCATTAGAAACTGACATGCATATTTTAATCATTATATATAACTATATTTAAGTGGTAGTAGATATAAATGGATTTTTTTAAAGTTCTCATATGTATGGTAAAAATGCACGACGCCATATGGGTGATAGTGGATCGTCTCAAAAATTAGACCCATTTCATCCATATTTTTCAATATCATATCGTATAAAATATTTCTAAAATCTATATCTATCTGGTGGTAAAGAGTTATTGTGTTCTTTTTTTATTGAATTAGATAGAGATATGATGTTCACATATCATTTCTGGAAATCCTTACCGCAATCCCTTGAGACAAATTTGAGACCTGTGAGACTTCGATGGTGGAAAGGGTTGTCACATTATCCACTTTTTTTGGTTGAAACATGCGAGACAATGATGATGGGAATTATCCTTTTCTAAGATTCTATGTAGAAGATCATTTCGATCTAGAATATAATTGAGACAACTCAACATCGTCATAAATTGAATACAGACCATCGACAATGATTATTGTCATTCATGGTTAGTGATCATGTTTTTTTAGAATCTATCTGAGCTTGGGACATCATCGGTTTGGAATTTAGGGAAATTTATATATGAGGTATATTTGGCCTTTTGAGATACTTTCATGGGTTGGAGAGTACATAATTGGTGTGTTTTTCAACACAGTTTAGTGTGGTTCACAATGTGATCCTTGTTTCATTGATGAATAAGTATCATTTAGATCCTTACCATGTGATTTGATGGAATCATATCGAGATATAACAGGATGCTTCCTTGGTGAATGTGCCAGTGTAATCCATGGATAGTCAAAATAATGAGATGGTTTGTAAAACCATTGGACTATTTCATGTATTTTTTATCATTTTCAGAATTAGGATGATACTTTTGAGTGGGAGAAATAGATAATCAAGAAATGGCTCAAGCTCTATGGTCAAATTGATTATTCTATACTTTCCCATGACTAAAAGGAAAATGGTTGGGAGAATTTGGTTCCCATGGATTGAGGTATGTAAACCTTATTTACGGTTTTAATGTATATAATGGGATTGGGTATGGTTTGGTAGAGTATGGAAATGCATTGGAATGGTTTTTAGAGGATTTTAATGGAGTATGGTTTGAGAACGGTTAGGGAAAACCATAAAAAAACCTAAGTAACCTAGCATCATGGGATAGTGGGCTTCACAGAATTTGTGAATGGTTTGTCTAACCATGCGAGGAGTCCATGTGAGGTCCTAGTTGAGGCAGTAGCATGTGTATGGTCTGCACACGGTTAGCCTAACTTTTCATGATAACCGTGAATGAAAATAAAAAAAGGGTTTTCAAATTTTAGATTGTTTTGTATTTTCACTAAACCCTCTATTATTTTTCACACATAAGCCACAATCTAGATTTGAGGTTCAGAAGGGTTAGAGGGGCTCACCCACTCATTATGGGAGTGGATCAAAGGGATTTCAAGGTACGAAGAAGGCGATTCTCATCCGGTAAGCCTTCTATGTCTGATAATTTTTTTTTCCATAGTCGTAGTTCTCCCCCTCTATTAGTTTTCAAATATATATTTAAAGGTTTTTTTTCCTAAACCATTGATTTTTTTGTGGGGTGATGATAGGGAATGGGATCAAAGGTGGTTTTGTATAATTTTACCCAGATTCGGTGTCTAGTTGTGCAGTAGGTCGATATAACCAATCCCCTAAGTCATGTGGCTTCTAACTTGATTCCACATTGATAGAACTAGAGGCCTTGTATTCAAATAATTGTGTTTGTTTCCAATAAATTTTGATTACGGTGTGTAATGCTTTTTTAAAATCTTTTTCTAATTAATTGTAGAATATGGAGAAAATGGTTCATTACGGTGAATGGTTCTTTGTTGTCAGATTCAAAAGAAAAATTTGAAATGGGTTTCATGGTTTGATTTATGAAATTATTTTTTGGACTTGGTTTTAATAATATGTGTTTTTTATAGAAACATATTATGACATGGATTACCTTTTAAGGGAAATTTTGTTTATGAAATAGTGGTGTGTATATTGTTATGCACTTGGTGTACTATATAATTGTTTATTAGATTGGATATTTGTTGTTGTGGTGGGATGATCATATGTGGGATGGGAGAACCTCTATAAAAAGGGTAGAGTTGTGGGTGAAATAGAAACCATCAATGATAATTTGGAGTGATGTACCACTAGGTTTGGAAAGTTGTAATGGGCTTGGATGGGATGTTCCACCATGATTATTTACCAATTTGGATATGTGAAGCCTTATAGTTATTTTTTTTCTGTTTTTATGCATCATATAAATTTTTTTCACATATGTGATGGTAAATGGATTTTTTGAATGGTTGATTATATTCCCTTTCATTGTAGGGATTTTTGTGTAAATATCTTAGTATGGTTTTGTCAGGCGTACTGAAATTGTTTCCCAATTTAATGTTTTATTTAAACTATTTAATATAAATTTTATAATTGTTTTGTCATAATATTGATTGTAAAGATGTAATTTTGGGAAAACCAACTAAGTATTTTTACTCACCCCCTACTTTGGAACATTAATGTTTTTGTAGATGTTAATTTTTTGGGAACATGAAAAGGTAAAGTATATCTTTTTTATATTGGTTCATCATGTTTCTTGGGTGGTATTGTGGTTCATGGAGCATGGAGTTGGTGATATACAGTGGTGTGTGACATGGTTTCCATTGGGTATTTTTGTTGAGTCTTTGGCTTGGTACTCTGATATTGAGACTATGGTGATTTAGTTCTATTATTTTTCTGGAATTGTAATGGAGGAGTTGATTGTTAATTTGTCTCTTGTTAATGTGTTATTATGACATACCTTGTTGAAATGAGTCATGATGTTTTGGTTAGTTGGATTTATTCTAATGGAAAATTAATCACCAATTGATCATCAATTCATAAACATTTATTTTCAGGTGTTCGCACTATGGGAACATCACCTAAGGCCATAAAGCATCTCACCGTCTTCTTGATCCAATAATGAAGGGGTGTAACATTACAATTCTAGAAGAAATGGTCCACAAAAATCTGTGTGTTCAAATACTCAATGTTCTATAACCCTTTATCCATAACCACCAAATGATGGTTTGGTCAGATTTCCATATAAAAAAGAATATCATTTTTCACGTTTTTTATATCTCAATATATTTTTATTAACCATCTTGATAGAGCATTGTCAAACATATATCTTCCACACGACAAAAATAATGATTCCATAGTTGGGTGTTATATGAGTCCTTCGAACATGATTCATTATATATTTCATATACATGGTTGATATTATTTAATACATAAATACAATTTTTTTAATTCCTTATACCATATTATATAATGTCTTTTAAAATGAGACATCCTTAATTTCCAATCTTCAAAATAAAACCAGTTGTGTTTGGTTAGAAAAAATAAATTATGATGTTGGAAATAGTTGGTACATAATAAAAATCCTTTTATAAAAATATCATTCCAATGGTTAATGAATGGTGTTATCCATCAATAGTTAAAATAACAACCCTCAAACTATTTTGAGATCTCAAATCCACATTTTCTCTCGAAGTATTTTGAAATATTATAGGATCCTAAATTACGATAATGATATGAGAACAAAATATGTTTTCCAATACCCAATGTGTATAAATTGAATTATTACACTCAATTATGAATGAAAAGTTAGGTTCACCTTTCTTCTAGGTACAATTTATCTTCCAGTGTAATTTATTTTCACATGAAAAAAATACATCCTCCTTTCTATTTTCTGTATCTATATGTTCCTCTTCGAGGAAGGATGATGCTCCAAGAATTATAATTTCAATGATCCTTGGTCACCTTCTCCAAGTTATTCTTTTTCTTATTCACCATAATCATTATCGATTTTCCATAACCCATCACTTTATCCACTTGGAAAATCATAGTACAATTTTCTTAATGAATCCTCTCCCAATTTATCATTATAGAAATAAAAAAATGGTGAATGATTTAGTTAGTGAGGAAATTATTAGACATTTTTCAACCCATCATGGTATTTAAGTCCTATTATATATTATCGTCCAACATTTCCAACAATATTGACTACATGGGGTCTATCTGGCACTAAATCAATAAGTATTTTTATAAATAGAGCAACTTAGATCTCATATCTCTCTTATGTCGTCTTATGTTGATAGGCATCTCAATGGAGAGACATGATGTTATAAGAAATCTTGTATTGAAGTATCCTAAAAAGGATCACTCGTTATAGATGATATCATAAAATATTGATCATTTTTAGCATCATTAAAATGATTCTCATTGAGATATAAATATTACCCCCAACAACAATATAAAGAATGTCAGGAATAGAATTTCCATTAATATACAATTTCCTTTCATGGCGTAGGATAGAACAAAAGAACCATTTCCATTCATAGATGTTTGTGTGACAATGGAATCCTTCACTAATATGAATCACAATGACATTTTTGAGGTCATTTTTATAGAAATTTCTATAGATAAGATGGGAATATGATTTGTACAATATTTGGTAAAATTTAGAAAAAATAAATATTATATTTATTAATCACCCACTATTTTTTTGAAACCCAATAAATGTCACCATTGGATTCTGAATATCGTCTTTCATGGGCATTCTAGTGTAAATTATACATATTTCACAACTCAAAAACCAAAAATTAAATAGTAATGATATTTTAAGAGGTTAAGGTGGGAATTTAAAATTATAATTGTACTGACTCATGGTTCAATGTTCTATTGATTGGACTCTCTAATCCTGAAATACATATATTGGATATCCAAAAAGTTTTCATCTTAGTATCAATATGTCTTTTTTTGGATGTCAACCTTTGACATTAAATATGTTAATTTAATCCAAAACCAAATGATAGAATTCCCAAATTATTTAAAACACTGTAAATTCTGGTGGTTGAGTACATTAAACTATGTTTTTATTTCAACTAATGCTATAGAAGGACATTGTGACATAATAAACATAATTGATGGATTTTATATATCAGGTTTCAATTTCCAATTATTTTCATTATTAAAATCCTGTTAATATTATTTTGATCTACATATGTTACTAAACGTGTATTGGATAATATATACATTCAAGACAATTTATTTTAGTTCTATCTAGCATTATTTTTAATTAATTATTTCTCGTGATCCTGAAATACAATTCATAATAAAATAACAATTAAAATTTGATAGAAATGGAATAATAATGTGGTATATCATGAGACTTTTACTAATTGTATGATTATTTAGAGGACTATTAACTATAATTCAACATAGGGGAAACCACCATCATCCATTAATGGTTCATATTGGAGCTTTAAACCAGTTACCAAATGTATCTCTCTTGGAATGGTTTCACATCGGCTTTAAAAATGAATGTCCTCCACTAGCTTGCGAACTGAATCCATTATATATACTATTACTCACATGCGACTAAGGGAACAAGAGGACTGTTTAAGGGGTTCACATAAAAGAAACCATGGGAAGGCAATTCCTTACATAATGGGAGGAGTGATGAAAGATAATCCACAAATTAAATTTAATAACATATTATGTTAGATCAATATCATACTAATGTATTTTCTAGGATTATGATCCTCAACATAGAGGCAATAAGTTACACTTTTAATAAAGTTAGAATTAAATTATAATCAATAATATGTAAGATAAATCATAATGAAATAAATGATTTTTCACTGTTAATTTCTCATCTCTGTAATCTTAATTATCTATCTAATTTTTTTGAGATTATCATCCATCGACAATCTTATTCATATTATATATATTCATTTAAAATTTTCAATTTAAGAAAATTTAACATTGAGGAAAAATGTGAGTACCGGTCTGAACAAACCAATGTATACTATATTCATATACTATTTACAAATGTGACATGTGTCATACATGACTTAATCATGAAAATTCAAGATTTGTAATATAATCCAAATTATCACACTGTTTACATTATTTCCATGTAGGGTGTTATTGTTTAATATGCATTGAGTAATAACTATTATACGGTTTATACATGATATCTTAATCTGGAGATTAGATAAATATTATATATATATATATATATATGAACAATCATATGGTGTGTCATATCAGTATAATGAGGACAACAAGAACATGTCAATATGGTTTGAACGATATAATAATTTAATTTTCACTTATAAATAATTTGGTAAAAGTACATGTCATGTACATTCAATATAAATGATGTGTATTTTTCTCACCAACTATATGAGTTAGACAACAATGGACATACTGGGTAACCATTCAAGGGTAAATGTTTTATTTCAAGAAATTTACATTGGATAGATGGCATGTTGTCTCTTATTTATGTCAACAACAGTCTTTTAGGCAGTGTAAAAGAATTCACATAACATATATGACAAAGGGACTACACATCATGTACTTATGATACATGCCATGTACTTTGGTTGACCATTGTCCCAGATATCCTGGTCATCATGTGGTGTATAATTATATTCCCCTCATGTAATGAATTCAAACGAAATTAAATAATTTACAATTAATTCAAGGTTCATTAGACACTATTTCAAAACATATACCTTTAAATTACATGATTTGTACTATTACGTATCTTTCTGGATTCTTATACACCTGTAGATGACATTTTCAAATTTATTTCATTCAATAAATAAATATATTTGATTATATTTACATGAAATTAAATTGAAAACAATAAATCTCAATTACAATTAATAAAATACTAAACTAGAAACCCAATAATTAATGTGTAAATCAATCAATGATATTTTAAAAAATATAAATAATTATCCCACACATTTGAAACAATATTTTTGTTATGATAATTGAAGATGTGTCATATTGGCCATTCCTAAATTTTATTATATTCACTATTAATAAATAATATGGTATTTATATGATGATAAACATAGTTATCAATAGAAATGAATAAGAGAATATTAAAAATGGATAAGCATCAGAACTGAAGCTCATGATCATTATGGGTTAATTATAAAGAATTTAATATATTAAATAATTACATTATGGGAAATTATTTCTTTGATAATTGATCTAAAAATAGATCTACATTTCACTATCATTGAACTCTTGTAAACAATAATAGATCCCTTATAGCAATGATCCACATGTTTTCCTTGAACCTCTAAGCATCGCTATAGGAATCTCTAGGTGTAAAAAAGGTAAATCATATTTCATGAAGCATTCTCCATTTATTTTCGAAGAATATATTCCCATTTATTTTTCGTGGTCTATCTAGACATGAGATTTGAAGGTGTAGAAAGACCGTTATCCATTCATGGGAGATTTCTGGCAGAGGGATCTCTCTGGGGATTGAGGGGATTCTCCCTCGCTTTCATTGTGTATAATTAAATTAGGTAAATTAAAAGAAATAAAAAATATAATTGGTATTATATACTTCTATAGTTAATAATAAATTGTTGTACATGTTACATTTATTATTCATCTAATACCTATAGAATCCTATTTGTATAATAATAATAATATAATTTTTTAACAAGTGCTAATATCATGATAAAAATTAAATATCGGTTATTCATATAATATCCAATTTATATTCTTTATCATTGGTCCATTAAACTCTGCTATTCTATTCATCTATATTATTTTACTTCACATGAATAATGACTATATGTATTATAAATAAATACCACTATATTATTTTCGAGTAAATAACTAAATAGTTTTTACACCAATAAATAAGTAAATATTTAGTAAATATTAGCCACAAATAATATTCTCTTCAATAACTCATGAGAGAATATACAATGTTAATTAAATATGGCTAGTTGTTAAAAAAATGAGGGAAAATATTTATTAAACATGATAAGTAAAAGATGATAATATTTTATTGTACTAAGATTAAGACACACATAGTGTTTTAACCTATAGGACACTTTCTCTGCGGCATTAGGAAAAATAGCCTAAATTCAAAGGTCAACGTCAAGAAACATGCCTAGGAACCCTTATAGAATGAATTTATTGTTTTGACAACATAATTATTCATAGATATTGTTATATTTATTACTATCTATTATAATTGAATATCTAATAGTGAAGTTGCATGCTAGTTCCAATAACCTACATGCTCGATGTCTCATTATTTATATATCTGGAAATCGAACATGCCTATAGAAAACCATGGTCAAATATTTATTTAGGATATATAATATTTATTAAATGGACTAACATGTAATCATATTTTATAAATATAAGGTAAACATACTTTCTCAAATAATTCACTAATGAAATAGTGCTCGTGACACTAACGTCGTATCCTACCAGTCTGTGAACATATGTAATCAATGTGTTTTTCAATACATCAATGTAAATAAATTATAACAGTAATTAATAATAATATTAAGGTAAATGGAACAATAAACACTTTCCAATATAGGAACATCTAGTGGCACATATAAATGTGGATCTCTTAACAGTCGGTCTCATTCCCATAATATCTTACAACTGATATTATAAAAGGGAATACACCAAGGGATGGTACATTAAGGACCTGTGGGTCTCCACGCCTAATAGAATGTATCATTTTCATACCTCAAAATGATGTCATCCAGATATAGATCATATATTGAATAATATTTTCATTGCACTTATAGGTTCTCATCATTGTGGGAAACTACTATAACCATTCAGTGTGACTCGTACTCTTTGGATATTATCAAATACAATACGTTCATTAGAAAACTTTTGATTGGATAAAAAAAATATAATATTAAAAAAATGAACACATGTTACCATAAACTACTAATAAGTTAGTTTTGAGGAAGAAACTCCAAAAGATAATATTCTATATGGTTACCATCACCAATCCATCTATATATGTTTATAATGAAAAAAATTACCAATATAATAGATAATCCCATGTATAATAATATGATTCTCTGGATCATAAAAATATATCCCATTAAAGCTGTTATGTTTTGTGTAAGGAGGTGTATGTGTTGGATTTGAAGGTGGAAAAGTTCTATATTCAGGCGAATGTGGTGTATTGGGATTTTTATCTGGAGGTTGCTCTTTTTTAATATGAAAATATTAACTGTATAAAATATTTGATCATATCCAACATTTACTCATATATATCATAAAATTATATATCAAAGCTTCTACATTGTTACTTTATACACATCATCCTTTAATGTTGTTCTAGAATGAATAAACTCTTTTTTACACATACACTTACCCTATATCCTCATACACAATTCTAATGTTCATAATTTACCATTATAGTAGTTCAAATATCCATACTCACATTTTTAGGAAGCTCACATGTGTCTATTATTAATAAGGTAATAATTTATTAAATATTAAGTGAATACATTAGTGAATCAAAATATATAATGAGATGAAATAACATAAATAAGAAATAGATAACACATTACCATCCTATCCGCTACAAACCTTGAATCATTCATAAGATGTTCTCGCGGTTTTTTCATTTGAGACCACATTCATTTTTCTTGTTTCCTATGAGATTTTTGAATAACCATTGTAGATACTAAAGACTGAGCCCTCATTTATTGAACATTTTTCAAAAATTAGTTCTTTCACTACAATATACACTCCAAAAAAATATTTACGAGGGTCTTTATTTTTGGATCATATCTATGAATGGGATATCTTTATTTTTAATAAATTAAAAATATAAAAAACAATTTTAATACCCTAGAAGTCCATGATTTTTTTTGAAAATTAAATTGGATTATTTCTGGACCAGTCACTAAGACGACATTCGATTTTGAGGCTAAATGTGCCTGAAATGATCCATCAAAAATGATATGTTTAAAATAGCATGTATGATAGGTTTTCATAAAAAAATTAAAACTCAAAAATGGGTACATGAATCAGATATACGAGGGCACCGTTTCATTCTGGATAGCTGGTTTACTATGGGCGCATCTTAAAAATTTTCGGTGCAGGTCTCTAGTTAGAAAACATTAAAATGGAATAACTATAAATAAATCAATTAAATAAAATTATTTTATTTTTAAAATCCTTGTAACTAACAAACGGTGAATCAGAATGAAATTCAAAGAAAACCTTTGAGCTTCTGAGGGTATGTTTTCTTTAGGAAGAGCCTAACATTGGTCAGTGTAGTCTAATATTGGAAATTAGTATCTTGCCGAAAATAGAATAATTGAATAAAGTTATTTTATTTTAAAATTCTTTAACTCAGATACGGTATCATAGATTAGAAATTTGAGACTACGGTTGATTTAATTAATGTATGCTTCTCTTTGGTGTATCCTAACATCGGCTGGTGTGAGCCGGCTATGAATGATAGTTTTTGGTGCATAACCATAAATAAAATAATTTAAATAAATGTTATTTTTTATAATCCTCAGAACCCACAATCAGTACCAGAAATTCATAATTAGAGACCACCTATGAGTTCATATTGATATGTTCTCCATAAGCAAGACTTAACCATGACCGGTGAGGGTGAAGGGAAATATTTATTTTTTGGACGATTTAAGGAAAAATAAAATAAACCTAAAAAGATTATTTTATTCAAATTAGATTTGCTGCAACACAACAATGATCTGAAAATTTCATTCCATTAATATAATCTTGTAACAGTGCTACAACGCAATGTTATAGAAGTATTGTTTCATAAATGAAACAATTTTATGGTGGAGACTATCTGTATTAGAAACCATGCGATGCACTTTTCCTATTTAATGGAATAAGATGAATTAGATATCAGATTTGGATCTTGTGAATCCCTCTGGGTCTCTAAAAGAAAACTCTCAAAAAATGAATGTCACTGAATAGAAAATAATCAATGATACCTTTGGATAGAGAATATAAACTAGGGATTGAAAGATGACAACAAAAATTCATCCTTGAGCAATATTCTTTCCTATGTATGGGATTCAATTATTATTGAACTATTCTTATTACATTCTACCCTCATAATGAAAAACACAGATCAACTCTCTAACTTGATAAATTATGGATTGTTAATCTTTGCGAGGAGGGGGAAATTATTTTTACGATGATGCTGAGAGTAAATATTAATAATTTATAACTATATAAATTTTGATCCTACTAACATGATTGATCCTAGGCTAACAAAAACAATGGTCTGGTTGTTCAAATTGGGAGTTCTTTATGAAACCCATCTCTCTCTCTCTCTCTCTCTCTTCATTATTCAAGCGTAGTGGATGGCGGTGCAATGACCATTGATGCAGCATACAAAAGGGTAATAGCCAGGCTGGTAGTGGAACTGGTGAGAGACTACAGCATTCAGCCATAATGGCGGCACCAGGCTGTGGCACCCGAATGCGGCACCTGACCACATCATCAAGAAGGAGGTTGTGTGCTTGCAGTAGGAGATGCTAGAATGAAGGCTGGCGGTAGGGGACACAGCCTCCCGGTCGTATCTGAAGCGCACGCTGCATAGAGATTTGGTCCGCATACCATAGTGGAAGGATAGACCAATAAAAGAGTCGGTCCCCATGAGTGGATCAACATAAGAGGGAGGAACTGCTTTGGGCTATGCGTTGGAGGAGCGACCTTCCTGTTGTAGTACCACATACAGAGGGGAGGAAGACGACCTCATCCAGATGTGGGCAGCACGAACGAGATTCCTAGATGGTATTAGGGTAGTGCAAGAGCCATCCCACAAAAGGGGTTGGTTTAGTGTCATGGACTAGGCCCCTAGGCGCCCTTGGCTAGAGAAGTGTTAGCTCGCCGATGCGAGCCAGGCTGATGGGACAAACCGGAAAACTGGGTGTTCAGTTAGGGGGAGAACCGGATGGGCTGTGCTGGGCCATGCTAGATAAAACTGGGTCTTTGGGCGACCTATAGGGTTGGACCCACATCTGAATTAGGTTGGGTCTAGCAATGACCAATGGGCCATGACCAGCAGCCAGGCTGGACCAGATCAGACCATAAACAACCAAATCAGGACAAGTCAACTGAACCTGGTCAGGTCAAGTAGGACGATTGGCCCGAGATGGTTTGGTCAGTCCGACTAGGTCGGACTGGGCCTATACATAACCAAACACTGTTTACTTAAACTCCAGTATAATTTAGACCGAACATCTGATTGAGACACTGTATATGGTGTTGGGACCATTGTGAAGACACAGTTCATTCCGAATAATCTATGTGAGTTTAAGTGGAATATTAAATGTGACTGATGTCATTTAGAGTAGATTATTCCTAAATCAATCACACTATGTGCAGGAAGCCTCTAGCTACGTTAAACCCTAAGACTGCTGACAATTAGGTCTATGTGACCCTATAGGCTTGGATGATAAGTTGTCCTGTGTGGGCCAACTACAAACAGATATGTGTAATCCAGCTACAAGTGGTTCTGTGTTATCCATCTATAAGTATCCCAAGGTGGACCATCTATTAGTGGCCTTGTGTGGACTAGCTATGATGGCCTATGTGGGGAGTGTCACGGTGTGACCTTGTAGAACCCCAGTAGGAAGTGGCTTTGTGTGACCCTGTAGGTCCACGGTACTCATTAGGGGTGACTACCACTGTACTCCAATGTGTTCACTATTACGACTGATAGTCTAGTTTTCCACCCTCTAGATTATACCAGTGTCAGATGATAGTACCATTTGCATTATATCTATTGTGATAATTCCATTTTAGTTTGGAGTCCCTACAGAGTATTTTTTTACTCACCGTTACACATGATTCGCATGCACGTGTTGTTTTCCATGAAGCTGATCAGCCCTTTGACAAAGAACTTGGTGGTTCAGGTTCAGGTGGTTCATAGTGAGAAGGGGCAGACAGATACTTTTATGGAGACCATGGTGGTCTGAGACCTGGTGCTTCTCAGTGAGATGAGATGGACAAGAAAACATCTATGGCTACAAGAATGAACCCTTCACATACCCCTCAGATGGATTCTTGAGTAGATGGACAATTTTAGTTGTACATTCCTTTTCTATTTTCACTAGTATTCTAGCCCCTTTGTACATTCAGTTTATACTATACCCTAAGTAGTTGTCTCAATGAAATTTTTTGTTTTTGTAGTATTTACATTCCACAGTTTGAGCATTGTTCATGTGCATAGGTTTTAATGTAAATTTCATCCATTTTATTAGGGTATGACTACTCAGTGTGAGTGAACACCTCCAAGCCTTTGAAATAAGGGCATAGAGTACTCCCGTCACAGGACCTAGGGGACGGGTACTGACAGAGAGGTATCAAAACATTTTAATTATACCGTAAGTACTATGATTTTGCGATTTTTTTGGGAAACAATGTGGAATGATTGGAGTTGGACGTTCAGTTTTAGGGAGTCATGTTGTGGCAGCGGAAAAATCCATACAGCAAGACCATGAATTATTTTTTTAATTGTTACATGAATCCATTGGTTTCATGAATCATAGAGGAATTTATTTTTTTCTTTATATTCTTATTGAATTAGATTCATCTCACTACATATAGTAAATTGAATAGGGTTCATCTTGACTCCCTTTCGAGATGCCTTCATGCAGACAACAAGCCCGATTTCTAATGCGAGACCATGTGGATGTTCTATAGAGTGATTTGGCTTCAGTACATTGATTGTTCCTGATATTTCACTTACAGAAGGTGTCCCAACAATACCATCACCTGTTGGATAGCAGTTACAATAGGAACTACAATTAAATGATGTGTGTAGCCTCAGTTTCTTAAATGAGTTCTCGAAATAGAGTCCTCATAGATTTAGCGGAGAGATAGATCCCCAAGTCCATGAGGTTAGGCTTTAGTTGGTGATGTGATTCTTGTATATTGTGGGGACACTATTGAACAGATGTAAGTTCTATCCACGAGACTTCTATAGGGATCAGTGGGGAGATTGTGGAATTTGAACATCTAGACAAATGAGGTGGCGACCCTCACATTAAAATACTTTTTGTTTCTCTTCACAGTAGGCGACATCCCAAAAGATGTTCCAAGACTACATCATAACAGAGAGGTAAACTGTTTCATTGATCTATTCCTTCGAATGGAACCAATATCAACACATGCATATCAAGAGGTTCTTGAAGAGATTTGATATCTAAGGGTACAGTTGGAGGAAATTTTGAGGAAGGGGTCGTAAGGACCGGTGTTTCACCATGGGCATCCCCAATACTATTTTCGAAGAATCTATATAGAAGCTTGGGGTTATGTCTAGACATTCAACACATGAACCAGGTGACCTTGAAAAATTAGTATCCTCTACCGATGATTGATGACCTCTTCGATCAACTGAATTGAGCGAGATGGTCCTAAAAATAGACCTTAGATCATGAGATCACAGTCTTCAAGTACTAGATCATGACATATCGAATACGTCTTATAGGTGTCTTTACATCCAATACGAGTAATTAGTGATGATGTTTGGTGAGATGAATGCCCGCACAATGTTCATGGGACTCTTGAACATGAACTTACTATCATACATACACCAGTTTCTAGTGGTCTTTATTGATAACATCTTATTGTATTCTTCATCCTATTCGGATCACACGATACACATGAGGAAGGTTCTGGACACACTCTGAGAGCCCCATCATTATGAAAAACTATTGATGTGTGTGTCTTGGATGTGAAAGTTCAATTTCTAGTATATTATATATTATAGGCTAGAGTTGTAGTGGACCCTGCGAATATTGAGATAGTTCTTTCTTGGGAACCACCCATGAATGTTACTGAGGTGCAGAGATTACTTGGGATGGATAGGTACTATTGGATGTTTTTACAGAACATCACTAGAGTAGTAGCATCCCATGATTTCATTTAAGAAAATAAGGGAAAACCATTGATGTGGACAAAAAGCTGCTAGTAGAGGTTCCAGTTGTGGAGGAATAGTTTGAAGAGTTCTCTTATATTGAGGTAGCTGAATGAAGGAACCGACTACAGGGTGTTCTTCGATGGATTAGTAATCTTCCTTGGATGTTCCCTGATTATAGGGGAAACAATGATTTCATATGGATCATGATATTTGAGACAGCAAGTTAAGAACTATGTGAATCCTGACCATAAGTTTTTTGTGGTAGTCTTATCACTAATGATTTGGTGACACTAACATAGGGGAAATGATTCATCATCTACTCAAACCACCGGTGTCTCAAGTGTATCTCTTCTTAGAAGGATCATATATTAGATTGCGACATCGGCTAGATTTCATCCAAGACTATGACATTAAGATAGTTTATACTTCCTGGAAGGGGAATGTGGTGGCATATGCTCTCAGCAGTAGATCGAGTTCACAACTACTGAAAGATGCCTCGAAGCAGTTGAACTCACTTCAAATATCCATTTTGGATAGAGATTATGGAGCTTTTCATTAGTCAATGGTAATTTCCCCACACCATTACAGGTCTTTTGGGATATGTAATGCATAGATACTAGCTATGAGACTACATGTGCCTAGATGTCAACAGGGCATGCCCTGGATGGATATTCAAAGGTAGGGGGCATGTCTTCATTTTATGAGGACATACCATTATACCACTGGTTTTATGAGAGTAGATGTTGAGGGAGTTCCATATATAACCTTGGGTGGTATATCTTGGTGTGGCGAATATGTGCAAGGACCTCCGAAATTTCTACTAGTGGATGGGGATGAATAAGGAAGTGGAATATTTTGTCTCACAATGCCTCGTATGTCAGTAAGTGAACGCTAAGAACTCGGTTCCAGCAGGATTGACACAACCCCTTGAAGAACTAGAGTGGAAGAGGGAGGGAATATTTATGGACTTCCTGACCTCCATACCACGTGCATCAATGGGGCACGGTACCATCTGGGAGATAATATACCAACTCACCACGTCAGCCCACTTCTTAACCATTTCCTAGATTTGTTCTGTATAGAACATGTGACACCTCTATGTGAAGGAGGTAGTTCGACTCTATGGAGTCCCATCTATGATAGTCTCAGATCGTGACACACGCATTACATCCGGTTTGAGGAAGTGATTGATGGAGGCTTTGGGGTCATAATTGCACTTGACAAAATCCATTGATTCATAGAGGTAGATCAGACCGTATGGACCATGGAGTAAATGCCTAAGTCATACATTCATAATTTTTGTCACAGTTTGAAGGAAAACCAACCACTGGTGAAGTCTTCATACAATAATAGCTACCACTCCACCATTGGTAAGGCACCTTTCAAGGCATTATACCAATGACCATACATGTTACTAATATTCTGGATAGACTGAGGGGAGTCAGCACTCATGAGTCTAAAGATGGTATAGGCTACCACTGATTGGTGTTGGTCATCAGAGAGCAGATGAAGACTACATATTCCTGAAAAAATCCCTATATTGATACAAAATAGATACCCTTAGAGTTCTAATAGGGGTTCCTTGTATTCATACAGGTCTCCCCTAAATGTGGGACTCAAGGATTTGGCCGGAGCTTTGAGTTATCACTGAGGTTTGCTAGGAATTCCCTGCTACTACATAGATTTGGTGAGGTAGTATACTGCATTTCATTACCCCCAATGTTAGAGAGGCTGCATGAAATATTCATTATGTCATGGCTAAGGAGATACTTGTACGAACCTTATCACGTCATCAACCATGGAAAGCTGGATATTGATGACGGGGTATCATTTGCAAAGTATATTGTGGATATAGAGATTTGATAATAGATGATCCTCCTTGGGTGGTTGATTCCTCCAGTACATGTTCTTTAGTGGCAAGATGATCTTTATGAGAGAACATGGGAGTGAGAGACACATATTCGTTCTTAGTACCCACATTTATTTATTTTACCCTATGTTTAGGATTAAGAAGACTTAAATTCCTAATAGGGGGAGTAATGTAATGCACCATAATTTCAGGAATTGTTTGAAAAATTAAATGTGATTATTTAAAGACCAGGCAATGAGACATCATGTGATTCCGTGGCCTAGTGTGCCCAAAATGATCTGTAAAAAATGTTATGTTCTAAAAATAGAATGTCAGATGTTTTCCAAAAAAATTTAAGTAAGTCATAAATGATTTATTAGATAAAAAATATGAGGGAACCATTGCATTCAGGATGGTAGGTTTACCCTAGGTGTGAATTAACATTAGTCAGCACGAACCTCTAATGAAAAAACCAAATAATGGAATAACGGTAAATAAAATAATGAAAAAAAATTATGATATTTTCCAAATCCGTATCACTCTTGAAAAGTGACTTAGATTGATATTCTGATACCAACATTTAGGATATGAGTATATTCTTTCCTTAGGTAGAACATAACATTGTCTTGTGAAGGTTAACATTGGAATGTAGTTATCGGTCGTAAATAAAATGACTGATTAAGGTTATTTTATATTCAAATCCTTATAACTCATAAAGGGTATTCTGGATTGGAAATCAATGTGTCCTTTTGTGTTTGAGACAACATTCTTAACATAGGCAGAGCCTAACATCATCATGCCCATGCTGGTTATGAAAGTTGGTTTTTTTGGCATAACTATAAAATAAAGAATTTGAATAATTTTTTTTTTATTTTTGATACCTCATAACTCAAAAAAAATTCAAATTAAATATCTAAGACAACTGTTGAGTTCATAATGAGACGTTCTCTTTAAGAATGACATAACCTTGACTGGCATAGGTCAATGGAAAAAGTAAATTTGAGACCTTATATAAAAAAATAAAATAAACATAAAAATTTTAATTTATTCAAATTTGTTTCACTACAACTTAGTGATGAGGAGAATGTTTCTTTCCATAAAGGAAACCATGTAATGACGTTGAATCACAATGTAGTAGAAAAAATATTTTCTAAATGAAACAATGTTACAATGGCTATAGAATGTAATAGAAATACAGTAATGTGTTTTTCCAATTTAATGGGATTATAGGAATTTGAGATCAGATTTGGATCTTGCGAATCCCTGTGGGACACTGAAGGATAACTCTCTAATGAAAAATGTCGGCAAATCAGAAAGGGGTTTAAATTTGTAGTGAATTGTTCATTTTCATTTCCACAATGTAAACAAAAAACAAAGATGAAATCTCTAAATATTTACTCCACGGATGGTTAACATTTGCTAGTACGAAGAAAATATTTTTGGGTTGATTCTTGGATAAAATCATAGTGACTTATAACTCTATACTTTGTGATAAATCCAAATAGGGGGATCTCGGAAAATCATGAACAATTATCTGGTTGGTCAATTTAGGTGTTCTTTGTGATCCCCTATATCTATATCACTCGCTATTCTTCACGGCACAATGGATGGATGTGCAACCTCCATTGTGGAATAAGGTGGAAGCGTTGCGGCCAGGTGGGCCATTAAATCAATGAGAGACCGCAACACTCAACCACGGTAGTGGCACCCGACCGTGACATTGGATTCATACCACAGCACACCAGTCGTGGATAATATCAAGAGGTGACATGCTAACAATGTATTGTCATTGCAACAAGAGCTGTGGGGATGGGGGTCGGTGGGTGGCAGCATGGGACGTGGCCTACCATCCAAGTCAGAGGTGCATATGGGGTAGAGCCACGGTCTGTAGACTGTGGTGATAGGATGAACCATCGATAAATCCATTCCATGTGAGTGTACATGTGAAGGATGGCGGTACAACTTGGGCTTTGAAATGGAGGAGCAGACCGCCTGTTGTGGGTTGAGACGTGTAGAGGGGAGGCGACTGGATGATGCCAGCCGTATACTAGAGGAACCGAATGCACTACGGGTGACTGGGCATGAGAGGAACCGGCCCTATATTTAGGTTGGGTTGGTGGAGTGAACCAGGCCACTAGGTGGTGTGAGATTGGAATTAACAAGCCTTTCTGTTGAGGGTCGGGCTAGATGAAACCGAGTCAATGGGAAACTCGGTGGGCTGGACCCACCGCCGCTCTAGGTCAGATCCAGCAAGGCCCAATGGGCCTGGACTATCGGATAGGTCTGACCAGCCTGTCCCACACACAACTGAATTGGGTTGGGATGGATGGACCAGGTTGGGTCATGTGGGTTTTTTAGGCATAGTTGGACGGGTCAGTCTGGCATGGTCCAACGGGGCCGAGACATAACCGGCCCATGTTTACTAATACACCAATATCCTTCCGAATGTTAATCTGATTGTCTCATCGTCCATCAAATTGGGACCCTTGTGAAGAGACATTCATTTAGGAATACTCTATGTGTGTTTTCAGGTAATTTGAGATGTGATTGAGGTCTTGAGGTGTTGTTTCTCCCTAAATCAACTGCAATATGTCTGTGAATCATGTGGTTGGCTGAGATCTGAAGCATACTGACGAGTTGGTATTATTGAACATGAAGCCTATGTAGAGACCCAAATCTTGGTGTACATGGAAATTGCATTACTTTTGCAGAATAATTAATACATAACCAAAACAAACACATAAGGAACGTAAGAGTATAGTGTCTTTGGAAACTCGGAAAAATAATCTTCTAATCACGATGAAAGATATTCAACATATCCCATAAAGATCTTCCCATTTTGTTTTATTACCTAAAATCTTTATTTATATCCTGGGGAAAATAAAACATAAAATGGGTGAGCTCAAATGATCAGTAAGGGTTAACATAGAGAACATAAAACAATTAGTAAACACTGGAATGCAAAAACATGAACATAAAATCTAAACAGTAAAATCTTGAGAAAATACATAAATCATGGAAGTAAATAAGACATATATCATAATGTAACACCAATCATGATAAAATAGCATGGGAATAAAACATATAATTGTGGAAAACAATTACGTATATGATATGATTTCCATAGTAGCCAAGGTATTGATTCCAAGACCATCATAATGGACAAAGTCCCTTTCTAAATCTTGTTCACTCCTCGTTCCAGTCCTGTAAAACTGAACCGGATTAACATACCATTTCAGCCATGTCTATCTCATGATAAATAAATCTTTACCCAATGTATTGGAGGGAGATATACATCCCACCAATCTAATAATGAAATCATTCTTACTTGTGCCACAACATAAACATAAATCATTCATCCTAACCCAATGAATTAAATGGGTTTCATAAACATCATCCCAACATAACATAATCCATATAAAACAAATGGATATAATTTCATCCTAAGAAAAGTGAAACCATGTAAATAATAGAGAAATTATACTTGAAACATACACCTATAAAATTATGTCATCTTAGGTGGAAAATGGTTTTGATAAAACAATTGAAATAAATTCTTGAGGAAAATATCATTTATTATTGAAAATCATTTTCTTTTCACAAAATGCCATGAAATTTTAAAATAATAAATTTTCTTGAAAATAGTCATGAAATTGTGTAGGGTAATCTTCATGAAAATAAGGTGTTATAAAACCGTAAAAATCTGTTCATTCCATATAAGTTAAAAAAACATTATTCTCGTGATTTTTTTGGAAGAGTCAAAAAATACCTCGTATGGTAAACAAAAGAATGATTCCTTCCATACGACATGGTAAAAGTAAAAAAGGGTAAAATGACATCAAAAATACATGGAAGAAAATTACACATTTTATGAAAAAAATTTGAGAACATATGGATATGGATAATAAACAAAACCCCAGTAAATACTTATGAATAAACAAACTCAGATAAGAATGAGATTGGAATAATTATCCCTTACATTAGGTCCGATATGCTTCGTATATATCTAAAACTCTTGTATAATGATTTAAATAATGTCATTGACTTATGAAAGAATCATATTCATTGTTATGATATCATATATGGTTCACTTATGACTTTATATTACCCATAAATTGTAAATATCAAGTTAAAGCAGCGTTTTGTGTAAAATCGCTTTATTTATCGTACGTGTTTGGATATGTTGTTGATGATATTATTATTACATAAATCATGATTTAATTACTTCTAGAATGTAAATATTATTTATATATAATATATATTCAGTATATATATATAATAGATAGATAAATGAAATGAAAAACATCATTCATGGATACGGTAGGCCGTACGTACGCATGAACGATGTTTTCCTTTCGTTGTTGAGTTGAATGAAATTAAGTAAATGTCATATATATATATATACCAATAGAGTAGATTTATCATGTCATATATATAATTATTATTCATTATATATACTTTATTATCATTCTTGAAAAGGTTAACATGGGGAATGAATCTCACCGCGTCATGGAGACGGTAATCTGTACATACGCACGAGGGATGATATCATCTCCATAATTATTGAATTGAATTGGAGTGGATTATATAATATCTCAGAATTAGTATGATGTTATAATAACCATATATGGTTATTCTTTATGCCATTTTACAAATCCATGTAACGTGGTGGTGGAAAACAGATTACACCACGGCGTGGAGACGGTATTCCATACGTACGCACGCGCGGTGATTTCGTTTTCCGTAGGATGGATAGATGATGAAATAGGGTTATTAGATATTTATAATGACATATCAATATATGAGTGATACAGATTTTATTAATTTATGATGAAAAAAATAAATAATATACTGTAGAAGAAGAAATAAATTGGAAAGAATCAGTAAAGGATATTACCACTTCTATGACGCACCTCTTCTTAACCTCCACTTAAGTAACATGAGTTAGTCTTTTGAGGATACCAGAAACTCTATAATGTTTCTAGGGATGTTTAGAAGGGAAATGGGCAGGGTTTGGCTGAGCTTGAAGGCTCAAAATTGTGTAAAGTGAAGAGGGTGGATGTGGCCTTTTATAAGGGAGGAGAGGCGCACACTAGGAAGAACATAAAATATTATTTTATAATAAAGTAATATTCGGTTAATAATAGCTTCAAGTTGTAGAGACCCTAAGCTTAACGTACATAGACATTACATTACTTTTTCTGTATACTTAGTATATAACAAAAACACACACACATGGACGGTAATAGTTTAGTGTCTTTGGAAACTCGGAATATAATCTTCTAATCGTGGTGAAAGATTTTCAACATCTCCCATAAAGATATTCTTTTTTTAAACCTAAATCCTTTATTTATATCCTGGGTAAAATAAAACATAAAAGGGTGAGCTCAAATGCTCAGTAAGGGTAAAAAAAAAGAAATATCAATCACATCATATTCATAAGAACATGTCTTTTGAAAATCTTAACCTACAAAAGAGATCATAATTTCATAACATGGGATAAATCATAGTAGTGAAATGTAATCCCAATAATCATAACTTTAAAACATGAAACATTGTGGCATACACACATAATCATAGAGAATCATATCATATTAGTCAAGACTCATTGCCAAGACTATCTTAGTGGACAAAGTCCATTTCTGAACCGAGTCACCCTCATTTTAGTCTTGTTTCACTGAACTGGTATAACCTACCATTCCAGCCATGTCTATCTCATCAGATATAAAATCTTTACCCAGTGCATTGGAGGGAGATGTAGGTCCCACCCATCTCATAATGATACCATTCTTATGTGTGCCACAAAATCATAAATCATACATCATTGCATAACCCATGTAGTAAAAATGGGAATCTTAAACATCATGACATCATAAAACAATTCATATAATATAAAGGAATTCATAAAAATAATTCCATAACAACATAATAAAATCAATGTAAGAATAGGGATAAAAACATAAACCTTTATTATCTTAGATGGAAAATAATTTTGATAAAACACTTGAACTCCATTCTTGAGGAAAACATCCTTTCTACTTCAAAAACATTTTTCCTTTCTTAACATGTCATACAATTTTGAACTAAAAGAAGTTGATTAAAAATAAACATGAAAACTTGTAATGGAAGCTTCTTGGAAATAATGTTTTAAAATCCATTCATGCCGTATAAGTTAAAAAAACATTCTTCTTGTACTTTTGTCGGAAAAGTCAAAAAGTACCTCGTGCGAAAAACGACAAAAGATTCCTTTCATATCTTTTACTAAAAACTCATCAAAGGGTAAAAGAGGTTTTAAAAAATTGTAGGTGTATTGAATTAATATTACATATTTAGGGAACATGGATGTGGATGATAAAATACACCCCAGCAAATACCAAAGTATAAAAAATCTCGGATAAAAATGAGATTGTGATATTTCCCTTACCTTATGTCCGATATGCTTTGTACGTATCCAAAAATCCTGTATAATGATTTAAATAATGTCATTAACTTAATAAAAAATCATATTCATTGTTATGATATCATATATGGTTCACTTATTACTTTATATTACCCGTTCTTTTGTAAATTCAATGTTAAAGAAGCGTTTTGGGTAAAATCGTTTTATTTATCGTACGTGTTTGGACTTGTTGTTCTTGACATTATTATTACTTATATCATGATTTACTTACTTCCAGAATATAAAATATGATTTATATATCATATATATTCATTATATATATATATCTAATATATAGATAAATGAAATGAAACACACCGTTCATGGAGACGGTAGTCCGTACGTACGCATGAATGCGGGTTTCCTTTCCTTATTGTCTTGAATGGAAGTAAGTAGATGACATATATATATACATAAATCCAGTAGATTTACCATTTCATATATTTCATTATTATTCATTATATATACTTTATAATCATTCTGTAATGGTTAACATGGATAATGAATCTCATCGCGTCGTGGAGACGGTAGTCCGTACGTACGCACGAGGGATGATATCATTCTCATGATCAATGGACTGTATTGGAGTGTATGTATACTATTTCAGAATCAATTTCAATTAAAAATAATCATATATAGTTATTATTTACACCATTATACCCATCCAAGTAATGTGGTGGTGGAAAATAGATTTCACCACGGCGTGGAGACGGTATTCCGTACGTACGTACGCGCGGTGATTTAATTTTCCGTAGGATGGATAGATGGTGAAATAGGGTTGTTTCATCCTTATAATAACATAACAGTATATTATTGATACTGATGATATTACTTCATAATGAAACAACCTAAGAAGAAGAAGTGGAAGATGAAATAAAGGTGAAAGAATCGGTAACGGAAATTACCTCTTCTTTGAAACGCCTCTTTGATATCTCCTTTTAGGGCACTAAAATTGGTCTTTGAGGAAGAAAAAAACCTCTAGGATGTTTCTAGGGAAGTGGAGAAGTGAATTTGGCAGGGGCTGGCCGATCATGAAGGCTCAATGTTGTGTGAGGAAGAGAGGGAGGAGGTGCCCTTTTATAAGGGATGAGAGGGGCATCTTAGGAAAATCTCAAACTATTATTTTATATTAAGGTCAAATTCGGTTTATAATGGTTCCAAAGGGTCTTATTTCGACGATAAAGTGGGGATGGGTCGAAAGCCTTTCATCCAATAGGATTTAGACAGGTTTAGGTTATTATTTTAACCTTATCCAATAGATTTAACTCTAAGTTAAATAATTTAACTTTTACCATATCTTTTTGTTTTATTACACTATATGGTAAATAAACATACCATAAAAAGCAAAATGAACCCCAAGTTGCTTATTATTAATATATATAATCTTATCTAAGTCATTTGGCCGATCCGTAGATTTTCAGGAATAAAATAACAATTAATAATATAATATTTGTTTTAAAAACTAATTTATGTCAATTTTGACACTATTTGGTACATGATTTTTATGAAATTCATAACAGAATGATAAGTTCTAAAGAAGTTTCTTAAATAAACAATAACATGTCATATTAACCTATAAAATTAGTGTAAGTCATAAAAAATCTCAAATTACATTTATTTGGTCCTTTATAACATCAATTATGTCAATATTTCATTAATAAGACAATTACTGCATCATCATTGTGTCATAATAAATGATAATTATTTAATCCCTAAAAATTAAAAATAAATTCCTATGATGTAGATAATTGTATTAGCTTTCTGGATACTATTCATGTTCTAAGTTTCATGAAGTTTATCACTATATTAAAATTATTATACTTATAAGATTTAAGAAAGTGACATGTTGTCACATTCTTTGGTTTTAATAATAATTAAATTATTTTCATGGAAAAAAGTCCATAAAATGAATCTAATCCGACCCTTAGGTTATATGGGTCTACTTTTAGCCATCCAATAGGATTTTTTCAAGTTTTAGGAAAATTTTATAATCTTATATTTACCCTTAATTACCCGATTTACCTTTAACTATAGTAAATAAAATTTATCGTTGTTACTATTCACAATGCCCAAAAAAATAAAAAGTAGCTTATTAACATAATTTGGACCCACTAATTCCAAATATGGAGTCCATTTTTCCAAATTCAATACACAAAAGATTCATAAATTAAATTAAAATTAATCCCGTTGTCAAAAGAAAACGGGTTTTTCTTTAAAACTTTAACAAAGATTTAATTGATTTAACCTACGAATTCAAGGTAAAATCAATGATAATGACATACATTATATTAAATTGTAAAAATATATTCTATTTATACTTTAAAACCATTCAATATTATAATTTAACCACATAATATATTACGATGAAAAAATTTGTTTTTAATTAAAATATAGCGTGTTTTTACTATTCATTAAAATGTGAATGTTATCGGAAAAATTTCAAAACCTTATTTAATGTATATTTGTATATCCTAATTCATAAGAAGAATTTTATTTTGTCAAATTGAACTTAAAAACATGTCAAAAACTAGATTTAATGTGGGTGCGCCATCAAAAGGCGGCAAAACTGCAATTTTTTAAAAAAACATATTTTACACGAAAAATTTATTTTGTTCTTATGCCATGCTCTAGAAATGTGTAAGATGAATAATAATGTTATAAAATTAAAAATTTAGTTAACAATATTCATAACGGCTAGTTCATAACAATATTATAATAATATATCATTGTTTAGAAAAAACCGGTATTGCGTACAACACACGCTATCGAGGAAGGTCACGATTGCGTGTAATGCAAGCCAAGTCAGGGTTGCGTGTAGTGCACAACTCCTTTGTTGTTGCATATAACAGAATCCAACCATATTTTATTTATACATTTAATATATATATATATATACACTCAATGTTGTGTAGAATAACTTCTATCAAACAAACTTGAAATTGTGTGTAATAAGAGCCCAGAAAAGTGTTGCGTATACTGAAAGCTAATACAGTGTTGCATATAACGCAAGATAATCTTGGTGTGTCGTAAAATAGAAGATATGAATGAAATTAAAAAGAATATTTTTCATAAAATCTCGGGTTGTTACATTCTACCCCCCTAAAAATGAATTTCGCCCTCAAAATTCGTCGGGGTTATAAATGGTTTACTACTCGAAAGTTTGTTTAATAGAAACCCACATCGTAAAAAGGAATACCAAAACATGGCTTTTAAAAACTAAAGTATGAAATGCAATGGTTACCCAAATTAACTCATCATGGGGTTTCCACATAGGAGAACATTGGTGAAAATATGGATATGGCAGAAAAATATAACCATCAAGTGCTAATGGAGAGTGGTAGAGAACATGGCTTTGAAAAAGCCAAAAATCACAAAGCTATTTATTTTTGATGATCTAAGGTACAATCTGATTAATCGGATATAAGGGAACTAGGACAACATTTTTGGTTTTCAAGATCATTTCCCTAAAGTTGACGAATTAAAAGAAATACTTGTGTGATTTTGGTACAATCTCACTGTTGTTCATGAATTGAACAATTTCCACTTCATCCCTTAAAGAAATGAAGTTGAATTTTTTATCCGTGATGTGTTTGCAGATCATGTGAAAGAATGATGGGTCATTCCATCTATTTCAAACAAAAGGTTAGCAAAAGTTATAAGTCCATCTTATGGTTAGATTAATAGTATATGGTTCGAAAAATGAACTTTTACTTCACATATCATACCACTTAATAAAATAAAACTAGTTTATAGTAACCAGGGACTTCCTGTAGGCCAGTGGTAGGCGATAAAGGCCAGTCGCACTTCGGTTGTGGGTTCGATTTCCACGGCCTTGTCCGACGCGATGGGTTGTCGCCCGTCATGCAGGTTTTCGTTTTTCTAAAACAATATTACTATAACATCCCATCAATAATACTAACTTATGTCCATCATAATCCATTCCAATCTTTAGGCTTATCCACAATACTGCAGTCCACTCTCAGAGATTTAATATCATTGTTGATCCCCATTAATCATAAGATATATCTTGTTGGTCACATTCTAAACATTCAAAGGCCTTAATCATGTACTCTCTTGAATACCCATTGAACCTTATTGAAAACATGAGTGCTGTTAATGTTAACTCTTTCCACATACCAAAATCCTCGAAATTCAATATACTCAAACCATGATATCACTTAGTCCTTATATCAATCATGATCTCATGAATACTATTAAACATTTCATTTTCTCATTTTCCCTTCATTATGTGCATATCATCTTATTTCCAAAAATATCTCAATCACTTTGAATACCACATTAGACCAATACATAAATATTCCAATATTACACGATACTATATTCAACATTATTTTGTAATCCCATTACATATACACTTAATCATTCCACCACATCATTATCATATTCAACATCGCCAATGGTGATCACATGTGACTTCCCATTGTCCTTTTCCTTATATAGTTTCTCATGTCGATCATCACTAACCCTTGGAATAGGGCATTTATTAGCATAATGCCCTATTTCCTTGCACTTGAAGCATTTAAGTATAGTAAGTTCATTTTGTGTATCCCTTCTTTTGTTTCCATCATTAGGAATCTTCTTCCCATCATTGCGGAATTCAAATGCCCGATGACCTTCCTTTCCACATTTGAAACATTTACATGTCCCTTTAAGACAATCTCCACCATGCTTCTTTCCACACAATGATCATAAGGAAACATTCATCTTCTTTTCACCATTATTCTGAGATTTCTCCTTGAACTCCATCTTTCGTTTCTTGTTAAAACTATAAGATGGATAAGTAACACCAACTTCCATTTCTACCTTGATAGCACAACGTACAATTTCGTCATAGCTACTGAAGTCTCTTATAGCTAATGCCCTTCGAAAATTTGGTTTTATGCCACTGACGAATCGATCAACATTACTTTCTGGTTGGATGGTAAATCTAGATGCATACCTTGCAAGCATTATAAAAATCAATTCGTATATACCAACAGATTCATCATCCTTTTTCCTTAGTTCAAGAAACTCCTTCTCCATCTTTGTTCAAAGAATACTAGGGAAGTACTTATTGAAAAATAAGTTCTTGAAATCGTCTCATTCCATGGACTCAATTTCATCTCTTTGCCTCATATTCTTGATAAGATTCCACCATTGATCAACTTCACCTTCCAAACGATATACTGCTAAGATGACTTTATCATGTTCAGAACATTGAAGAACTAAAAATATCTTTTCAGTGGTACTGATCCATTTTTCAGCAACAAGTGGATCAGAAGACCCACTGAAAGAAGGTGGACGTTGCCTCATGAAGGACTCAATATAATATTGTTCCCTTCTCTGCTCATTTGGAAGTCCAGAATGATTCATATCTTGTGTAAGTATAACAATAATATTTTTCACTCCATCTCCCATAACATTTGTTTCTTCAGGAGGACAATCATTGCATTGTCCATTGCATTGATCAACACGGATCCTTCGGGTTCCAGCCATCGTCTAAAACCCAAAAAGATTAGTGTGAGAGGCAAAAATCATGCTAGGGAAAACAACACAACAAAGGGGGAGTACCTTCAATATCTAACATCTTAGGTTTAATTATATGATCGTTAGCGTAATTCTAGGACAATAACATATACATATACTTAACCTTAGGGACTTCCCTAGACATACCATAGAAATATCTTTAGGGATCTCACTAATGTTCTCGAATCATAGTTTCCAAAGGTTGACTAAAACTTTTCTCTGATACCAACTGTAGAGACCCGAAGCTTAACGTACATAGACATTACATTACTTTTGCGGAATACTTAGTATATAACAAAAACACACACAAAGGACCGTAATAGTTTAGTGTCTTTGGAAACTCGGAATATAATCTTCTAATCGTGGTGAAAGATCTTCAACATATCCCAAAAAGATATTCTTTTTTTAAACTTAAATCCTTTCTTTATATCCTGGGGAAAAGAAAACGTAAAAGGGTGAGCTAAAATGCTCAGTTTGGGTAAACAAAAGAAATATCAATCACATCATATTCATAAGAACATATCTTTTGGAAATCTTAACCTGCAAAAGAGATTATAATTTCATAACATGGGATAAATCATAGTAGTGAAATGTAATCCCAATAATCATATCTTTAAAACATGAAACTTTGTGACAGACACACATAATCATAGAGAATCATATCTTATTAGTCAAGACTCATTGCCAAGACTATCTTAGTGGACAAAGTCCATTTCTGAACCGAGTCACCCTCGTTTCAGTCCTGTTTCACTGAACCGGTATAACCTACCATTCCAGCCATGTCTATCTCATGAGATATAAAATATTTACCCAATTCATTGGAGGGAGATATATGTCCCACCCATCTCATAATTATACCATTCTTATGTGTGCCACAAAATCATAAATCATACATCATTGCATAACCCATGTAGTAAAAATGGGAATCTTAAACATCATGACATCATAAACAATTCATATAATATAAAGGAACTCATAAAAATAATTCCATCCAACATAATCAAATCAATGTAATAATAGGGATAAAAACATAAACCTTTATTATCTTAGATGGAAAATAATTTTGATAAAACACTTGAACTCCTTTCTTGAGGAAAACATCCTTTGAACTTCAAAAACATTTTTCCTTTCTTAACATGTCATAAAATTTTAAACAAAAAGATGTTGATTAAATATAAACTTGAAAACTTGTAAAGTAAGATTCTTGGAAATAATTTTTTAAAAATCCATTCATGCCGTATAAGTTAAAAAAACATTCTTCTCGTACTTTTGTCGGAAAAGTCAAATTGTACCTCGTACGAAAAACGACAAAAGATTCATTTCATATCATTTACTAAAAACTCACCAAAGGGTAAATAGGTTTTCAACAATTGTAGGTGTATGTAAATAATATTACATATTGAGGGAACATGGATGTGGATGATAAAATACACCCCAGTAAATACCAAAGTATAAACAATCTCGAATAAAAATGAGATTGTGATATTTCCCTTACCTTATGTCCGATATGCATTGTACGTATCCAAAACTCATGTATAATGATTTAAATAATGTAATTAACTTATTACAGAATCATATTCATTGTTATGATATCATATATGGTTCACTTATGACTTTATATTACCTGTTCGTTTGTAAATTCCATGTTAAAGAAGCGTTTTGGGTAAAATCGTTTCATTTATCGTAGGTGTTTGGACTTGTTGTTCGTGACATTATTATTACTTATATCATGATTTACTTACTTCCAGAATATAAAATATGATTTATATGTCATATATATTCAATATATATATATATATATAATATATAGATAAATGAAATGAAACACACCGTTCATGGAGATGGTAGTCCGTACGAATGCATGAACGTTGTTTTCCTTTCCATATTGTCTTGAATGGAAGTAAGTAGATGACATATATATATACATAAATCAAGTAGATTTACCATGTCATGTATTTCATTATTATTCATTATATATACTTTATAATCATTCTGTAATGGTTAACATGGATAATGAATCTCATCGTGTCGTGGAGACGGTAGTCCGTACGTACGCACGAGCAATGATATCGTTCTCATGATCGTGGGACTGTATTGGAGTGTATGTATACTATTTAAGAATAAATATCACTTTAAAATAATCATATATAGTTATTATTTACACCATTATACCCATCCAAGTAAGGTGGTGGTGGAAAATTGATTTCACCACGGTGTGGAGACGGTATTCCGTACGTACGGACGCACGGTGATTTCGTTTTCCGTAGGATGGATAGATGGTGAAATAGGGATGTTTCATACATATAATAACATATCATTATATTATTGATACTGATTTTATTACTTCATAATGAAACAACCTAAGAAGAAGAAGTGGAAGAAGAAATAATGGTGAACGAATCGGTAACAGAAATTACCTCTTCTTTGAAGCGCCTCTTTGAGATCTCATTTTAGGGCACTAAAATTGGTCTTTGAGGAATACCAGAACCTCTAGGATGTTTCTAGGGAAGTGGAGAAGAGAATTTGTCAGGGGATTGCCGAACATGAAGGCTCAAAGTTGTGTGAGGAAGAGAGGGAGGAGGTTCCCTTCTATAAGGGAGGAGAGGGGAACCTTAGGAAAATATCAAAATATTATTTTATATTAAGGTCAAATTCGGATTATAATGGTTAAAAAGGGACTTATTTCGAACATAAAGAGGGGATGGGTCGAAATCGTCTAATAAAATAGGATTTAGACAAGTTTAGGTTATTATTTTGACCTTATCAATTAGATTTAACTCTAAGTTAAATAATTTAACTTTTACCGTGTCATCTTGTTTTCTTACACTATATAGTTAATAAACATACCATAACAAGCCAAACATACCCCAAGTTGTTTATTATTAATATATATAATCTTATCTAATTCATTTTTCCGAACCTTAGATTTTTAAGAATAAATTAACAATTAATAATATAATATTTGTTTTAAAAACTAATTTATGTCAATTTTGACACTATTTGGTACATTATTTTTTATGAAATTCATAACAGAATGATAAGTTCAAAAAAAGTTACTTAAATCCACAATAACATGTCATATTAACCTATAAAATTAGTTTAAGTCATAAAAAGTCTCAAATTACATTTATTTGGGCATTTATAATATCAATTATGTCAATATTTCATTAATGATACAATTACTGCATCATCTTTGTGTCATAATAAATGATAATTATTTTTTCCCTAAAAATTCTAAATAAATTCTTATGATGTAGATAATTGTATTAGATTTCTGGAGACTATTCATGTTCGAAGTTTCATGAAGTTTATCACTAGATTAAAATTATTATACTTGTAAGATTTAAGAAAGTGACATGTTGTCACATTCTTTGGTTTTAATTATAATTAAATTATTTTCATGGAAAAAAGTCCATAAAATGAATCTAATCCGACCCTTAGGTTATATGGGTCTACTTTTAGCCATCCAATAGGATTTTTCCAAGTGTTAGGGTAATTTTATAATCTTATATTTACCCTTAATTACCCGATTTACCTTTAACTATAATAAATAAAATTTACTGTAGTTACTATTCACAATGCCCAAAAAAATTAAAAGTAGCTTATTAACATAATTTGTACCCACTTATTCCAAATATGGAATCCATTTTTCCAAATTCAATACAAAAAATATGCATAAATTAAATTAAAATTAATCCCGTTGTCAAATTAAAACAGGTTTTTCTTTAAAACATTGCAAAAGATTAAATTGATTTAACCTACGAATTAAAGGTAAAATCAATGCTAATGACATACATTATATTAAATGGTAAAAATATATTCTATTTATACATTAAAACCATTCAATATTATAATTTAACCACATATGATATTACGATGAAAAAAGTTGTTTTTAATTAAAATATAGCGTGTTTTTACTATTCATTAAAATATGAAAGTTATCAGAAAAATTTCAAAACATTATCTAATGTAAATTATTTTATCCTGATTCAAAAGAAGAATTTTATTTTGTCAAATTGAACTTATAAACATGTAAAAAACTAGATTTAAAATGGGTGTGACATCAAAAGGCGGCAAAACTGCATTTTTTTAAAAATACTTATTTTACCTAAAAAAATTATTTTGTTCTTATACCATGTTCTAGAAATGTGTATGATGAATAATAATGTAATAAAATTCAAAATTTAGTTAACACCATTCTTAACGGCTAGTTCATAACAATATTATAATAATATATCATTGTTTAGTAAAACCCGATATTGCGTACAACACACACTATCGAGGAAGGTCGCGATTGTGTGTAATGCAAGCCAAGTCAGGGTTGCGTGTAGTGCACAACTCCTTTGTTGTTGCGTATAACAGAATCAAACCATAATTTATTTATACATTGAATATATATATATATATATACACTCAATGTTGCGTAGAATAACTTCTATCAAACAAACTTGAAATTGTGTGTAATAAGAGCCAAGAAAAGTGTTGCGTATACTGAAAGCTAATAAAGTGTTGCGTATAGCGCAAGATAATCTTGGTGTGTCATACAATAGAAGATATGAATGAAATTAAAATGAATATTTTTCATAAAATCTCGGGGTGTTACACAATTTGATTTATTTCGAAGCTAAAGTTGGGATGGGTCTAAATCCACTCAACCAATAGGTTTTAGACAAGTTTAGGTTACTATTTTAACCTTATCATTTAGATTTAACTGTAAGTAAAATAATGTTACTCTTACCGTGTATTCCTGTTTTCTTACAATATATGGTTAATAAACATACTATAACAAGGCAAAATAACCCCAACTAGTTCATTATTAATATATGTAACATTATCTAAGTCATTTCTATGATCCATAGATTTTTTGGAATTGAAATGCGATTAATAATATAATATAAGTTTTAAAAACTATTTTATGTCATTTTTGACACTATTTGGTAATTGATTTTTTTGAAAATTATAACAGCATTATTAGTTCTAAAAGACTTAATTGAATCAATACTAACATGTCATAATAACCTAAATAATTAGTTTAATTTATTAAAAGTCTTAAATTACATTTATTTGGGTATTTATAACATCAATTTTGTTAATATTTTTTTAATAAGGTAATTACTAAATCATCATTGTGTCAAAAGTAAAATAATTTATTGAATGCCTAGAAATTATAAAAAAATACAATTATGTAGGAAATATTTTTATCTTTCTAATGAATATTTATAGATGAATTTATCTTTTTTATCATCCTATATTAAAAATGTTTTAGTTATAAAACTTTGATTTTAACTCTTTTAACTCTTCATTGAATTAAATAGTAATAAATGTCCTAATCTAATCCTAGTGGACCTAAATGATAATATTATACTCCTAAGGTTGTTTTTGGTCGATTTATACTTATCCAGTAGAATTAGGACATGTGTTATGGTAATAATAATATCATTATTACCCTTAATTACCCTATTTACTTTTAATAGTTGTAAATAAAAGTAAAAAGTTACTATTCACCAAAAATTATTTTTATCTTATTGAACCAAATTTTACTCCTTGATATAAACCGTGTCTCTCAGATTTTCGAAATTCCACTCAGAGAAGCGGTAAAATTAATTATTATTAAAATTTTCAAATTCTCATAGGAGGTGGGTAAAAGACGGTGAAAAGTTCAATAATATTTTTATATATTAAAAATTATAATAAAATTTTTCCAAAAAATTACATTGAACATATATAATTATTATGTATCAATTTTTACCTAATATAAATTTAAATAAAATAAATATTTATTTAAATAAAATGCCGGTTTTTCATTAGAAACATAGTGTTTTCACTATTCATCAAAAGTTGAAAGTTTTTAGAAAAATACAAAAAATTCCCCTATGGATAATTTCAATATTTGATATCCAAAAATGAAGTCCATTTTGAAAGATAAAATATATAAAATTTCAAAAGTGGGTATTACTATTCATAACGGCTAGTTCATAATAATATTATAATAATATCTCGTTTTGTGAAACTCTTTATTTCGTACTACACACAATATCGAGGAAGGTCTTGATTACATGTAATGCAAGAAACTTCAGGGCTGCATGTAGTGAATGATCTTTTTGGTTTTTCATATAACATAATCGAAACTTGTTTCATTTATACATTTAATAAAATCTATACTTAAGGTTGCGTAGAATAATTTCCACAAAACGAACTTGAAATTGTGTGTAACACGAGCCAATAATAGTGTTGCATATACTGCAAGCTAATGCGGTGTTGTGTATAGCACAAGATAATCTTGGTGTAGCATACAACACAAGAGAAAAAATAAATTAAAAAGAATACTTCTCATAAAATCTCGTGGTGTTGCATTCTACCTCCCTTAAAATGAATTTTTCCATCGTAATTCGTCGGGGTTATAAATTGTTTACTAATTGATAGTTTCTTTCATAGAAACCCACATCGTAAATAGGAATACTAAAACTTCATTTTAAAAAGGGAATTTAGAATCATAACGGTCACCCAAACTAACTCAGCACTGGGCTTCCCCATAGGACAACATAGGTGAAAAGATGGATATTGAAGAAAAATCTAACCATCATGTTCTGATGGAGAGTGGTATAGGACATGGCTATGAAATATCCAACAGTCACAAAGCTATAAATTTGTGATGATATAAGGTTCCATATGATTAATTAGATATAAGAGGTCTAGGACAACATTTTTGGTTTTCAAGATCATTTCCCTAATGTTGAAGAATTTTTGAATTAAATGAAATACTTGATTCTGGTACAATCTCACAATTGTTTATGCCATGAATAATTTCAACTTCATCTCTTAATGAAATAAAGTTGAATTTGTCTTATGTGAAGTGTTACCAAATCATGCAATAGAATGATAGGTCATTCCATCTATCTCAAACATAAGGCTATAAAAAGTTATATACATAAGTACATCTATGGTGAGATTAATCGTATATGGTTCCTAAAATGGACTTATACTTCATCTATCATACCGCATAATAAAATAAAACTAGTTTCTACTAACCAGGGACATCTTGTAGGCCAGTGGTAAGCGATAAAGGCTTGTCACACTTCGGTTGTGGGTTCTATTCCCACATCCTTGTCCAATGCGACGAGTTGTCGCCCGTCCTGCAAGTTGTCCTTTTTCTAAAACTACATTATTATAACATTCCATAAATAATATCGAAAACGTTCTATCCTTAAACAATCCTAACTTATTTCTATCTTAATTTATTACAATCTTTAGGCTTATACAAAATACTTTTGTCCAGGATCCTAGTATAAAGAAAACAATTATAAGAAATGACATCTACCGAACATGTGAATACCATCATTTATCCCTCATATATCACAAGATATATCTTGTTGATCGCATTCCAAACACGTGAATACCTTAATCTTGTATTATCTTGCAACCTGAATTACCATATAACCATAGTGAAAACATGAATGCTTTCAAAAGTTATCTCTTTCCACATTCCAAAATCCAGAAAATTCTTTATACGCAAACCATGATATCAATTTGTCCTTATATTAGTCATGAACTCATGAATACTATCAAACATATTATTTTCTCTTTATTATGCATATCATCTGCTTTCCAAAAATATTTCAATCACTTTTCATGGTTACTGATGCCATATTCTTATGGAAAACCACAATGGACCAATTCCTTGATATTCCAATATACCATAAAAGTACCTCAAAAACATTATTCATGAATACCAATACATAAAAATTCAATCCATCCTCTTCAATGATTTTAATGGAATAAGTACTTCCATGATTTAGATGTAACTTCTTAGATCAGGGAATTGAGTTGGTTAATGTCCATGTTCTCCACATATATGACATTAAACTCCATAACAGTCGGTCACCCTATGACCCTTCTCTCCACATAGATAACATCTTCCCCTCCATTTGATGTATTCATCAAGGTTATTCTTCCCTTATTTAGAAATCTCAATCTTCCTTTCTCTATGCTCCTCACCATGCGAACATGCACAAAAGTCCATCTTCCTCTTATTTGATGAATTTGGACTACCAAAAATGTTCCCCTTGTTAATCATATATCGCGATGACTGATTCAAAATTATCATAATATCTCTCTTTCTTGGAATTAACCAATTTCATTGCTAATAATCAGCAATTTATCCATCAGATAAAATGTTGACCCAATTCTTTCTGGTTCCATCCATTGACTAAAACCAAAAACCATGGTGTAAGAAATAGTTAAAATAATGAGGAAGCACATAATCATAAAAAGTCACTTTTGGGATTTCTATCTTATCACACATTCATTAATCCATGAACCCTTAGGATCATACAATGTTATTCATGATCGTCAACATAACTCTTGACGGAAACCTATAGTTATACTAAACCTTAGGGACATCCCTAGTCATACCTTTGAAATACCTCTAGGGATCTCACTAATGTTTTCGCATCTTAGTTTCCAAAGGTTAACTAATCATTTCCTCTGATACCAACTGTAGAGACCCAAATCATTGCGTACATGGAAATTTCATTACTTTTGCGTAATACTTCATACATAAAAAAAACAAACACACAAGGACCGTAATATTTTAGTGTCTTTGGAAACTCGGAAAAATAATCTTCTAATGACGGTGAATGATCTTCAACATATCACATAATGATCTTCCCCTTTTTTTCTCACCTAAAACATTTCTTTATATCGTGGGGAAATGAAAACATAAAAAGGGTGAGCTCAAATGCTCAGTAAGGGTAAACATAGAGAAAGTAAAACAATCCATAAACATTTGAATGCAAAAACATGAGCATAAAATCTAAACATCAAAATCTTGAGAAAAGACATAAATCATTGAAGTACATAAGGCATATATCATAATAGAACATAAATCATGTTAAAATAGCATGGGAATAAATCATTTAATTGCGAAAAACCATTAAGCACATTCTATGATTTCCATAGTAGCCAAGGAATTGCTGCCAAGACCATCTTAGTGGGCATAGTCCCATTCTTAATTGAGTTCACTCCTCGTTCCAGTCCCGTAACACTGAACCGGATTAACATACCATTCCATCCATGTCTATCTCATGTGAAATAAATCATTACCCAATGCATTGGGGGGAGATATATGTCTCACCCATCTCATAATGAAATCATTCTTACTTGTTCCACAACAAAAACATAAATCAGTCATCATAACCCAATGAATAAAATGGGTTTCATTAACATCATCCCATCATAACATAATCCATATAAAAAAATTGAAATAATTTCATCATAAGAATAGTGAAACCATGTAAATCATAGAGACATTATACTTGAAACATACACATATGAAATAATTTCATCTTAGATAGAAAATGGTTTTGATAAAACACTTGAAATGAATTTTTGAGGAAAATATCCTTTCTTATTCGAAATCATTTTCGTTTCACAAAATGCCATGTAATTTTAAAAGAAGAAGATTTTGTTGAAAATATTCATGAAATATTGTAGACAAATCTTCATGAAAATAAGGTGTTATGAAACCGTAAAAATATGTTTATTTTGTATATGTTAAAAAAACATTCTTCTATTACTTTTGCTGGAAAAGTCAAAAAATACCTTGTATGGTAAACAAAAGAATGATTCCTTCAAAACTATTTTGTAATAGTAAAAAAGAGTAAAAATGTATTTAAAATGCATGGAAGAAATGTAAACATTTTATGAAAACATTTTTAGAACATATTGACATGGCTAATAAACATAACCCCAGTAAATACTTACGAATAAACAATCTCAGATAAGAATGAGATTGGAATAATTATCCCTTATCATAGGTCATATATGCTGCGTACATATCCGAAACACATGTATAATGATTTAAATAATTTCATTGACTTATTACAGAATCATATTCATTATTATGATATCATATATGGTTCACTTATGACTTTATATTACCCGTTCTTTTACTAAATTCCATGTTAAAGGAGCATTTTGGGTAAAATCGTTTTATTTATCGTACATGTTTGGACATGTTGTTCATGATATTATTATTACTTATATAATGATTTAATTACTTCCAAAATGTAAATATTTATTTATATATCATATATATTCATTATATATATATATACAATAGATAGATAAAGGAAATGAAATACACCGTTCATGGAGATGGTAGGCCGTACGTACGCATGAACACTGTTTTAATTTCCTTTTTGAGTTGATTGAAAGTAAGTAGTTGATATTTATATATATATGTATAAAAATAAAGTATCTTTATAATGTTATATATTTAATTATTATTCATCATATATACTTTATAATAATTATTGAATGGTTAACATGAAGAATGAATCTCATTGCGTCGTGGAGATAGAAATCCGAACGTACGCACGAGCGATGATATTGTTCCCATAATTATTGAATTGAATTGGAGTGGATGATATAATATCTCAGAATTAGTATGATGTTATAATAACCATATATAGTTATTCTTTACACCATTATACCCATCCATGTAAGGTCGTGGTGGAAAATAGATGACACTACGACGTGGAGACGGTATTCCGTACATACGCACACACGGTGATTTTGTTTTCCGTAGGATGGATAGAAGATGAAATAGGTTTGTTCAAATTTATAATGACATATCAGTATATAAGTGATACTGATGTTATTAATTTATGATGAAAAAAATAAATAAGAATAAGTATAAGAAGAAATAAATTGGAACGAATTGGTAAATGATACTACCTTTTCTTTGACGCGCCTCTTCTTAACCTCTTCTTAAGAAACTTGAGTTGGTCATTTGAGGAGACCAGAACCTCTACAATTTTTCTAGGTATGTTGATAAGGGGAATGGGCAGGGGTATCTGAGCTTGAAGGCTAAAAATTGTGTAAAGAGAAGAGGGAGGAGGTGGCCTTTTATAAGGGAGGAGAGGGGAACCTTAGGAAAAACCTAAACTATTATTTTATAATAAAGTCATATTCGGTTTATAATACTTCCAAATTGATTTATTTCGATCCTAAAGTAAGGATGATTCACAATCCTCTAAACCAATAGTTTATAGGAAGGTTTAGGTTACTATTTTAACCTAATTATTTAGATTTAACTCCAAGTTAAATAATTTATCTTTTACAGTGTCATCTTGTTTTCTTACACTATATGGTTAATAAACTTACAAAACAAGCCACTGGAACCCCAAGTGGTTCATAATTAATATATATAACCTTATCTATGTCATTTGGCCAGTCCTTAGGTTTTTAGGAATAGAATAGAAATTAATAATATAATATTTGTTTTAAAAACTATTTTATGTCGATTTTGACAGTATTTGGTAATTTATTTTTTCGAAAATTCTAACTGAATGATTAGTTCTAAAAAAGATAATTTACTCAATAATAACATGTCATATTAACCTAAAAAATTAGTGGAATTTATTAAAAGTCTCAAATTTCATTTATTTGGATATTTATAACATCAATTATGTTAATATTTCATTAATAATGTAAGTGTTGCATCATCATTGTGTCATTGAAAAATTAATTAATTTAATGTATAATGATTATAAATAAAATTAAATTATATAGTAACTATTATTATATTTCTAATAAATATTTATAGTCTAATTTATCTTAGTTATAACCCTATATTTAAATTTTTTTAGTTATTAAACATTGATTTTAACTCTTTTAACTCTTCAATGAATTAAATAATAAGAAATGTCCTATTCTAATCCAAGTGGGCCTAAATGATAAATTTATATTCCTAAGGTTTATTTTGGTCGAATTATACTTATCCAATATAATTAGGACATGTGTTATTGTAATAGTCATATTATTTTTACCCTTAATTACCTTATTTTCTTTTAGCCGTGGTAAATAAAAGTAAAAAGGTTCTATTCACCAAAAATTATTTTTATCTTATTGAACCAAATTTTACTCCTTGATATTATCTATGTCTCTCAAATTTTTGAAATTACATTCAAAGAAGCAGTAAAATTAGTTTTATGTAAATTTTCAAATTCTCCTTGGAGGTGGGTAAAAGACAGTGAAAAGTTCAATAAAGTTTTTATATATAGAAAATTATTATAAAATGTCACCAATTAATTACATTGAACTTATATATGTATTATTTATCAATTATTACTTAAAATAAAATTAAATAAACTCAATAATTATTAAAATAAAAATTCAGTTTTAAAATAGTAACCCAGTGTTTTCAATATTCATAAAAAATTGAATGTTTTTAGAAAAGTAACAAAAATTAGCCATAGTCTTATTCGATATTCTAAATGCAAAAATGAAGGAAATTTTGATAGATAAAATTTATAGAATTTCAAAAATTGGTTATTACTATTCATAACGGCTAGTTCATAATAATATTATAATAATATCACGTTTAGTGAAACTCGGTATTTCGTACTACACATGCTATCGAGGAAGGTCTTGATTACGTGTAATGTAAGCCACGTCAGGGATGCATGTAATGAAAGATCTGTTTGGTGTTTCTTATAACATAATCAAAACTTATTTCATTGATACATTAAACAAAATCTATACTTAATGTTTCGTAGAATAATTTCTATTTAACGAACTTGAAATTTTGTGTAACACGAGCCAAGAATAGTGTTGCGTATAATGCATGCTAATGCGGTGTTTCTTATAGTGCAAGATAATATTGGTATATCATAAAACACAAGACATCAACTTAATTAAAAATAATACTTCTCATAAAAACTTGGGTTGTTACAACCTAGATGAGAAGTGTCCATGTGTGGACCATCTAAAAGTGGCTCTGTGTGATTCAAGTACAAGTGGCGTTTTTTGATACAGCTATAAGAGGCCATATGAAGACCTACTATAAGAATCCCAATTTGGACCAGCTATGATGGCCTATGTGGGGAGCATCTCTATGTGATCTGAAAACCCCACTGTGGGGAGAGGCTCTATGTAACCCAGCAGACCTGCACTACTCAGCAGGGTTGAGTACCTTAGCAATCCAATGTGTTCAGTGATCCGACTGATAGTCTTACATTCCATAATTTAGATTATGCCTATTTGAGCAGACAATACCTTATGCATATTATCCTTTGTGATCATTACTTTTTGGTTGGGGGTCTCTACTGAGTATTGTGTTTCTCACCCCTGCAAGTGTATCACCCTCACATGTTGTTTCCCATTGCAGGTGATCGAAACTTCCACGAAGACCATGGTGGTCTGAGACTAGGTGTTTCTCAATAAGACATGAAGAATGAATGATTCAATGATAACCTTGGTGGACTGAGACCGGGTGGTCTTAAGTGATATGTGATGGATTGGAGTACTTCTACAGCTACAAGAAGTTTCCCTTCACATACCCTTTAGGAGGGGTTTTGAGAGGATGAACTGTGGTAGTTGTACTTCACTTTTTGGTTTCGGGTTATTATTTAGGCCCCTATGAACATTTAGATTTTACTGTTCTCTTAGTAGTTTTCTCAATGATAATTGTTGTTTATATTGTATTTACTTTCTGTAGATTGAGATTTGTTTGTGTGTATAGGTTTTAAAGGAAATTCATTTCTTGTTTTTGGTATATGCCTACTCTCTCCTAGTCACCAGCACCTGGCCGATAAAAGGCTAGCTTGGGGTACACACGAAATGTTCCTTGGGGGATGTATCCTAACATCATTAATATTATCAGTAATATAAATTCAAGGAGATCTATTAGAAAATCATATATTATATCAAGGAAATGTGATGATTTGGAAATTTGATCAATAATTATGCTTAATGAAACATTACTTCGTTGAGTATTTGGAAATCTAGTAACAAAATCCATAGTAATTTCATCCTATGTCCATCCAGGAATTGGTATAGGCTACATTACTCCCCAATGATGTTGTCTTTTTACCCTTAATGTATTGAAAAAATGATCATCTTCAAACGTAATCTGCAATTTCCCACTTCACATTATCCCACAAAAAATGTTTCAGCAAATATTAATATTATATTTATACCATGGTGTATAGAGAAATTAAAGTTATTAGAATCATCCAATAGTTCTCTTTTTATCCCACGCATAGAGGGTACAAAATTCCACTTCCCAAATTTCTTATGGCTTTTTCATGAACAAATTAAAATAATTTCCCACATTCCTAACACAAATTTTCTTTTGATAATTCTCATAATTTAGGCATAGGGCATTTTATTTTTTCCCATAAATATCACCTTATATCCATTTGAAAAATAAATGACAGTTCACCAAGCTTGATAAATTTCATGTCGATGTGTACAAAATATGTATACTCATGATACCTACCAATCCTCATTTAGTTAGAAACTACATGATCATTCCTTCGAAATACATCTGCAAAAAAAAGTCCTTCACTCGATTATATTGTATAGAAAAACAATAATCTATGATTATCTCAGCCCATATCATTTTCCTCATGTTATGTTATTTCCATTGGAAGACATATTTAAACTATTATTATATACATATATATATCATTTATTAAACCATTGAGATAGTTTCTACATATCTACATAGAAATGAATACAACTGTTAACTAAATATCATGAGTTGGATGGTTCTATTCATGTGTTTTTAACTACCTTGAATAATATGCAATAACTCTATCAAAATTTTTAAGGGAACAACCAAGACCATTAATTGATACATCAATATAAATCAAAAATACAAAATTTTATGATTGTAGAGTCATTTTTAGGCAATTCACTATTCTTCATTTCAAATATTAATAGCATTCTTCAAATTCCTTTGTCTAAATAATCTTATCCGCTTTAAGAGTAATCTTTCATAATAGGTTACATTATCAGGGGAAAAATTCTCAATGAATCATAGAGAGTATCTTAATAAACAATTTTATATACAATACTCGGTTATGTTCATTGGTGTATCACATTCTTGGTCTACAATTTTCATCGCATGATCAACTTCAAACTCTTCCCTCGAGTCAATTTGGTGAAGAAAAAAAAAATTTGAATCCAGAATTCAAACTTTTAAAAATTCCATATAACTCTTTTCTTCAAAGTGTATCTATAACAATCTATATATAGTCAACATGGACCTTATATATTTTTTAGTAATTCAAGATATCAATACTATATATCACAACACAATTATGAAGATATTCCATGAAAACTATATTAATTTGATCCACAAAAATAGAGGTTTCATTCATCAGTCAAAATACAATTACTATTTTACTTTCCACACAATATTTGAAACTCTATATTTGTTATATCATTCCTATTTACTTGAAATTTATTATATCATGAACAATGATCAATCTTTGAAAAATAATGAGTTCCATGAATTTGGTCAAATAAGTCATCAATGCAAGGTAAATGATACCTTTTCTTTATCAAAATTGCATTTATATCTATAAATTTCATAAATAGCCTCATTGATATTTATTTATTAATAACAACAAAAATAAGAGATATGAAGATGAAACATCGGGGAGTAAAAATCTCATACCACTAAATATCTATAGTTCATTCTTAAACATAATTAAATCCACAATGTATATTCTATATAGATTCACTAATATATGTATTTCATTAGGGATTAAATAAATAGAAAACTTGAATAACATCTAAGGAATATGTCTATGTAATAAATCTATTAATACATCATTGTATTCCTATAAAATAGGTATATACTCAATATTATGATCACCTTTTTTATTTTTCGGATTTATCATCCCTTAATCTCCAAGATTTTCCTTCAGAATAGAATCTTGAGATGGATCTAGATATGACTCAGATGGTGAAGTCTCCACTTTATAGATGAGATATTACTAACATCATCATGAATAATAATTTATATAACTTTAAAATACATTTTTACAATCTATTTTGAATTCTAGTCCATAATAAGGATTATATGAAATAATCCATCATTATGATAATGAAATATGAAATAGCGAATATATATGTTTCATAATAAGAACTTCTTGACATATCATTATTATTATAATTATTCCACTATGATTTTTTACTAACAACTACCATTTAAAGGTCAATTAAAAATATTTTAATTTATAGAAAAATTGGAATATTTGAATGAATGTGGTGATGTAGAATCATATAGATCAGTAATTAATGTTGAGGAAATGATTAATGTACCTTCCACCACATAATTAATAACCTCAACACCATTTTTTGTTACAGTACAAGCACATTCTTGTTCTTTTATTCTTTAATTGTCCATGATATGATGATGTCTAGGAAAATAATTTTCATAGTGTGTCATCTCATTACAACTGAATCAATACACATTTCCATCGTCTTCCATTCCCCTATAATTATTGGCCTGGTGTCATTTTTCTACATAGTAATAAAAATCTATCTTTCTTGAAAGGAATGATCCATGGTGTTTAATACAAATTTCTTCCTTGTTGGAAACTATATTCTTCTCTTCTTCCACTTTTCCTTAATTACATTTCTTGTGTACTTAGTATCCCATTTCATATCTTTCTTCTTGTCGAAGGCATAAGTCTTGTATAATTCATTCTCCATCTTGAGAACACATGATATTATATCCTTATATAATGATAATGTTATGGAGATAAGGTCCCATCATAGAATTTTCTTAATACCATACAATAAATAGTAAATATTGATCTTTTTATTAAGTTTTTACTCTATGTAAGGACTTTCAATCCTCATAATGTCAGCTTCATACATAGAAATTATTTCATACCCATTATTCCTTAGTCCTATGAATTATCGTCCTATATATGATCACTCTTCATGAGGAAAATATTTTTCCAAGAAAAACACTATAAATTTATCCATATTTTCAAATTCTATTTCTTCATTTTTTATTTTAATAAATATCCACCATTGTTATGCCAATCTCAATAGATGATAAAATACCATGATAACCTTTTCTATTTTATTACTACAGAAAGTGATAAATATATTCTCTAGGGAACATTTCAATTGGTCACCTATATAATGGTGTGTAGTCCCATTATATTATGTTGCTTTTTTTCACATGGAGAAATCTCACACATTCACAACACATCGCGTGTTAGGATACTAAGTGAGTGTATGGTTATTTCTCATAACCTAAGACAACTACCCAATAATAGTTATATGTTTTTCATATCCATTTTTATCTCTATCTGCAACATCTTTTCTTATGTCAGATGAAGATCCCTACATGAAATATTTTTGTAAATATGATTTCAATTCCTTCTTACAGGTTCCATTTATAAGTAAAAACATATAATATATTATATTATGAAACATTGAAACCACTAAAATAATAAAAAATTGTGTATAACTAATCTCAAAATCGTAAGCCTGGATACATTAGTAATATTATCAAAGACACTTATAGCTTTATATTTTCTTAATATATGTTTTCCAAAACCTAGTTTCAAAGCTACTACTAAACATACTCAGATACAAAATGTAATGACCCCATCCCCAGTAGCCCATAGTTTTTGGTTACAATATTATATTACTAGTATGTAAAAGAGATATCATACCAATGGACCAAATAGTTTAGTAGATTTAACAAAATTTGATTCAATCATATGTAATATTTTACAACTTGATATTATATACAACATAGTAAATCCATTTTATAAACACATATTATCCTTGATTATCCTGGAATGAAGATCATATAATAAATCTTGTAATCATAGGGGAATATGAAATATGAGAAAGGGTTGAGCTCAGATTCTCATGTAATGTATTCATATAGTGGGAGTGATCATTAAAAAAAACAATAATTTGTGGTGAATAACTAAAACTACATACCATTAAAACATAATCATGGACCTAATATGAATGTAATAAAAGATGATCAAATAATTTAATATTAATAATAACATGAGAATGAAAATTAACCATGGATATTCTTTTAGTATAATTTTAATTATGGTTTTTAAAAAAAATATCATAGTGGAATAATTCAAAATGTAGGACATCATAATATTATCTTAATGTATTTTCACAAGACCTCATACATAATATCGTAAGACATCATCCAATACCTAGAATAGTTTGTCTCATGATAACTACTAATGCATTGAGGGGATATAGCAGGCCCCACCTACAACATACTAAATCCAAATAATTTATAATATAAAATGTGAGAATCATGATCATCATATACATTCATATTTCAACAATCATTTGAAATGTTAATAACATTCCCCAAATAATAAACATAATCATAAACTATCCAGTGTAATATAATGAGTGGTATTGAAATATAACATCCATTGTCAAACAGATAATAATGAGTATAATAAAACATTCTAGGTAGTATAATAAGTGATCAAACTCAATTAATCATAGGATACAATGATGTATGTTAACATTGATGAAATAACACTACCAATTTCATTGAAAAATTCATAAGAGAAATACTAGTTTACTTTGAAATCATTTATTTAAAAAGATGTTCAATTATAAATGATATTTTTTTATTGAAAATAATATTTTATTATTGTAAAGGATTACACACTCAATTATTTAATATTTAAGGAACAAAATTATGATCATGTCGTATAAGATAAAAAAATTATTTTATATTTTGAAAAGATCCTTTAAATGCCTATTTTTTAAAGAATGTGTGAGCATTAACCAAAAGAAACAATAATTCGATTCAGTTGTAAATCAAATAGAAAATTTTAAAATAAAACATAAGATCATAAAAATTCATTTTAATGCTATAAATATAATTAAATTGTCAATAGATTAGATGTTTATCCTAAAAATTGAAATCATGTTAAGAATTCATGTACCATTTTGTATTCCATTGAACTGTATGGACCAGAAAATTAATGATCCTAAAATGAAACACTGAATAAAATTAATATGAATAAATTAATTATATGATGTATTATGGTATGTATGTATGTATATAATAAATAATAAATAAGAGATAAATAAGAGATATAAGTCACAAAAGTAAATGTGAGAAGACAAATCCTTACATTATGATTGAAAGAATTTTACACATGTAATTAATATAATGGATAATAAAAATATATACATTAATTTCTTATTTTTGAACCTAATCAACATATATTTGATTTATTATAATTTAATTATATTCTTATGAAATTTCATTATGTAATGATGTATAATTATATTGTTTTGGGGGTGTTTGTTTCATGGTTTCATGGTATGTTACCTTGAGTATAAGTGTATGATGTCTTTTAAAGTGGGTATAACTTCTCCATACGAGATATTATCCATTATTATCTAATTTATATAAGATTAAGTGGCCTCATATATCTTTTTATATTGTATGAGAAATATTCATCTAATAAAATGGTGATGAAAATATAATATATATTTTTTGTTTTTTACAACCATCGAGAAATTGTGTAATTTTATTTAATATTATGTTTATATATTGGTTACTAACCATGATTTGAATTATAATATTTTTATTAGTAACTCTTTCCCCAATAATAAGTTTTTTATGACCATCCTTGAAGGAGGTAATGGAAAATGAAAACTCAACATCCAGAAACACAGTGAATCGACACATTATTAAAAAAGATTTTATTTTAAGATGCATGGAGAGGAGAAGGAACTTGATGTTGGATAATCAATTAGATCAATAAAATAACTCCTTATGTAGATTATAATGGAGTTACAATTCAACATTGAATAGAAGTGGTTAGGATAGATCGTAAGAGAAAAGAAATTAAATGTGAATGAAGGATTATTTTAACAGTTGTATGTTGTCTCCTTTGGAACGTACATAAAACATTGGAATTTGTCTTCATAGTTTGACCAGTAGGTATTTTATGTGGTGAAATGTTTTGTTAAGGGATTTGGGTAGTATATTTTGCATGATTTAAGGATTATATGGTGTGTGGAGAAGGGGTGGTTTGGGCATGTATTTATAGGGGCAGGGGTGTGTTTTTATTATAGTCATTTATTAATGTACTTTTTCCCAAGACAATCAATAATATTGATTCATGTGACTATATAAAGTAAATAGTTTATGTTAGTTTGAATAAAAATGTTCTTAAATTATCAATGATTAAAAAATACATTTATTTAACATAAAATTTTAAGCACCATAAATAACCATATTTCAATATTCATTTTAAATTATCTATTTTTAAATAATATAAAAAATTTACCCCAACCATTTTTTTGTTTCAATTTCGAAAATGGATTCCATTTTATGATAATAAATTATAAATATTAGAAATTATATTTTTTAAAATTTACTATTTGTTCAAAAATTAACTTTTGTATATCATAACTTATATTACATAACTATAAAAAATAAGTATGGTGTCATAAAATTATCGTATAATTATAATGAAACAAAAATAAAAATTTATGAATTTATTTTATATAATTATATTAATAAAAAAATTAAATAAAAATTATTGTTTTATAAGAATACCAATACTTAATTTATCATTTCAAAACATTTATTTACTAATGTTTGGAAATAAATATATTATTTTCATTTATATGATACCAAAATTTTATTTATACATTCATAATTGAAGTAATTAATAAAATGTACTTATTAAAATTCAAAATAGTCTCATTACAATTCCCAAAGTTATGTTATTTTTTAATCGTATAGCACTATTTGTTCAAGCTCAGTGTTTTATGCAATGAAAGTTATCAAATTAATTTAATTTATTTAAGAAGATACATACAATTAATTATTGGCATGTTATAATTCCCATATATCATTCATTTGAAACACTTAATTATTAGTGGGTCATTATGTGTAGATTATCCGTCAATTGAATTAATAGTTACCTTCTACCAAAAACAATAGCAATCAAATCCTCAATTAACATCCTTAAAACACATTACAAATATACAAATTCCCTTATAATATTTTCCAAATGTATCCATCCATAGTTTATGAATGAAGAAATGTTCATCTTCTATTATCTATAGTTTTTATATTTGACTTTGAATTATATATTTCATTTATTATAAAATCCATGAGATTGATAGAAATTCCAATCTTTATTTCTATCATGATTGTAATAGTCTAGAATCCACTATACCGAATTCTATGAAAAAGACATCAAATTTTAAAACATTAAGAAAACCTTGTAGTCAAAACATATAACATCAAATGGAAATAACAGATCACATACATAACCAATAATATTTTATGTTTATAGTTTTAGTAAATTTGGAAAATCCCAAGTCAACATGGATTTATAAATGGAGTTTTCATAAAAACTAACACTATCACTGACTATACCCATATTTTCTTATTTTATAATAGTTAATCAACATAGTCTATGTGATTTTGTTGTAGAAAATACACTTTTAACACCTTTTCTCATAACCTGGGAAAAGAAAATATAAGAAAAGGCCAAGCTCAAATGCTTAGTAAGGTTAAACATAGAATATATCGAATCATATCAAAATAATAAGAAATAAGAAAATAAATAATATTTGAAAATTATATCATGAATATCATAGAATAGTGGTATCATGTCATGTAATAAAACATAGATGATCATAATGAATCAAATAATATATTGTAATATACCATAATACATGACATGAAATTGTGGAAAATACATAATAATTGAAAAACATTTTTATATTTGTCAAGGATCACTATGAAATAATCTTAGTGAAAAAATTCCCTTAATGAACCATGTCCACTCCGCATTCAAGACTTGTATTACTGAAATGAGATTACACCTCATTCCAATTATGTATAATTTTACCATGTTTACTCTTATTTGATTGTTGAATTACTAAACTACGTTTCTTTATGTTCTAGTCCAGTATTACTGATCCTAATTCCCTTCACATTTCAGTACTATATAGCTCATGAGAAATACATTTTTACCCAATTAATTAGAGGGATATAAATTTCCCACCCATATTATTATTTAATGCATCTATAAGTGTTACAGAATAAAAAATTCCTATAATAACCCATAACAATTAATTAGTTTCCACAACATTTCATCTTAACATAACACATGAAAAATAGACATAATTCATAAAATATAATCTTTTTAGGAAAATAATATGAATTATTTCATTGGATAATATCACCCTTAAAATATAAGTAACATCAAATAACTTTTTTACAGTAAAAATTTAATTTAATAGATCATTTGAAATAATTCGTGGGGAAAACAACATGTCAACTTTGAAAATGATCTAATTTCTAAAAATTCAATGATATTTTAAAATATATCAGTTCATTTAAAAATAATCATTTTATATTATAAAGGAATCTTCAAATCATGAATGAATTCCTATCGTATATGTTAAAAAAAATTGTTTGCGTATATTTTTTTCAGCAATGTTATAAATAACATTATCAAGAAAAATGAAAAATTTATTTTCAATCCATTTACTAAAAATTAAAATATGGTTAATTTTTTTAAAAAATTCATAAGATAATAAAAAATATATTTTTGAAAAAATTTATAGAAAACATGGTCATCAAAGATAAATATTTTAGAATGTATATTTCAAATGAATCAATATCGACTATTGATTAAATTTTGAAATAATCACTTATAACTTTATAATTTGTAGAATCATATGGTAAATTAATTGAATAAAATATATGGATATGAAAATACCATAATCATCAGAATTATTCACATAAAATACACTAAGGATATTTATATACCCTACACAAATAATTCATGTAGTGTATATGGAAGGTGTCCCACATAAATGAAATGAGACAAAAAATCCGTCACATTAAGCTTTGACATTGTTCGTATATATTCAAACCACCAATATAATAAATATGATTTTTTCATACATCTTCCAAAAATAGTATTCATATATATAATATAAATTATTTTGTAATTATGACATTATATTAATCAATTTTTAAAAATTACACGTTTATGTTTTGTTTCAGGTAATAACAACTTCCGTTTTCATTCATGGTTTGAATTGTTATCATTCATCTATTTTTATAGATCGTGAAATAATAATATACCTAATTATAACCTAGATGTAAATATAAAATATATTACGTATATATGTATTCTTAGTGATTCATAAAAGATATAGATTTAAAATAAAATACACCGTTCATAGAAAAGTTAGGTCATACATACACATGAACACTTCTTTCATTTTATTATAATATTAAAACATAGAAAATTATCTGATATATTATCATTCAAGAATAAATATTTTGTTATAAATATCATATATATTCATAAAATTCAATCTTATTAAAATAAATGATAAATATAAATTAAAAAACAATCACATTTGATTTGGGAGATAATAAATGATTCATATGCACGAGCGACATTATTATTTCCCAAAATATTTTATTGTAAATAAATTGATATGATATTATCATTAAAGAAGTATAATTATTTCATAAAATACATAAAAACTAAAACCATCAGAATTCCCACTCATAAAATATGGTTATTTAAAATGAATTGTAACATTATGTGGAGATGATAAGTCATACATAAGCACAAGAGATACATTAATTTCTTGTTTAATGGGAAATGGTATTCATAATGTTGGGTTAAGAATCATAATAAAATTTTATCATATTTTTTATTATTATGTTATTATTAATAATATACATCATATATAAATATGAGAAATTAAAGAGTAGAAAAAGAGAGTGATGTGTTTGAGAGATTACCTCTTCTTCGAATTGGATCCTTTAGATCTCCTCTAAATGACTATAGAGATGGTATTTTGCAAATTAAAATACCTCTAGATTTTTTATACTGATGTTGAGAATAGAATTTGGTAGAGTATTGTCGATCTTTAAGACTCAATTTTATGTGAAGTACAGATCAATGAGGTTCCCTTTCATAATTGTTGTGAGGGGAAGTTATATAATTTTAGAAATTAGTAATTTATAATAAATTCAATATCAATTACGTTAAATAAAAATTCCATTATTTAAAATAAAAGATTATATGTCAGTGTAACATCATAAACAAATATAATATATATATGTTTTTTTATTATTCTAAATCTTAACATTTTGGTTAACCCATTGTTAACCTATTTTATTTTTAACTAACGTGACAAATTTTTCAATATTAAAATGTTGTATTTCTTACTTAATTGGTTTCAATTAGACAATATATAAACTACTAATAAAATATTACTCCATATTATAATTTCTTGAAATATGTTATATTGTTTTTATATAATATAAAACATATTATTTTTATAAAATATCAAAAGTTTCTTTTTTAACACTATTAATTAATTCTAATTTTAACAATATCAAGAAATGATATTGGATTCTAAAAAATTACATTATTAAATCTCTAAGGGTTCATGTTCTTATGAAAAATTGTTGAGACCCATAATTGATAAAAATTATATTTTTTGAAATATATTTAATATCATTCATTTGATTTTTTCCATTAACTGAGGAATTACTAAATTATAGTTGTGTAATTTTTTAAACTAATTATTTATTATCTAAATATTAACAATAAATTACTAGAGTGAGGTAAAAAATTTTAATGTTTCTATGAATTATTTTTAGAGTTGTCTACATTCTGTGAAATCTTATATAAAAACATCTATTGTCATTAAAATCGAGAATGTGAAAACTATAACATTACATTAAATAACATATTATAAATGTCATAATCATTTCCATGTGGCTACAAATGCTCATTAATTCAGAACTAATATTATTTATGTTTAGATATAAGTAACCAATAATATATATCAAAATATTTTTTCATTTAATGGTTCACATGATTTAATTTAAAATAATTTTTGTTTATATCTCATCTTCTCGAACAAGCACTACATCAGTGTTTAATAATCATTATAGGTTATTATTTATCTGAAAAAATTATAAATTAATTAAAATGAAAAAAATTATTCTCAGTATAAACCTTTATATTCGTCCACATCAAAAGTTCTTCCCTATGTGTTCATATAGAAGATATTTAAGACAATGAATGTGACAACTTTTTATTTTCATGGATATAAATATTATACATGTAAATTGTATCGGAATGTTCCAATTTAAATCCCAATGTAGACACTTTAGTGTTAAGGGTATTATTATATTCAATAAATATTTTTTTCTCACACGATTGAGTCATTTTATAGTCTTTATAGTTTTATTTTTAAACTAAATTATCTAATTTACACTTTACCATATTAAAACCATTTACCATGGTTTCTATTTATATATTCAAAAAATAATAGGGACGTATTAAATAAGTTTTTACCTTTTAAATCCAAATTTGGAATCCATTTTTATTTATTCAATAGAAATAATTTTCTTAATTTTATTAAAAATAACACGGATCAAACACCATGAAGAAACATGGTTTTCAAAAAATTCCCTTTTAAAACAAATTTTTTTTTATAATATATTCAAATAAAAATCATTTTAATAAACCATAATTAGATTATAACCTAATTAAAATTTTAATCTAATCCAAAACATGATTTTACATTTTAAATACATTAAAAGAAAATATAGTTTTCAATAAAAACCAGTATTTTCATTATTTGTCAAAACCTGGAACATCTCAAAAACATACCAAAAGCTCATCCAAATTAAATTTTTGTATCCATATTTCAGAAAAGAATTTTTTTTTACAAAATGATATTATTATATTATCAAAAACATTATTTCATGTAAGTGTTCCATCAAATGGAGAAAACAGCCTTTTATAAACATACTTTTTAGGCATCATATATGATATGTTCTTATATAATATTTTGAAAACACAAAATTTGAATGTTAAACATTAAATATCTAATATTATAAATATATTTCATTAAAATTATCTCATTTTAATGAGTATGTTGTAATTTTTATTTTTATATATTTATATTAATAAAGTGATGTTTTGTGGAAACACATTTTTGTGTGTAACATAAGACAAGACAATGTTGCATATAGGTCAAGAATAACTTTTTTTAGAATAAATTGAATTGTATTAATGAAATAATATTATTTTCAAATATATTTTATGAACATTTCATGGTGTTATAATTAATGAACATCAATTTATTTCTTCATATCTATTAATATCTCATATCGAAAATTCCCATTAGAAAATTGGTTTTAGACCACTAAAGATTCGATCAACCTAATATAGTGTTTATATAGTACAATTGGAAATATATCTCACAAGTTTTATAAAATTCACATTATAGGTACTGATAGTTTCATCGTCATTATACATTAACATAGGTATTTCCTTTTCTATATTAATATGGATAATACAAAGAAATTACTTATTGAAAACATTATGTTATTACAATCTTCACATTCCATGGAGTTAATTTCTTCCTTTTGACTTGTATTCTAGATAAAATTCCACCAACAATCAAAATATACTACTAGAAAATATAATATAAAAAATTATTTTTTCATTATCCAATTACCTGAGGGTGGAAAATATCTTCTCAGTGCACCTGATCAATTTCTATGTACCAAGTGGATTAGAAAAATCACTAAAAGAAAAAAGGACATTTACTCATGAAGGATTCAATAAAATGTTTTTCCCCTTTTATTATTTATAATATCATCATGAATCGTAGATGAAGGATGGTTTTTTAGAACAGTAATGATCTTATTTATTCGAACAACCATAAAATTTGGTTACTCATGAAGAAAAAACATTTCATTATCCATTACACTCAGTAATAACATTATTCCATTTGGTTCCATCTATTAACTAAAACAGGATATCATAGTTCACATTAAAATAATCATAACATGGATCGACATAATTATGAAAATAAATTATTGGTTGTGTAATTAATTAAAACTTCATTTCAATCAATGATATCCTAGTATTAACCTAGGTAATTCATTATTGTTATTCAAATTCTTCATTATATTTTGTAAAGAGTTTCGGTATTTATAAATAATATCCTCCGGGATTGTCAAACTATGTGTACCCCATGGGTCAATGAAATTCACCATATGAATATTATATCCAACTCAATGCGTTATTTTTCGATTTATACTCCCATGATATAACATTCCAATTATCAAATCCACTTGTATTATCTAAAATATGTTTCAAATACTTGAAATCCACAATCGTTCATTTACATTTATTATAGGATATTTCCATTACATAGTATTATCCTTATGGTTCTCAATAAAAAATTTCTCTTCCATGTTTCCAGTGTTTTTAATAAATCATTCTATGTTACCAAAAAATGAAAAAAAAATTATATTATATATATAACACATAATAACTGAGGAATATTCATTATATAACATTACAATCCACCCGATAATCTTTTTATTCCAGTTCCTTTTGAAAGATTAATACATAAATAACTTTTTTATGGGTGTACTAAATTTACACCTGATTAGATCATAATAAATAAAACCCTTAATATAAATATCTTACATAAAACCATTCATCATAACCTCTGAAAGAAAACCTTCATTATGGTGAGATATGATGTTCAATATGGATAAAAAAGTTTGATTTCACTGATCATGTAAGAATGAAATTAGAGAAAGAGTTTTCAAAATGAAATTAGGATTTTAAATTCATTCCCTACATATCATGTATAAAAATATTGAGTCAGGTCATAATGATTTGTATTTTAGAAAACATGAACAATGAAATAATAAAATAAAAAGATCTATGATATCATAGAATTGGTATAGGAAATGGAATCATTTTATACACGTAATTATATAAAATCATTTACTTTTTATTCATGGATATTTTACAGGAATCTCACAATGTAACTATTTCACTCCCCAAACCATAAAACTAGTCTAGGTTCACTACTAAGACAATCATAGTGGAACAATTCATTTAATAAATTAGGTGAAATCCTCATTCATATCCTATTTATCTCATAAGATATCAGTCATTACCAAAAAGAATAGATGAATATATAGGTTCAACCTATCACATATAATAAATCATATATATTTTCTCTAAAAAATCATAAAATATTCATCATATTAGAAACCTTGATAAGAAATAATATTCCTAACAATTTATCATAGCACAACCAAATGAAATGAAATTGGTTTCATTAACATCATTCAAAAAAAATTTATAAACTATATTGATAAACAATATGTATGATATCATTAGATCATATTCCTAGTAATAGATAAGAAACATTAAAGTTATTTTTCTCTAATGAATCAAATAATTAATAAAACATTCATGTGTAAATTTACATTCTGATTAGAAATCACTGCTTAAAAATCCAAAAAATTCAAAAATATTTTGGAAAACAGTTCATTTCAAAATTTATGTGGAACTTTTTAACGTAAATGTCACAAAATTAATCTTCTAAGATGGTGGGAAATAAAATTCATATAGAATAAGTTAAAATAAAATTATTTTTTACTTCAATAAGAAAATTAAAATACAACATTTGGAAAATAATAAGAATATTACTTTAAAACTATATCATAAAATGAATAAAATGTGTCAAATTGAAATTTAAAAAATATATTATAATAAAAAATCTAATCATTAAAACATTTCTTGAAATCATGGATGTGGAAGAAATCGTTTTTTCAACTTAAGATAGAACAAAATCATTTTCCATTTTTGACTAATGAGTACAAAAGGCGAGTAAAATTAAAATAAAACATGTATTTTTATGATTTTTCCATAGGGTCAAAAATTTCAAGAGTATCTTCAGAGGTGGATAATTTTATTTCATAATTAGAGCATAATAATAAACAATAATGATAAAAAATTAAATTGTTACAGGAATCCCATTTTCACATTAATTATTTTTAATCTTAAAACTCATAAATGAAATAGAATTATATGAATACATTAATAAAAAAGATTCATTGTATTAATCATAAATTACAATCATGTGTAGTGTATACACAACACAAAATAAATTAATGGGGATTATTTTGTTGGTTCCATTGAAATAAATGATATAGGAAAATCCATTACCAAGGGTACACCTTGTATAGACACAACTACAACCACATGTATAATAAATTTGAATTTTTTAAACAACTATAAAAGGTTGATTTTAATATATATAATAACATATATGATCCCTTTATAACATTGAACTCCACATTATTTCATTAAATCTTTTTTAAAAACATCACTTTTGGGTGTTAATGTTTCATTCATCATTTTTATTTCAACTCACTAGTTCCAGTTCTTTAAAATTTATCATGTTAAGATAAATCCTAGAATATTAATCTTAATAGAAACCACATATATAATATTTATATCTATTTTTAATATTATCTATAAAATAAATATATAAAAACATGGATTTTATAATTCACGAATACAATAGGCCATGTGTACGTGTGATCAACATCTCCATTTTCTAATTGGTGGAATTAAAGGAAGATAAATATAAATTAAATTTTCAATAATGACAAATATTTTTATATATATCATAAATATTGTTTAAATCCAACGTTATTATAATCTATGTGTACTGGAAATTAAATATAAACCACTTTGTTTCATGGAGGGGGTAGTCCACAAATATGCATGAGCAACATTATCATTTCAAAATTAATTTGGAGGTAAGTAGGTAAATATGATACGATAATTATATAATTATATATATATCAAAAAAATAAAACATAAACATTAAAATTATTAAAATACTCGACCATAACATATGGTGATGAAATTGATTTTTATCGTTACATTGAGATAGTAATCCATACGTACACACGAGGGAAACTCTTACTTATATTTTGATGAAAAATTTGAATTATAATGTTTTTATCAAGAAAAATATTATTATTTATGAATCCTAATAATAACAATGTTATTATTTTTTAGAAATACAAATTATTTTTATATAGCTAATTATAGTAGAAAAAAATGACCGGTTAAGGTAATTAATTATTCATTGAAATAAATCATATAGATCTCCTCTAAGGTAACATAGAATTGTAATTATGAATGAAAAACCCCATCTAGAGTGTGGATTTGAGTTTTTATATGAAATGTTAGAAGATATTGGTTGACCTATAATGCTTAATAATTTTTTAATTAGATAGTGAAAATGTTCCCTTTCATAATTGAGATTAGGGGAACATTAAGAATCACTCAAAATATAAAATTACAATAAATTCATTCTAAATAAATATTAATCATAATGGAATTGTATTTGAAGAAATTACATAATAGAGTTTTAATTCATATATTAAATAAAATTTAGATAAATTTCTTTGTCATTTTAAACATTATCCTTTTATTTTTCTCTAGTTAACAATTTTTAATTTTGTCTATAGTAAAAACAAATTAAATATTATAGGGTTATTCTTTTATACATATAATTGTAAAATTTTCAAATAATTTCCTTTTTTATAAAATTGTTAAAGATATAATATCATTATTTTTCTTATTCCCTTAATTTTATGATATTTAAATATTTTTCCGATATATTATTTTTATAAATTACCTTTAAATATGATTTGGAAAATAATAATTTATTTTGAAAAATAGAACTAAAATAAAATAAATAAATTTGAATAAAATATTTTTATAAAATATTAATATTTCATATTGAGATATTAAATTCATGTATCCCTACAAATAACTCACATTATATATCTTTTAATAAATCTAATATCATTTTTTATTTTTCTATTAAATAAGTAAATACTATTTTCCCATTTCAAAATACATAAAGGTAATTTTATAATTTATAAATATTAGGTATATATATATATATCATAAAAATAATATATATATGCTAATAATTGATTTTTATATTCAGTCATAACATTTAATTGTCCCTATGTATAAATATAAGCTATATTTTAAACCCAATGAAATTAATTTTGTTACTTATTTTCTTTAAATTTCAATTATATCATTTTTATGGACAAATGTCCCTTACAAAATAATTTTACATACAATTATTATTCGGGTATAATTAAATTAATCCTAAATTAATTTGGATTAACAATTTATGGGATTATAAAATTGTTTTAATATAGATTAACCCCATGAACTTTTGATCGAGGTGAAAAATTTTATCACAGTTACTATTGATATAGAACAAAAATAAAATTGACATATTTACAGAATATTAATATATATATATATATATATATTCAAAATATTGAATCCATTTTATCAATATAAATTTATAAATTATTCATATTTTATATTTAAAATATGTGTTAAATATTATATGAAAAAATATTTTGTGAAAAAGATATAAAATTTTAAGCATAAATATATTTATTCTTCTCCCATGCTTTGGAAAATTATTTAGTTAATATTATAAAATTATATTCAATATTTATTATATAAATTTCATTAAAATAAATCAAAATCAAATATTAAATAAGATAAAAACATTTTTCACGAATAACAAATAAATTTGGATAATCATTTCTATCTCTTTAAAAGGATTATTATTTTCATTTATAATCTATTGAGAAAAAATGGATTTAATATATTTTTTTTATAAATAAATTTTTTTATAATTTATTTTTCTATATTCATACCATTATATTCAATGGATAGGAAATAACTATCATAATAGTATACTGTAGTTCATTGGGACTTGGTGTTGTGTGTAACCCAAACTATCAATGAAAATAAATTTTAAAATAAAAACATATTTTATAAAATATAGGCTTGTTACAAATATATTTCGCATATAATAATATTTTATTATCTATTTGGAATAACCTATATACATCTCCCACTTCTACAAAATTGTAAATGAACGCATTATTCTTTTATATAGAGGAATACCACCTCCCACACTGATGTAATAAGGTTTCCATAACCCCTCTCACATGTGTATATGATGATGGATTTAAAGTATACAATATTAAAAAATGACATATTGATCATTTTTGAAATATATTATATGATTTAATATCATAATATACTATTCATTTAATAATGAAGACATCAATCATGCATAGGTGTAGATTACTACCTCTAAGAAACGATGTCATTTATTTTTCATTAATGCATCACATGGATGGTAAATATATCAGTGTATATAAATAAATAATATGGTAAATATTATATAATGGCCATTCTATAAATATAAAATAATAATTACGTTATTCAATTTTTTCATTGAAATATGGAAATTTCAATCAAGCGTATACACTTCCTATCATCTATATGATTTTAACATAGTTCATTTTCAATTACCATATTTCATAGTTTGTTTTAAATGTATAATTTATTCAGATAAATTATAAAATCTTTATGAAATTTTTTCTATAGATTATGGAATAATGAACATGCAGACAATATTCATCACATTGATGACATTTTGGATAAACAATGAAAAAATTATCAAAATGTATGATGACAACTTAATGGATTAATGGATTAAAAAAAGTTTGTATTGGAAAAAATTAAAATAATAATGAATCTAAAATAGGATCATAAAAAGTTAATAATTAATATTATTTTATTAATCATGGAGATAAATAGTGTTTGTGATGAGTTGGAGTCTAGTTAAGGTACTTTTATTTAATAATCATCAATTAATGTTCCCCTATAAAAATTTATATTCAATGTCCATATTTTAGAAAATATTTCACTAATGTAAATATATGGATATAAAAAATTATATAGGAAATTATATTTATCTTTAAAATTTATTTCAATGTATTAAAAAATAATCATTTTCATTATTTCTTCAAGAATCTTTTTATAAAAATGCTAAAAATTAATTTTATTATAAATGGTGCCAATTGTATTCTCCCAATACCAGGACTTTTATTTTACTCTTAAACACCTTTTCAATATTTTTTATATTCAATGAATATAAATAATCATTACATATGTTCTATTTATCTAAAGATAATTTTTTACATGGAATGAATATTTTAATATTAGAAAAGAGATTCTTTGTGTGTAGTAAGATTATTTCTATGAGTATAATTATGAAAATGAATGAATTGAGGTTTTTTAATCATGTAATGTTTCATTGAATATATTATGATGAGGGGTTGTAATGTTTTATACCATGTATGGGTGGTTATGTTATTATACATTGAATAGTGGTTACATTAAAATCAATGGATTTTTGGATCCGTTATATCCCTCCAAGGCATTAGATTTTCCAAAAAATTATAGATGTTCGTAATATTTGTTATTCAACTTGTAAGAGTGATTTTGAAAAATATGTCCCCTACCTATATGATTTAATTATGTTTTTTATTTTTATAAAAAAATATCATGACATCATATTTAATATAATGATATTATATATAAGGAGAAGTATTTTCAACTTTTTATGATTGGACTGTAAAATTTTTCTAAAAAGAATTACTACATTTTTCATCATATCAATGAATCTATTATTAGTTTATTTTTTCATTAAATAGTAATTTTGAAATTATTTATGAACATATTTTTGAAGATAATTTCATATCATTAGATTGAGAAATCATTATTTTATTTTAATATTAAATTTTTAATTTGAAAATTTAATGGGAATATGTAAACGAAATTGTTTCTTCATTCATTTTATATACCCCTTAATGAGACTTTTATGCTCATGCCATGTTTAAATTTTTTTTCAACCAGTTTAAGGATGATTATGGGAAATTATGAGGTCAATATGAAAATCATGAATATTTTTAATGAAAAAAAACATGATTCATTTTGTATTATTTTTTCTCGATAAAATGGCTATTTAGAGCAAGTTTGTAATTTGTGATGTATGATAGATTTACATAATAGTGATATACTTATCCTTTAAAATTTGAATTCATGAGGAAGATAAAATTTATGATATTGGATTCTTTATATAAAACATTATATTATTTAATTTTTATGTATGATGCCTTACAAAAAATGGTTGAATCCACTATATTTTAATAATCTTCCAACACTAAAGATGAATATGTTGATAATATATCATGTCTGAAGGATGTTATGAATGAATTAACAGCATCGTATATATTTCTAGTCAATAAATAATGTATTTAAATTTTATTTATTTCTTTAAAAACCTTAATATATATATTTTTAAATTATAAAAAAATTTAACACATATATAATATAGATTATATAATCTAATTAGTAATTAGTGGTAATTTAATCAACATTTCATGATAGAAAAAAATGGATTTTTTTTTCAACTCTAGCTTCATTATATTTTAGAAATGGTATACATTCTTATATATCTATAATTTTAGACTCTAGGTGATGCTGATGTGTATAATGGGTCATGAAAAATATTTTTTTTTATCACGGTAGATGATTAATATATGATTTATATGATTTTATATTCCTTGATCAACTGAATTTAATTAAATAACCAATTCAATGTGTAGACACTAGAGCCGAAGCATAGGTCTGCACTTATTAATTATAATTATCTTAATCCATTAATGAATTACCATCCATTAATGAATTACCTTCCAAGAAATTATTTCCTTTTTGAGGGATCTGACAATATATGTACATAATATCATCAATGTGTTGTAGGAATAATGAATAAAGTCTCTCTAATAGTGATGAAAATGTTTCGATGAATAAATGATCATCATTAAAAGAATATCTAGGTGCTATCATATTGTATTTTATTGCATGCATCATTAGCAATTGATCTCCCTAATAAATGATTCTAAAGGATTATCCATAATCTCTGTATTATCAAGAGTGTAATGTGGAGGAATAACTCTCAAAATTCATCGTAGCATTCTAGGATAAGGATCTATCTACGGGTTAAGAATATTCTTTCTGGATATCATTGTTCAAATATGAGCCAGCTCAATCAAAATAATTATATTTATAAAATTAGTTTATATAACAATAGTTCTACAAAAAAAATACAATATTCACTAAATATAAAATAAATATTTAATAAATATTCCCTAAATAGAAAATAAATAAAATAAATTTTATATTCACTAAATATAAAATAAATATTTAGTAAATACTCATCTCAACTAATTTTATCCAGAATAGCTAGTGGAAAAATATACGAGATAAAAATATGAATATTTAGTAAAAAAAATTAAATAATAATATTAATTTAACTTCAAAAATAATTAATAAGTGTATATTATTAATGTGTGACGTATTATAAACTCATTCATTGACCCTCTAGTCATCATTATAAATGTTATTAGGTGAAGAAACCTAAAGTGCTTCGATGTCATCTACAAACACCCCAATTCACCCATAACGAAATAATTTAATGACATAGAAATATAATAATTCTTATAGAGAATTATTGGGTAATATAATCCCATTATTACTCTTTCTTCAATCAAGAAGGTTGTTTACTGGTTCCATCAACCTATGTTCTCAATGCCTTTTTCATTGAATTTTTTAAAATAGAACTTCAAAATATTGAACCATGGACATGGATTTAATCAGGATATATCATTTTAACCAAAGGGCCTATAATATAATCATCCATTGGAAATAAAATGGGAACATCTTTTCTTGAATTATTCATTAAAAAAATATTTCTCATGACGCAAGGGCATCCAACATCACCATGAACATGTGTCATCATAGTTTTCAACAATACATTATACTAGATAGTATATAACACAAATTAATAATATTTAAAAACTCTATGGATGAATACATACATACAAAAATATTAGCATCCAATGACAAATTTAAATGTGAATTTCCCACTAGAAAGTCTCATTATCATAATATCCTACGTTTGATATTGCAAAGGTAATACACCCTCATAAGTTTCCTAAATGTCTCATGAGTCTCTACCCGTGATATCATGCATTATTTGTTTCCATAAAATGATTTCATTGATCTATAGAACATATACCTAAAAATACTATCATGTAACTTATCGATCCTCTACATAATGTGGATATGCTATGAGCTTTCAATGGGATATCTACTCTTAGGACATTATCATGTATAATTTAATTCAAAAGAACTATCATGATGTGATAATGAGTTTTTTAATACTCAAAACAATTAATATAATTTATCACAATGTACAAATATGTTTGTTCTATAGAACTAAATACAATAGACTATAATATTTACTAGATACTACTGCTAACAAACATAAAAAACAATGTCTCGCATGATACTCGTGGTTCTGTTGTCCAATTACATTGGTTAGGAGTATGCAAAATTTTCTTCTGTGGAAACTCTTCTTATAATAACATCAAAACTTTTACAGAAATCATTGAATGGGTGATACTTCTAGAGTATGTGCATTGTCCTTCGGTGTGACCATGGATCTTTTTCAAGAGCCACCTCTGTGGTATTATCACATTTACATGTTGTAGGGTCTATACTGATAGGTACCGAATCATGGTACTAGAAAATATTTCATATCAACATGGATTCCTTGTTTATATCAGAGGAATTCATATATGATGAATCTACTATAAGATCCGTGAAAATGTGCAATTTTGATACTTCTAAAGAAATAACATATGTTGATACCTAAAAAAATATCCAAACTATTTCATTAGATAATTTTTATTTGATTTAAAATATGAATTAGTATATCCAATGATTAATAGCTCATAATCTCCCCCACACACTGGGAAAATATCATTACTTCTTCTAAGATACTTGAGGAAATCTGTATCCACATAAAAATTATATTCTCCTGGCTAAGGTTGAGATCATCCATCCATCCTCAATGCATAGGAAACAACAATAATAGTACATAACATGGAATATATAATTGATCATATCAATAATTCCTATGGGATATTACTCATTATATCTTTCTCCTATAGTGTCCATGGACACATTTTCATAGAATTATGTATATATTCTAACCCTATAAAAAATATTCAATAATATTGCTACATTCAAAATATCATTATTATGTAGTCAATATATTTAAATTTTCATAGTCTAAGCAGCCAAATGGATCTGTTATTAATGATACTAATTTCTAGAATATATGCTAATTAACCTAAGTACATAACGTAGAATGACATTAAAAACTAATCCATAATAGAATAGAATATATATATTTCATTTCCAGTTAGTATCGTTTCATCTATATAAAGAACATGGTTAATTACCACATTCCCACTAATTGTTTTGTAAACAAATTTCTGGCATTCCTTATTAATGAAAAAAATTCTTTTAATGCTCGTTCTATTCACATATTCAATGTTCATGACCCTTTCCAGAATCCTTAAATAGATCACTATAAATGATAAATCCTTTTTTAATAATCTAGTGTAAAAACCCTTCCAATGATGTAATGAAAACTTATTACTAAAGGATCCCGTTATGAAATAAAATTTTTACATCCATCTTTGAAATATATTAGTCATGGTATGATGCTACAACATGTTTAATTATATTGGAAGTAAACATGGAAACTGGAAAAAAGTTTTATCATTGTCAATTATAAGATATTGTTAAAACCCTTTAGAAACTAGCCTCTATTTATAGGTATTTATCATACCATCCATGTCCAATTTTAACATGAACACCAATTTAACCCTATTAGATTTACCTCAACGTGACCCTTATCCAAAACCAAATCTATGTTCAGATACACTAACCAACATCAATATTCTTAGATAATTTCTAAATTACTTCTTATGAGATCTCTAAAACATCTTTACAAGATATTGGTTCATAATTTTCTACCCATAATGATTATTTATTCATAGCAACTAGAAACCATATCTCTGTTGATTGTTTTCCTCTATAGTTCTACTAAACAGTGCCTATGATTCAGGAGCATCATATTACATGGGAACTAATGGAATATATTCTTGTAACAATACATGAATATAATTAAAATAAACAACATCGTATCCAATAATAATCTTACTATACAATTTTATGATGTTCAACCTCTCATGAAAGACATCATGTCTGGAGACATTCCCTTTCTTTATTGATGGGTTATCTAGATTATATTTAATTTTTTTTCTTAGTAAAGATTTTAAGACTCAATTTGTTATCATGGTGGTATATTATTTCTTGATAAAGATTTAATAAACTCCTCACAACCCAATAAATTATTATGTGACAAAATATGTTTCCTTCTGCACTATAACACAAATATAATTCTCTTTTTCTCTTTAGTTGTTCCTCAGTTTAGTGCATATGATGAAACTTGTGATTATAAACACAAAAGGATAATGGAATGTATTCATCAATAATCATAAACCCTATCATCTGTAACATTTTATAGGGTGTACATTATAGCATCCCACCTTTTTATGACATAAACATTCATTACATTTTACAAAAATGAGGGTCCTTAATGTTTAGTGTCTTGGAAACTAGGAACTTAATACACGAAAAAAAACATTCTTCTTAAACACTTGAAAGGCTTCTCCTTATGTTCATCCTAGGTTCATTACTGCATCTCATAACCTGGGGACATACATCAAATTAAAGGGTTAGTAGAAGGCCCAGTAAGGGAAACAAGAGAAACATTTTACATGTGAACTTGAGATACTTCAACAATGTTATGAAAAAGAACATTAAGGCATGAGAAAGAAATCATGGGGAATATCATAATAAAAATAAATTTTTTCACAACTTTAAGATGTGGAAACATTATTTAACATATACAATCATGAACATATCACCAAGGTCCACCCCCAAGGTGTCATTTGAAAATTACCATGGTTATTCACCAAGATATCGTGAAAATTGTAATCTCTAATGGTTACATCATTACCCAATGCATTGGAGCGCTATCAGGGAACACCTTTAAATTTTATTTGATTATCCTGTGAGCCACATATATCATCATAAAACATTTCATAAATAACCCATATAGCATAAAATAAATGGTTTTCATTTCATAATCATAACTTTTTAAAAACTGCTTTAAAGACATGATCTTTACGTCACTTAAAACCCACAGAAAGGGAAAGCGGGTCTCATGCATGTAAATTCAAGAAATTAAAATAGAAAATTTTTTATATATTTTAATACCCCTATATAAATAAGAGCATTGAGTATTCACTTTATAACATAAAATAATTGTCAGAAAAGAGAGAGGCATTTTGAGATGCAAATTCTGCCGCATAACGACTATGTTACAGGGTTTTAGAAAACATTGAAAAGAGAGGGGACATGGGTAAAAAATTCATAAATGACCCATAAAATAGTAGAGGGATAGTATATAAGGGTTTTAAGAACATGGTAATGAAATTTGAAAATATACCATATGAAATAAATAACATGAAAGGAAGACAAAATTAAGATTTCTCTTATGAAAATTCGGCAGCCTAACGGCGTCACATAAACTTCAACCAAAAAAATTAATTGATGAGATAAAATAGGGTATCTCATCATATGAAAATAAAAGATCAGTATGATTGATATAGAGATAATACCCCATCATAATAAAAAAGAAATTTAAAGACTTGACATGAATGTAGAATTTGAAAATGAGAAGGGTGAAAGAACCACTTAAAAATTCGGCAGCCTAATGGCGTCACTTAAAACTTCAAAATACTGAATTGAAGAGATCAAATAGGGTCTCTCATCATATGATCATAAAGGATCAGTATGATAGATATAGAGATCATACCCCCAAAATAATAAAAAGGAACTTGAAAGACTTGACATGAAAGTAGAACTTTGAAAAAGAGAAGGGTGAAAGAATCCCTTAAAAATTCGGCAGCCTAACGACACCACTTGAACTTTAATAAAACGAAATGATGAGAGTAAGATGGGGTCTCTCATCAGGTTAACATAAAAACGACAGTATATTGAATATAAAATAACATCCTCCAACATAAGAACATGGAGCATAACATAAATGACATAAAAGAGATCACTTCAAAAGAAAGAGAGAGGTCAGATCTCTTTCCTTGAGTGTTGATGGTAATAAGGAATTGGATTTTCAGAATATAAAATGAATATCATAATAGAAAATAGCTAACCATTTTTTGTTGAACATAGTGTTTTGAGGGAGTCTGGTACTATAGAGTTTCAGAGAAACTTATAGGTATTTTAAATATCATTTTCTTGGGTGTAGACAATGATAAAAACATTGAATGCATGGTATAAATGAATTCCCACTAGGATGAATATTTCATTGGGGTATAATGAATTATGGTATGATATGAACATTTGAAATTTGAAAAATATGAATTGATTTTCAAATGGAAGGATTTGAAAAATATTTATTTTTGGTATTTTGAAAACTGAAAAATTTTCCAAACATGGTTTATTTTTCAAATAAAGTGCAAGCTGGGAAATTTGAACATGCTGATATCCTAGTTGTGATAGTTGAAATGTAATTTAAATTGAATTATAAACCTATTATTTCATTGGGAATGAGGCATATGGTTATTTTTTCATGATAGAAATGGCAATAAGTAAGTGTCTCAGAGACCAACCAAAGGATGATTCAAGAAAATGAGGTTTCACCTGAGGCTCAGGTGAGACAATATCTAGTGAATTATATTGATCTAGATTTCAATGCTATGGAATCTAGGAATAAGGTTAATGAGAAAAAAAATGTAGATCATTCAGTTCAGTTTCAAAAGAAGAATCCACACAACATTTTTAGGGATTCAGAGCAGGAATGGGCCGATGTGCGGTTGAACAGTATGAATAGGATGTTGGAATTATTAGTAACACTGGTAGAGATGAGTGTGATGTTAGAAACTTATATGTTGTATGATCTTTCTCTTCAGTGGGGGGTGTTGGTTGTCCAAGCTGGAATGGACCAAGTTATGATATGGTAGGGTATTTAAGAATTTTATAGTAAAAAACTCTTCCATCATATGTTCTGGATTTAGTGAACTAAACATTTTGTTAAGATGAAGAAATATAACCTCTTGGTCACATTATATGTGGAAAAGTTTATGAACATAGTGTAGTTATCACTAGGTGTAGCGGGTAGTACATCATTGAAGGCATGTATTTTTTTTGGGGTTGAGGTAGGAAATTCATTCTAAAATAGTAGTTCTATGTACAAGTGATTACATAGAAATAGTGAATAGGAAAAAGGTTTATGAAAGAGATATTTTGTAGTCTAATGGTGGGGTAAGTATACTGGTACCCATAGGAAATTCTAGGAACCCTAACACTAGTATCAAGTGGAATAGGGACACTTATTTATAGGGGGACTATGGATCAGAATCTGACGATAGGATTCTTGAATCATCCTACATAGCATCAGAGTAAGATTGGTTGTTTTTAGTGTGGTTCTATATGCCCCATTAAGAGAGATTTTATAGAAATGAATCGAGAATGTCATAAATATAAAAAAATGGGGCATCATAAACATTATTACCATAATTCTCTAAGGTCGGGTTTCCGCGATACTTTATTGGATTATAGGAACCCTATTCCACGATAGGACATGGGTCAGAAGCATACACCTTATTAGAAGAGAAACGATAATCATGGTGATTCTAGGAACACCTGGACTCCTTAGTATGAAAATAAATACACAAGTGTGGAAAGCAAGTAGTTGTTTGTAGATGAGCTGGTTGTGATGAATGATCAATTGGGTCCACCGATGATGGCAGCTATTGTTCTTTTAACTTATTATATGAGGCATGGAGTTTTTGATATAGGTCCTTCACATTTTTTTATTTCTTCTTGTGATGTTAGTTTGATGGTATTTACAATTTAAATTATTCAATTGGTTTTAAAAAGTCAAACTATTCTGGGAAAATGGGATTGTCAGGATTTTCTGTTTTGAGGATGTTGATTATTTGAAGATGTGGTTGAGTTTGTGTGGGATTTCAAAGTACTTGAGATGGATGCTTATGATATAATCTAGATAATTCGTTGGTTTCCAATTCTTACATCCCACATTGATTTTTATGCACGATTAATTAGATTCATGATGAATGATATCATCAAACATCTATTTATATGTGAGAAGAATCAAAAACAGGGTTCAACAGGGTTGTTGGAACAAACTATTTTTACATTCTCTTATCAGTTAGCGATTATTTCTTCAGCATAACTGGATGGAGTTCAACATAGAATTTTTCCAATGTTTGTTGACCAATTTTTGGATTTTGATGATGAATGTTTTTTACTATTTCCACCCATGAGAGAAGTGGAGTTTATGTTTCATCTAACTCTATGGACCAGTCCTATATCACCTTCATCTTACTGAATAGAACCAATGAAATTGAAGGAATTGAATGTGTAGTTTTATGAGATAGAAAACAAATGGTTCATCCACGTAGCACATCTCTCAGGGAAGCACTAGGATTGTTTGTTATCAAGACATATATAACACTTTGAATATGTGTTGATTATTGTAGTATTAATCATTTTATGAAAAAAGAAACTATATCCACTTACATGCATTGATGATCATTTATCAATTTAGGTGATCTTAGTGGTTATATGTGATTGAATTGCGATTAATATATCATCAGTTTCAAGTGTGAAAGGAGGATATTTCAAAAACAGCTTTCAAGAGTAGATATGATCATTATGAGTTTGTGGTTATACACTTTTGTATAACGAATTTACAAGAAGTTTTCATGGAATTGAGGAATTGAATATTTTTTAGATATATTTATTCATTAGTGGTGGTATTCATTGATGATATACTTTTGAATAAAATGACAGGGTAGAAGCATGAGAAACACATATTGATAGTGTTGGGGATCTTGATAGATCATCAGTTCTATGCCTAATTGTCGAACTATGATTAATGGATAGTAGATTTTTATACATATCCATTTTATTTATGATAAAGGTTTTTTCGTTTATCTAGAAGTGATATACGCTGTTATATCATGCAATCCTTTAAATAACCATTTCGAGAAATAAAGTTTTGTTGGTCTAGCTCGCTGTTATTGATTTTTTTTCATTAATTGTCAAGATTGGATTCAAAAATGAAATATTTTAGAAGGAATAATGTTCCCTTTCAATGGAATGAGTAGTGTCAAAAATATTTTTAAGATCATGAGGGTCTCCTGACATAAAAATTAATCAAGTTTTCAATAGAACTCTAAAAAGGTTATGTTGTGTATTTTGATGCATCCAAATCATGTTTGGGGTGTGTTCTGATGCAATGGGATCATGGGGTGGAATATGTATTGCAAAATTTGAGGGTGAATGATAATAACTACCTAGCTAATTATTTGGAGTAGTTGGTGGTGGTTCATGTTTTGAAAATGTGGCATCATTATCTCATTTGTGATAAATTCACTGCATTTACTGATGGTAGGAGTTTAATGCATATTTCTTACAAGTACATTTTAACATGAGGAAATGCATATGAATATAGTATCTCAGGATAATTGACTCTGAATTAATGAACACATTGTTAAAATGATGTTTGGTGGTAGAGGAATTACATAAGAAATCATATGCTCCAATCGTGAAATAGGAATCAAATCAGTGGCAGTTGATGTCATCCATAGAGGAAATACAATTTAAATTTGGATACTGGGGTGATAGAGAAATTTTAATTCTAGTTATTTTGGTTCCCAACAAGTTTGTTTTGGTGAGGGATGCACAAGTGTCTGATTCCTAGTGTATAGAGATGCGGTCAAAACTCAAAGGTGGGGAGACCATTGAAGGATGGGAATTCAATGGGAATTTGGTATTGTGTTCTCAAAAGCAGATGGTTATATCAATGTCTTGTCGAGAAGAAATTATTAGGTATTATCATCATTCCATATGGGATGCCCATCAAGAAATTTAGAAAAAAATTAAATCATTGGATGCGATTTTTTGGTTGGACAGTGTGAAAAGGAATGTGGTTGAGTTTGTATCGAGATGTTTGGAATTTTTCCAAGTCAATGAAGAACATCATAGACCAATAAGCATATTAAAATAATTACATATCCCTATCTGGATGTGGCATTAGATATAAATGAATTAATTAAAGGTTTTCGAATAATGGATAGATTGCATGATGCCATATGTGTGATAGTGGATTATCTCACAAATTCGTCCAATTTCATCCTTAATCATTAATATCATATGGTAGAGGATATGTACAAAATATATATCCATATGTTTTTAAAGAGGCATGGTGTTCCAGTTTTGATTGTATTAGATACATAACTATTTTCAAATCTCATTTATATAATTCCTCACCTCAATAACTTGGGACACAGTTGATGATGATTACGACATATCATCCTCAGATGGATTGGAAATCTGAGAGGAAGATAACAAATATGGAAGATATTTTTCAGTCATTCGTGATGTAATATGGTGGTTCATGGGAGGATCACTTACTATTAGTGGAGTTCTCCTACAATAATAGTTATCATGCCTTAATACATGGGGCTTTGTTTGAAGCATTGTATGGGCATCCATGTCGATATCTACTTTTTTTGGATGGAAACAAGTGTGACTTTGATGATGGGACCAAAACTCATATAAGAGACTATAGAAAAGATCATATTGATTAGGAAGAGAGTGGAGAAAACCCAGAGTCTTCATAATTAGTAAATAGACCATCGAAAAAGACAGTAGTCATTTGTGGTGGGTGATGATGTGTTTTTTATAATCTATTCGAGATTTGGACATCGTCAGTTTGGAATTTAAGGAATCTTATATATGAGGTATATTCATCCCTTTGAGATACATACACTAGTTGGAGAGTATATACCAGGTGGATTATCCAACATGCTTTAGTTTGGTGCACAATGTGTTCCATGATTCATAGTTGAAGATGTATTAGATAGATCATGACCATGTGATTCAATGGGATCATATTGAGCTAGAGAAGGATGATTCCTTGGTTCATGTGTCAACACAGATCATGGATATGTAATAGAATGCACTGTTTTGTAAAATCATCAGTCTATTTTAGGTTTTTTGTTAGCATGGTCAGATTGATGATGATAATTGGGAGTTGGAAAAAGAGATGGTCATGTAATGGATCGAGCTCTATCATTAAATCGATTGTTCAATACATTCCCAGGATTGAAAGTCTAATGGTTGGGAGAATGTAGTTCCCCCTATTTTTGGTGTGTAAAAATTGTTTATGATTTAAATGTATATAATGGGATTGTGTCTGGTGTGGGATATTTCGGAAAGGATTTGGAATGGTTTTGGAGAATTCATAATGGATCATAGTTTGGGCATGGTTAAAGGCAATCATGTGAAAAACTAGGGTAACCATGCATAAGGGGACAATGGGCTTTACAAGATTTTTGAATGGGTTTTATAACTATGTTAGGAGTCCATGAAATGTCCCTATTGTGGATATTCTTGCACATGGTTTGCCCATGGTTTGAATAATCGTGAATGATAAACTTGCACGATAATAAAAATAGGGTTTTTAATTGTGATATTGGACTGGATTTTCACTAAACCCCATATTTATCTTCACAATTGAGCCTCACTCTGGAATTTTGGTTCTCAAGGGTTTGAGGGGCTATCTTACTCATTATAGGAGTGAATCGATGGTTTTTAAGGTGTGATGATGGCCATTCTCTTCCTGTAAACCTTCACTCTTTGATCCTTATTGGTTTTTCTTAGACATAGTTCTCCTTCTATCTCAGTTTTCATATAGATAGAGGGTATTTTTGCCTAAACATTTGATATTTGTGTGGGATGATGAGAGAGAATGGGATCTAAGTCTGGTTTGTGGAATTTTACAAAGATTCGGAGTGTGGTTGTGGAATGGGTCTATTTCACCAAAACCATAAGTCAAGTGGATTCTCTCCCGACTCCACATTGAAAGAAGATTCAGCCTTATTTTTGATTAATTGGTTATATTTTTAAAAACATGTTATTATGCTATGTATGGATTCTGGGAAAAAGAATTCGTGATAGATTTTAGATTCTGGAAAAAATGGTTCATTATGTGGAATGGTTATTTGTTTTTAGATTAAAAAATATTGATTTTATAATTGGTTTTTTGGTATTTTTTCTGAAAATGGTTTATGAAAATGTTTTTAACAAAAGGAGGTGTCTTTATTGAAACATATTGTGACATGGATGTCCTTTTAAGTGATTGTTCGTTTTTGGAATAGTTCTAATATTTTTGGGCCCTTAGTGTTCTATATTATTGTTTATTTGCTTATAAATTTGATGTTGTGTTGGGAAAATTATATATGGGATGGTATTACCACTATAAAAATGGTATGGATAGTGGATGAAAGTGAAACTATCAAGGAATATTGGGTGTGAAGTACCACTAGGTATAGAATGTAGTAATGGGATTGGATGGGCAGTTCCACCATGATTGTTTACCGATTTGAATATGTGAAACCCTATAGTTATTCATTTTTGTGTTTGTTTTTTGCATGATATAATTTTTTTTGCATCTATGATGGTAAATGGATTTTGGAATGGTTGATGAGCTTCTATTTTATTGTAGGGATTTGGGTGAAAATTTCTTTTTAAGGGTGTGTTTGGCCTACTGAAATTGTTTCACAATTAAATGTTTTATATAAACTATTTAATATAAATGTGCTAATTATTTTATCTTAATTGTGTGGGTAAGGATATTGTTTTCGAAAAATATAATGATTATTATTACTCACCCCTACTTTGGATATTTGGTGCTTTTGCAGAAGTCATTTTACTAGACACATGAAAAGGTAAAGTATCTCATTTTTCTATCGGTTCTTCATGATTCATGGATGGTATTGTGGTGTTTGGAGCATGAAGTTTTGTGAGATTAAGTGGAGTGTGTCATGGTTTTCATATGGTATTGTTATTGATTCATTATCTTGATACTCTAATACTGAGACAATATTGATTTAGTTTTAATCTTTTTTGGGAACAGTTATGGATGAGTCAATTGTTAATTTGTATCATGGTAATGTGTTATTATGGTTTACTTTGTTGAAATTCATCATAGTGTTTTGTTTGGATGGATTTATTCCAATGTTAAATTATTCCCTAATTTCTTTTGAATAACTTAAATTGTTCCCATGATTTTACACCTTGGGAAAATCACCTAAGGCCAAGTAGTGAGTCAACGCCTTCTCAATACAATGAGGAAGGGATTGGATGTTACAATTCTTCAGGAAATGGTCCACACAAATTAATGTGTTCAAATAATAGAATTTCTATGAACATTTAACCAAAATAACTAAATGATGGTTTGGTCAGTTATTATTATAAACATGAATAAAATAATTCAAGTCGTTATATCTCAATATATTCTATGTAACCAACTGGATAGAGAATTTTCACACACATCTCTTTCGCATGACTAAAACAGTGATTCCATATATGGGTGTTATATGAGTCCTTTGAACATGATTTTTCAAATTTTTCCTATAGTTTGATGATATTATTTAATACATTAATATAGTATTTTAAATGCTATATATCATAATATATGTTGTCTTTTTAAATGAAACAACATTAATTTCTAAACATGAAGACAAAAGTTGATGTGTTTGGTTAGAAAACTGAAATTGTGATATTGGAGACTATGGGTACATAATAAACATCCCTTAAGACCAATATCATTCATATAGATAATGATTGGTGTTAGTCATAAATGGTAAAACTCGATATCATCACACCATTGGTATATCTCAAATCCACCTCTCTATAAATTTTTTGAAATATAAAAGGATCCTACATTAGGATAATGATATGAAAAACAAAAATGTTATCTAATACACAATGTGTATAAATAGAATTATTAAACTCACTACTGAATGAAATTTTACGTTCACATCTCTTCTAGGTACAATTACACTTCTAGTAGATTTTATTTCCACATGAAAAACATACATCCTCCTTTTCAATTTCCTACCACTATATATTACTCTCCTCGAAAGGTTGATGCTCAAAGAATTATAATTTCAATGAGTCTTGTAACCATTCACCTCGTTATTCCTTTTCTTATTCACCATAATCATCAATGGTTTTCCATTATTCATGACATTACCCACATGGATAATCTTAGTATGATGTTCTTAAGGACTCCTCTCATTATTTATTATTTTATAAATAAAAATAAAAATGGATAATGTTTATGGTAGACAAGAAATTATGAGATATTCTCGCAACTCATCATAGTATTTTAGGCCTATTATGTATAATCATTCAATGTTTCTAATAATCATGACTACTTGAGGTCCAACTTGCACCTAAAAATTATGTATTTTTATTAATAGAGCATTTTAGAAGTCATATCTCTCTTATATCATCTTCCCTTGATAAACATATAAATGTAGATATATCATGTTATATGAGTCCATGTATTAATGTTTCTTAAAAAATATAATTGGTTATTGATAATAACATCAAATATTTATAATTTTTATCATCTTTCAAATTTTTCTCATAGAGAAATTAATCATCCCCCCAAACACATTACAATGAAAATATAGAATATATTATTCAATCATATAAAATTCCCTTTCATGATGTATGATAGTACATAATATCCTTTTCCATTCACAGATGTTTGTGTGATAGTGACATTCTTATAAATTATAGATTAAAATGATATGTTTGACTTCCTTTTTTATTGTTATTTCTACTAATAAGACAAGAAGAGGTTTAGTAATTTATCTGATAAAATTTAGAATAAAATTAATATTATATTTAATAATCACCCACTATTTTTTCGAAACCCAATAAACCTCATAATTATAATTATAATTTCCTATTTCATGGACATTATAGTGTAAAGGAATCATATTTCACAACACATAACCTCAAAATTTGACAATAATGTTATTTTATGATGTTTAGGTAGGAATAAAAAATTCTAACTGTTAACACATAGTTATGAGTTCTATTATAATGACCCATACTTTACATAAATTGTTAATACTTCAAAATTGAAGTATAATTATTACAAAATATAACAAAACCACGAAAGGACCGTATAGGTATAGTGTCTTTAGAAACTGGGAAACATAAACAACTGGTTCATAAAGCGTCTACACTTTCTCCCATTTATTTCATCATATCTATAGTCTCTTTTGGCATATCTTACTTAATAACCTTCTTCCTGACCTGGGGAAAGAAAACATACAAAAGGGTGAGCTCAAATGCTCAGTAAGGGTAAACAAAAGAAATATCTATCACATCATATTCATAAGAACATAACATTTTGTAAATATTAACCTGCAAAAGAGATCATAATATCATAACATGGGATAAATCATAGTAGTGAAATGTAATCCCAATAATAATAAAATAAAACATGAAACTTTGTGGCATACACACATAATCATAGGGAATCATTTCTTATTAGGCAAGACTCATTTCCAAGACTATCTTAGTGGACACAGTCCATTTCTGAACCGAGTCACTCCTCATTTCTGTCCTGTTTCACTGAACCAGTATAACCTACCGTTCCAGCCATGTCTATATCATGAGATATAAAATCTTTACCCAAAACATTGGAGGGAGATATAGGTCTCACCCATCTCATAATGTTACCATTCTTATGTGTGCCACAAAATCATAAATCATACATCATTGCATAACCCCTGTAATAAAAATGGGAATCTTTAACATCGTGACAACTTCAAAAAATTCATATAAGATAATGGAATTCATAAAAATAATTCCATCACAACATAATTAAATCAATGTAATAATAGGGATAGAAACAGAACCCTATATTATCTTAGATGGAAAATAATTTTGATAAAACACTCGAACTCCATTCCTGAGGAAAATATCCTTTCTACTTCAAAAACATTTTCCTTTCTTAACATGTCATACAATTTTAAACTAAAAGAATTTGTTTAAAAATAAACGTGAAAACATGTAAAGGAAGCTTCTTGGAAATAATGTTGTAAAAATCCATTCATGCTGTATAAGTTAAAAAAACATTCTTCTTGTACTTTTGTCGGAAAAGTCAAAAAGTGCCTCGTAAGAAAAACAACAAAAGATTCCCTTCATATCTTTTACTAAAAACTCAACGAAGGGTAAAATTGGATATAAACTATTGTAGAAGGATATAAATATTACATATTGAGAAAACATGGATGTGGATGATAAAATACACCCCAGTAAATACCAAAGTATAAACAATCTCGGATAAAAATGAGATTGTGATATTTCCCTAACCTTAGGTCCGATTTGCTTCATAAGTGTCTGAACCTCCTGTATATTGATTTAAATAATGTTATTGAATTATTCCAGAATCATACATATTTTAATGATATCATATATGGTCAAATTCATAGCTTCTTATTAATAATATTTCATTATTACTTGTAATTCGGGTGTTTATTACTTTTTGTTCTTATGTGTGTTTTGTCGAATAAATCCTTTTTCTTCTCTTTAGATTATAGATACCTCATTTCCAGAATGGTATTAGTGTAATATATATCATATTATTTCATTCAATTAATATATATAATCATTATGAAATGAAGATCATGTAGAAAGAGTCGCATCACATCGTCGAGACGGTATTCCGTACGTACGCACGAGTGATGATATCGTTCCTATGATCGGAAAATTGTATTGGAGTGTATGTATAATATTTCAGAATCAATATCATTTTATAATATTCATATATATTCCTTATTTACATCATTATACCCATCCATGTAAGGTGGTGGTGGAAAATAGATTACACCACGGCGTGGAGAAAGTATTTCATACGTACGCACACGCGGTGATTTCTTTTTCCAAAGGATGGATAGATGGAGAAATAGGGTTGTTTAATACTTATAATAACATATCAGTATATGAGTGTTAATTAAGTTATTACTTCATAATGAAACAACTAAAGAAAAATAAGTGGAAGAAGAAATAAAGATGAAAGAATTGGTAACAGACATTACCTCTTCTTTGAAGTGCTTCTTTGAGACCCCCTTTTACTGCACTAAAATAGGTCTTTGAAGAAGACCATAACCTCTAGGATGTTTCTAGGGAAGTGGAGAGGAGAAATTGGCTGGGGTTGGCCGAGCTTGAAGGCTCAATGTGGTGTGAGGAATAGGGGGAGGAGGTGCCCTTTTATAAAGGAGGAGAGGGGCACCTTTGGAATAACTAAAAATAGTATTTTATTATAAAGTCAAATTCGGTTTTTAATAGCTCCAAATTGATATATTTAAAAGATAATGTGGGTAGGGGTCTAAATCCTCTAATCAAATAGAATTTAGACAAGTTTAGGTATCAATTTTAACCTTATCATTTAGATTTAACTTTAAGTTAGATAATTTAACTTTTACCGTGTCTTCTTGTTTTCTTACACTATAAGGTTAATAAACTTACCATATCAAGCCAAACGAATCCAAAGTTGTTTATTATTAAAATATATAACCCTATCTAAGACATTTGTCCCAACCATAGATTTTTAGGAATAAAATAACAAGTAATAATATAATATATTTTTTAAAAACTATTTTATGTCAATTTTGACACTATTTAGTAATTGATTTTTGTGAAAATCATAACAGAATGATTAGTTTGAAACAAGTTACTTAAATAAATACTAACATGTAATATTTGCCTATTAAATTAGTTTAATTCATAAAAAGTCTCAAATTAAATTTATTTTGGTATTTATAACATCAATTATGTCAATATTTCATTAATAAGATTATTACTGCATCATCATTGTGTCATAAATATATTAAATTATGCAATGTATAAAAATTAAAAATAAAATACCATTATGTAGGAAATATTTTTAGATTTCTAATGAATATTTATAGTCGAATTTATTTTATGTATAACCCCATATTAAAAATGATTTACTTAATAAACATTGATTTTAACTATTTAACCCTTCTTTAAATAAATTAATAATAAATGTCCTAATCTAATACAAGTGGACCTAAATGGTCATATTTTATTACTAAGCTTGTTTTTGGTCGAATTAAACTTATCCAATAGAATTAGGACATGTGTTAGGGTAATAATAATATCATTTTTACCCTTAACTACCTTATTTACTTTTAACCGTGGAAAAAAAAGTAAAAAGTTACTATTCACTAAAAATTATTTTCATCTCATTGAACCACATTTTAGTCCTTGACTACCTTATTTACTTTTACGGCACTAAAACCGGTAAAATAATGTTTTATGAAAAATTCAGTTTTTTAACTACCACTTAGTGGTTTAACTATTCATCAAAAATTGAAAGTTTTCAGAATAATACCAAAATTTCACCCTAGGCTAATTTCGATATTCCAAATCCAAAAATGAAGTTCATTTTGAAAAATTAAATTTATAAAATTTCAAAAAGTGGTTATTACTATTCATAACGGATAGTTTTAATAATATTTTTATAGCATATCATTGTTTAGTGAAACTCGGTATTGCGTACGACACAAGCTATCGAGGAAGGCCGTGGTTGCGTGTAAAGCAAGCCAAGATAGTGTTGTGTGTAGTGAAAGATTTCTTTGATGATTTATAAAAACAAAATATTTCACATAAAAGTCTCGGGTGATACATTCTACCCCCCTTAAAATGAATTTCGCCCTCGAAATTCGTCAATTTGTAACAAACAGATGAGGATACCTCTCCCTCATCATATCCTCAAGCTCCCATGTAGCTTCTTCTAATTGGTGGTTCCTCCATAAAACATTCACCAAGCGAGTGGTCTTGTTTCGTAGGACTTTTTCACTATGATCCAGAATTTTTATCAGTTGTTTTTCATAAGAAAAATCTTTCTCCCGCGGTACAACTTCTGAGTTAAGTACATGTGAAGGATCAGGTATGTACTTTCTCAGGAGAGATACATGGAACACATCGTGAGCTTGAGAGAGATTCGGTGGAAGAACCAGTCGGTAATATACCTTCCCAACACAATCCAGTATTTCGAAATGGCCGATATATCTAGGGCTCAACTTCCCCTTCTTTCCAAATCTCATGACTCTCTTCCAAGGAGATATTCGTAAGAACACTTTATCACCCACTTCAAACTCTAGGTCTTTTCTTCGGTTGTCGGCATAACTTTTTTGTTGACTCTGAGCTGCTCTTATGTGTTGTTGAATAGATCTGACCTTTTCTGCCATTTCATCAACGAGATCAGGTCCTAATAGCTTTCTTTCCCCAACTTCATCCCAGCAAGTTGGAGTCCTGCATTTCTTTCCATAGAGAGCCTCATACGGAGCCATATGAATACTGGAGTGAAAGATATTATTATAATAAAATTCCACCAATGGTAGGTGTTGATCCCAACCACCTTTGAAATCCAGAGAGTAACCTCCCAACATATCTTCTAGGGTTTGAATTGTTCTCTCAGACTGACTGTCTGTCTGACGATGATAAGCAGTGCTAAAACTCAACTCTGTATACAGATTATGCTGAAGACTTCACCAGATCATCGAGGTAAATCTCAGATCCTGATCAGATATAATATAAAGTGGTACTCCATGCAATCATACCACTTCCTTTACATATATCCTGGCAAACTGATCTAGAGAGAAATCCTCTCTAACAGCAATGAAGTGTGCAGACTTGGTAAGACGATCAACTGTGACCCAGATAGCATTATTTCCTTTGTATGTTTTAGGAAGTCCTGTGACAATGTCCATAGTGATGTTTTTCTATTTCCATTCGGGTATGGGTAATGGTTGTAACATCCCCTTAGACTTCTGTCTCTCAGCTTTAACTTGCTGACAATCCAAGCAATGAGAGACATATTCTGCAACATCTCTTTTCATTCCATCCCACCGGAAGTACTCTTTCAGGTCCCTATACATCTTCGTGCTTCCAGGATGAATAGAGAATGAAAAACTATGAGCCTCATCCAGCAGCTCCTTCTTTAATTCTGGGATGGGAGGAACACAAACCCGATTCCTGAACTTTATTACCCCATCACAATCAAGGTTGAATGCAGTAACATTTCTCACCTTCTTTTGTAACTTGACATCTTCTTTCTGTGCCTCTTTAATCTTCACATGTATAGATGGTTTAACATTTATTTGAGAAAGATATGATTTTCCCCCTTCCATTATAATTCCAAGATCCATCCTTTGTAAATCCATAAATATTGGATCTTTTGTGATCCTCATCATGGATAAACTGTCATGGTCTTGTCAACTTAATGCATCTTCCACCTTGTTTGCTTTCCCAGGGTGGTAATGGATTGAGCAGTTATAATCCTTAATCAGCTCCAACCATCTTCTTTGATGCATATTCATCTCCTTTTGTGTGAAAATATACTTTAAACTTTTATGATCAGTATAAATGTCACACCTTTCTCCATAAAGATAATGCCTCCAAATGCAATGATTACCGCAGCTAACTCCAAATCATGAGTTGGGTAATTATGCTCATGGATTTTCAACTGTCGTGAGGCATAAGCTATCACCATATCATTTTGCATAAGAACACACCACAATCCCTTCTTGGATGCATCACTATAGATCACAAACATTTCTCCACTACAAGGCAGTGTGAGCACAGGTGCACTGGATAACCTTCATTTCAACTCCTTGAAATTCTCTTCACATTCCTCCTTCCAGACAAACTTAACTCCTTTCCGAGTCAACATGGTGAGTGGATTAGATAATTGTGAAAAATCTTTCACAAAACGTCGATAATATCCAGCCAAACCAAGAAAACTTCGGATCTCAGTTACTATTGTTGGTCACGACCATCTTTCGATAACCTCTGTTTTTGCTGGATACACAGATATCTCGTCTTTTGAGATTATGTGACCCAAAAATGCAACTTTGTGAAGCCAAAATTCACACTTGGTAAATTGCCATAATGTTTCTCCTTTCTCAGGGTCTTCAATATAATTCTCAAGTGCTCTTCATGTTCTTCCTTTCTCTTTGAATAAACAATAATATCGTCTATAAAGACTACCGCAAATTGATCAGGATTGTCTCTAAAGACACTATTCATCAGATCCATGAAGATAGGAGGGGAATTAGTAAGACTAAATGGCATCACTATAAATTCATAGTGTCCATACCTTGTACGGAATGCCGTCATTGGTATATCCCCCCTTTTGTCCCTTAATTGAAGATACCCTGAACGAAGATCAATCTTGGAAAAGTATTGACCTCCGCGTAGTTGGTCAAATAAGTCATCAATGTGTGGGAGAGGATATTTGTTCTTGATAGTGATCTTGTTAAGTTCTCGATAATCAATGTAGATTCTCATTGATCCATCTTTCTTCTTAACAAATAGAACAGGTTCTCCCCAAGGTGACACACTAGGGCGTATGAATCCCTTATCAAGATTCACTTGGAGTTGCTTCTTCAATTCCTGCAACTCAATTGGGGCCATTCTATAAGGTGTCTTTGAAATAGGCAAAGCACCCGGTACGAGTTCTATTGAAAACTCAACTTCACGATTTGGTGGAAGACCCGGTAATTCCTCCGGAAAGACATCATCAAACTCTGGTAAAATGGGAATATTCTTAATCGTGAGATTCTCACCAACCATTTGAGATAAATAACCTTCATTTAGTGGAATCAAGACCCATAAGGTAGAAGTAATTTCCTCTGGAAGGTAATGTTCATCCTTGCATTGATAGACGATCATAGATTGATCTGGAATATGAAATGTGACTTCCCTTTTTTGGAAATTGATATGAGCTCCATATAAAGAAAGACAATCCATGCCAAGAATCACATCAAATTCCACTATAGGAAGGATCGCAAGATTTGCAGGAATCACTTTCCTACAAACTTCAATTGGAGAAGAATTATAAACTTTTGATGCTACAGTTGTGCCATTATGGGTTGTCACAGCTAACTCAACATCTAATTGTTGAGGTAATACGGTGATATCCTTAGAAAAATATTCAGAAATAAAAGAGTGGGTGGATCCAGAATCAAATAAAACATTTTCTACTTTAGAGTGGATGGTAAGTGTACCTTTCACCACATCGTTATCGTATTCCACATCGCTGATAGAAATTGCATGTGACTTTCCTTTTTCTTTAGCGTTAAGAGTTTGTTGACGTCGACCATCATCATCTATACTTTGATTTGGGCATTGATTGGCATAATGCCCCATCTCCTTGAACTTGAAACATTGAAGTGTAGTAGGTTCATTCTATGTATCCCTTCCTTTTTTTCATCATTAGACATCTTCTTCCCAACATCGCGGCATTCAAATGCCCGATGACCTTCCTTTCCACATTTGAAACTTTTACTTGTCCCTTTAAAACAACTCCCTCCATGTTTCTTTCCACACATTGAGCATAAGTGAAAGATCGTCTTCTTTTCAATGTGCTCTTTAGATTTTCCTTTGAATTACTTTTTCCTCTTCCTATCAAACCCATATGACTGATGGGTTACTCCAATCTCCATCTCAACATTGAGAGCACATCGAACGATTTCCTCGTAGCTATTGAAGTCCCTTATGGATAAGGCCCTTCAAAGACTTGGTTTTAAGCCACTAAAGAATCGATCGATCTTACTCTCAGGTTGGATAATAATACCATAAGCGTACCTTGCAAGTCTTGTAAAATTTGCTTCATAGGTACCAACAGATTCATCATCCTTTTGCTTCAGTTCCAAAAACTCTTTCTCCATCTTTGTTCGGAGAATACGAGGGAAGTACTTATTGAAAAATAAGTTCTTGAACTAGTCCCATTCCATGGACTCAATTTCATCCCTTTGCTTCGTATTCTTAATAAGATTTCACCATTGATCAGCATCACCTTCCAAATGATACACTGCTAAGATGACTTTATCATGCTCAGAACATTGAAGAACTGAAAATATCTTTTCAGTAGTACTAATCCATTGTTCAGAAACTAATGGATCATAAGACCCGCTGAAAGAAGGTGGACGCTGCCTCATTAAGGATTCAAAAGAATGTTGCTCCTTCCTTTGCTCATTTGGAAGTCCTGCATGATTTATAGCATGAGAAAGTTGTGTGATCATGTCTACAAGATTTTTAATTCCATCTCCCATAACGTTTGGTTGCTCAGGGAGACAATAATTGCATTGCTTATCGCATTCCGCATTAACACTGTTCTTTCGGGTTCCAACCATTGACTAAAACCAAGAAGAATAGTGTGAGCAACAATAATTATAATAAGAAAACCACATAATCAAGAATAAAATTTCACACTTAAGGTCTTATCCTAGGTTATTCATGGTCATTTCTAAAACACTAAGATTTTGTTCTATGCTTAGACTTATCCTTAGGATTCTTACTAAGGCTTTCACATCCTTGTTTCCAAAGGTTGACTATACCTTTCCTTTAATACCAACTATAACGACCCATAATTTACATACATTGTTAATACTTCAAAATTGAAGCATACTTATTACAACATATAACAAAACCACAAAAGGAAAGTATAGGTATAGTGTCTTTAGAAAATGAGAAACATAAAAAACTGGTTCATAAAGCGTCTACACTATCTCCCATTTATTTCATGATATCTATAGTCACTTTTGGCATATCATACTTAATAACCTTCTTCCTAACCTGGGGAAAGAAAACATACAAAATGGTGATCTCAAATGCTCAGTAAGGGTAAACAAAAGAAATATCTATCACATCATATTCACAAGAACATAACATTTTGGAAATCTTAACCTGTAAAAGAGATCATAATATCATAACATGGGATAAATCATAGTAGTGAAATGTAATCCCAATAATCATAACATAAAAAATGAAACTTTGTGGCATACACACATAATCATAGGGAATCATTTCGTATTAGTCAAGACTCATTTCCAAGACTATCTTAGTGGACAAAGTTCATTTCTGAACTGAGTTCACTCCTCGTTTCCGTCCTGTTTCACTGAACCGGTATAACCAACCGTTCCAGCCATGTCTATCTCATGAGATATAAAATCTTTACCCAATGCATTGGAGGGAGATATAGGTCCCACCCATCTCATAATGATACCATTCTTATGTGTGCCACAAAATCATAAATCATACATCATTGCATAACCCATGTAATAAAAATGGGAATCTTAAACATCGTGACATCATCAAACAATTCATATAAGATAACGGAATTCATAAATATAATTCCATCACAACATAATCAAATAAATGTAATAATTGGGATAGAAATATAACCCTATATTATCTTAAATGGAAAATAATTTTGATAAAACACTTAAACTCCATTCTTTAGGAAAATATCCTTTCTACTTCAAAAGCATTTTCCTTTCTTAATATGTCATACAATTTTAAACTAAAAGAAGTTGTTTAAAAATAAACGTGAAAACTTGTAAAGGAAGCTTCATGGAAATAATGTTTTAAAAATCCATTCATGCCGTATAAGTTAAAAAAAACATTCTTCTCGTACTTTTGTCAGAAAAGTCAAAAAGTACCTCATATGAAAAACGACAAAAGATTCCCTTCATATCTTTTACTAAAAACTCAACGAAGGGTAAAATTAGATATAAACTAATGTAGAAGGATATAAATATTACATATTGAGGAAACATGGATGTGGATGATAATATACACCCAGTACATACCAAAGTATAAACAATCTCGGATAAAAATGAGATTGTGATATTTCCCTTACCTTAGGTATGATTTGCTTTGTAAGTGTCCGAACCTCCTGTATAATGATTTAAATAATGTTATTTAATTATTCCAGAATCATATTTTTGTTATGAAATCATATATGTTCATATTCTTAGCTTCTTATTAGTAATATTTCATTACTACTTGTTATTCGGGTGTTTATTACTTTTTGTTCTTATGCGTGTTTTGTCGAATAAATTCTCATTCTTCTCTTTAGGTTATAGATACCTCATTTCCAGAATGGTATTAGTGTAATATATATCATATTCATTCATTCAATTCATTTATATAATCATTATGAAATGAAGATCATGTAGAACGAGTCACATCACATCATAGAGGCGGTATTCCGTACGTACGCACGAGTGATGATATCATTCCTATGATCGTGGAATTGTATTGGAGTGTATGTATACTTTTTCAGAATCAATATCACTTTATAATAGTCATATATAGTCATTATTTACACCATTATACCCATCCAAGTAAGGTGGTGGTGGAAAATAGATTACACCATGGCGTAGAGATGGTATTCCGTACGTACGCACGCGCGATGATTTTTTTTTCCGTAGGATGGATAAATGGTGAAATAGGGTTGTTTAATACTTATAATAACATATCAGTATATGAGTGATACTTATGTTATTACTTAAAAATGAAACAACTAAAGAAGAATAAGTGGAAGAAGACATAAAGATGAAAGAATCGGTAACGGACATTACCTCTTCTTTGAAGTGCTTTTTTGAGACCTCCTTTTAGGGCACTAAAATAGGTATTTGAAGAAGACCAGAACATCTAGGATGTTTCTAGGGAATTGGATAGGAGAAATTTTCAGGGGTTGGCCGAGCATGAAGGCTCAATGTTGTGTGAGGAAGAGGGGGAGGAGGTGCCCTTTTATAAGGGAGTAGAGGGGCACCTTTGGAATAACTAAAAATATTATTTTATTATAATGTCAAATTCGGTTTTTAATAGCTCAAAATTGATATATTTCAAAGATAAGGTGGGTAGGGGTCGAAATACTCTCATCCAATAGAATTTAGACAAGTTTAGGTATCAATTTTAACCTTATCATTTAGATTTAACTTTAAGTTAGATAATTTAACTTTTACCGTGTCTTCTTGTTTTCTTAAACTATAAGGTTAATAAACATACCATATCTAGCCAAACGAACCCCAAGTTGTTTATTATTAAAATATATAACCTTATTTAAGTCATTTTTCCGAACCTTAGATTTTTAGGAATAAAATAACAAGTAATAATATAATAATTGTTTTAAAAACTATTTTATGACAATTTTGACACTATTTAGTAATTGATTTTTTTGAAACTCATAACAGAATGATTAGTTCTAACCAAGTTACTTAAATAAATAATAACATGTCATATTAACTTATAAAATTAGTGTAATTCATAAAAAGTCTCAAATTACATTTATTTGGGTATTTATAAAATCAAGTATGTCAATATTTCATTAATAAGATAATTACTGCATCATCATTGTGTCAAAAATAAATTAAATTATTTAATGTCTAAAAATTACAAATAAACAACCATTATGTAGGAAATCGTTTTATATTTCTAATGAATATTTATAGTAGAATATATCTTATGTATAATTCCATATTATAAATGATTTACTTATTAACCTTTGATTTTAACTATTTAACCCTTCTTTAAATAAATTAATAATAAATATCCTAATCTAATCCAAGTGGTCTTAAATTATCATATTTTATTCCTAAGGTTGTTTTTAGTCGAATTACACTTATCCAATAGAATTAGGACATGTGTTAGGGTAATAATAATATCATTTTTACCCTTAACTACCCTATTTACTTTTAACCGTGGTAAAAAAAAAGTAAAAAGTACTATTCACCAAAAATTACATTCATCTCATTGAACCACATTTTAGTCCTTGATATTAAATGTGTCTCTAGGATTTTCGAAATTCCACTCACAGAAGCGGTAAAATTCAGTTTTATGAAAAATTCAGTTTTTTTAACTACCACTTAGTGGTTTCACTATTCATCAAAAATTGAATGTTTTCAGAAAAATACCAAAATTTCACCCTAGGATAATTTCGATATTCCAAATCCAAAAATAAAGTTCATTTTGAAAAATAATATTTATAAAATTTCAAAAAGTGGTTATTACTATTCATAACGGCTAGTTTTAATAATATTTTAATAGAATATCATTGTTTAGTGAAACTCGGTATTGTGTACGACGCAAGCTATCAAGGAAGACCGTGGTTGCGTGTAAAGCAAGGCAATCTAGTGTTGTGTGTAGTTAAATATTCCTTTGATTGTTTATAAAAACAAAATATTTCACATAAAAGTCTCGGGTGTTACATCTATTGATTGGACTCCCCAATCCCGAAGTCATTATATTGTGTTTCCTCAATCTCTTCTTCTTAGTTACTATATGTCTATATTTATAAGTCAACCAATAATGTGTACTAAGATAACTCAACCCAAAAAAATGATAGAATTCTCCAATTATTGAAAAAACTCCAAATATGGATGGTCATGTACCTTAATATATGGTTTGATTTCAACTAATGTTGTGGAAGGATATATTGACTTAATAAAAATAATTAACGTATATTATATAGTGAGTGTCAATTTCAAAATTATTTCAATTATTACAGGCCTGTTTAAATTAGGTAGATTTACGTTATTGATTAAATGTTTCTTAGATAATATTTACACACAAGACAATTTATTTTAGTTGTATCATGGATGATTATTTTTTTCATTAATGCTCGTGATCCTGAAAAAACATTCATAATAAAATAACAATGAAAAGTGATAGAAATAAAATAATATTGTTGTATATAAAGAGCCTTTTTCAAATTTTATATCTATTTATAGGATGATTAACAAACTTTCAGCCTATGATAATCCACCATGAACCATTAATGTTTCTTGTTGGAGCATTGATTCAATCAGTATATGTATCTCTCTTGGATTGGTTTAAAATTAACTCCAAAAAATGAATGACCTCCACTTTATTGGAAACTCTATCCATTATATACACTATTACTCACACATAGTTGATGGGACCTAGAGGTCTATTTAAGGGGCTTAAATAAAAGAAACCATTGGCAGGCAGTTCCTTGTATAATGGGAGTAGTTATGACATATGTTCCAAGAATTTAATTTAATGATATATTAAATGAGATAAATATCATACTAGTGTATTTTCTAGGATTATTAAGATCAACATCGAGGAAATAAGTTGCACATTTAATAATGATTGAATTAAATTAAAATCATTCATATTTAAAATAAATCATTCAGAAATCAATTATTTTTTATCTTAAATTTATCATTTCGTATATCTTAATTCTCATTTTAATTTCCTTTAGAATATCATCCATTAATAATTTTAAACATATTATCTAAATTCAATTAAAATTTTCACTGTAAGAAAATTTAACATTGAGGAAAAAAGTGATTAATGCTCTGAAGTACCCATTTTGTATTATATTCATATACCATTTACTATTCAGAAATGTGTCAGACATGATTTAATCATGAAATTTAAATATGTGTACTATAAACCTAATCATCACAGAGTTTACATGAAATTGGTGTAGGTTATTATGGTTCAATATACATTGAGTAAAAACTATTATATTTTTTATAAATGATATCTTTATCTGAACATCATTCAGATGTTAATTATATATATATCTATAACCCATAAAATGGTGTGTCATATCAATATAATGAGGAAAATAAATCACTTGTTGATAAGGTTTGAACTGTGTAATAAATTAATCCTCACTTATAAATAATTTGGTAAAAGTACAGGGTACATACATTGGATCATCATGAATTGTAATTTTCTCACCATCTATATGATTTCGACAACTAGGGACTTATTTTGAATCCATTCTGGGGTAAATGTTTTATTTTATGGAATGCACATTGGCAACATGGAATGCGATCTCCGAGTTACATCACTAATAGTCATATATGTCATGCAAGAGAATATGCATCCAATCTTTGACTAAGGGACCACACATCATGTAAATATGATACATGCCATGTAATTTGGATGACCTTGGGCTAGGCTAGCCTAGTCATCATGCGGGGTATAATTTAATTGACTTCTGTAATGAATTAAATCTGAAATTAACTAATTTAGAATTAATTAATATTACATTGAACTATACTTCACAACATGTACATCCAAGTTACAAATTGTGTATTATTATGTTATTTTTTCAGATTCCCATGCACCTCTGGATGCCATCTTAAAATTTATTTCATTCAATAAATTAACTAATTTGATTATATTTACATGAAAATAAAAGGAAAATAATATATATCAATTCAAATTAATGAAATATTTATCTAAAAACCCAAAAATAAATGTGTAAAGCAACAAATTATCATCAAATAAATATAAATAGTTATACTACCCCTATGAAACAAATTTGTTGTTATGAGAATAGAAGAAGAATCAGATGGGTCATTCCGAAATTTTATTAAAGTCGCAATCGATGAATGATATGACATTTATATTATGATAAATATAGGGACCAATAGAAATGAATAAGAGAAAATTAACTATTAATAAACCCTGGAACCAAATCTCATGATCATTGTGTATTATTTATAATTAATTTAAGATATTAAATAATTACCATATAGGAAATTATTTATTTGTTAATTGATCTAAAAATGGATAGACATTATACTATCATTGCACCTTAGGAAACAATAATAGATCCCCTCTAGCATTGATCCATATATTTTCCACGAATCATTAAGAAAAACTATCGGATTATCTAGGTGTAAACATGGTAGATCCTATCTCATGTAGAATTTGGAATTGATTACAAAAGAATATATTCTAATTGATCATCCATAGAATCTCTCTACGTGAGATTTGAAGGTGGAGGAAGGCCATTATAAATTCATGGGAGTGTTATGTTAGAGGGATCTCTCTTCGGTTTGAGGGGATTCTTCTTTGCCCTAATTGTTCATAATTTAATTCGTTCAATAAAAAAAATAAAAATAAAAATTGGTTTGTATACCAAAAGGGTTTGAAATAAATAGTTTACATGTTAAATTCATTTTTTATCTAATACATATATATCACCTTGTCTATAATAATAATAATAATATTTTTTTACTTGTTCTATTCTTGGGATAAAAAATATAATAACTGTTAGTTAAATAAAATTAAATATATCTTAATTCTCATAATTTTATTAAACTTGGGTATTCCATTCATCCATTATATTTATAGTCACTTGAAAAATGACGATATTTTTTATAAATAAATACCACTTCATTATTTCCTAGTAAATAAATAAATATTATATCTACTAATAAATAACATAGTAATTATTTAATATTCTATTCAAATAATATTCCATTGAATAACTAATGAGAGAATATATGATGTTTACGAAATATGAATATTTTTAAAAAAACATAAGGTAATAATACTTATTCAACATATTAAGTAAAATATGATAATATTTTATTTTATTATGAATCTAGAGACACTTAGTGTTTTCCCCTCTTGGACACTTTTTCAACGGCATTAAGAAAAATAGGCTACAGTTGAAGGTTAATGTATAGAAACAAGCCAAAGAACCCATATTGAATGAAGATAATGTTGTGACAACATAATTCTTTATATAAATTTGTACATGTAATATAATAAATTATCATGGTATCTCTAATCATGAAGATTGCATGCTAGTTCCAACAACCTACTTTCTCTATGACTCATTCTCTATATATCTGGAAATTAAACATGACTATAGAAAACCATGGTTGTGTATTTATATAGGCTAGATCATTTTTAGAAAATGGACTGAGATATCGTCACCTATTAATAAATATAAGTTAAACATCCTTCCTCATATAATTCATTATTGAAATAATACTTGTGACAGTAATAATATATCATACCTCTCCATGAACATATTTTATAATAGTTTTTTCCAATACATCAATTTAAATGTATTATAACCGCAATTAATAATAATATTAACGTACATGGATAAATAAACACATCCAAATATAAGAACATCCAATGGTACATATGAATATGGATCTCATACTAATCTGTCTTGTTCTCATAATAACCTACACATGAAATTATGAAGGTAATCCCCCATCTAGTTGTACATTAAAGTCCTTTTACTCTCCACCCTTGATAGAATGTATCATTTTTATCCCTCAAAATTATTTTATCTATATATAGATCATATATTGAAGAATATTTTACTTGCACTTCAATGTTATCATCATAGTGGGAAACTAGTATAACCATTTAGTGCGATGGATACTCTTTATACATTATCAAATATAATACCATGAAGTTTATCATTTTTGTGAGATAAAAGTTTTATTAATATTAAAACAATGAACACAAGTTACCATAAACATCAAATAAGTTGGTTCTAGGGAACAAACTCCAAAAATAATATTATATATTGTTACCCTCGCCCAATTCATCTCTATATATTTATAATGAAAAATGTTACCAATATAATATATAATCCAATGTATTATAATATGATGTCGTGGATCCTGAAATTATAAGTAATATTAGATGGTATGTGTTTTCTTTTGGTGGAGTATGTGTTGGATTTGAAGGTGGAGGAGTGGCACATTCAGGCAGAGGGGGTGTATTGGGATCTATAGACATATATTTCTTTCTCATATATGACAATATCGACTATATCAAATATATGATCATATAATCCATTTAATCAAATATACCATAAATATATATTCTAAAGACTCTAATTTTTTACTTTATAGACATCATCCTTTAAGGTTGATCTAAAATAATCAAGAACATTTTTTATGTTACACATACCACATAATCCTCACACATAACTCAAATGTTCAGGATTTCCGATTATAAGATTTAAAATATCCATACTCAACTTATTTAAGGATGTTAGAGGTCTTCTCTTATCTTTAAAGTAGTCCTTTATTAAATATTTAATGAATCCATTAGTGAATCATAATATATAATGAGATGATATAAAATAAATTAAAAAAATATAATACATTACAATCCTCTCCACTATAAACTTTGATTCATTCATAATATGTTGTTACATTTTCTCATTTAAGACCAAATTAATTTTTTATGATTACTAATTGTTACACCCCAAGATTTCATAGTGTGTTACTTCTTCAAAATAATTCAATATCTTTCACTACATGCAACACCAAGTTCAAGCACACCATGACTTACCAAACAAGCCGTTCAAAAGAGGTTATGAATAGTATTAGATAAATTTTAATGTTTATATAATCCTTATAATTTTAGAATCCATATTATGAGTTTCTTAGATATAATGCAAGAACAAATTCATTTTCAGTATTGCACTTTTATCAACTTTAATAGTGAACCCTTTTTAAATACTATATTTTATACTTTTTGACTAAATGGGGACATCAAAAATTTAAAATGAAACATCCCAAGATTCTACGGTACGCTTCTCTTTGAATAATGTTATAGCGTGTGTTGTACGCAACACCGAGTTCTAACACACCATAACTAATCAAACTAGCCGTTATGAATAGTAATACCTACTTTTTGAAATTATATATATTTTATATTTGAAAATGGACTTCATTTTTGGATTCGGAATATCGAATTTAGCCTAAGGTGAAATTTTGGTACATTTCGGATAACTTTCATATTTTGATGAATAGTGAAAATTACTAAATTTTAATTAAAAACAACTTCTTTAATCAAAATAATTAATAGTGATAAATTATAAATTTGAGTGGTTTTAAAGTATATTTAGAATATATTTTTACCATTTAATATAATGTTGGTCATTGGACATAATTTTACAATTAAACCGAACATAAACGAGTGTCAATCTTTTGATAGTTATTATCTCTTAAAAACACGCTTTTTTGTTTTGACAGCGGGAATTAATTTTAAATTAATTTCTGCCACTTCTGTGTTTTGAATTTAGGAAAATGGATTCCATATTTGGAATCAGGATGTTCAAATTGTGTAAATAGGTAACTTTTATTTTTAGACATTTTGAATAATTACTGCGGTAAATATTTTATTTACCATGGTTAAGGGTAAATCCGGTAAATAAGGGTTAAAAAAATAATATTATAATAATACTAAATTACCCTAAAACGTGTCTTAACCCTATTGGTGGATACATGGTCTACCATGGGAATCTTTGGGTCGATTTTGGGACCCCATGGATCCACTTGTAAGTGATAATGACACTTTATTTTAATTAAGTCAAAATGAATACAAAAATGACACAAGCATATATCTTTTAGCAAAACAATTGTTACATAGGGTTATATAAGTTAGATTTTAGATTATAAATATTCATTAGAAATCTAAAAAGCTTTCCTACATAATGATATTTTATTTATAATTTTTAGACATTAAATAATTTATTTTATTTATGACACAATGATGATGCAGTAATTACTATAATAGTGAAAAATTAAAATAATTAATATTATAAATACCCAAAAAAATATAATATGAAACTTTTAATGAATTAAACTAATTTTCTAGGATAATATGATATATTAGAATTGATTTAATTGACTTTTTTCGAAGTAATAAATCTGTTATGAGTTTCACAAAAATCAACTATTGAATAGTGTCAAAATTGACATAAAAGAGTTCTTAAAACAAATATTATATTATTAATTGATATTAAATTCCTAAAAATCTAAGGATCGTCCAAGAGACTTATATCATGATAGGTTCATCATTAATGGACCACTTGGGGGTCGCTTGGATGTATATAGTAAGTTTATTAACCATATTATATAAAAATACAAAGAGACATTGTAAAAGTGAAACTAATTAACTTAGAGTTAATACTTAAAGATAAGGTTAATATAAGTACCCAAACCTGTCTAAATTCTATTGGTTGAGTGGTTTTCGACCTATCCCCACCTTAACCTTTGAATAATCAACTTTAGAGCCTTTAGAAACCGAATATTAATTTAATATAAATTAATATTTCTAGCTTTTCCATAGGTGCCCCTCACCCCTCTTATAAAAGGGAACTCCTCCTTCTCATTTCTTCACACCTCTAAAGCCTTTTGGTTCGGCCAAACTCTGCCCAAATACTCTCCCAACATCCCTAACGACAACCTAGAGGCCTTAGTTAGATCCGAAAGCCAACCTAAGGAGCCCTTTTGATCAAATCAAAAGGAAGAACCCGAAGAAGAGGTAATGATTTCACCACCCTTTTATAAGTTCCTTTCTTCTTCCACTTCCTCTTTCTTTGTTCTTACCATTCTAAAATAATAACTCCAGTATCTTACATATACTGTGATGTTATTATAAATATGGTACAACCATATTCAGTATTCTATCCACACTTTAAATAACATGTCACCATACGTGCGTACGTACGGCTTACCGTCTCCACGTCGTGGTGTAATTGTTATTCAATATATTATTATTTGGATGGGTATAATAATGATGTGTAACTCTTGTAAATAATAAATATAACATGTTAATGATTCTGTATATATGATATACCATCCATTTATATATTATTTTAATATCAAAAGAATGATATTGTCGCTCGTGCGTACGTACGGACTACCGTCTCCACGAACGCGATGAGATTCATTCTCCATCGTATCCATTCAAGTATAATTATCATTTGATGATTTAAAAATGATGTTTAAGGACTTGATATCATTCTGGATATGAATAATATACAACCTATCCTTTACAAACATGTCTTATGTAACAAAACATATAAAAGAAAACAAGTAAGTTAACACCTGATATAATGATAATATTAAGATATTATTAACAAATCAATGTTAAAAGATCATATATGATATCATATTATTATATATGATTCTTGAATAATTTAATAACAACTATTTCACCATCATACAGGAGGTTAACCTACCCCATCCAAGGAAAAGTACAAGGTAAGGGGTTTTCATCTCACTCCTTATTCCTGTGAGATTCATGTCATATTGCCACCATTACCTTTTGTGTGGTGTATGTACTGCCCATAATTTTATTCTTTGTGTAATACACTTTAATTTATGTGTATTTACATATTCATTGTATGATACCTCTTTCATGGGTTGTATGTTTCATAAGTTACCAAATTGGTAAGGGTTATTTCACAATCTCTTCATTATCTGAGGTTGTTTATTTGTAATAATCTACTAGGATCTCTTTATCATCCACATCCATGTTTCTTCAAAATGTATTTCAAAACATTTTTATTATTTACAAGAATATGGGTTAAAGTCATTTATACCCTTGTTTTACTTTTTATAAGTGGTTTATAAAGGAATCTTTCCGTCGTTTTCAAAACAAGGTCCTTTTTAACCTTTTCGACAGAATTAAGGTAAGAATGTTTTTTTAACTTATACGGCGGGTGCGGCTATTTTCCACCGTTATAAAATCTTCAAAGCTTCCCTTACAAGCTTATAAGTATATTTTAAAAGAAGATGTTTTATTTTATAATTATGTGATTTTTAAATGATTTCAAAAAAAAGAGATATTTCTCTCAAAAATATGAAAATCCAGTGCAAATGTATACGTATTTAACGCAAGCTTAAAAATGTTTTCAGAAAACCTGACTCTCGAGTGTGGTAGATAAAAAGGGATTGGGAGTGGACCCATAATGGCCTATAATTAGTCGAGCAGTCTCAGAATTAGTTATTTTGTTTTCAGAAGCTTGCATAATGATTTCATAAAAACACTGGAGTACTTTTTAGCAATTTTAAACATAAGTATCTTCAAAAAATATTGCATCGGTAGGTCTCATGAGACAAACTTGTGTCTTGGCACAAGGCCTTGAAAAAATCTTATTGGTAGTCTTGGCACGAGGCCTTGGCTATGTGGTTATGATAGTCTGGAATTATGCATTCCAACATTATGAAAGTGGTTATTGATTTTTTCATGTGATTATTCGATTAGTAGAATATACATGTGAATAAGTAAATGGCATTATTTCATTTTATTTATGCCATACCATGTTGAAAGTTCATGTTTGAAAGGCTTTTGTTTTAGTTATACATTGCCTTAAATGTTTATTCTTATTTATGAAAGTTTCCGCTATATTGTTATCCTTACTGGGCATTTGAGCTCACCCCTTTTCTATGTTTTATTTTTCCCAGGATGTGAAGAAGTAAGTTATGAATGACCTTCAGGGATATTATGAGGGGATTATAGTGTGGACTGTGGAAACATTATGTTGTTGTAGTAGTTTTTCATTTTATGATGTAATGTAAAACTTATGATTATATCTAGTGTTTCCAAGGCTACTAAACCAATCGATCTTTCGAGATATGATCTTTCTTATGATCATGCCAATGTTATGTAATAATGCACCGACTCTGGGTAACTGGGGTCGGGGCGTTACAGTTGGTATCAGAGGAAGTTTAGTACAAACCTTGGAAGCTAGATTTAGATAAACTCTGATTAGAGCACGTAGACCTAAGATGAACTTTGAGGATTAGTATAGAAGAACTTCCTAGAATTTTGGTATTGTAGAGATTTTGTGAGTTTTCCGAGCAATACATCCCTGTCTGGATACGAGCAGGTAGAGGCGGCTCTCGCACAGATGTACCTAGGGGTAAAACCCGAAAACACAGCTTTGAGCTACACTCGAACGGGAACTGGTGCACGACAACGGGCCTTGCTGCACTCTTGGTTACGACACTCCCGGGGGATATGCTTAGGATAACTCTCATTTTCTTTACATATCATTTTGAAGGGATTATGAGTATATACATCCTCAAAGAAAACATTCTTATGATTATGGATTATATCCATAATTATTTCAATTTATGTTAAGTGTTTTATAAGTATGGGATTATGTGTTTTGATTCATAAACTGATCTAGTTTATGCCATGGTATAGAAATGGCGCCCAGTAGAAGGAATGAGAACTCCAGAAATACACATGATTCAAAGAGAAGGAAGGATCATATCTTTCATGGTCTTAAGCTAGAATTTATAAGAGAAATAGTCTCCCATGTATTATCATCATATGAAGAAATAATATCATGTGTTGATAAGATATGTAAAGAGTTTACTGAGTCCTATGGCTTTGAAGGGAAGCAAGAGAAGAAAAGGATGGAAGAGAGAAAGATGGATAAAGGGAAGAGGGAAAAGAAGAATTTTCCCATATGTGGTAACTGTGGAAAGAAACACCCTGGAACTTGCCTGAAAGGAATGGGAGTTTTGTTATAAGTGTGGAGGAAAAGGGCACAAAGTACATGACTGCAAGGGTAAGAAAATGGTTTTAAATGTACAATGCTTCATTTGCAAGGAGTTTGGACACTACGTGAACCTATGTCCCAGTCATCAGACTATGCCGCAAATGATGTTATTGGATAATAACCAAGTTATGATAATACCACAGATGAAGATGAATGATTAGATTTCTTATGTTGATTATGTCAATTGAGTGTTGTATCAACAATGTACTTGTTATAATAATTATGGAGTATATAAGGATTGTACTGCAGTACTATTTCATTAAGGACTTGAGATTATGTGGAACAAATAAAAGTGACTCAATAGCAGGATAAATTTTTGGAAAATATATGGTTGAGAGAATGATAAATCATAATATAGTTCTGATACTGAGGTAATGATTTTGGAATAATATGTGATTGTTTTGGATAAATTATATTGGATATTCTTGACTACCTTGGAACTAATTAATGATTTGTATATTCCATCATTGTTGGGGTTTAAACCATTTTTGTATTAATGAAGTATATCCAGCATTCTATATGGAATAGGGGAGCATGAATGTAATCAATAAGGAATATGGTAATTCAAGATGTTTCGGTTTATTAAAAGAATACAAGATGAAGGTATTCATATGCTATTGCGGGGTAAAAAGGATCTATATTATGTTTACCTTCCTTATAAATGTTGGACTGTGAGTTTGGACAGAAGTATTTTGGATAGTTCTAGTTTGGATTATTTTGGATTTCCATAAAAGGACAACCTGGAGGTTGGGCGGCAACCCGTCGCGTCCGGCAAGGCTGCGAGACTTGAACCCGCAACTGAAGGGCGACAAGGGTGTATCACCTACCACTGGCCCATGAGATGTCCTGGATTAAATAATGTTGTTTTTTTAAAGATCTGGTAGATGAATTATAAATTCATTTATTTTGGAACCCTGTACGAATAGTATAAATAAATAAAAAATTACATTCTATTATCTTTTAGAGTGAAAGATGAGTTGGTGGTAGAAACTTATTAATGGATAAAACTCTGATTATAAAGTAAGTATATCTCCTTATGATCTTAGCCAATCTCATAAATAAATTCCTCAACATTAATAAAAGGAACTTAGAACAAAAATGTTTTCCTAGATGGTACCTTAAATCATCACTAATTTATGGATTTGGGATTGTTGGCCTTTTCATAGCCATGTTTCTACCACTCTCCATCAGATAATTGATGGTTAGATTTTTCTTCCATATCCATATTTTCCTACATGGAACCCTAGTATGAGTTATTTTCGGTAATCTTCATACTTTCGACTCTTTATTTTAAATAGAGGCCTCAATAATTCATTTTTCGATGTGGGATTTCAACTAAGATATTTTGAAACGTCAAAAATGTGTTATCCCAATACCCTATATTTTGTTGAACCGATGGTACTTCAAATCATCATAGATTGATGAGTTTAAGGACCTCAATTTTATACTTTTTTGTGATTGATGACCTCAATCACTACCTATAAATATTTACGTTTTTCCTCCAATTATATGTCTCTAATTGCCACCAATGTTCTCCTAATCAAGATCATAATTTGGTAGTGACCCTTTCATTTCTCTTTTCCTCATATTAAGACTAAATTTTAGTAACCCAATTTCCGATGTGGGTTTTCCCACAAATATATTTTCTATTTTCAACCTTTTATTTTTGAAGAACAATTTCAAATTGCGAGGATGCAATTTATTGAAGGAGGGGAGAATGTAACACCCCAAGATTTCATAGTGTGTTACTTCTTCAAAATAATTCAATAACTTTCACTACATGCAACACCAAGTTCAAGCACACCATGACTTACCAAACAAGCCGTTCAAAAGAGGTTATGAATAGTATTAGATAAATTTTAATGTTTATATAATCCTTATAATTTTAGAATCCATATTATGAGTTTCTTAGATATAATGCAAGAACAAATTCATTTTCAGTATTGCACTTTTATCAACATTAATAGTTAACCCTTTTTAAATACTATATTTTATACTTTTTGACTAAATGGGGACATCAAAAATTTAAAATGAAACATCTCAAGCTTCTACGGTACGCTTCTCTTTGAATAATGTGATAGCGTGTGTTGTACGCAACACCGAGTTCTAACACACCATAACTAATCAAACTAGCCGTTATGAATAGTAATACCTACTTTTTGAAATTATATATACTTTATATTTGAAAATGGACTTCATTTTTGGATTCGGAATATCAAATTTAGCCTAAGGTGAAATTTTGGTACATTTCGGATAACTTTCATATTTTGATGAATAGTGAAAATTACTAAATTTTAATTAAAAACAACTTCTTTAATCAAAATAATTAATAGTGATAAATTATGAATTTGAGTGGTTTTAAAGTATATTTAGAATATATTTTTACCATTTAATATAATGTTGGTCATTGGACATAATTTTACAATTAAACCGAACATAAACGAGTGTCAATCTTTTGATAGTTATTATCTCTTAAAAACACGCTTTTTGTTTTGACAGCGGGAATTAATTTTAAATTAATTTCTGCCACTTCTGTGTTTTGAATTTAGGAAAATGGATTCCATATTTGGAATCAGGATGTTCAAATTGTGTAAATAGGTAACTTTTATTTTTAGACATTTTGAATAATTACTGCGATAATATTTTATTTACCATGGTTAAGGGTAAATCCGGTAAATAAGGGTTAAACAAATAATATTATAATAATACTAAATTATCCTAAAACGTGTCTTAACCCTATTGGTTGATACATGGTCGACCATGGGCATCTTTGGGTCGATTTTGGGACCCCATGGATCCACTTGTAAGTGATAATGACACTTTATTTTAATTAAGTCAAAATGATTACAAAAATGACACAAGCATATATCTTTTAGAAAAACAATTTTTAAATAGAGTTATATAAGTTGGATTTTAGATTATAAATATTCATTAGAAATCTATAAAGATTTAATACATAATGAGATTTTATTTATAATTTTTAGACATTAAATAATTTATTTTATTTATGACACAATGATGATGCAGTAATTACTATAATAGTCAAAAATTAAAATAAATGATATTATAAATACCCAAACAAATATAATATGAAACTTTCAATGAATTAAACTAATTTTATAGGATAATATGATATATTAGTATTGATTTAATTTACTTTTTTCGAATTAATCAATCTGTTATGAGTTTCACAAAAATCAACTATTGAATAGTGTCAAAATTGACATAAAAGAGTTCTTAAAACAAATATTATATTATTAATTGATATTAAATTCCTAAAAATCTAAGGTTCGGCCAAGAGACTTATATCATGATAGGGTCATCATTAATGGACCACTTGGGGGTCTCTTGGATGTATATAGTAAGTTTATTAACCATATTATATAAAAATACAAAGAGACATTGTAAAAGTGAAACTAATTAACTTAGAGTTAATACTTAAAGATAAGGTTAATATAAGTACCCAAACCTGTCTAAATTATATTGGTTGAGTGGTTTTCGACCTATCCCCACCTTAACCTTTGAATAATCAACTTTGGAGCCTTTAGAAACCGAATATGAATTTAATATAAATTAATATTTCTAGCTTTTCCAAAGGTGCCCCTCACCCCTCTTATAAAAGGGCACTCCTCCTTCTCATTTCTTCACACCTCTATAGCCTTTTGGTTCGGCCAAACTCTGCCCAAATACTCTCCCAACATCCCTCACTACAACCTAGAGGCCTTAGTTTGATCAGAAAGCCAACCTAAGGAGCCCTTTTGATCAAATCAAAAGGAAGAACCCGAAGAAGAGGTAATGATTTCACCACCCTTTTCTAAGTTCCTTTCTTCTTCCACTTCCTCTTTCTTTGTTCTTACCATTATAAAATAATAACTCCAGTATCTTACATATACTGTGATGTTATTATAAATATGGTACAACCATATTCAGTATTCTATCCACCCTTTGAATAACATGTCACCATACGTGCGTACGTACGGCTTATCGTCTCCACGTCGTGGTGTAATTGTTATTCAATATATTATTATTTGGATGGGTATAATAATGATGTGTAACTCATGTAAATAATAAATATAACATGTTAATTATTCTGTATATATGATATACCATACATTTATATATTATTTTAATATCAAAAGAATGATATTGTCGCTCGTGCGTATGTACGGACTACCGTCTCCACGAACGCGATGAGATTCATTCTCCATCGTATCCATTCAAGTATAATTATCATTTGATGATTTAAAAATGATGTTTAAGGACTTGATATCATTTTGTATATGAATAATATACAACCTATCCTTTACAAACATGTCTTACGTAACAAAACATATAAAAGAAAACAAGTAAGTTAACACCCGATATAATGATAATACTAAGATATTATTAACAAATCAATGTTAAAAGATCATATATGATATCATACTATTATATATGATTATTGTATAATTTAATAACAACTATTTCACCATAATACAGGAAGTTAACCTACCCCAACCAAGGAAAAGTACAAGGTAAGGGGTTTTCATATCACTCCTTATTCTTGTGAGATTCATGTCATATTGCCACCATTACCTTTTGTGTGGTGTATGTACTGCCCATAATTTTATTCTTTGTGTAATACACTTTAATTTATGTGTATTTACATATTCATTGTATGATACCTCTTTCATGGGTTTTATGTTTCATAAGTTACCAAATTGGTAAGGGTTATTTCACAATCTCTTCATTATCCGAGGTTGTTTATTTGTAATAATCTACTGGGATCTCTTTATCATCCACATCCATGTTTCTTCAAAATGTATTTCAAAACATTTTTATTATTTACAAGAATATGGGTTAAAGTCATTTATACCCTTGTTTTACTTTTTATAAGAGGTTTATAAAGGAATCTTTCCGTCGTTTTCAAAACAAGGTCCTTTTTAACCTTTTCGACAGAATTAAGGTAAGAATGATTTTTTAACTTATACGGCGGGTGCGGCTATTTTCCACTGTTATAAAATCTTCAAAGCTTCCCTTACAAGATTATAAGGATATTTTCAAAGAAAATGTATTATTTTATAATTATGTGATTTTTAAATGATGTCAAAAAAAGAGATATTTCTCTCAAAAATATGAAAATCCAGTGCAAATGTATACGTATTTAACGCAAGCTTCAAAATGTTTTCAGAAAACCTGACTCTCGAGTGTGGTAGATAGGAAGGGATTGGGAGTGGACCCATCATGGCCTATAATTAGTCGAGCAGTCTCAGAATTAGTTATTTTGTTTTCAGAATCTTGCATAATGATTTCATAAAAACACTGGAGTACTTTTTAGCAATTGTAAACATAAGTATCTTCTAAAAATATTGCATCGGTAGGTCTCATGAGACAAACTAGTGTCTTGGCACAAGGCCTTGACAAAATCTTATTTGTAGTCTTGGCACGAGGCCTTGGCGATGTGGTTATGATAGTCTGGCATTATGCATTCCAACATTATGAAAGTGGTTATTGATTTTTTTCATGTGATTATTCGATTAGTAGAATATCCATGTGAATAAGTAAATGGCATTATTTCATTTTATTTATGCCATACCATGTTGAAAGTTCATGTTTGAAAGGCTTTTGTTTTAGTTATACATTTCTTTAAATGTTTATTCTTATTTATGAAAGTTTCCGCTATATTGTTATCCTTACTGGGCATTTGAGCTCACCCCTTTTCTATGTTTTATTTTTCCCAGGTTGTGATGAAGTAAGTTATGAATGACCTTCAGGGATATTATGTGTAGAGACCCGAAGCTTGACGTACATGGACATTACATTACTTTTGCGGAATACTTAGTACATAACAAAAAAACACACACAAGGACCGTAATAGTTTAGTGTCTTTGGAAACTCGGACTATAATCTTCTAATCGTGGTGAAAGATCTTCAATATCTCCCATAAAGATCTTCCTTTTTTTTACCTAAATCCTTTCTTTATATCCTGGGGATAAGAAAACATAAAAGGGTGAGCTCAAATGCTCAGTAAGGGTAAACAAAAGAAATATCAATCACATCATATTCATAAGAACATAACATTTTGGAAATCATAACCTGTAAAAGAGAGAATAATTTCATAACATGGGGTAAATCATGGCAGTGAAATGTAATCACAATAATAATAACATAAAACATGAAAATTTGTGGCATTCACACATAATCATAGAGAATCATTTCTTGTTAGTCAAGACTCATTGCCAAGACTATCTTAGTGGACAAAGTCCCTTTCTGAATCGAGTAACCCTCGTTTCAGTCCTGTTTCACTGAACCGGTATAACCTACCATTCCAGCCATGTCTATCTCATGAGATATGAAATATTTACCCAATGCATTGGAGGGAGATATAGGTCCCACCCATCTTATAATGAATCCTTTCTTATGTGTGCCACATAATCATAAAACATACATCATCGCATAACACATGTAACAAAAATGGGATTCTTGAAATGACATCATAAATCAATTCATATAAGATAAAAGAAATTCATAAAAATAATTCCATCACAACATGATCAAATCAATTTAATAATAGGTATAAAAACAGAACCCTTTATTATCTTATATGGAAAATAATTTTGTTAAAACACATGAACTCCATTCTTGAGGAAAATATCATTTCTTCTTCAAAAACATTTTTCCTTTCATAACATGTCATACAACTTTAAAATAAAAGAAGTTGATTAAAAATAAACTTGAAAATTTGTAAAGGAAGTTTTTTGGAAATAATGTTTTAAAAATCCATTCATGCCGTATAAGTTAAAAAAAACATTCTTCGTACTTTTGTCGGAAAAGTCATAAAGTACCTCGTACGAAAAACGACAAAAGATTCCTTTCATATCTTTTACAAAAAACTTACCGAAGGGTAAAATTGGATATAAAATATTTTATAAGGATGGAAATAATATTACATATTGATGAAACATGGATGTGGATGATAAAATACACCCCAGTAAATACTTACGAATAAACAATCTCGGATAAAAATGTGATTGTGATATTTCCCTTACCTTAGGTCCGATTTGCTTCGTATGTGTCTGAACCTCCTGTATAATGATTTAAATAATGTCATTGACTTATTACAGAATCATATTCATTGTTCTGATATCATATATGGTTCACTTATGACATTATATTACCCGTTCTTTTGTAAATTCCATGTTAAAGAAGCGTTTTGGGTAAAATCGTTTCATTTATCGTAGGTGTTTTGACTTGTTGTTCTTGACATTATTATTACTTATATCATGATTTACTTACTTCCAGAATATAAAATTTGATTTAGATATCATATATATTCAGTATATATATATATATAATAGATAGATAAATAAAATGAAAAACACCGTTCATGGAGACGGTAGTCCGTACGTACGCATGAACGCTGTTTTTCTTTCCTTATTGTCTTGAATTGAAGTAAGTAGATGACATACATATATATATATATACATAAATCCAGTATCATTATTATGTCATATATTTCATTAGTACTTATTATATATACATTATAATCATTCATGAATGGTTAATCATTAAGAATGAATCTCATCGCGTCGTGGAGACGGTAGTCCGTACGTACGCACGAGCGATGATATCATTTCCATAAATATTGAATTGAATTGAATTGGATTATACAATATATCAGAATCAATATGATGTTGTAATAACTATGTATAGTTATTCTTTACACCATTATACCCATCCATGTAAGGTGGTGGTGGAAAATAGATTACACCACGGCGTGGAGACGGTATTCCGTACGTACGCACGCGCGGTGATTTCTTTTTCCGTAGGATGGATAGATGGTGAAATAGTGTTGTTTCATACTTATAATAACATATCAGTATATGAGTGATACTGATGTTATTACTTCATAATGAAACAACCTAAGAAGAAGAAGTGGAAGAAGAAATAAAGATGAAAGAATTGGTAACGGTAATTACATCTTCTTTGAAGCGCCTCTTTGAGACCTCCTCTTAGGGCACTAAAATTGGTCTTTGAGGAAGACCAGAACCACTAGGATGTTTCTAGGGAAGTGGAGAAGAGATTTGGGCAGGGGTTGGCCGAGCTTGAGTGCTCAAATTGGTGTGAGGAGGAGGGGGAGGAGGTTCCCTTTTATAAGGGAGGAGAGGGGCACCTTAGGATTATCTCAAAATATTATTTTATATTAAAGTCAAAATCGGTTTATAATGGCTCCAAAGGGTCTTATTTCGAAGATAAGGTGGGGATGGGTATAAATCCTATCAACCAATAAGATTTATACAAGTTTAGGGTATTATTTTAACCTTATCAATTAGATTTAACTCTATGTTAAATAATTTAACTTTTACCATGTCTTTTTGTTTTCTTTCACTATATGGTTAATAAACGTACAATAACATGCCAAACGAACCCCAAATTGTTTATTATTAATATATATATCTTTATCTAAGTCATTTGGACGAACCTTATATTTTTAGGAATAAAATAACAATTAATAATATAATATTTGATTTTAAAACTATTTTGTGTCAATTTTGACACTATTTGATATATGATTTTTGTGAAAGTCATAACAGAATTATATGTTCGAAACAAGTTGATTAAATAAACATTAATATATCATAGTAACCTAGAAAATTTGTGGAATTCATAAAAAGTCTTAAATTACATTTATTTTGGTATTTATATTATCAATTATGTCAATATTTCATTAATAAGATAATTACTGCATCATCTTTGTGTCATAAATAAATTAAATTATTCGATGTCTAAAAATTACAAATAAAATACCATCATGTAGGAAATCTTTTTAGATTTCTAATGAATATTTAAAATTGAATTTATCTTATGTATAACCCCATATTATAAATGATTTACTTATTAAACTTTGATTTTAACTATTTTAACCCTTCTTTAAATAAATTAATAATAAATGCCCTAATCTAATCCAAGTGGGCCTAAATGGTCATATTTTATTTATAAGGTTGTTTTTGGTCGAATTACACTTATCCAATAGAATTAGGACATGTGTTAGGGTAATAGTAATATCATATTTACCCTTAGTTACCCTATTTACTATTAACCGCGGTAAAAAAAAGTAAAAAGATACTATTCACCAAAAAATTATTTTTATCTCATTGAACCACATTTTACTTACTGATATCAATCGTGTCTATCGGATTTTCGAAATTCCATTCACAGAAGCGGTAAAATTATTTTTTATGCAAAATTCAGTTTTTAACCTACCACTTAGTGGTTTCACTATTCATCAAAAATTGAAGTTTTTCAGAAAAATGCCAAAATTTCACCCTAAGCTATAATTGATATTCCGAATTCAAAAATGATTTCTATTTTACAAAATTCACAACACATAAGTTTCATTAATTAAATTAATTTCCGCTGTCACAACAAATAGGGTGTTTTTTAAGAGATAATAACTATCAAAAGATTGACACTTGTTTATAACTGCTTTAAATGTGAAATTACATCCAATGACCAACATTGTATTAAATTGTAAAAATATATTCTAAATATACTTTAAAACCACTCAAATTAATAATTTATCATTATTAATTATTTTGATTAAAAAAAGTTGTTTTTAGTAATTTTCACTATTCATTAGAATATGAAAGTTATCCGAAAAGTACCAAAATTTCCCCTTAGGCTAAATTCGATACTCCGAATCAAAAAATGAAGTTCATTTTGAAAAATAAGATTTACAGAGTTTTAAAAAGTGGTTATTACTATTCATAACGGGTAGTTTTAATAATATTTTAATAGCATATCGTTGTTTAGTGAAACTCGGTATTGCGTATTACACACGCTATCGAGGAAGGTCGCGATTGCGTGTAATGCAAGGAAAGTCAAGGATGCGTGTTGTGCAAGCTCCTTTTGCTGTAGCGTACAACACAAGACATTAATAAAATTAAAAAGAATATTTTTTTTATAAAATCTTGGGCTGTTACATTCTACCCCCCTTAAAATGAATTTCGCCCTCGAAATTCGTCGGGGTTATAAATGGTTTACTATTCGAAAGTTTCTTTAATAGAAACCCACATCGTAAAAAGGAATATCAAAACCAATCTTTAAAAACAAAAGTATGAAACGTAACAGTTACCCAAATAAACTAATCATTGGGTTTCCACATAGGTGAACATATGGATATGGAAGAGAAATCTAACCATCATGTTCTGATGGAGAGTGGTAGAGAACATGGCTATGGAAAAGCCAGTAATCACAAATCCATAGATTTGTGATGATATAAGGTACCATCTTATTCATCAGGTATAAGATCACTAGGACAACATTTTTGGTTTTCAAGATCATTTCCCTAAAGTTGAAAATTTGAATTAGAATAAATACTTAGTTTATTTTGGTACAATCTCACTGTTGTTCGTGCCTTGAACAATTTCCACTTCATCTCTTAAATAAATGAAGTTGAATTTGTTATTCATGAAGTGTTAGCAGATCATGTGATAGAATGACGGGTCATTCCATCTGTCTCAAACAAAATGTTAGCAAAATTTATATGCATAAGTCGATCTATAGTGAGATTAATCACATGTGGTTCCTAAAATGGACTTATACTTCATATCTCATACTGCTCAATATAATAAAACTAGCTTCTACTAAACAGGGACTTCCTGTAGGCCAGTGGTAGGCGATAAAGGCCAGTCGCACTTCAGTTGTGGGTTCGATTCCCACAGCCTTGTCCGAAGCGATGGGCTGTCGTCCGTCCTGCAGGTTGTCCTTTTTCTAAAACTATATTACTATAACATCCCATAAATAATATCGAAAAAACTTCTATCCTTAAACAATACTAACTTATGTCCAACATAATCCATTCCAATATTTAGTCCTATCCATAATACTGCAGTCCATTCTCATAACATAATGAAAACGATTACCAGAGATTTAATACCATCGTTGATCCCCATATATCATAAGATATATCTTGTTGGACACATTCCAAACATTCAAAGGCCTTAATCTTGTACTCTCTTGAATACCCATTGAACCTTAGTGAAAACATGAATGCAGTTAAAAGTTAACACTTTCCACATACCAAATTCCTCAAAATTCTATATACTCAAACCATGATATCACTTAGTCCTTATATCAATCATGAGCTCATGAATACTGTTAAACATTTCATTTTCTCATTTTCCCTTCATTATCCGCATAATATCTCAATCACTTTGAATACCACATTAGACCAATACATAAATATTCCAATATTCCATGATACAACATTATTTTGGAATCCCATTACATAAAAACATAATCATTCCACCACATCGTTGTCATATTCAACAATGCCAATAGTGATCGCATGTGACTTCCCTTTGTCCTTTGCCTTAAGCGGTTGCTCATGTCGATCATCACTAACCCTTGGATTAGGGCATTTACTGGCATAATGTCCCATCTCCTTGCACTTGAAGCATTGAAGTGTTGGTTGTGCGTTCTCTGCAGTGTTTGCTTTATTCACTTCATTAGAATCCCTTTTTCCATTAATTCGACACTCAGCTGCTCGATGACCTTCTTTTCCACACTTAAAACATTTTCTAGTCCCTTTAAGACAATCTCCACCATGCTTCTTTCCACACTTTGTGCATAAGGAAACATTCATCTTCTTTTCACCATTATTCTGAGATTTCTCCTTGAACTCCATCTTTCGTTTCTTGTCAAAACCATGAGATGGATATGTAACACCAACTTCCATTTCTACCTTGATAGCACAACGCACAATTTCTTCATAGCTACTGAAGTCTCTTATAGCTAATGCCCTTCGAAGACTTGGTTTTAAGCCCCTGAAAAATTGATCAACTTTACTTTCAGGTTGGATGATAATGCCAGATGCATACCTTGAAAGTCTTGTAAAATTCGCTTCGTATATACCAACAGATTCATCATCCTTTTGCTTTAGTTCAAGAAACTCCTTCTCCATCTTCGTTCGAAGAATACGAGGGAAGTACTTACTGAAAAACAAGTTCTTGAACTCATCCCATTACATGGAATCAATTTCATCTCTTTGCCTCGTATTCTTAATAAGATTCCACCATTGATCAGCTTCACCTTCCAAACGATATACTGCTAAGATGACTTTATCATGTTCAGAACATTGAAGAACTGAAAATATCTTTTCAGTAGTACTAATCCATTGTTCAGAAACTAATGGATCAGTAGACCCACTGAAAGAAGGCGGACGCTGCCTCATGAAGGATTCAACAGAATGTTGCTCCTTCCTTTGCTCGTTTGGAAGTCCTGCATGATTCATAGCTTGAGAAAGTTGTGTGAGCATGGCTACAAGATTTTGCATTCCAGCTCCCATATCGTTTGGTTGCTCAGGGGGACAATCATTGCATTGTCCATTGCATTGATCAACACGGTTCCTTCGGGTTCCAGCCATCATCTAAAACCCCAAAAGAATAGTGTGAGAGGAAAAAATCATGCTAGGGAAAACAACATAATAAAGGGGGAGTACCTTCAATATCTAACATCTTAGGTTTAATTCTATGATCGTTAGCGTTGTTCTAGTACTATAACTTATACGTCTACTTAACCTTAGGGACATCCCTAGACATACCGTAGAAATATCTCTAGGGATCTCACTAACGTTTTCGCATCCTAGTTTCCAAAGGATGACTAAACCTTTCCTCTGATACCAACTGTAGAGGTCTAGAATTACTTCCAGTGGACTACAATTGATACCTATCAGGGCACTCCATGGGCGGCTACACCCCCTGGGCGGGACACACCACCATCCCTAGTGGCAGCCATTTCCTCATGAAGCCCTTGGGCGGAGAGCCATGCTTCGTCCAACGCTCACATGGGAGAGTTCCCAAGGATCAGATACATTCCTACCTCCTTTGCCTCTGATACCAACTGTAGAGACCCGAAGCTTGACGTACATGGAAATTACATTACTTTTGCGGAATACTTAGTACATAACAAAAAAACACACACAAGGACCGTAATAGTTTAGTGTCTTTGGAAACTCGGACTATAATCTTCTAATCGTGGTGAAAGATCTTCAATATCTCCCATAAAGATCTTCCTTTTTTTTACCTAAAACCTTTCTTTATATCCTGGGGATAAGAAAACATAAAAGGGTGAGCTCAAATGCTCATTAAGGGTAAACAAAAGAAATATAAATCACATCATATTCATAAGAACATAACATTTTGGAAATCATAACCTGTAAAAGAGAGCATAATTTCAAAACATGGGGTAAATCATGGCAGTGAAATGTAATCACAATAATAATAACTTAAAACATGAAAATTTGTGGCATTCACACATAATCATATAGAATCATTTCTTGTTAGTCAAGACTCATTTCCAAGACTATCTTAGTGGACAAAGTCCCTTTCGGAATCGAGTAACCCTCGTTTCAGTCCTGTTTCACTGAACCGGTATAACCTACCATTCCAGCAATGTCTATCTCATGAGATATGAAATCATTACCCAATGCATTGGAGGGAGATATAGGTCCCACCCATCTTATAATGAATCCTTTCTTATGTGTGCCACATAATCATAAAACATACATCATCGCATAACACATGTAACAAAAATGGGATTCTTGAAATGACATCATAAATCAATTCATATAAGATAAAGGAATTCATAAAAATAATTCCATCACAACATGATCAAATCAATTTAATAATAGGGATAAAAACAGAACCCTTTATTATCTTAGATGGAAAATAATTTTGATAAAACACTTGAACTCCATTCTTGAGGAAAATATCCTTTCTTCTTCAAAAACATTTTTCCTTTCATAACATGTCATACAAATTTAAAATAAAAGAAGTTGATTAAAAATAAACTTGAAAACTTGTAAAGGAAGTTTTTTGGAAATAATGTTTTAAAAATCCATTCATGTCGTATAAGTTAAAAAAACATTCTTCGTACTTTTGTCGGAAAAGTCATAAAGTACCTCGTACGAAAAACGACAAAAGATTCCTTTCATATCTTTTACAAAAAACTTATCGAAGGGTAAAATTGGATATAAACTATTGTATAAGGATGGAAATAATATTACATATTGATGAAACATGGATGTGGATGATAAAATACACCCCAGTAAATACTTACGAATAAACAATCTCGGATAAAAATGAGATTGTGATATTTCCCTTACCTTAGGTCCGATTTGCTTCGTATGTGTCCGAACCTCCGGTATAATGATTAAAATAATGTCATTGACTTATTACAGAATCATATTCATTGTTATGATATCATATATGGTTCACTTATGATATTATATTACCCGTTCTTTTGTAAATTCCATGTTAAAGAAGCGTTTTGGGTAAAATCGTTTCATTTATCGTAGGTGTTTTGACTTGTTGTTCTTGACATTATTATTACTTATATCATGATTTAATTACTTCCAGAATATAAAATTTGATTTATATATCATATATATTCAGTATATATATATATAATAGATAGATAAATAAAATGAAAAACACCGTTCATGGAGACGGTAGTCCGTACGTACGCATGAACGCTGTTTTTCTTTCCTTATTGTCTTGAATGGAAGTAAGTAGATGACATACATATATATATATATACATAAATCCAGTATCATTATTATGTCATATATTTCATTAGTACTTATTATATATACTTTATAATCATTCATGAATGGTTAATCATTAAGAATGAATCTCATCGCGTCGTGGAGACGGTAGTCCGTACGTACGCACGAGCGATGATATCATTTCCATAAATATTGAATTGAATTGGAGTGGATTATACAATATATCAGAATCAATATGATGTTGTAATAACTATTTATAGTTATTCTTTACACCATTATACCCATCCATGTAAGGTGGTGGTGGAAAATAGATTACACCACGGCGTGGAGACGGTATTCCGTACGTACGCACGTGCGGTGATTTCTTTTTCCGTAGGATGGATAGATGGTGAAATAGGGTTGTTTCATACTTATAATAACATATCAGTATATGAGTGATACTGATGTTATTACTTCGTAATGAAACAACCTAAGAAGAATAAGTGGAAGAAGAAATAAAGATGAAAGAATTGGTAACGGTAATTACCTCTTCTTTGAAGCGCCTCTTTGAGACCTCCTCTTAGGGCACTAAAATTGGTCTTTGAGGAAGACTAGAACCTCTAGGATGTTTCTAGGGAAGTGGAGAAGAGATTTTGGCAGGGGTTGGCCGAGCATGAGTGCTCAAATTGGTGTGAGGAGGAGGGGGAGGAGGTGCCCTTTTATAAGGGAGGAGAGGGGCACCTTATGAATATCTCAAAATATTATTTTATATTAAAGTCAAAATCGGATTATAATGGCTCCAAAGGGTCTTATTTCGAAGATAAGGTGGGGATGGGTCGAAATCCTATCAACCAATAAGATTTAGACAAGTTTAGGGTATTATTTTAACCTTATCAATTAGATTTAACTCTAAGTTAAATAATTTAACTTTTACCATGTCTTTTTGTTTTCTTTCACTATATGGTTAATAAACGTACTATAACATGCCAAACGAACCCCAAATTGTTTATTATTAATATATATATCCTTATCTAAGTCATTTGGCCGAACCATAGATTTTGAGGAATAAAATAACAATTAATAATATAATATTTGATTTTAAAACTATTTTGTGTCAATTTTGACACTATTTGATATATGATTTTTTTGAAAGTCATAACAGAATTATATGTTCGAACCAAGTTGATTAAATCAACATTAATATATCATAGTAACCTAGAAAATTAGTGAAATTCATAAAAAGTCTTAAATTACATTTATTTTGGTATTTATATTATCAATTATGTCAATATTTCATTAATAAGATAATTACTGCATCATCTTTGTGTCATAAATAAATTAAATTATTTGATGTCTAAAAATTACAAATAAAATACCATCATGTATGAAATCATTTTATATTTCTAATGAATATTTACAATAGAATTTATCTTATGTATAACCACATATTATAAATGATTTACTTATTAAACATTGATTTTAACTATTTTAACCCTTCTTTAAATAAATTAATAATAAATGTCCTAATCTAATCCAAGTGGGCCTAAATGGTCATATTTTATTTATAAGGTTGTTTTTGGTCGAATTACACTTATCCAATAGAATTAGGACATGTGTTAGGGTAATAGTAATATCATATTTACCCTTAGTTACCCTATTTACTATTAACTGCGGTAAAAAAAAGTAAAAAGTTACTATTCACCAAAAAAATTATTTTTATCTCATTGAACCAAATTTTACTTACTGATATCAACCGTATCTGTCGGATTTTCGAAATTCCATTCACAGAAGCGGTAAAATTAAGTTTTATGCAAAATTCAGTTTTTAACCTACCACTTAGTGGTTTCACTATTCATCAAAATTTGAAGTTTTTCAGAAAAATGCCAAAATTTCACCCTAAGCTATAATTGATATTCCGAATTCAAAAATGATTTCTATTTTACAAAATTCACAACACATAAGTTTCATTAATTAAATTAATTTCCGCTGTCACAACAAATAGCGTGTTTTTTAAGAGATAATAACTATCAAAAGATTGACACTTGTTTATAACTGCTTTAAATGTGAAATTACATCCAATGACCAACATTGTATTAAATTGTAAAAATATATTCTAAATATACTTTAAAACCACTCAAATTAATAATTTATCACTATTAATTATTTCGATTAAAAAAAGTTGTTTTTAGTAATTTTCACTATTCATCAGAATATGAAAGTTATCCGAAAAGTACCAAAATTTCACCTTAGGCTAAATTCGATACTCCGAATCAAAAAATGAAGTTCATTTTGAAAAATAAGATTTACAGAGTTTTAAAATGTGGTTATTACTATTCATAACGGCTAGTTTTAATAATATTTTAATAGCATATCGTTGTTTAGTGACACTCGGTATTGCGTATTACACACGCAATCGAGGAAGGTCGCGATTGCGTGTAATGCAAGGCAAGTCAAGGATGCGTGTTGTGCAAGCTCCTTTTGGTGTAGCGTACAACACAAGACATTAATAAAATTAAAAAGAATATTTTTTTTATAAAATCTTGGGCTGTTACATTATGAGGGGATTATAGTGTGGACTGTGGAAACATAATGTTGTTGTAGTAGTTTTTCATTTTATGATGTAATGTAAAACATATGATTATATCTAGTGTTTACAAGGCTACTAAACCAATCGGTCTTTCGAGATTTGATCTTTCTTGTGATCATGCCAATGTTATGTAATAATGCACCGACTCTGGGTAACTGGGGTCGGGGCGTTACACTAATAGATTTAGGGATAAACATTGTAGTTCTTGAAGTCTTAGCAGTCATTTATTGAATATTTTTTCCAAAATTATTTATTCCACTACAATATACACTCCACAAGAAAAATTATGAGGGTCTTTATTTTTGGATCAGATAATTGGATGAGATATCTTGATTTTTATTAAATTAAAATTAAATAAATCGTTAATAATTCCATAGAATTCAATGGTTTTTTACAAAATTAAATGGGATTATTTCAACACCAGGTGCTAAGACGGATTGCGATTCAAAGGCCCATAGTGCTCAGAAAAGTCATCCAAAAAAATTTATTTTTTAAATATCTTGTGCAGGAAATTTTATGAAAAATGATGAAAAAGATTTAAATCAATACCTAAAATAGAAATATGATGGCACAATTGCATTTACGATAGAAGGTTTAACCTGGGTGAGAGTTAAGATTAATCGGTGTGAGCCTCCCGTGAGAATACCCAAAAAATGGAATAAACATATTTAAAATAATTAAATAGAAATATTTTTATTTTTCAAATCATTATAACTGACAAACAGTGATTCAGATTGAAAATTTGAGACCACAGTTGAGCTTGTTAGGGTATGTTTTCCTTAGGAAAATCCTAATATTTGTCGATGAAAGTCAAAAATGCAATGTAGTTTTTTGTCATAAATAAAATTATTCATTAAAGTTATTTTATTTTAAAATAATTATAACTCATAAATGGTTACATGGATTATAAATCCAAGACTACTCTTGAGTTCAAGAGGTTATGCTTCCATTATGTGGATCCTAACATCGGCCAGTGCGAGATGGCTGTGAAAGTTGGTTTCTAGGGTGCATTAAAAAATAAAATAACTAAAATAAATGTTATTTTATTTTCTTATCCCCATAACTCACAAAAGGTAACACAAATTAAAAATTAGATACCACCGATGAGTTCATAATGAGTTGGTCTCCTTTTGTAGGACATAACCTCGACTAGCACGGGTGAATGGGAAATGATATTTTCAGACGATTTAAGAGAAAAAATAAATATAAAAATTTTATTTTATTCAAATTAATATGGATATAATGCAACGATGAGCCAAACATTTCATTCCATAAATAGAATCGTGTAACAATGTTGCAATGTAATGTAACAGAAACACTATTTCATAAATGAAATAGCTTAATCGTGATGACTCGGTGTAAACAAATGTGACGTGTTTTCCCCATTTAATGAGATAATCAGAATTGGAGATCAGATTTGGATCTTGTGAATTCCACTTAGGTATCTGAAAGAAAGATCTCAAATAAAGAACACTAGTGAATTTAAAAGCAGTGGTGATACTCTTGGAGAGTGAATCGGAACCAGAGATCGAATGACGATGCCAAACGATCACCCTCGAGAAATCTTTTTTCCTTAGTGGGATTTGAAATTCCTAGTGATTTTTTCTTTTTCCGTTGTATCCATTAAACGAATAACACGGATCAAATATCTAACAATTAAATCTTTGAATTGTTATTATTTGTGGGGATATGGAAAATATTTGTGGGGTGATGAAGAGATTTATTCATAGTTATTTATTACTCTATACATCATGATCCCACTAACAGGAATGATCCCATGTTGCCACGAACAAATGTCGAGTTGTTCAGTTTGGGTGTTCATTGTGATCCCCCAATATATATCTCTTCAATATTCATGTCATAATGTATATCGGTGCAATGACAGTTGAAAAGCCATGTGGAAGGGTCCCAACCAGGCGGGCTATGGAACTGGTGAGAGAATACGTCTCCCATCTTCGACGATGGTACTGGGCCGTGGCACCCAACCACGACACCCCGGCTGAAGAAACAAGAGGGATGTGGCGTGCTGGTAGAAGGAGCCACTATAACGGAGGCTGACTATAGGGTACGCGACCACCTGGCTGTGTCAGAGGCACATGTGACACAGAGTTGTGGTACAAAAACCACAATGGTAGGTTGGACACATGGTAGAGTTGGCCCAGTTGAATGGATCGGCACAGGAGGGATCCCTCACCTAGGCGCAATGTTAGAGGAGTATCCAGCATCTTATGGGACCACGTGCAGAGGGGAGATGGATGACATTCGCCAGATGTGGGCAGTAGGAACTAAAATGCAAGCAAGTGTTAGGGCATGGGATTAAAAATCCCACCATGCTAGTCATCCTAGTTGTTCGAACTGGGAAGATGGGTGGTCGTAACTAGAGATGAGATTTTCCACCAATACAGGATAGTATGAATGGAAAAATAGTGCTATTTGGCGATTCAGGTAGGGGAAAAACTGGCCAGCCATTTGTGGGCAAGGTCGGATGAAACTGGGTCCCTAGACAACATGACAGGATAGACCCACGGCTATATCTGGTCATGTCTAGCGAGGACAAATGGGCCTGGACCAGCTGCCAAGACAGAATAGGCTGGACCATAACTTACCGAATCGGTTAGGGTTGGTTTCACCTGGATGATTAATGTGGGACCCCTGGGTTGGGTTGGTCTGTGCAGTCTGACCAGATCGGACCGGGCCCAGAAACAAACAGGCTCTGTTTATTAAAAGACCAATATTATTCAGACCGTACATCTGATTGACATGTCATCTGTGGAATTGGGACTCTAGCCACTATAATGTTCTTCAGTGATACTCTATGTGAGTTTTTGTGGGAGAAGAAATATGAAACATGGCTTGAGGTGTAGATTGTCCCTAAATAAAGAACACTACCTACGGAAAGCTTGTAGCTTCCTGAAACCTGAAAACATCTATCTTGTGGTTTTATGTGACCATTCAGTCCTTGATGATAAGATGAACTGTGGGGAATAGCTAGAAATGGCTATATGCGAACCATCTTCAACAACAATTTGTAATCCTAATATTTACAAACCAATGTGGACCAACAATAAAAGGCCCTGTATAGACTAGCTATGATGGCCTATGTGGGAAACGACATAGTGTGACCGTGAAAAACCATTTTGGGGAGTGTCTTTGTGTGACCCAGCAGACCCACGGTACTAATTAGGGATGATTACCTCAGTTTTAATTGTTATTAAGAGTTATAACTGATTGTATTTCTTTCCACAATCTAGATTGTACCTCTGTGAGATGAAAGTGCCTTGTGCATACTCTCCATTATGATCTTTCCTTTTTTGTTTGGGGGTACCAAATGAGTATTCTGTTACTCACCCCTACATGGGCTTTTCCTACAAGGTTTGTATCATGTGAAAGTGATCGATGCTTTGATGGTGGCCTTGGTGGTTTGGGACCAGGTGGGGCTCATTTAGACGAGATGGACAGACGCTTCGACAGAGACCATGGTGGTTCATGACTAGGTGGTTCTCAGTGAGACATGATAGACATGAATACTTCTATGCATACACGTAGCTACCCTTAATCTAATATTCAGGTGGGGTCTTCAGTTGGTGGATTGTGATAGTTGTAGTTTCATGTTTGGTTTTTTCACTTGTATTATGGCCCCATTGTACTTTCTTTTTACACTGTACTATCAGTAGTTGTCTCAGTGAAAGTTGTGGTTTAATTTTTATTTACTCTCTGTAATTTGAGCATCATGTATGTATATATGTTTAAAGGAAAATGCCTTCCCTTTTTTTAATTTATGCCTAATTGGTGATAGTGACCAGCCCCTGGCCTATAAATGGTGGGAATGGGGTAGTGACGACATTGGCCCTAAGCGATGGGCTATGACCAAGTGGTATCAAAGGAGTTCATATCTGCAATAGAGACTGAGAATTTTTAGTTTATTTGTGGGAAATAAAGTTGAATGTTTTGTGTATGACTTTCAATTTAGTAGAGTCGGGTTTTAGTGTGGTGGTAGAAATCTCAATACACTCGGACCCCAATTTTTTTTGACTCATAACATAAAACCATTGGTTTAATGAATCATATTGAAATTGATTTTTTCTTCATTTTATTTAGGAATAAGATTCAGATCACTTGTAATAATTAATTGACTGTGGTTCATCTTGAATCTCTTTCATGATGCCACTATGAAGACAAAAATCTAGGATTATAGTGAGAGACCATAAGGATGGTCTATAGAGTGATGAGGCATCGGTACAAGGATTGTTTTCTAAGAAGGAACCATTGAGTGGTGTCCCGACAATACCATCACTCGTTGGTCAGTAGTTACTACTGGATCAACTAGTATAGGACGTGCATAGGCTCAGTTCCTTACATGAGTTCTAGTGATAGGGACTTGTTAGGTTCAGGGGATAGATAGATCCACAGGTCCCTAAGGATTGGGTAGAGGTTGTTATGTGAGTCTCCTGCTTAGTGAGGAACCCAATGAAAAGATATAATTTCTAGCTGTAACCCTTCTGCAGGGCATTGTGGGTAGATGGTGGAGTTTGGACATCCAGACACATGAGGAGGGCACCCTCACCTAGAAAAACACTGAGTGTCTCTTCAGAGAGAAATTTATTATAGGGTATGTTCTTGGACTGCCTTTTCATAGAGAGGTAGACATATTCACTAACATGATCATAGAGAAGGCTCAAACATCTACACATGAATATCAGAAGGGTCCCACAAAACTCTGAGAGGTGAGGGTAGAGTTGGAGGACTTGTAGAGGAAGGGGTTCATAGGGACCAGATTTTCAACATGGGAAGCACCATTATTGTTTTCCAAGAAGGTATACATTATCCTAATGTTAATAGTGGACATTAAGTTATTGAACTAGGTGACCATAAAAAATGAGTATTTCTCTACCAAGGATTGATGACATCTTTGATCAGCTGAACGGGTCAAGATAGTCTTATAAATAGACCTCTGATCAGGATATCACCAGCCTCATGTACTATATGAGGACATCTCAATGATGTATTTATGATGCCTTTATAGCCACTACGAGTACTTAGTGATATTTTTGGCTACAACAGACACCCCCTCATTGTTCATGGGACTCATGAATAGGATCATCATGTCATACATAGACCAGTTTGCAGCGGTCTTCATTAATGAAATAACAGTGCATTCATCGTCCAAGGAGGAGCATGTGATACACCATATGATGGTTCTAGACACACTTCTAGAGCACCATATTTATGAAAAAAACCTTTAATAGTGTGTTCTAGATGTGAATGTTTCACTTTCTGGGACATGTAATATTAGAGGATGGAGTTGTAGTTGATCTTGTGAAGATCAAGGTGGTGATTTTGTGGTAACAACCCAAGAGCAATACCGAGGGGCATAGATTCCTTTGGTTGGCTGGGTACTTTTGGCAGTTTGTACCCAAAATTTCTTGAGTCGCAGCTCCCACGATGGAGTTGAAAAAGAAGGAAAAATCCTTCATGTGTATAGAAGGATTCCAATAGAAATTTCATCTATTGAGGAATATGTTGATGACTGTGGCTATCATGAGGTATCGATAAGAGGGAACTAACTATGTGGTGTCTTTTTGATGCATTGGGATCCACACTTGGTTGTGTACTGATGCAGGGGGAAGCAGTGATTTCTTATGACTCACGATAGACGAGACCTCATGAATAGAACAATGTGACTCATGAACATCAGTTGGAATTAGTAGTCTTCGCACTAATGATTTGATGACACTACCTTATGGGCAAATGTATCTTTTTCTACTCTAACCACAAGAGTCTCATTTATATGTTTTCCTAGAAGGATCTGAATCTAAGACAACAAAATCATCTAGAGTTTCCCTAGGACTATGAATTTGAGATATTTTATACAACTTCAATGGTAAATGTGGTTGAATATTATCTCACCTAGAGATTAAGTTCAAAACTAATGAATGAGACCTCAGAGCAGTTATACTCACTTTATATATCCTTTGTGGATATGGATGAGGCATATTTTCTTTGGTTGATGGTAGTTTCCATCAACTCTTACAGCGATTCAAGGTGGAGAAATTTGGAGATACCAACTATGAGACTACATATTCCTATATGTCCACATGGAATACCCCTAATGGATATTTTCATGGTGGGGAGTAGGTCATCCATTTCAGTGGACATACCATTGTAACAGTGGTATTGCAGGAGGATATGTTAACGAAGTTTCATACATACCCTTTGAAGATACATCTATGTGTGGTGATGATGTGCCAAGGCCTCTGATGTCTGTATTGGTGGTTGTGGATAGAGAAGAGAGTGGCAGAGTTTGTCTCGTGATGCCTTAACTGTCCGAAATTGAAGGATGAGCACTAGGTTTCGAAAGGTTTGGCACAACCCCTAGATGTACCAGCGTGGAAGTGAGAGGAAATATTGATGGACTTTAGGATGGGATTACCACGTGCATCCCGGGGCATGATACCATATGGGGGATCGTAGATTGACTAACCATGTCAGACCACTTCCTACGCATTGTAAATCAGGGTTCAGTAGGTATCTTGGGACACCTCTATGTGAAAGAGATAGTTTTACTCTATGAAGTTCCATCTACAATAGTCTCAGATCATGACACAAGCATTACATCCAATTGTTGGAATGGATTGCAGGAGGGTTTTGGGACTAAGTTTCACTTGATCACATCCATTCACCCACAGACTGATGGTAAAATTGAGCAAGCCATACATACCATGGAAGAAATTATTCAGTCTTGTGTTCTTTATTTTGGTCATAGATGGGAGGACCACCTACAACTGGTGGAGTTTTTGTACAAACACAGCTACCACTCCACCATCAGTAAGGCACCGTTCGAGGTACTATAAAAATTAACATACATGATACCGATATGTTGGACAATCCTAGCGGAGTCAGCACTCATGATTCTAGAGATGGTATAGGCTACCACTGCGAAGGTTCAGATCATCTATGTGAAGATGAAGATTGCATAGATCCAAAGAATTCCCTATACTGATTGGAAACAGAGACTCTTGGAATTTGAAAACGGGGGCCATGTATTCCAACAGTTTTCCCCTCAACCTGAGACATGAGGATTTGGTTGGTGATGTGTGTAATATCCAAGGTTCTCTAGATATTTATTGATACTCTCTAGAGTGGAAGAGGTGGTGTAACTCTTGGTTCTACCACCACAATTAGTGAGGGAGAATTATGTATTCCACGTATCCTTGGTAATGTGATACGTGAATGACCCTTCTCGCATAATTCACCATAGAGAGATAGAGATTAACAATGGGGAGACATTAATAGATTATGTAGTGAATATAGGGAATTGAATGGTGCAGATCCTTCAAGGATAGTAAATTCCTTTGGTAGATGTTTGTTTCTAGTATGGGGATCTCTAAGAGAGACATGGGAGTGGGAGGTGAAAATTCGCACTCAGTACCACATTTTTTTTATTATCCCTTTTTTGGGCTTACGAAGAAGAAAATCTCTAATAGGTAGTAATTTCATACCCCAAAATTCCATGTTTTTTTTGAATGTTAAAGTGTATTTTTTTGAGAGTAGGCGCTGTGAAGGCGTACAATTCCGAGGCCCGAAGTGCCCGAATTGATCCATCAAAAATTATTTTGTGTTAAATAGAGCACATAAGAATTTTTTCGAAAAATGTTAAATAACTCTTAACCAGGTTCCCAGTTCAAAAATCTAAGGGCCCGACTACACTCGGGATGGCAGGATTAACATAGGTGAATATTAACATTAACCAGCGCGAGCCTCCAATGAGAAAACTGAAAAATTGAATAAATGTAAATAAAATAATTAAATAATATTAGAATATTTTTTAAATCGTCATAACTCATGAGCGGTGACTGAGATTGGAAATCTCAGAGCACCGTTGAGCTCTTGAGTGAATAGTTTCCTTAGGAAGAGCATAACATTGCACGTTGCAGGTCAACATTGTAATGTAGTTATTGGCCATAAATAAAATAATTAAATAATATTATTTTATATTAAAATCCTTATAACTCGTAAAAGGTATCGCATATTTGGAATATTAAAGTGTCATTGAGATCGTGAGGGTATGCATACCTTTGATGGTTCCAAATATAACCTGGTGTGGGCTAACTGTGAAATCTTGTTTTGGGGGTGTAACTATGGAGAAAATAAATTAATTAAAGTTATTTTATTTTTGATTCATCGTAATTCGAAAATGGTAACCTGGATTAAATATATGAGACCACTGTTGAATTCATGATGAGATGTTCTCCTTAAGAAAGACTAAACATTGACTGGCACTAGTTGATGGATAAATTTATATTTAGACCTATTATGGAAGAATAAAATAATCTCAAAATTTTTTTTTATATGAATTTGTTTCACTGTAATGCATGGATGAACCGAATATTTCATTCCAAAAATGGAATCCTGTAATGATGCTGCAACACAAAGTAACATAAACACAATTTATTCAAAGAAACCATATAATGGAAGTTACTCATCATAACAGAAATGCAATGGCATGTTATCCCCATGTAATGGGATAATAGGAATTGAAGATCAGATTTGGATTGTTCAAATCCCTCTGAGAATCTGAAGGAAATATCTCTAATGAATAAAGTTGGTGAATCAAAACTGGAGATGATACCCTTAGAGAGAGAATTAGAGCTAAAGACTGACGAAAGACAACGAATGATTATCATCACGAAATCTCATTTCATAGGCAGGGGTTTAAATTTATAGTGAATTATTCTTTTTTCCATTACACACACTATGTGAAGACTGCATATAAACTTCTTAAAATGTTTATCCACAGATGGATAATGATGACAGGAATGGGGAAAATATTTTTTGGTTGAAACCAGGATTAAATCATAATGGTTTATAACTCTTTACTTTGTGATCTTGCTAATTGGAACGATCGAGGGATAGTATGAACAATGGTTGGACTATTCAATTTGGGCATTCTTTGTGATCTCATCCATCTCTCTCTCCCACTATCTCTCTGTTCTTCATTGAACAATGGATGGTGGTGTAAATGCAATTGCAGAACCTCAGAGAAGGGCCATGTCCTGGAAGGCCACAACACATATAAGAGTTCATGGCACCCAACCGCGGCGGGGGAACCTAACTACAGAACCTTGGTCACGGCAACAATCCGGATGTATTGTGCTAGCAGAGCGTCGTGCCGATAGCAAGAGCTGTGGCCATGGAGGATGTTGGTGGAAGCAGGGGATGGAGCCACCCTGCCACGTCCCACGTGCATGCGGCATAGAACTGTGGTCCACAAATCACGGTGACAGGATAGACTTGCAGTATAGCCAATCCACGTGCAGTAGGAACAGGATGACCAATGGCCATCCTGGTAGGGGAAGAATCATTTAGCTGTGTGGGTTATGCTAGTTGCATGAACCAGGCAGTTGTTCGTCCCAATATAGGAATGAACTGGCCTACCATTTATGGGCCAGGCTAGATGAAACCATGTCTTTGGGTGACCCAACGAGATGGACCAACAACCGAACTAGGTCGGGTCCAGCAAGGCCTAATAGGCCTGGCCTAATGTCTAGGAAATTCTGGTACAAACCATACCCAACTAAAGATGTCCGGGGCGGCTGAACTGGGTCGGGTAATGCCAGATCCACGTGCCTAGTTGGTCAAGTCAGTCTGACCCAGTCCGACTGGTCCAAGACACAATCGGCCCATGTTTACTAAAACACCGATATCATTCGAACAAAGAATCATATTGAGGCGTCGTCCACGGAGTTGGGACCCTTGTGACAAGATGTTACTTTTGTAATACTATATGGTAGTGTTCATGGTAGTTTATATATGAATGATGAATTTAGGAGTATATTCTCCCTGAATCAAGTGCACTACGTTTGGGAATCCATTAGTTGGCTGAGTCATGAAGAATGCTGATGAGCAGGTCAACATTACACTATAGTCTTAGATGAAAAGAAGCCATGTGTAGACCATGTACAACCATATCTATGTGAATTAGCTATAAGCAGCACTGTGTGAACTAGATATAAGTGGCATTGTGTGTAAAATCTTTAAGTGAACCTCTATGGACCAGCTTTGATGGCCTATGTGGGGAGAAGCTCTGTGTGACCTGAAAACCCCACTATGGGGAGAGGCTCTGTGTGACTTAGTAGACCCACAGTACTCATCACGGTTGAGTACCTCAACAGTCCACGGTGTTCAGTGATACGACTAATAGTTTTACATTCCCTAATTTTTATTATACATATGTGAGCAGACAATACCTTATTCATATTCTCATCTGTGATAATTTCATTGTGGTTTGGGGTCCCTACTGAGTATTGTGTTACTCACCCATGCATGGGCCTTACCAACATGTGTCGTGTCCCTTGAAGGTGATCGATGCTTTGGGGGAGACCTTGGTGGCCTGAGATCTGGTGGTGCTTAGTGAGACAGGAAGGATGAATGCTTCGACAATGACCTTGGTGGTCTGAGATAAGGTGGTTCTTAGTGTGATAGGACATATGGGAGTACCTCTACATCTAAAAGTATATACCCTTTCCTAACCTTTAGGTGTGGTCTTGAGTGGAAGAACTATGGTAGTTGTTCTTTATTTTATGGTATTGGGTTTTTATTCTTGCACCTTTAAACATTCAATTTGTATTATACTCTTAGTTGTTTTCCTAGTGATATGTGTGGTTTACATTGTATTTACTTTCCATAGTTTGAGATTTTTGCATGTGTACATGTGTTAAGGAAAATTCATTTTTTTGTGATATGGCTACTATATGTTAGTCGCCTGCTACTAGCCTATAGAAGGCATGCAAGAGGTAGACATGGATCATGCCATGGGTGATGGGTTGTGATATCATAAATATGATCTGTAATATAAATGAATAATCTAAAATCTATAATTTCACTTAAAAATGATTCTTATCATTTAAATCCCCCAAATAATTTATATGCATTTAAATTTATAAAAGAATATATATCATGTGTATTTTTATCCTTTTATTACCATATATTTCTTTTTATGTGAGGTATTATTGAAATCCAAAATATCTTTCTAATGACAAATGTAAATATATATTCTTGGTTTTTATATTTTTCAGTAATATAAATAGTTCTCTGATAAAGATGAAAAATATAGATATTTGTAATTACATTTCATTATAGATAATATAATAAAAAAATATAGGTTATAGAAATTGTATACCCTTACTATTATATTGCCTATTTTTAATACATTTTCAATAATAGATGTAAATAATAACCTAGGACTGAGGTTCAATTTGAAAAAAATTCTAAAAAAATTTTAAATTTTGAACCATATGAATATCATTATCAGTAATCTCATAAAATATATTTTATTCAAACAATATTCAATACATAATTTTTGTAATCATTTTCATGAATATTTACCAACACTAGAAGCCTTTTATATATATTTTTATGTACTAGGATCTTATGTAAAATGTTTTGTAGGATCCCATATAGATGTATTGTTATGGTTCTTAGGAAAAGATCTAGGTGTCTCATATTTTGTATCTTACAATAAATGTAACATTTTGATACTATTTTCATGTAGTACTAAACCCAATTTTTGATCATTCTTTAGTTGGGTATCATTTTGTGATATTTTGGTTGAAATGATGGAATTTTATAATGGCTTATGGGCTATGTATGGTAGGAATAATCTTTTCCCAAATCATGGGCCCTACTAGTGAAAACTGGGAAGAATAAGGCAATACATATTTCCATGGATGGCACAAAATTTATCATTCAATGTTCCCACCATGGAGAAACCATGAAACCCTACAGAAATTAGCGTACAGATATTTCATGACATTTTTCTAATCGTGCGACCATGCCTAACGAATTGTACAAATGGAAAATAATTAATCTAAAAATTATTTGTAAACCCATAAAACCATTTTTTATGTTCTTGATGTCCCTAAATCAATCTTATATGAATTATTCTTCCTTGGAGGCTCCTAGGAAGTTATTTTGGTCTTTTTAAAACCCTATAAAAGAATGTAAAATCTTTGTGAAGAACATTTTATCTTTTCTAGGAAACTTTCCTCTTCCCATTCCATTTCCCCAACTCCCTCCTCTTTCCTCCCTAATGATATATTGATCTTTGTGTTGTTGAATGATCTAGTCCATAATATATTTTATCTTAAATATATTTCTAATTCTCATATCATTGATTCTAATGTTTTTCATTGGAGTTTCCCAATTAGGGATTTGTGTTTGGAGGACTCTTGAACTAGAGTTAGGGTGTTCCGTTATGATGACTAATTTTGAGTAACCCTAAATTTATTGTCATAAACTAAATATATTTATTACAATTAAATTTATTTTTATTGGATTATTAAAAACACAATACCATGGCATTGAAAATTAAAAAATTTTGTTACATGAAATTGAAACCCCCCCAATTCCAGGGAATTGTTGTCTGTTCAAGGATTCGACAAAAAATTTTAAAATTGATGTAATGGTAATAAAAATGTGAAATTAAATTGTGAAATTGAATTGGGGAATAAAATTGGGGAATTAAATTATTAATTTATAAACATTATTATATGAGGAAAAATTAATAAAATTGTTTTGATAGAAAACCATTCGTTTTATCGATGAAATGGGAAGATTTTTTACAACACACATTTGGTTATTAAAAAGTTGTTTTTAAAATTAAAATGAATTAATTGGTTCAATTTTATTCTAGATAGTTTAATATATATTTCCAATTATTTATTTTTAATTTAGTACATGAATGAAAAGGTGGTTAGTGAGTTATTTCAAACAAAACTCTATGATTTACAAAACTAACAATACTTATGATGTAGGTCACATCCCTGATGGGATGGTGATGATTCCTCTGGGGAATTTATTATATGGGCTTGAATACTCATATATCAATGATCAATATTTGAGTGTTAGGGAGTCCTATAGCTTGGAACCGTGAAAAATCATGGTAAATTATCATGTTTTTTGTTGTCCATATTTCATATATATGACATTTTGTGTAAATTTTTTACACAATCCTTCTGAATTTATATAACCTATTTTATAAAAAAACCTTTATTAATCTATTTGTTTAATGTATTTCCATATTCATAAATGAAATTAAATATTTTTAAATATTATTTTTTAATTTAATGGATGATTATTTTAATGTTAAATATTTATTTGGTTAATTAAATGTTGTATCTTATTATGAAGTCCTTGGTGATACCCTATTTGTCTTTTAGTTCACACCGTACCTATTCTGTTGGGTAATTGTATATTCTCTCCTTCTAGGAACAAGAAATGGTTAGGATTCAGATGGAGGAGGTATGAGTTATTGATCCCTGGGAATGGAGTTCTGTGTCCACTTGTAATTAGGTTTTCTACCTTACTCTTTTTCAAGTACATTGTTTTTTTACTTTGTGTTTCTTTACCTATTTTGATTTTGTTATTGTTCTCCCTATATATTTTTCTTGTATTCAACTCACATGTATATATTTAATATGCTGTGTCTTTGGAAAATTACATCCCACTTATATATTATAAGATTTTATGTGGCAGTTTTCATCTTCTGGGGATCTAGAAACCCTTCATGATTTTTCAAGATTTTCTTGAAAATTGGGTTAACAAGGTAACCATAATGGTTTGTGAGAAAGTTATATCAAAGGTTTTAATTCAGAAAATTTACTTATTTTCTATATGGTATTGTGTAATCTGGTTGGGAAATAGAAGGTACTCACAATTTAGTGTGTGGAAAGATCTTACTTCAATTAGCCTCACATCACAAGGGTTGTTTGGAAAATTTGTCATTAGGATTGGTTTTAGTCTTATCCTATACTTTTTTTTTGGATATACTAAAATCCAAGTATTTCTTGTCAATTTTCTGGGAGTTATTTATCCTGTTCTCAATTTATGTGCTACAATGATGTCTTAAATGACTCCTAGTGATGTCATGTAGCATCATGCATCTAAGAAGATGTGTAAATAAGATCTAAAAATATGTAACTACTATACCACATTGATGAAAATATTTTTGGGGTCCCAATTCAAGATGAGGTGTTTCTGTATGTTATCTAGGCTCTAGGATAATCCCCAGAACAAATTCTCATTAAGGATACATTTCTGGAACCACATAGGTATGTATTATAGAGTCTTTCTTAGGAGTTACTTCACAAAAATACACCACATATCATATTATCAAATGATTATATATTGTCTGAGGAATTATACAGAAGGTTTGAGAATTTTTTGTGATATTTGTTACATTTTATGAAATAAAGGGGATGAATGCCACATTTTTGCTAGAGGGCCCAGAAAGAGTTGGTGGGATGCATTAGTGATGGAAAATAAGCATGAGATATTAGATTATAAAGAAATAAATGTTTATTTCACAGATATGTTCAATCTATAGTTTATGGAGTTATACATGGGTATATAGTTTCCTATATATGAGAAAGCAGACCAAACAATTACAGAATATGAAAACATATTTTCTGATCATATGTAGTTTTCACCTAGGATTGTATAAAATGAGAATATGATAACTATACTATTTGAGTTGGGACACTGATATGATATTCTATAAAAATATTTCTTCGTGAAGATTTCATACTATTCTAAATTTTAAGATAGAGCATTGATTATTGAAATGAACCTCGATTGAATGTCTGAGTTGTCAGAGAGTTTAGTTTTAGCCCCATGTCATTTTGAATTCTGATAATGGAAAGAAGAAAAATGATGAATCTTGTGGTTAATCATGATAATAGAGGTTTTCAATACCTCATTCAGTGACTGGAATATACCCTTTCATTTTATACTAATGTGGTACATCATTCCATTTAAATAGGGTTTTCAATTAGGCACCCAAAATTTGTGGTTACTTGAATATGTTCTCCAATATCCATTTAACTACACACAGTGGAAAATGATTCTCAACACCTAATAAAATTGGGGTATAGTCAGATGTTTCATCGATAAAGGGGTTCCAACAACATGCATCTAGAATGAAGCTTTATCATGCAGTGGAAGAGTGTTCATGGGAAGAAGATATGCATCCCACTATAGTGAGTGGTATTATCCCAATATATTCTGAATTAAGGAATTATTTAATTTTTAATGGTGAATATTACTAATTTATTTCGACTTTATTAGTTTTATGCTAAATAATGATACATATATTTTGTATTATATGCTTGATATTACTAAAACCCATGGAACAAGCAAAGAGTCATGTCTCTATAGGTCCCCATATGTTTTATTATTATCATATATCATGATTTGTAGGAATTATCTTATTCTAAACATGAAAACCCTTGATATCATTTTCATGATGGATTTGATCATTTTGAATAATGCCTAGATTGACTATTATCATGGATTTGTCCCCATAGATCACCTATTGGGGTATCCAAATATTTGAAGGATAATGGGACCCAAGGTTGAGTAGATCTAGACCACCTTATCCAAAATTTCAGAATGTTATATCTATTTTATTTTTTGATCTATTTCATGAATCATTTATTTGTGATATCCCCTAGTTTTCATCGAACTTCCCAACATTTTTTCTCTATGACTTCACTAGTTCATTGGCATTACAAGAGGTGGAGTTCAATATTGATTATGATAATAGTAATTAACCAGTTTCTATTCATTAATAATGAATATATCTATCTAAAATAATATATTATATGATTCATATGAATGATATTCTTGAGAAAGTATTTATATGCAAGAGTTCTTCACCTCGGAAAAAACCAGATCTCTATGATAAGAATGCTAATAGTTCACCATACCATTGTGTTGATTACTGAAAAATCGACCAAGTTACATTAAATAAAAGTTATACAATTCAATGGATTGATGATATTTTTTTACTTTTTAATAGGGTGGTGTGGTTTTATAAGATTGATCATTATACTGGTTTCCATCATTTGAGGATAATAGAATCCGGCATTTAGAAAACTATATATCAGAGCAGTTACGACCACTATGAGTACCTTTTCATTCCATTTTCTTTTACATTTGTTCCTGTATTATATATGGATATATTGAACATGAATTTTCATGATTTCCATTATAAATTAATGGTTGAAATTGTGGATAACATCTTTACGTACCTTATGTATGAGTTGTGTCATGTGTTTAATCTTATCAGAATATTGCAATTCTGAAAAAATCACTGATATTATGTCACGCTTTTAGAATGTGAGGTAGGGATTCATGAATTGATGTTCATGAGACACATGGTGTCAAAACATGGTATTTTAGTTGATTCCGAAAAGTGGAAACAAGTAGTTATGTGGAAACAACCATGATTTTTTTACGGTTTATATATTATTGATCTTAGATATGTATTACTTCTAGTTCATCAAGGACATCAAAAAATTGGTTCTCTATTGACTGTTGTCACTCAAAAAATAATAATGTATTATTATGTGATAAATTTCATAGTTCTTTTATTTAAATAAAACTTTGTTTCATAGCTACACCAATGTTGACTCTTCCAGATTACAGGTAGGGCCATGTGGTATTCTTTGATTCATTTAGTTCAATCTTGGGATACAGTATTATTAACGGTTATCTTGTCATTTTATATGGATTTCTTCATCTTGGTCCACATGATAATAATTATCCACCAATGAACTTGAACATTCAGTTTTGATGCACAAGGTTATGATTCGGAAGGATTACCTCAATGGGGAAATGTTTAATAGTTTTTGGAAAAACATATCATGAGTTAAATCTTCTTTGAATAAATAATTAAACCTCTTCCAAATCCATTTTGTTCAATACATGCACTCTTTTGACTTCAACATCAATTAAAACCTGGGAAAATTGAATGCCAACATCGATTCCATGAGTACGAAAATTATTACCCAAGTAGTGAACAAATATTCAAATTAGTGCTAATTGATAGATTTTTATTACAATTGTATATAACTGTCCAAAAAATAAGGATATGGGTTTCCTTGACCACTGTTCATTTGACCTTCGTTCTCTTCATGATGTTTACTCTAGAAAGTGTGGTTGGGTTTCTAGGTACCTTAGAAAAGAACAATTCAATTTGGGTTGTGATTGATAGGTTTACTAAATCATCTCACGTTATAGCCATCCATAATTCAACCGTTTTTGAGGAGTTCTGAAATATCTCGATGAAATATATTTTCCATTTTCATAGAGTTATGTATGTCATAATTTTTTATATGGATCCCAAGTTCACATCTCAAATTTTGAAAGGCCTTTATTATAAGATTAGAACTGAAGTACATTTGATCACTTTCTATCATCTATAGTCAGAAATCCATATTGAAATAGCTATATAGATTATTAGTATACAATGTTTTCTGGTGTCCATGACATTTGAGGATCTTGGGATGATAATTTATGGATTTTTGAGTTTTTATATAAGAATAGTTGATAGTCCATGATTAGAATTGGGTCGTTTGAGGAACTGTGTTGTTATAATTATATGCATCTATTGTCATTCATGGAAATTTGGGATTATTCCTATGTTTGTTCGAGTTTGTATCAGGAGACGATAGTATTGATTCAGTTGATTCATTAGAGAATGTAGTCAGCATATTGCTGATATAAATCTTTTCTTATTCGTTGCTATAGATAGTTGGATTTTTTAATATCTAACATGGTGTTCCTGAATGATTCTACTCAGTTTGGTCATCGATGGTTTGGGATGAAAAGGAATCTTGATTTTAGTTCTATGATACCTATTGAGATTACTGAGAAGGTGGGGAATGTATCATACCATTTAGCACTTCCACTCTTGGAGATGTAGATATATAATTTATTCCATGTATCTCAGATATGGAAATATATTTCTTATACATCTCATGTTATTAGATGGAGTGATTGTGAAGTTGTACCCAATTTATCTACAACTGATCATCCAGTAATAATAGTTGATTATAAATCCAATGTACCTTTTGGGAGGATGGGAATTTTTTTGACTACTATGTCACAAGAATTATTATATTCATGAGACATGGGAGAGGTAATCACTGATGAGAGAGTAGTGGCCTCATCATTAAGACATTGAATCTTACTTACATAGTTTATAAGGATTCTAAAATCATATTATAGGGTTGTTGTAAACTTTAGTTATAGTTTTTAGGAATTCCTACACCCATATATAGTTCATTATTTAGTTGGGATTCATTTTAGAATGTTTCAGTTAAAAAAATTTCGATTTTTTTAATGGATATTGGGATATTTATAGTTTCTTCATTATATTATAAAACAATTTACATTGAAAATGAAAACTGTACAATATATGGTAGTCGATATTTTCATGGATCGTGCATAGTTTGACAAACCATGTTCCCACATAGGACAAACTGTGCACCCCTACATCAATGGGAACATAATTTGGTTAATGTTTTGTCTAACCATGTGACCCTACCCCAGCTAACCATGTTTAGGAGATATAATTAATCAAAAATTAAATTTTAAACCCCCTAAACCCTCAGTATAAGCTTCCAATGGTCCTAACCCTACCGAATTTGATTTCTTATTCATTGGTGGTTTCTAGGATGTGATTTTCTCACGCTACACCATTTCAGTAGTGAATCGATGTTAGTATAATGATTTTCTATCTCTTCTTACATGCTTCCTCGTCGTTTTAACTTTCTCCCTCACAATCCTATTTCATACATAGTGTTTTATTGATCTCTATGTTTTTGGATATTCCAGTCCGTATTGTTTTGTGTTGTTAATCTTGGTTCGATTACTGTATCTTTATTTCTAATGTTCTTCACTTGAGATACCTAATTATGGTTTTTTTATTTAAGCTCCCGTGAACCAAATTTAGGTGGTTCTGTTGTGATTTCAATGTTTCATTAACCCTAATTTTCATTCTTAAAATTTACATACTTTTTTAAATTCAATTCATCTATTTCAACCAAATTTATTTCAATTGGTTTATTAAAAACCCAATACCTTTGGATTGATATTTTTAAATGGTTTTGTCTTGAAATTGTGAAAACCTGCCAATTAGATTGAATTGTTTTTTTATAGATTTGTCAGAAAATCATGAATTTGATGTTATGGTATTTAAATAGTTGAATTTAAATTGTGAAGTAGAATATTGAATTTATTTCAAATTATTTAATAAGGGAAAAATGGTATATATTTTTTTATAGAACCCCAATAATTTTAACATAGAATAATTATTGATTTTATTAAAACCCCATTTTTTAATAGAAATTTCGAAAATTTAAATGAAATAATGGGTAGATTAGTATTTTTGATAATTTTTTAAAATAAATTTTCCATCAGTAATATTTAATTGAGAACATGCAATACTAGGTAGTCAGTGAGTTATTTCAGACAAATATCTATAATTTAATATATTTACAATACATATATATTAGGTTACATCCCATATGGGATGGTGATGAGTCCTATTTGGAAAATATTAGAGATACTTGTGTACACTTATGTTGTTATATTTATTTGAGTGGGATAGAGTATCATAGCCTCGAATACCCATCCCTTATGAAAGATGAACATGGTTCTTATTTTTTATATTTGCAATACATTCCATTATTTTTAAATTAATTATACATTCTATAGAAATTTTTTAAATTTTTTTATATAAAATATTTTTTAATAATTTTTTTTATGTATATATATCATCTTAATTACAGAGAATGATATTTTTAAATATGATTTTGAAATTCAATGCCTGTTTATTTAAAAATAAAATATTTATTTAGAAAATTAAATTTTGAATCTTATTAAGGAATACTTGGTGGGACCGTACTAGAATTTAAGCTCACACCCTACATATTCAATTGAGTATTAATATATTATCTCCATCGAGGTTTGATCATGGGTTGAGGAGACAGTTAGAGGTGGCAGTAGTTGTTGATCATGTAGATTTTATAGTTGTGTCCACTGCTCCATTTGTTCATTAGAAACTTATTTTTTTAGTTTTTTATGGTTGCACATTAGGTTTGAATACATGTTTTCTTTTGTTACATTTCTCCATATTAATTTTTTATAATATACATACTCATAAAATTATGATGCTTCTACTGTTTATTTGGGAAATTCATTCCCATTTTCATATTGTATAATTCCTAGAAGATGTCGACAACAAATGGAAATCCTGAATGGCCTTCAGGCTATGATATAATGGTCTTAGTTATCAGGTTACCTAGGTACTCGAGCTAATTTCAACGATTATCCTACAAAAAATAATGAATAATGAAAGCTAAAATTATAACATTTACCAACAAAATTTTTAAAAACTGATATATGTTCTAAATAACTAAACTGAAAAAACATATTTTAATTCTTATTTGTAAAGGTATACAACTAATATTCATAGAACATTAATTATATATGTATTGACATAAGAAGTGTAAAAAAATATGTAAATGTTTATTATAATTGAACTATTATATAAAACATTGAACAAAAATTTTAAAATGATACAAAAAATAACAAAAAATCAAACCTGTTTCTTATTTTAGTTAGAGTGGTTAAAAATGATAAAAAAATACATAAAATATTATTTATCTTATTTTTTTGTATTTAATGATGTTGAAATAATAATAACAAAAAATATTAAATAGAAACATATATTAAAAATGTAAACAAATATCATGTAAAAATTATTACAAATCCAATATTTATATATAATGTTAATTAATTGGAAACTGATACAGGCAATAATAAATTCATCAAAGAAAGGATTTATCAGTTTTTTTAAAAAATATGTTTTATATTAAAAAAAAATATGACTAATATATCAAAAATGACATATATTTTTGAAAATTCAAACAAAAAATAAATATTTTATTCCTGTAATATTTTTCAATTATTGAAGATTTGTCTTTCTATATGTCATCCTCATAACAATTCTATATTGAAAAAACCATTTCTATTTTTTTCATTAATAATATCTTGTAATAATTCCCGGTATGTAGAGATCTATCATAAATATACATCATATTCAATTTAGTCCTTAACAAATAACTATTTTCTCAATTATATATGATTGAAAATTATAAGTTTGATAGATAAAGAAGGAAAAATTTTCCCATCTATTTCCAAAATAAAAGGATCAACTGTTTATTCAAATCTATTATGGTTAACTAATTTTATTAAAATTTAATCATGTTTGAAACTATTGTTACCAATATGTTATTTTATTATTAAAATTGGAACTTGAAATTTAATTTTATAAACCTCCCATATTTCTTCAATAACTCCATAATATTCACATATAATGTGTTTGAGTTTTTACCTTTGGAATTCGAATGAAACATTTATTCTTTGCATACCAATTTAAAAAATTTATTAGTTTCACATATGTTGTTATGATATTTTGTATGAAATGAATATCAATTAAATTAATACCCATACCATGTGGTCAAATTTAATCATGCTACACATACTAACTGTCCCAATATTTATGGTGCATATACTCTCCTATTGATCTTCTAATTAACCATGAACATATCTTTTTTTTCAAATTATTTATATCATTGATATTTTGATAAGATTATTTTTGATATTAATATAAATCTTTATATATATGAATGATCATCATCGATGTTATTAAAGGTTTCTAAATTCACCATATTTATCAATTCACATATAATTAATTTTAATTTCAATCTACTTGTCCCCAATCCCCCCGTAATTAATTCTTACATTCAGATATATAGGAAAAAAAGTGTGCTAAACTTTATACAAGTAGTTACTATAAACTAATTCAACCTCCTCATAAATATAATACTCAAAAAAAGTGTCATTAGGTTGATTTGGATCCTTAACAAGTCCCTTCAATATCTTCGCACACCATTCAAAATGATATATACAACATTGATTTATACGTCAATGAAATTTATTTACCACACCAAATGAAATATTAAACGAATGTAAATTTCGTGATCACAACCTATAGAAACCTCATCATTCTTCAAATTGTTCAACAAATTTAGATTAAACAAATTCTATAAAATTTAATTTATAAAGTAATATAATTTTAGATAAAACTTATAAATTAAATTAAAAAAATAATGTGAGCATTATAGTTTGTAGACTATGTAGAATCATGATGTGTAAATAAAGAGATATGACTCCACTAAACTACAACTATTTAGGTAATTTTTTAACAATTTATGTTTAACATTGGTTCCCCATGAATCTATCAACATATCGAGAGGAACAAATTTTATCCATCTTGGATAATGTATAAAATTGCATAGTTAGATATTTTCATCTTCTTTTAGAATGTTATTATAGATCTATATGTATTTACCTTAATTTTAATTCCATTATTTAATTAATCCGATCATTATTATTTTTATTAATACCAAAAACTGATACAATAAAATAGTCATAGATATTATTTTCAACAAGAATGAAATAAATAATTCATTTTGACACATTATAACTCAAATATAAATGATAAAAAACTACGAAAAATTTCATCCAAATATTTATATCAACATGATATTTTTTTCATTCAGAATAAATCCACAACATCAGTAACTCATAGAAAATAATATATTATGGAAAAATGTTTAATAGAAATATAAAATTCATATAATTTAATGAATAAATTTTTTAAAATTTAATTAAATTGATACATATAATAATTCTTTGATGAACCTTGTAAATTTATTTTCTATAATGTTGTGTATGATAATTCTCAGTCCATTCATCACAAATTGGCCAACATTTATACCCCTTAACACTATATATAGAAAAAATTTCATAAACTATGAATTCATTTATAGTGAACAAAATCATTATAGGTAGTATAAAATGATCATTTTTTAAATCATCTACTATAAATCCACTCTCCCTATAATGTTTCAAATATTAAAGTAATGGTTAATAGAAAAAAATACCATTTTCAAACGGTTTAGGTCTAGAAAAAATAAAATAAATTTAATATATTTTAGTTTCGTTAAAAATATTGGAGGTTTGTTTTAAATTAACATAATATAGTCAATTACTAGGTTTTTTACAAAGGAATTGTTGTGGATTCATTCCATCTATGAATAATACACGTGTAATATTTTTAACATGAATTGTGAATGTACGATTAAATTGATTAATTTTATTACAATATATATAATAGGATTGGTTATGAAATTTTACATAATATATCCACTAATAAACATGTCACCATAAACTATTTTAATCATGTTATTTTTTATAAAAAATCATAAATAAGAAGCTATAGGAATATACAAAAAAATATGGGCCAGAATATTTATAACTATTGAATTAATATATTATTTTTTTCATTATATACCTTATTGACAAATATTTATGACACTATAACAAGGTTTATAATTTCTTTATAAATATCACATAGTCATTCGAGAGGGAATTTATCTTCTTGTACCTGAATCCCATCATCAAAAATCATTTATTCACATTGTAATGTGAATATGGAAAATTGTTTTCTTTAGGAATTATGTATTTTAAAATATATAGAATATCAATAAAAATATGTTCACACCATCAATTTTTACCATAATGTTAATCATTCACTTCACCATTATTAAAACAATACTTTCATTATATACCTGATACAATGGTTTTTCTGCATCACCATATATACACTTATTATTAGTGCATTCTAAACTGACTCTACATCAATATGAGAAATAAAATATCTAGTCTAATCCGAGTTATCATAACATAAATCATGTTCATCAATAAATATTAATATCTTCCTAGTATCACCCTAACAAATCATAGGGATATGACTTAGATTAAATCTAATGAAAATTAAAAAATCATTAATTTTTCTAGTTTTAAATTTTTTCATATTTAAATATTTCAAGTATGCACATAATACAAGGTATTTATTTGGGATTTTTTATTATAAAATCAAAACCAAATCAGAATAACCTGTCCCATATTCATAAATATTTTATAGTGTAACAATATGATGTTCACTCGTTATTATTTATAAGAAATAATAAAAATTTATTATAATATATTATATTTCAAAATTTAAACTAAAATTTTAAATTACGATAAAAATTAATATATAATATTTAAATAATAATTTAAAGAAAGAATATTTCATAAACTCATGTATAACATTCAATATATATAATTTTAATACATTCAAAATAAATTACAAAAGGAATAGAATAAAAAAATAAATTTATTTTAAAACGTTGAATGAAAATTTAACATAATTATTCATTATTCTTAATATGTATTTCAAAAATTATATATTTATTTTCAACATTAGAAATACCAAAACATCATAATACAAATTTACAAATATTAAAAAGTGATAACAATGGTATTACACAATACGTTGAGAAATATAGATACATCCCTAACCTTTAAAAAAATTGAAAATAAAGCACGACTTCAAAAACATACTCATTAGGATCACAAAAAAACATATTCCATACAAAAAAAATAAAATGACCACATAATCATAATACAATCATTTAATCTACATTATTATGTAAATATATAACTTCAGTATTCCATTATTAAACTCCATAATCTACAATAACTTCAAAACACATGTTCGCAATGAAGAAAAAACCTACCTTAGACACCCATCAATATAAAATGTAGATTTATTTATATAAAATTCAATTAATAAACATTTAGTCAATACATATTGGAAAAAATTCATTCAAATATGAAAAAATACCTTAGATGTGGGAATAATCTGAACTATAAATAGAAATCAAGAGGAGATTCCAAAAAGACGAGATGATAGAGATCATTAATTATTAAAAAAACAATATAATATTCATAATATTTGAAGTAACTTGTATTAATGGACAGATGGTATAATTAAATATATATATATATATATATTAATGATAGGCCATAATAGAGGAGGGTGATAAATGAGAATGATATGAAAATGTTGACTGTAACAATTTTTAAATATCCAAACAGAAGGAATATAAGAATTAAACAAAAAAATTATCATTAAATATTATAATAAAGCCAAATGTTCCTATTATAAGATGGAATAAAAAAAACATAACCCGTATAATTAACATACATGAGAGGGTGGAGTGTGATGAAATTTTAGTTGGATAAAAATGAGATGTTCCCGAAAGTTGAAGCTGATGGTGGATGAGTGTGAAAGATAATGGTTGGGCCAACTGAATTATATTTGGTGCTAGTATAATGAAAACAAAAATGGTTATGGTTCTCATCTTAAGGGAAAACTAATTATTTTCATGATAATTAATTATATCCAAATGTATTTTCATGAAATTTCTGAATATTTTGAATGATTTTCAAATGTTTTTTAATAATAGATGTGAAAAACATGATTTCAATATTGGTAAGTTCCTAAAAAAATTTAATGAAATATTTTGGAACATCCATAATTAAATAACCTACATCATGAAGATATGGATCACATTTTTATTGTCTATTATATTATAACATGTCTTAAAAATTATTTATAGAAATTTTTATAAATTTTCATTATGAAAAATTCATGTTTTAAAGTGCAATTTTTTGAAGTTAGGGATACCTTGGTAGAATTTTATCCATTTATTATTATATAGTCATGAACAGATTGTCAAAAAATGGACAAAAATTCACACAATAGTATTATCATATTGTGTTTTTTAGTTTTTATGGTTATTTTCTGGTCATTTTTTAATTTTTTTATTCAAGTGATATTAGTTAATGAATATGTTATAAGGTGATCTATATAATGGGGTTTCATGATAAATATTTATTTTTTATTTATCAATGTTTAGATATTATGTCGATATTCTATTGACATGGTATTTAGATAACCAAATGGGATATAAATGATCCTAATTACAATTTAACTGAATTTATATATTAAACTATAAAGGGGAACACAACAAAAATTTAGAGAACATTTTCATAGAGTTGATATTGTTGATTTGGTCCATTTTTTGATTCTCATAGATCATATATATATAGAAAATCTAATGGCATTCCAATGAAAAAATTCTTCTAAATGAATAGTGAACCTCATACAAAATTTTCTTCTAAATTTTTTTATTATACATCTAAATAGAATAATTTCTCAAATTAACTAACATCAAAAGAGTTTGGTGATGGACTTTATCTGTTATTGGAAACCTAATTGTTTTTATTTTTTACTATTGAGTTGGGTTGTTTGTTTATGTATCATAAAATATTTTTATTCATTGACTCATCCCTCTCAATTTGGGACCTCATTATTATTGGAGGTACCGAATTCTATCAACTACTAGCGAAAGGATATAATACTTGGATTTAAAAGTCCATTTTTTATAAAAAAATTGTAAATAAATATAAGTAGTTTTTCACTTCATTGTAACATTAAAAAAATTAATAAGATGCGATTAACTATGTTTTGTAATGACCACTATTGGCCATATTAAGTAATTTAGATGGATATATACCATATATACATAGTAAATAATGTCAAACATATTGAATTTTACTATATTTTACCATTAATTAATATATTTTTCTCCCATCTTATAAATTTAAATATTTGAGTCAATTTATATAAAAAAATAAACAACTTGAATTATATTTTTTTAATGTAAATATATTAAAATGGGAAATTAAATTATTAAACATAATCATATTTTTTATAGAAAACACGATTCTTGTATAAATGATATTTTTTACTTACAATGAAAAATATTAATATTTTAAAAAATATCATTATTAATTATTGATAATCATTATTAATATTTAAATATCAAGTAATTTATTAAAAATAATTGATTTATTATATTATCCAATAAATAATGGTTATTTTTTATAATATATCACTTTTACCAATTTCATATTCAAAAAAGGTCATTTACCTAATGGTTATATTCCCAATATCGTTATAATATTTATTTAACACTATTAAAATCCTCAATATTCAAGAAAATTCTTCTTTCAATTAATATAAATCTCATTAAAATATTTATTTCCTAAATAATAAGTTTTATCATATAGATTATATATTTCATTTGTTATATAATGTTTTTTCTTCATTTGGCATTTCTTGGAAATAATGAACCACTTGAAATTTTACATGTACCTTTGATATGTAATTATATATATATACATATATTTCAGTGTCATTTATATAATTTATAATATATATATATAATTTATACTATATTTATTCTCTAATGATGAATTTTGGTTTTGATAATGAGTTATAGAAGGGAATATTGTGATAAATAATTAATCTCATGTTAATGAATCATTGGGTCACTACACTATTGAACGTAATGAAAAAAAAAGTGCTCTACATATTGGACTCACCAATTACTCTATTCCGAATCATACCAAATACCATGTTTTTATGTATGAAAAATATACCACAAAAAATTTATATTTCATAATAAAATCAATTATTTTACATTGACAACATATTATAATTTTTTACTATTAATATATTAAATTAGTCAAGTATGACGATAAAAAATTTCTTAATTCAGAATGGAACAAGAATATATAATGAAATATGAATTTCATTTTGTTATATCTAGTAATATGAAAAAATATACATAATATCACAACATGTAATTCAAAAGATGGTTTCTCCAAGGCAATAAAATGTAAAATATTTACAATTATAATTTTCTTATAAATAGGAAATATATATATATATATATCGATGGTAGAAATAATTTAAATTGTAATATATCTTTCTAGGTTATATATATATCATAATAAATTTCTAATTTTCCATTTTTATAAGAATGGAAGCGACTTGAAACATAAATTTTGAAAATCAACTGATCCTTTTAAATATCTATATGGGAATAACTTGATATCCTTTGTAAAATCAAATAAAAATATGAGAATATGCATAATGTATAATATTTACCACCATAAGATGATATAAGATCCATGTATGTCACATAAATATGATTTAAATTATTTAACCATTGATGAAATTTGAGAATAATATAATAATTTTCATTCATAAAATCTAGTATGCTGTGAAAATAAAAAAAAATACAGGGCCTATATGAAAAAAAAAACATATTGTAATATACAACTAAACCAAAAGTTAAAATATATATCTATATTCTATTGGAATTATTTCTCAATCCACTTCCTCAGTTTCTCTATAATGAACATATTTTACACCTCATATGAAAAGTATATATTCTCAAATATGTATTAGTAAAAATAGAATTATCATGTGCACCATCGGTGAACATGCTTGGAGTCCGTACATAAAAACATATGGTACCATTATTTAATTTTAATGAACTTACATTTAATATAATTCACGAAAATTATATTAAAATGTAAATTTAAAATAGAAATTTAATATAGTGTGTATTTTATATTGTTGATATAATTTACATCATCTTATAAATGAATTTATAAATGTGTTGTACGTGATAGAAATAAGATCAAAATAGGATTTTGATATTTGATACATGTTTTCCAATTTGGATGAAACAAAAATATGCTCTTATCTTCAATATGTTTTTGTATATTTTGGTTCTCAAAAGCATCAAATATTTTTAATATATAATTATTATATGATATTAGTGTAATATTCAATACATTTCACCAAATTTAATGCTTAGGGACTATAAAAGATTAATATCATTGGAAACATGGAAACATAAACAACTGGTACATAAAATATCAATATAATTATATATTTGATATTAAAAATTTTTACCCCTATTATACATATAATATATAAATCCATCCTCCATAACTTGGGGTGGGGAATCATAATTAATCGATGTGAATATTTTCTCAGTAAGGGTAATCATAAGAGATTACCATTAATTATTATAGTTGAGAATAATATAATAATCCTGGTATGAGAACACAATCTAAGTACAGTAAATTCAAACTCATCAATTCATTCACCATAATCATGAAATATTGAATAACAATTTATTAATCAGAATACATAATAAAAAAGTGTGCAGGATCATAAATAATCAATCACGATCTATGAAATTAAATTAAAACCATAAGATATATGTTTTAGTAGAAAAAATTAGAATATAAAATAAATTACATAGTTAATGAGAATTATAATACTATCATATTTTATGCAGTTCAATTCCAATTAGTTCATTTCTTTAGTAAATGTTCACTCCCAAAACTATTTAATAGGATAGATTCCCATACTTTACTAAGTCTAATACCCACTGTAGTCCATATTTTATAATTATATAACATTCCATTCCTATAGAATTTTAATTCTATAATGGGCCTACCAGACCTTTGATTATAAAGTAACCACCCATCCTTATTTTATTGGTGTACCACCCTTCACAAAATGAAAACCATACATATGTTCACTATAAGATCATAACACATTTTACATATCATCTAATAAAAACCATTTGAATGTATATGATTATCATTAATACTTAACAATCAATTTCATAAATTCTCTATAGAAAAAATAATCACAGTAATACAGGATCATATGCCTATTAAATCAAAAGAATCATATATCGTTATGGTTATAGATGATAATTCATAAAATGATCCGTAAAAATTTTATGAGAAAAATACAGTATTTGTTTGAAAATAATTAATTGGAATATAAAAGTTTTAAGTTTATTATATAAATAATTTCCATGATAATTAGAATTGGAATATTATAATGTAATATTCCAAAAAAATATTACACTTATTCCAGGGGAATCTGTTAATTTAGTGTATATAAAAACAATGAATCCTTTCCCATTTTCACTAAAATTATTTACCATTTATGAAAAAGGATATAATGATTCCTTTGAAAAATTGATAATTATGTTAAAAATATAGTTAAATTTTATTATAAATTATATAGGATAATATCAACGTCAATTTTGGAAACAATTTAATAAAAAATGATGACATGGAAGAATAGAATATAGAATAAAGGATAATAATTGGCCATTTTTCAATAAAAAAATTCATTCATTCTCCTGAATAAATAAATAATATAAATTAAATGGAAAAAATTTAAATATAAAAAAATAACTATAGTTCAATATGTTACATATTATTTATGAGGGATATATCATACAATTTCCTCTTCAAAAAATTTAAGAATTAAGAATTTTTGTACAAATGCTATTGTAATGTAAAACTATTACCTTAAGTATATCATTCATTGTAAGATCTCTAAATTCATATTTAATAAATTTAAAAATTTTATAATTATGTAACAGGAACATAATAATTATTATTCATCCTCACATAATAAACATAAAACATTTTTCACCCTTTTATTAACAAATTTTCATTATAAACATCATTTAGGGTTTTAAATATTTTATTATTCATGTATATTTTTGTTGATAAGTTTTGGTAATTATATTACAATCATGATACCCTAATATATATGATGTTAATAATCATATAATTAATATTTATATTATTTTTATAGGAGTTTATATACGTTAAAAATAATAGATGGTGAAAAATTAATTACATTACTTCGTGGAGACGTTAGTTCATACATATGTACACACTGTGTTTTCCACCTCTCAATAGTGGTAATGAAAGAAATGAAAATGAGAATCCACATTAAAAAAACCCAATATTATATAATATATATCATATCTATTCATTAAATAAATTCTCATTACAATCTATGTAATTAGGAAATGAAAAACAAATCACATTGCTTCATAGATGTGTAGTTCACACACATTCAATGGGGAAACTATCATTTTCCCATATATCATAAGGAATGGAATTCAATAAGATATAATAATTAATAAAACATAATTATTACACAAAATTAATATTTTAAAATTAAACATTTCATAATATTTAACCATGAATGATGATGGATATAAATTATTCATATTTATCTATGTAGGAAGTAGTCTATATATACACTTACGAAATAGTTTCATCCTTTAGTAGATTGACAAGGTGTTTTAAATTTTTAGGAAATAATAATATTAAATTTTTTCCATATTTAAATTATATTATTAATCAGGTTTTGTGGAAGAAAGATGCGTATTGTATGTATAATAATAATTATAATTTAAATGAATTGGTTATGATATATTCCTCTTCTTTGAGACATGACCATTGGGTTACTCCTTAATCCTCGATGGATTGGTATTAGGAGAAGAACATATTCTCTTGAATGAAGGTAAAGATTCTCTTATGGTATTGGGGAAGAAATTTATTTTTATTGAAGGATAACTATTGGACTGAGTTTAATAGTCTTAAGATAAATATTAGATATTAAATATTATTCGATTAAATAATATTTAATTTAATTCTCAAATTAATTTCATGTCACTAAATATTATTGTTATTATTATTTTACAAGGGGTTATATAGGGATTAAATATATAACAAAAGGATATTGTCTAATTTTATTTAACCCTTGAAAAATATAAATCAAATTATATTATTTTATATTAGACCAATTGATTTTTTTTGTTCCCAAAATGATTTTTAGAATAAATTCAAGCCCCAAATATCTCCCTTATCTTATATTTCTTCCCTGAATGGAGATTGATCATCCTCCTCCTCCGACTCTGATGTCAAGAGAGATCTAATATAATTTTTTTGATGATTTTCTTGGGGAAATCATAGCTGGATGATGCAATTGAAAGGATATATTGTTCTATAACCATGATACTCCAACTATGATGTTCAAAGAATTGTAGAACACATGTGTATTTAAGCTAGTGGAAAATTTTCATTGATTCATATACTCAAATGATCATAAAACATAGATTTTTTGTCAGATCCATCAATGAATAATGAATTTCAATATGTTAATTATTTAATTAACAACATTAATTATAAATAATATGTAATAATCATCTTTCTAGTACATGTTTTATACCATTGTTATTTCTTATTTGATTCAATTTTGTAGAGCCTGGCATAAATAATTTTTAAATTTCAGATTGATCCATAATAATGAAAAAAATAAAAGTAGTAGATTACCCATCTCATGCTTTAGCTACACCAAAAACCTAAAAGTGGTATCACAACAGTCAAAAAATTATTTATAATTATTTTATGATCATTTATGATTTACACATTTCATATTTTGTTTTTTAAATTGAAGGTTAATCATTATTTTAATCAAAATTATAGGATCTTTATCTTCCCCCTTCAATAATCATAGACATAATAAATATAATTAATTTTATGAATGAAATAAAATTGACGAAATCGTCTAGAGGTACCATGGATTCTCTCTAGATTACACTTTTTACACACCATATAACCTGAGTTACAATATGTGTACTAAATTTCAATACCACAAGAATTAATTCATAAATAAATTTAATGTGTGTGCATTGATGACACATGGTGCTGTTATTTCTTACACCATATTTTGACAAGGCTATCCTAGAGCATGGCCAGTCAAAGTACATGAAATGTAAGAAATGTACATGGTTTGTAGTCTCCTTGAGTTATAGATGGGCCTTGTTTTTCATATACAATTTATCTGACATGTGACAGCGTAAATCGTGGTCCACACATCACTTAGTCCTTTCTAAATGATGTGTTATCCATTTTCCGTGTAACAGTTTATATTCAAAATACCGATTCATGTGCCTTGGATAGACAGTGAGAGAGGTACCCTCCTTATATATCAATGTACATGTAGTGTACTTTATACAAATTATTCATATTTATAATATATTTATTACACGGTGTAAATATTGAAACATATGGTTGGATTTGGTAATTTAGTTCATACGACACACCTTATGATATATTTTAATATATATTTATATATGTTCAATTTTTTTTGTATAATGGTTAGATTTGAATGTCATGTACGAGTTTAATTACAACTGATACTCTATGACCCTTCAATAATAACACAAGAACAAAAATATCATGTAATTCATGTGGTCATTACGTTTATAGTACACATCATGAAATTACATGATATGTCATATAGAATTTATGTAACCAAATTAAAATAGTATGAAATTATAATATATTTTGGCCAGATTCAGATAGATAATAACCATGTTTCCTCTATGGTATGCTTATGAAAATAGTTTTTTTTAAATAAACATATTTAATTTTTAAAAATTATAATGGGTGATAATCTCAAAAAAATTGCTAATAATTAAGATAAAATAGATTATTAAATATATATATTAATTCATTGAATGGATAATGCTTTATCTTAAATAAGAATGATTAATAAATCAATTCCAGGTCCATTAAATACAAAATTAATTTCATAGATTTGGAGGACCATGAGAATATTCCATAAAATTTTATGTTATTGAGTTTATTTAATTTATTAATAAATTAAATTGTTTTAATGCATGTCTCATTTATTCTAATTATGTAACAACATGCATGGACATGGTTTATTTTATGTAAACCCTTGTCCCCACATTTGCATGTGAGTCAAATAACATGTAATGGGTGGAGCTCTTTGTCTTGTGGGGTTAATTGAAGTTTTCATCAATAGCGAAATCAATCCATGATTGATATATAGGTGGACATGTGGAAAAGTTGTAACAAGAACATGAATTGGTTGAATGTGTTTTTTCGGAGGTCAGTGGGTTTTTTATTATCCTCTACGTAAACTAATCATTAGTAAGAAAATTTCATGATCATACTATTTTATAATTTTAAATCTATTCAGTTGCATGTTTATTTCGATATGGATGTTTTATTGCTATCACATAAATTAATGAAAATTACAATCATGCATGATTAAAACAAAATAAATTGGATTTTACATAAATATTATCTAAGACATTGTTGATCACAAAAGTAAATCCACATAATATTAAATAGCATGTGATAATGATAAAAATTGTAAACTTACATATAAAAAGATAAAATCCCTCAATTATATATATTATGATGGTATAGAATTCCACTATATCAATTAATGAACAAATAGAGTTCAAATTCCATGATTGTCCACAGTTGGGGTGAATTCGATTATCAGGGAATTCTACATTGAATGTTTTGGTTGAAATGACATATTTCACATCATGAGATGACTACAAAAGCATGACATTGAGTAAATGAGATCAAAAGGGAATGGAAATACAATTTCCAGATTTTAGGATATGGGAGTCCACTCACCGGATCGATGAACTATGAGTCCATTTAGTTTCCATTATGAATGACTACCTATAACAGTTTCAGTTGATTGACCCATTAAATACGGGGTAATGAGATTTATAATATGGATCCATTAGACCTGAATATCCTAAAAAATGATATTTTGAGGTTGATTGTCCGTTATATTAGGTTATTATAAAATATTGTGAGAGTAATAAATATAATATTTGTATTTTATCTAAATTTAACCAAAAAAATACTAAAATATATCCACACCATATTTTTAAGGAGAGTAATAAAATAAAATTGAACATATCATAGTAATCCATAAATGAGAAGAGAAAAATTATCACATACAAGAAGTTTCAAGACTTTAACATTCCCATACATGTCATCCTTCCCCATGAATTGAAATTAGCAATTATATAAGAACCTTTTCTCACGGATCCTAAAAATGTGGCTAGTGATGAAGTGTTAAAGGTCTAGAAGAAATATTTTAAAAATCAATTATATTTTCATTGTTTCATTCTATCATCCATGTCCAATGAGATATTCAAGAAACATGAGGACATGAATTCATATAGCATGGTGTCTTGCCTTCATGATCACTGTCTATAGAAGGTGATAAAGAGAGGTATGAGATCTCTAAAGCTTTGTTTACAACTAATCATGTAGAGTCTGTTCTACATGGACCTCATGTAGACAAGTTTCATTGATAAATTGAATACATTTAAATATTAGGGAATAAATTAATGGATATGTTTATTATATATATCATACATCAATCACTACTGAAGACCTTATCTTATTTTATTATTAAATACAACATTTTCAAAATTTAGAATATTATATTTGAACATCTATCATTGATTCTCTAAGTTGATAAGGAAATGTGGAATGATAAACCAATATTCCTTGGGGTGAATAATAAATGGAGGAACAAGAAATACTATATTGTATCTTATAAGTATTCTAAAGAACCCATGAATCATTTATCCAAGAAGGAGAAGATCTAGTGCAAAGCAATGAAAAGAAGGTTTTGTGTTTTTCATATGGAATGTCAGGCCACTGGATGAAAAAATTGCACCTAAAAGCAAGGGGAAGATAATGGTGCATTCACTATCAAGTGAAATATTTCAATTTCCACACATTGGGTACTAAATACAACATGTGGTTCTCAAATATTTATTGAAATATTGGAACCAAGTAGATTTAAAATGATTTTTGGAGGAGAGGTTGGATTGAGAGCTATTAATTGTGGGAGGCAGGCTGCTCTGGCATTTGGTGACTAACACCTTTCATTAATAAATGGAATAATTTCGGTTTTCATATATTTTTATTAGGTAAATAAGGATTTCATGATGTATATGGGTTTATTTTCATGTACATAAATAAATATTTTTTTATAAGTAAAACATACGTTTCAGTTTAGAAAATTTGAATAATGGTATTTATGTTTCAAATTTAAAAAACAAATATATTAAATTGAAAATGAATCATGTTCACATGGCTCATATAAAATCCAGCTTTGGAATCACTCTATTACTGCTGGTTTTATGTAAGTAACCCTTCATTTATGTATTTTAGGGATATGAAATTTTTGGGATATGTTTAGGAGGGATAGGGAATCATTTAATAATATTTTTGGGAATTTTCTATAGGTTTATGGTTTGAGAATTGATTGTGAAACCCACAAAACACATATTTAAAACCGTGCATAGTGAGATAATGGAAAGGGGAAGGCGCACTGGTGATCCATGTTTTTCCCAAACCATGCATCCACCATGGATAAATTATGCCATGTGGGGAAATGCCTATATAGTGTACTTTGGAAGGGTTGATGTATATTTTGGAAAACAATTTATCCATGTATTTCATGATTATCCTTATGGCATATTCATTCACACATTTCTCCTAGATGTGTGACTAACTATGCACATGTCAAATCTGAGATCCTAAAATGGTCGATCTCAATGTTTTTGGTCTCTAACTTCCAGATTTTTTATATTATTCTTTCATAAATTGATATTATCTCTTCCCAACATCTATGTTTGATTCTACCATTGATCTATATGTGATTCAAAGGAATCATTTAGATTTTTGAAGAAGGATTCTCACAGTATGTTGTCATTTTTTTTGTTCTCGGTACTTTTTCTAAGATGTACTTACCTATCTCTCTAGGATTTTTTAAATGTAAATCAGTTCGGGACACATCAAAGATATTTGATGAAAATTTAATTATATATGGTATCATTGATGTAATTGGAATATATATATAAGTTGGTTTTTCGGTATTCAGTCCTATTCTTTTGGATTTTGAGTGTCGTTCTTTGTTTTAACCAAAAAAACAGAGGTTCGTGGATTCAGTCTTGAATCTTATATTTCGAAGAAGAATTAATTAATTAAAATTGATTTTTCTATTTATATTGATTATTTAATCATTGTTCAGTGACACTTGAAAACCCTCTTTGTTGAATTTTTGTTGAATAATGCAAGTTTGATGTTTTGTTGGAAAGACATTTTGGTAAATTGATTTTATGATGATGATTTTAAAATGATGTTTCAGTTTTAATGCAAGGGATTTTTTTCTCAATAATTTTCTTGTTTTATTGTAATAATATTTTAAAAAATTCAATAAAATAATGGTTTTATTGAGATTGATAAAATGGGGGTTTTGACACAACTTTTTATAATGTTTAGTACGATTTTATATTGAACTAATGTGTCCTGGTTGAAATATTAATTGGTTATCTCTGTGAAAAGGTGTAAATAAAGAAGTGATTTAATTATCATGTGATGACTTGGTAGATCAATGAGAAAAAACTCTTGAGTTTGAAACATTCAAAAAGACAAATGAAATGTTGGATGAGTAAATATGTGTATTGGAATGGTTATGTGTATAAGGCCCCAGCCTTCAACATCAGTTAATCTTGAGTTACTTCATGAATACATGTTGGGGATCTTTTCAGGTTTATAGTTTTAGAGTATTAGATCATGAAACATGTATTACATTCTTCAATTAAACAAAGTGGTTACATAAAAGAGAGTATTCATTTTTCCCATCTATGGAAACATATTTAAAATAAAACATGGATTCTATCTTGACACTTACTTGACACTATCATCATATCATGTACCTTTCCCTTGACGTGTGAAAAACATTTCAAAAATACTTGGGATGAGCATAAAAAGCTCAGTAAGGGATATAAAAATATGGAAAGGAAACATGAGTACATATATACATAAGAATGAAATCATACTTTACCCATAAAACATAAGAACATTAACATACCTCATCAAATCATGAATAAATCATAGAAATCATAAGACATAAAGGTAACTTGAGGCATTCATAACATTCTTACGTAGGGAGTAACCCTCTTGGATACATTTGGAATACCCATCATAGTATATTCCCAAAATCTCTTTAGAAAAACCTTAAATTTTAACCCCTTCATGTTACCCAATGCATTGGAGAGCTATATCGGGCTCACCCGCCCATAGTTTATCACAGAACCACCCGTCTTCATAATAATTCCCATGAACCATAACATAATCATATCACATAAAACATGCATAAAGGAAACATAAAATTTCCACATTTCAATCACAATATATCAATACAATATATTTATAAAATAAAAACATTATGAAAACCATTTTCAATACCAAAATAAATGAAAAGTAAAACATGGTATTTATTTTTCATTTTAAAAAAAGTATGGCTTGTAGAGGAAGCAGAAACTCAAATAATGGTAACGGCGGCGGAGAAGTCATTGTCACCGCATACATATGACAAAAAAACAGTCCCTTTTTTCGTTTAGTAAACTCTTTGTATAAAAAGATTCCTTTTGAGTTAACGTAAAAGTAAAAGGGGTTTTACACCGTATAAAATAAATTTGTGTATAAAACATAATATGCGTCAATGAAAGGAGATTGAGACGAAGTCCCATACCCCGGGTCCGACTTGACTAGATCGATCTTTAATCTTCTGAATAATAAACTTGAGTTAATTTCTACTTTCTTAAGAACCTTTTTCAAGTTCATTATTTCTTTTATATCACTTATTACCATGTCATGAACACTGTGTAATTATTTAAGTTAATAACGGTCGTTTTAATGATCATTGGTACTTGAGTGAAAAATACGCTCTTTATAATTACAATTTGATCATGTATCCATTATATCTAGAGTTATACTCAAGATGTTTATATCATATATATCATATATATCCAGGATATACATGCATTTATAATATTACATAACATTAAGAGGTAAAAAATGAAATGCACCGTTCATGATGACGGTAAGTCGTACGTACTTATGAACGCTACAGCCATTTATATTTAAAATTTAATGGAATTAAAACATAATGATACATAATATTATTATAATTCTAGTATTGTATCATAAATAATATCATTAAATCTATCCTTTATACGTACCACATATGGTATTAACAAATCAAATCACTTTGAGGGGGTGTTAGTCCGCACTTTCTAAAATGAAGATATCGTGTTTACCGATAATGGAAACCATAAATGTATGCCATAAATGAAAAATACAGAAGCTTAAGTAAAACATAAAAATATTATATATCATATATAAATATAGTGACATCTTAATGGCCACCTTTGATGATGTAATATGAGTGTTGAACAATCATCGTTTCGTGATGCAGAAATTCGCCATCCACAGAAACAATATGTTCTTTAACCATTAGATGTAGGTGTGTGTAAGTGTAGCTCGAATCATTATTATAAACACATCATTATATATTGAAGATACTGGTGTTGTTACAAAATAAAGTAATAAAATGAGTTTAGATGGTTGGAGAAGCAAAATAATACATAAGAGCACACGAGAAAACACTCCTTTAAAACGTGTAACACTTTTAGATTTGAGCTCAAAGGCTTCCTTGGGAAGACTTGTGCCCAATGTGAGGCTTCTAGGAGTACGAGAGGTATTTGGAGAGACAAAATGGACATGTGTTGGCCGAGGAAAAGGCTTGATAGGTGTGGGTAAGGTGGTAGAGGTGGGGGCCTTTTATAAGTGGAGAGGATGGGCACTTTTGGAAAGTTATAAAAGGTTACTTTATTATAAAATTATTTTGTGATTTGAAAGGTCCAAAAATTATATATTTCAAGGATAAGGTGATAAGAGTTAGAAATACACACATCTAATAGGTTTTTGACATGTGTAGGTCTTAGATTTTACATTATATTTTCATTTTTTTAATCATTAAATAATGAGGTAATCAATGTATCATCATGGTATCATAAATAATTTAATTTATATAATGTCTAAATATTATAAAAAAACTATCATGATGTATGAAATCATTTTAGATTTATAATTAATATTTATTGTCAAAAATATGACTTGTATTACCCCATTTAAAAATTGTTTTAGTAAAACAACTCATGTTTGTGACATTTTTATTTTAACTTTAAATAAAAAGTTATTAATGTCATTTTCCTACAAAAGTGGCACCATGGGGTCCCCAATTTGACCCATGGATTGACTTGGTCTGAAATTACACATCCAATAAGGGTAGGAAATGTGTCTAGATCATTTCATATTATTAAAACATTATTTTTACCTTAAACTACACTAATTACATCTAATCGCGATTAAAAACATAAAAGTTACTATTTACCAAAAAAATTATTTTAATCTCATTGAACCAATTTTTACTTCTTAATGAAAATCATTTATGTTGGATTTTTTAATTTCAAAACACAGAGATGGTAAAATTTCATTTAAACGGAAAATTAGTTTTTATAAGTACCACTTAGTTATTTCACTATTCATCAAAAATTGAAGTTTTTCAGAAAAATACCAAAACTTCACCCTAAGATATATTTGATATTCCGAATTAAAAAATGATTTATATTTTAAAAAATTCAAAACATATTAGTTAAATTAATTAATTTAATAATTAATTCCCGCTGTTAGAGCAAATAGCCTGTTTTTATGAAACAATAAGTATCAAAAGATTGACACTGGTTTAAGTCCAAATTAGAAGTGAAATTAATTCCAACGACCTCTATTAAATTAAATGGTAAAAATATATTATAATTTCACTTTAAAAACAATTAAAAATATAATCTAATCATATAAATAAATTATATTAAAAAGCGGTTTTGAATTAAAATACAACATTTTTCACTATTTATTAAAAAAATGAACTTTATCGGAAAAATACCAAAAATTCACACAGATTAAATTTTGATGTCCATATTGTAAAGAAGAATTTTATTTGGTCCAATAGAATTATTAAGAGTGACCAAAACTATATTTATAGATGGTTCTCTATCAAAAGGCGATAAGTCGGCCTTTAGTGAATGTTAGAGTATATATGTCTAAAATAGAATTCTTTTCTTATTTTAAGCCCTTATCCTTTATTGGATAAATGTAAAAACATTTAACAAACATATATAATCGTATTTTAGTTATTTTCATTCATTCCCACCAATACAATGGCAACGTGTTAACTACCATTTAAAATAATATTATTTTATTGCTAGTTTGCAACGTAATATTTTCAAAGAAACTCTTTGTTACGTATCAGTTACGCTATAGAACATTGAAACCCCTTTAAAGTAAAATAAATATTTAATTCATAAAATATTAATAAAAATGAAAATACTTTATTCTTTTTTTACCTGGGATGTTACATCCTTCCCCCCTATTTGGAATTGCGTCCTCGCAATTTTATTCACTTATCAAAGTAAGTGGGTGTATTTATCCCTCATAGCATTTTCATATTACCATGTTGCCTCTTCAACCATATGGTTTTTCCATAAAACCATTACCAGGTGAATTACCTTATTCCATAACACTTGCTCTCTACGATCAAGTATTTGGACTGGATGTTCTTCATAAGAGAGATTCTCTTCCAACTAAACTACCTCTGGGCTCAAAACATGAGATGGATATGGCATGTACTATCTCAACATCGAAACATGAAAAACATTGTGTACCTGAGATAAACTTGGAGGTAAAGTCACTCAACATGCAACTGATCCAACGTTCTCCAGAATTTCATATGGTCCAATGAACCTTGGACTCAACTTTCCTTTCTTACCAAATCGCATCACACTTTTCCATGGCGAAACATTGAGAAATACATTATCACCTACCTCGAAAGATAGATCCTTCCTCCGGTTATCCGCATAACTCTTCTGCCTGCTCTGAGCTGTTATCATGTGTTTCTGAATCAACTGAACTTTTTCTGCCATCTCTTCTACCAATTCTGGTCCCATCAACTTCCTTTCACCCACTTCATCCTAGAAAACCGGAGTTCGACACCGCTTCCCATATAATTCCTCAAATGGTGCCATCTGTATACTGGAATGAAAACTGTTATTATAAGAAAACTAAACCAAAGAAATATGTTGGTCCCAACTTCCCTGATAATCCATCAAACAAGAATGTAGCATATCCTACAATGTCTGAATTGTTTGTTCTGACTGCCCATCTGATTGGGGATAAAAGCTGTACTAAAATATAATTAAGTACCCAACGACATTTGAAGGCTCTTCCAAAAGTTAGAAGTGAACCTAGAATCACAATCAGATACAATGGATAGAGGAACTCCATGTAACCTGACTATCTCTATAAGATACAAACGGGAAAGTTGATCTAGGGAAAAAGTATCTCCTAAGGAATGAAAATGAGCATATTTAGTTAATTGATCAACAATAACCCAGATTGCATTATTATCTCGAGATGTCTTCGGTAATCCCACAACAAATTCCATTGATATATTTTCCCACTTCCACTCTGGCACTGGTAAAGGCAGAAGCATCCCTTTTGGTAACTGCCACTAGGCTTTAACCTATTGACAAGTCAAACACAACATAGTAAAATTAGCAATATCCATTTTCATTCCGTCCCACCAGTAATACTACTGAATATCTCTATACATCTTATTTCTACCAAGATGAACTGAAAAAGGAGAACTATGAGCTTCAGATAACAAATCTCCCTTCAACTGTGAATTACACGACACACACAATCTCTTCCCAAATCTCAAAGCAAAATCATTATCAATATTGAATTTAGGCAACATACCCTTCTGAACCAGCTCTACCTTTTTATGCAACTTGCTGTCTTGCTTCTGTGCTTGCTTAATTCTGTCTGATAGAGAAGATTTCACTGATACCAGAAACAAAACAGAAGGTCATCCTGCACCATCAACTTCTATTCCAAAGTTCATCAAATCCTTAACCAAAGGATCATGTTCCAAACACAACATTGCTAATGACGCATTAATTTTTTGACTCAAAGCATCAGCCACTTTATTTGCTTTTCCCAGATGGTAATGAATTGTACAATCATATTCCTTGATTAATTATTGCCATCACTCTGTCTCATGTTCAATTCTTTCTGAGTGAATATATACATTAAAATTTTGTGATTGGTATATATTTCACACTTTACTCCATACAAATGATGCATCCAAATTTTTAATGGGAAAACAACAGCAGCTAATTCCAAATCATGTGTAGCGTAATTTACCTCATGAGTTTTCAACTGTCATAAAGCATAAGCAATTACCTGATCATTCTGCATTAAGACGCAACCAAGTCCTTTCAATGGAGCATCACTGTAGATAACAAACTCCCCATTCCTGGAAGGTAGTGCCAAAACTAGATCATTCACCAATCTTCTTTTCAGTTCCTGAAAAAAATCATCATATTCTTTTGTCCAGATAAACGTAACACACTTCCCTGTTAGCTTAGTCATTGGACTAGATAACTGTGAAAAATTTCTAACAATCCTTTGGTAATAGCCTGCCAAACCAAGGAAGCTACGAATCTTAGTAACATTTGTGGGTCTTGTCCATTTTTCCACAGCCTTTGTTTTTGCAGGATCAACAGTTATCCCATCTTTAGAAACAATATGACCAAGGAATGAAATTTTTTGCAACCAAAACTCACACTTTCTGAATTTCCCATACAATTTATTTTCTTTTATGGTTTGAAAAATAACCCTTAAATGTCCTTCAATCTCCACTTTATTTTTAGAAAACACCAAAATATCATCAATGAAAACAACCACAAACTTATCCACGAACTCATGAAAAAATATATTCATTAAGTCCATGAATACAGCAGGTGCATTGGTTAGCCCAAAAGGCATTACTACAAATTCATAATGGCCATATCTTGTATGAAACGTGGTATTCAGAATATCTTCTTCCTTTACCATCAACTGATGGTACCCCAATCTCAGGTCAATATTTAAAAAATAATGAGCTCCATAGAGATGATCAAACAAATCATCGATATGAGGCAAAGGATATTTGTTCTTAACAGTGATTTTATTCAAGGCGCTATAATCAATGCAAAGTCTCATAGAACCATCATTCTTTTTAACAAATAAAATAGGAGCACCCTATAGTGATGTGCTAGGTCGAATGAAACCTTTCCCTAATAAATCTTTCAATTGCTCCTTCTACTCTAAAAGTCCAATTTGAGCCATTCGATAAGGGGGTTTTGAAATTGTCTTATCGTCAGGAACTAAGTATACAGTAAACTCAACTTCCCGATCTGGTATTATTCTAGGAAACTCATCAGGAAAAACATCTGGATACTCATTTACCACTTGAACATCATTAATCTGAACAGTTCCCTTGATTTCAACAATATCTGCAAGGTAAAATTCATTTCCATCATTTACAAGTTTCTTGGCCTCTTGATATGTTATCAACAGAAAGGGTTCATTATTGTACACAAACTGAAATTATTTCTAAAAAGAAACTTATTTAGCTCTAAAGTCAATCTTAGCATGGTAAATAGAGAGCCAATCAATACCCAGGATAACATCAAACTCTACTAGAGGTAAAACAATAAGGTTTGCAAGTAGGTTCATTCCGCATATAATGATAGGAAGATTCTTATAAATTATTTTTTCCTCAACATTTCCCCCAGGTGTTTTTAACAATAGTTCAGGAGTCTTTTCTTGAGATGGTACTCCCATTTTACTAGAAATGTTTTCAGAGATGAAAGAATGTGTAGACCCCGAATCAAACAACACACTGGCAAAATCTGAAAAAAAAAATAAAGTACCTGATACAACTTCTTTTGATGTCCCAACATCTGCTGAAGTAGATTCAAATGATTTCACCACCCCTTTATGCTTGTAGTCTAACTGCTTCCCATCACATGAGCTCTTTGTCAGACACTCCTTTGCATAGTGACTCATCTCATTTCACTTAAAACATTTCACTAACCATGAATTAAATTTGGTCTTACCATCACCCTGATCTTTTTCAGTGCAATCATGAGCCTTATGTCCCATCTTACCGCATCAGTAGCACTTTCTATAATTCAGAATACATTCCCCAGCATGCCTTTTACCACATTTATCACAAACTAGAAACTTAGTTTTCTTACCATCAGACCTTTTTGAAAAATTATTTCCTTTCTCCTTCCACCTCAGTCTCTTCTTATGATGGTTGTTATAGAACACTTGATCATATGAAAACTCCATTTCCACCTTCTCAGCACATCGAACAAGCTTTTCATAACGTTTGAACTCACGATAAGCCAATGCCCTTCAATATTTTGTCTTTAATCCTGAGTAAAAACGATTGATTTTACTATCAAGGTCTCGGATAAAAATTGGAGCAAACCTTGCCAATCGAGTGAACCTCTCTTCATAGGCAGCCACTGAGTCTTCTGCTTGCCTCAATTCCAAAAATTGTTTTTCCATCCTAAGTCGAACAACCTTAGTAAAATACTTCTCAAGAAACATAACATTGAATTCATCCCAGTCGAGAGCATCAATCTCATCAGCGTACCTGATATTTTTAACCATTGACCACCACTGATCTTCTTCACCCTCCAAACGGTAAATAGAAAGACGAACCTTTTGATTGTCTGAAAAACCCATGACATCGAAAATATTCTCCAGTGCTTTAATCCACCCTTCATCTAGCACAGGGTCAGATGATCCTCTGAATGATGGGGGATGTTGCCTCATGAAATGTTCCACCAATGAAATGTTTCTCTGCGGTTGGTCTGGCTGATCTCATGCATGGATACCACCACTATTTATCACTTGAGTCAACTGTGCCATTACTACAACAAACTGTTCAGTTCCAATTCGGAACATCTCAGGATGCTCATTAGGAAGGTTATTTCATTCTGTATGCCTTCCGAGCACTGCTTCCTTGTTTCCTCTGCGGAAAACCATTCTGAACAAACATGTTTAGATGAAGAAACATGGTAATCTTCAAATGCTATATCATTTTAATTTGACCATAAAAAAATATTTTTGGATAATAATTTAATAGAACTCTAACTCCTAAAGTTATCTAAACCGACCTCTAATACCAACTATAAGGCCCCAGCCTTAAACATCACTTAATCTTGAGTTACTTCAAGAATACACGTTGAGGATATTTTCAGGTTTAGAGTTTTAGAGAATTAGATCATAAAACATGCATTGCATTCCACATTTAAACAAAGTGGTTACGTAAAACATAGTATTCATTTTTCCCATCTACAGAATAATATTTAAAATAAAAAATGGAATCTATCTTGACACTTCCATAACACTATCATCATATCATATACCTTTCCTTTGATTTTTAAAAACATTTCAAAAAAACATGGGATGAGCATTAAAAGCTCAATAAGGGATATTAAAATATGGAAAGGAAACTTGAGTACATATATACATAAGGATGAAATCATACTTTACCCATAAAACATAAGCACTTTAACATACCTCATCAAATCCTGAATAAATCATAGAAATCATAAGACATAAAGGTAACTTGAGGCATTCATAACATTTTTACGTAGGGAGTAACCCTCTGGGTTACGTTTGGAATACCCATCACAGTATATTCCCTAAATCTCTTCGGAGAGGCCTTAACGTTTAACCCCTTCACGTTACCCAATGCATTGGAGAGATATATCGAGCTCACCCGCCCTTAGTTTATCACGGAACCACCCTTCTTCATAATAATGCCCAAGAACCATAACATAATCGTATCACATAAAATATGCATAATGGAAATATAACATTTACACATTTCAATCACAAGATATCAATAGAACACATTGATATAATAAAAACATTATGAAAACCATTTTGAATACCAAAATAATTGAAAAGTAAAACATGGTATTTATTTTTCATTTTAAAAAAATTTATGGCTTGTAGAGGAAGCCAAAACTCAAAAAATGGTCACGGCGGCAGAGAAGTCATTGTCGCTACATACGTACGACAAAAACAAAACATTCCCTTTTTCTGTTTAGTAAACGATTCATATAAAAATATTACTTTTTAGTAAACATAATAGTCAAAGGGTTTTATAAACCGTATAAAATAGAGTTGTGTATAAAACATAATATGCCTCAATGAAAGGAGATTGAGACGAAGTCCCATACCACGGGTCTGACATGAATCGATCGCTCTTTAATCTCCTGAATAATAAACTTGAGTTAATTTGTACTTGCTTAAGAACCTTTTTCAAGTTCATTATTCCTTTTATATCACTTATTACCATTTCATGAACTCTATGTAATTATTTAAGTTAATAACGTTCGTTTTAACGATCATTGCTACTTGAGTCAAACATATGCTCTTTATAATTACAAGTTGTTCATGTATACATTTTATCCAGAGTTATACTCAAGATGTGTATATCATATATATCATATATATCCAGTATATACATGCATTAATAATATTACATAACATTTAGAGGTAAGAAATGAAATGTACCATTCATGGAGACGGTAACCGGTACGTACGCATGAACGCTACTTCCATTTCTATTTCATAATTAATGGAATTAAAAAATAATGATACATAATAGTATTATAATTCCAGTATTTTATAATATATAATTTAATTCAATCTATCCTTTATACGTACCACATATGGTATTAACGAATCAAAACACTTTGAGGGGGCGGTAGTCCGCACTTCCCAAAATGAAGATATCACATTTACCAATAATGGATACCATAAAGGTATGACATAAATTTAAAATACAGAAGCATAAGTAAAACATAAACATATTATATATCATATATAAAAATATTTACATCTTAATGTCCATATTTGAAGATGTTATATGAGTGTTGAACAATCATCGTTTCGTGAGACAGAAATTCGCCATCCACAGAAACAGTATGTTCTTTTACCATTACATGTAGGTGTGTGTATGTGTATCTCGAATACTTCTTATAACAACATCCTAGTATATTGAAGATATTTCTTTTGTTAAAAAAATAAAGGAATAAATAGAGTTTAGAGGGTTTGAGAAGCAAAATAAAACCTAAGAGCACAAGAGAAAATACTACCTTTAAAACGGGTAACTCTTTTTGATTTGAGCTCAAAGGCTTCCTTGGGAAGACTTCTGCCCAAAGTGGGGCTTCTAGGAGTACGAGAGGGGTGTGGAAAGACAAAATGGACAATTTTTGGCCGAGCTAAAGGCTTGAGAGTTGTGGGTAAGGTGGTAGAGGTGGGGGCCTTATAAAAGAGGAGAGGAGGGGCACTATTGGAATGTTATAAAAGGTTACTTTATTATAAAATGATTTTCGGATTTAAAAGGTCCCAAAATTATATATTTCGAGGATAAGGTGACAAGAGTTCTAAATCCACCTGTACAATAGGGTTTTGACATGTGTAGGTCTTATATTTTACATTATCTTTTCATTTTTTTTAAATCGTTAAATAATGAGGTAATCACTGCATCATCATGTTATCATAAATAATTTAATTTATTTAATCTCTAAAAATTATAAAAAAATATATCATGTTGTAGTAAATTCTATTATATTTCTAATGAATATTTATAGTCAAAAATATGACTTGTATAACCCCATTTAAAAATTGTTTTAGTAAAACAACTCATGTTTGTGACAATTTTATTTTAACTTTAAATAAAAAGTTATTAATGTCATTTTCCTACCAAAGTGGCTCCATGGGGTCCCCAAGTTGACCCATGGATTTTATTGGCCGGCCCTGACACATCCAATAAGGGAAAGACATGTGGCTAGGTCATTTAATATTATTAAAACATTATTTTTACCTTAAACTACACTAATTACCTCTAATCGCGATTAAAAACTTAAAAGTTACTATTCACCAAAAAAATTATTTTAATCCCATTGAACCACATTTTACTTCTTAATGACAACCATGTATGTCGGATTTTTGAAATTAAAAAAACATAGGAGTTAAAATTTCATTTAAACGGAAAATCAGTTTTTATAAGTACCACTTAGTGGTTTCACTATTAATCAAAAATTGAAGTTTTTCAGAAAAATACCAAAACTTCACCCAAAGCTATATTTGATATTACGAATTCAAAAATGATGTCTATTTTAAAGAATTCAAAACATATAAGTTACATTAATTAATTTAATAATTAATTCTCGCTGTCAGAGCAAATAGCGTGTTTTTATGAAACAACAAGTATCAAAAGATTGACACTAGTTTAAGTCCAATTTCGAAGTGAAATTAAATACAACGACCACTATGGGATTAAATGGTAAAAATATATTCTAATTTAACTTTAAAACCAATTCAATATATAATCTAATTATATAAATAAATTTAATTAAAAAGAGGTTTTGAATTAAAATACAACATTTTTCACTATTCATTAAAAAATGAACTTTATCTGAAAAATACCAAAAATTAACACAAAGAAAATTTTCATCTCCCTATTCTGAAGAAGAATTTTATTTAGTCCAATAGAATATATAGGAGTGACCAAAACTATATTTATAGACGGTTCTCCATCAAAAGGCGATAAGTCGACCTTTAGTGATTGTTAGAGTATATATGCCTAAAATTGTATTCTTTTCGTATTTTAAGCCTTTATCCTTTATTGGATAAATGTAAAAACATTTAACAAAAATATATATTCATATTTTAGTTATTACCATTCATTCTTTCCAATACAACGGCTACGTGTTAACTACCATATAAAATAATATTATTTTATTACTAGTGTGCAACGTAAGATTTTCAAAGAAACTCTTTGTTGCGTATCAGTTATGCTATCGAACATAGCAACCCATTTAAAGTAAAATTAATATTTAATTCAAAAATATTAATAAAAATGAAAATGATTTATTCTTTATTTACCTGGGATGTTACAATGTGAAAATGGAATCATTAAATGTTGTTTAATGTATTTCTTGGTTGTTCACTAGGAAGCATGATGTGGTTTTGAGAAAATTGTGTTATTTTCACATTACTATATTTTCATATAAAATATTTTATGATTATTTTATATAAACTATTCTATATAGTTGTTCCTAACTTTTTCTATCCTAGTGGAACAAGTAGGGATGTCATTTAAGAAAATTTAAAGAGTTTAAGTACTCACCCAATCATTGGAACTTTTGTGATTTTTCATTTTATGTTTACTGGGACATGGGAAAAATAGATTATCACACATACTTAATAGTACATCATTATTCTTGGGTTATTTGTGGTGTCAGAACATGTAACATGTCCAGCATTGGATATTATATGGTTGCCATTGAGTTATGATATTTTTGTTCCATTATGTACTTGGTTTTTTTAGTATTCCTTTGGGGTATTCTTTGGTTGGTGTTGATAGAAATAAAATTTTTATGTTTTATTTCATTGATATAATGTAACATGAAGAAGTTTAGTAGTTACTGTATATTTGGTTTTTTGTTTTATTTTAAAATGTAAAATCGAACCCAATTGAAAATGAACCCCTTGTAATTTTGTTATAGCCTTTAGTGAATCAGGGTTCTTGGTTAAGGACAAGTAACGTATTTCCACCATCTAAAGGTAATGTTGTGGGTGGTATTTTAAAATTGGTATCATGTTGGTCCATCTAAATATCATTATGGAACAAGTTTATTTTGACTTGATAATAGTTTTTTGCCTTGGAGTAGTAAATTCATTCTTATCTATTCTTAGAGTTTATCATAGAAAGGATTTAGATTGTAAAAACATGAAATTTATAGAATAAAAAGATGGAGCAAACTTTTTTGTGATGACCATCAATTTACTAAAGAGTGTGGTAAATAAATTTTTTAGAGACACTTATGGGATTTAAACTCTTATTTTAATGGGTGTTGAACATTAGATAAAAATGACATGCATTAGATAAATAAATCCCCACTAGGAATGCATATCTAAATTTCAGTAAAGATTTATGATTTGGTGTAAAACTTTTAATTTTTAAATATTGTTGATTTTTTTTTCAAATGAAATATTTTTTAAAAAGTGCGTGGTTTTGGTATTGTCTAAATGGATTGATTTCCAATGAAAGTGTATATTTTAAAAAAATGGTTGAAAATTATAAGGTCAAAATTTGGAATGCAATGTTAGGGTTTTATGTTGTGATAAAATTATAAATTATTAAGACTTCATTTAATAGAGGGTGATAATTATGGAATTAGTTCTCTATATGGAAATGGAACCCAATTGGAGTTCTAGAAACCAACCAATGGAAGATGATAAAATACTGGATGGAACTGAGCCACCAGTGATCCAAGAGTTGGTTTATAGTATTTTCCTTGAAATTCTGATAGTGGAAACTAAGAATACGAGGGATGATCCAAGGAAAGTTGATCATTCAATACACTTTAATATAAAGAATCCACCAATCATTCTGGGCAATTATAAACATGAAAAGGCTGAGGATTGGCTGAATATGACGAATTGTATCATTAATTTCATTCACACAACACAAATTTTGAAAATCAATATGGAAATTTATTTGATAGTGGACCCTACACATCATTGGTAGGACTTATTTTATGATAATAAATTGCTTCAAAGACTTTCATGTGAGGATTTTGAGGAACTTTTTCAACAAAATATTATTCCCTCTAATGTTTATAATTCAAAAAATGATGGGATTCTTTTTATTGAAGTAGGAAAATATATATTTCATTAAGAATGATGATAAATCCATGAATTTAGTATGAATTTCACTTGAGTATTCTGTGACTACATCCTTGAAGGATCAAATCATTCAATTGGGGCTGAGGTAGGAGATTCACTCAATGATAGTTCATGTATGTTATGGATTATCCCTAGATAGTGAATATAGTTGAGGTAGTTGAAAGGGACATCTCAGGATTTATTGGAGGAATAATTATTTTTATACCCATGGGAAATGGTGTAAAATATATTATTGGGAGAAATTGAAATAGGGAAACCAATTTCCAAGGTGGGAGAGGAATTAAAATCAAATGGCTAGATTGGTGAATCTTCCACCAAGATCCATGAAAAAACTAGATGTTTCTAATGTGATTCTTTCAGCGACATGAATCTAGAGTGTATGTATCCAAAAATATCATTTCAATATTGAAAAAAATTAGGGAATCATTAGAGATATTGTCGTAGTGCTCTGAGGTCAGGTGCTCGAGTCACTTCTCTGGTATCATAGGCGTCATATTCTACAATGTGGAGAGGGAACTATAATAAATTTCATTAGTAGAATATAGATAGCCATGGATATTCTATGAATACTATCACTCCACATATAGTGAAATAATATTTGAGAACTAATATGAAAATTGTTGTGAACAAGAAAATACATGGTGCTGGGAAGCTTATTTTGGTTGATCATCCTAGACCATCTATTGTGCGAGGTATAATTATTTTGAATTATACCCTAGAGAAATTGTTTTTTACATTGTTTAATCTCATTAATATATAAATTCTCATGAAATTTATTTTAGGAGTTTAAAACATGAGATAATTTACTCCATGATAAGACTTCAAACTCATATTTGACAAAGAGAATGTCAAACCTTTGTGTGTAGACAATGACCTATAATTATTGATGATGAAGATCTGAAATGGTGTTTCTCTATTCTGGAGATGGATTACTAGGATTTAATCCACTATATTTATAGGTTTACAATGTTCAAGGATCACATTTACTATTATAGAATAATGTTTATATTCATGACTGAGGATGGCATCGACCATCTATTTAGAGGAGAAAGAATCATAAGGGGAGGTGCAACAGGCTTATTGGAACAAGAAATTGGAATGACCTCTTACTAGTTGGTAGAGTTGAATTATTTTATCAATGGATGATATTTAGAATATTAGTTTCCAGAACTTGTGGAACCATTTCTGCTTGGCTTTCCTAAAATTTAATCTGGTTTTCCACCTATAACGGAAGTGGAGGTTATGATAGATCTCCACTCAGGGACCAGTCCTGTCTCAACTCCGTATTATAGAATGAAACCAATATAAATAAGGTAATTGATAGGTAAGTTAGAGGTGTTTGCAATAAATGATTTCATTCATCCACACACATCCCCATGTGAAGTATATCTCTTATTTGTGAAAAATGTAGATGGAACTCAATGACTGTGTGCATATTATCATATGTTTGACCATGTTGTTATATATAATATGTATCTAATTACACTAATTGATGATCTATTAGATCAATTTATGGATTATAAATTATTCTATAATATTTAATTGTTCTGAAGATATCAGTAATTGAGAGTTCAAAAGTACAATAATCAAGAAACATCATTCAGATGGAGATATGGATACTATGAATATATTTTCATTCCTTCTGGTATTATAAATTCACCAATACTCTTAATGGAATGGGTGAATCCAATAATTCAGAGATATCTAGATTGTTTTTTGGTGGGGTTATAGTATAAAAATTGTTTTCAATCCTCCACACATATAGATTACTTTGAATCAGTGGTTGGAATTCCTTTCCTTTCTCCACTTTTTTTGTTAGAAACATGTGAGACTTCATTTCTAGGGATGATACTTGTCTAAGAAACATCAATATATATTCATTTGATCAGGAAAAAAATGGATAAGAAACTAAGTAGATAGATATCGTACGTAGATCAACATTGATTGTCATTAAAGTTATAGGTGAGTGATAATGTGTTATTTAAGCTCCCTCCTAGACTTGGAAATAATCATTTTGAAAGGCATTGATTTTTATCTGCTAGATACATAGGCCATTTTTGGATACTAAACTGGGTTATTGAGTTAAAATATTGGTTCATATTTCCACCATGATTTAGTGTAGTGCACAATTTACTTCATGTGTCTGAGTTAATGATGTATATTCCTAAACCTGATTAGGTAATCAGATAGAATCATGTTGACCTAGATCCATATGTTTTTCTGGTGTATATGTTAGTGAAGATTGTGGATAAGAGAGATAAGTTCATGCTAGGAATAATCATTTGATTAGTGACATTCTTTTAGAAAGATGGTCAAATTAAAGAAGAGACATGAGAACACGAGATGGAAATGTAAGAGTAATTGTAGGAACGCATTTAGGGAAAAAATGGATTTCTACATTATAGGGATGTAAAAACCCATGTTGGAGATATTTTATCAACCCATGATTCATGTAATTATCCTTTTATTTATGCCATTTAATTATATAATGTGTTTGGTTTATATTTTGGAGATTTTGGGGACCTTTTGGGAATTTTTTTCATTATTTTTTTACCGAAGAACAATTTTGGAATACCATGGAACACCAATAGGATACCATGCATGGTGAGATAGGGCCAAAAAAAAGTTGCATGGGCAACACATAGTATTTCCAATTATTCTTACACCGTGGATAAACAATGCTATGTGGCGAAAATTTGAGATAATTATATTTGGCACGATTGGCACAAAACTTTGTAACTTTGTATGGTTTTATCCTATATGATTTGGTAGGCACATGATTCATGCATGGATTTCTTAACTTTAGTACTAACCATCTATGGGTTAAAATTTATATCCCTAAATTTGGGATTTCATGTGTTCTGGTATGAAAATCACATTTTTTTATTTTTTTTACAATCCTAACATGATTTTATCTCTTCCCAATGGCAATGTAAGATTATCTCATTCATCTGGAAGCTATCTAAAGTTTTATCATGGTGTGTTGAACCTAGGATTCTTGCATTATGTGATGGTATTTTTGTTCTAGGAACTTTTCCATAGTTCTAATTCAAGATCTATCTCAGTTTCATAAATCTATAACTATTAATTTCAAATCAAAGATATTTGATTCCATATATGATAAGATATTTTTTATGTTGGTTTAAGATATCAATATTTTGTTTTCTGAGATTCAACTATGGTTTGTTATCTTTTGAGTGACTGTCATTGTTTTTTGGAATAAATACCATGGTATGTGGCTTCAATCACAAATCCTATATTTAGAAAATAAATGCATTGTTTCATGTTGATTTTAATGATTTATATTTTTTTTATTTGATATGAAATTAATTATGAGAGCCCACTTGAGTGATAATTTTAAGAAATATGGAAATTGATAGAATTGATTGAAATTGATTTTTGAAACTTGATTTTAAGACGGTAATTATATCGTTATGGATTGGTTTTTATTTTAAGGGAAATAATTCAATAAAAATATTGTTTTATTGATTTTTTTTAAATTTTTTCAATAATAGAATGATTTTATTGAAAAGGTTTAAATGAGTGTTTTGGAATGGTTTGGAATAGTGGTTGGTGTGAGTATATATTCCATTTATGTGTCCCGGTTTAAATATAGAGGGGTGCTTGGCTCCCAATGTGTAACGATACATGAGATTTAATTACTATATAAAAAGGTGATAGATCGATGAAGAACCATGAATTATTATGTAACATTCATAATGAAGCATGAATCATTGGATGTGTAGATATGTGGAATGGAATGTTTATGAAAAAATGATCTTTTTGAAAGGTGTATAAAGTATTTTTACTTTTTTCCCCAGAACATCACATTTTTTAAATGGTTTAAATTTATCTTGTTTATATTTTGATATAAAAAATTGTATTTATTTTTTAAATAAATTTATTAATGTAAATAGATTCTTCAGAATGGACATCATTGAGGGAAAATTTGTTGGATCAAATAGTCGATATAAAAGTCTATTAGATGGAACAATACAAGAGGGGGGTGAATTGTAGGTTTAAAAAACCTTTGAGTTTTAGTAACAAAGAGATTAGTTTAAATGAACTTTAAACTAATACAAATACAAACACCCACAATTGTATTGAATGTAAAAGGTATGATGTATTGTAATACTATTGTAAAGCAAAACAATTGTATTCAAGGTGAACACAATAATCAGAGTAATACAAATGTGAATGATTCTACCTTAAAGCGTATAGAACCAATTAATACAAAATGTAATAGAATGATTGTAATTGAAACAATTACAATTGAATATGTAAAGAAGAAAGGAAACAACACAAATCCCTTTCTAATACAACAGCGGAAATGTAAAAGTAATACAATTCTTTTAACCCAAAGAGAAGGGTTATCCTTTCACCTAGGATAAGAGGTCTGTCTCACCAACACCTTGGTGAGCCCTCGATACGATGATCGGCACGTCTGTCTGCCTATCCCCGGCAGCCCTCGATACGATGATCGGCGCGTCTGTCTGCCTATCCCCGGCAGCCCTCGATTTTGCAGGTAATCGGCACCTCTGTCTTTCAATTACTTGAAAGCCCTCGATACGACGATCGGACGCACAAAGCTGATGAGAGAAGTCACAGTGTCTCTCTCTAGAATCTTCGTAGTTCACAGAGTCTCTTTCGTTCTCTTCGTTCATCAGTGTCTTCTTAGCTTCAAATGACCTCTTATTTATAGGCCTCGGGTTCCAACGGTCATATTGCCTCCAACGGTCATATTGAAACAGAAAGCACGACATCGTTTTGATTAGTATATAACTAACTCAACGACATCGTTTTGTTAGGATAAGAGATATATAGAAATGTAAAACATGAGTACGATTCATATGCATAGAGAGTTTTTGACAAAGTACCAAAACAAATAATGATCATCTGAATAGCAAAGTCAGTATGATACGATTGACAGCATCGGTACGATACGATTGACAGAGTCAGTATGATACGTTTGACAGAGTCAGTACGATACGTTTTGGTCGGTACGATCAACATCGTACGATACGATAATCATGATAAAAGACAATTTGTTATTTACAAACATATGATAGAATACATTTGAGATTTCCAAAACATGACATAGAATATATTTGTGATTTTCAAAACATGATGTAAAAGCCAAAAGAAGACTTTTGACTTAACAATCTCCCCCTTTTTGGAAAGCACAAACACACAAAGTAAATGAAACAAGAAATACTTATCTCCCCCTGAGTTATTGAAAACTCTTCTGAATAAGAAATTGAATACAACTAACTCCCCCTTAGGTATTGACTTTCCTAAGGATTGTATTCATAGATTTTCCTTAAGATAATTGTAATGCATTCTCCCCCTTTGTAAAACAATCTTTGCTTTGTAAATATTCTCCCCCTTTGTGATTTACAAAAAGAAAAGAGGAATCTCGAATTGTCTGGAAGAGTTAGTGAAGTAATACAAGACAATGGATAAAAAAGAAAGGATTATAAGAGTTATTACAAAACAAACAAGTTCCAAAAGAAACAAATACAACAATCATTTGTTTTCTCTTTCCTTCTCTTTCTTTATAAGCTCATGAAGCACAGCTTTCATCTTCTTGATCTCCTTCTTGTCTTCAGAAATTGATTCACCCTGAGTTTTGAGAAGCTCTTGTTGATCCGCAAAAATCTGATCTTGATTTCTGATGGTTTCCTCCTGGACTCTGATTACTTCTTCAAGAGTATCAATTCTGTTTTGCAGAGTCTTGTTATCCTTGGACAACTCAGAATTTTGATTCTTCAGTAAAACCATTTCATCTTTGAAAGATGAAACCTTCGAGAATTCAGATTGGAAAGCATTCATCCTATCTTGCAAGTCTTTCACTGAAGGAACATCGGTTCTTTGAGAAGACAAAAGGTTCATCCTTTCAACCGTTTCTTTATCAAGCTTGTTGAAAGCAATTGCTAGCTCATTTGATAACCTCCTTATATCTTCAATAGCTAATTCATGATCATTGATTGAGCTTTCAGTTTTGTATGACCACTTGGTCATCTTATTGCAAGATTTCTTATGAGCAACTGAGCTTTCCGAAAGAACTTTCAGATCGGCTTCTACTGACAAAACTTTCTTTCTCAATTCTTTTACAGAGCCAAAATTTTTCCTTTGATTTTCAGTGATAAAATCAATCTTCCCTTCCAGCCTCGGAAAATAAGGAATGGTTTTCTCCATCCTTCTCAAAACATGAACAATGTAATCACTCTTCTTGAGAGAGATTGTATGCTCTGAATCAGTATCTTCATCGTACGATGCTAGTTCAAACGATCTGCTTGAATCAACAACTGGTTGTTTCCCTTTCGCTTTTTCTTTCTGTTTTCTTTCATCTTCCACTATGTCACTAATGACAACTACTTTATCAGACTGAGAAGATTGAGCATCTTGCTTTTCTCGAGATGACATTCTGTCCGGAGATCTTTCCTGATCGGCATGAGGAGTTTGTTGAACACCTTCGCTCAGCTTTTGAAGCGATTCCTCTCTACTTTTCTTTGAACTTTGAAGAAATTCTAACAGAAAATCTCCTTCTTCTACTTCCACTTCTTCTATCACTTGTTTTCCTTTTTCTTTCTCAGGCCGACTCTGTACGATGGGCTCTTGATGCACTTCCACAGTTAGTTGAGCACTAGCATCTTCAACTGCTTTCAAGACATTAGAGATATCAAAGTCCTGAGCCTTTCTTTTCAAAAGAGTCTTCTTTTTCTTTTCAGTTTGAAGGGTTTCTTCTACCCTTATTCTTTCTGCAAAGGCCTCAGCAGGATCAAGACCAAACTTCGGATCACCTTCCTTTCTTTGTTCCTTGTCCTTTCTCCATTTGGATACAACTTCCTTACTGTACCTTGGCTTCTTCTTTGGTTTTGAACTAGTTTGAGGATCAGACTTTCGAGTAACACCGGTTGATTGATTGTCCTTGGCTGGCATAGGTGCCGATTGATTTTGAGCCAATTCAGCTTCTACATCTCTGACAAAAAGTTTTGAATTTGAATCAAAACAAACATTCATCTTTTTCATCATACTCTTATTAATCAAAGACGGCCACAAATCCATAGGTTCTCCTTTCAAAGGAATATTACAAAACTTCATACTCTCAAGATTGAATTTCGTAAGGATGGCTGGATACATTATTATTTGGGATTTAATCCCTCCTTTCTTGACATTCTTGATGGTTTCAAAGATATATCCCATGAGATTTACTTTCCTCATATTCACAAGATAGTCGAGCATAAAGACATCAGAAACTTTAAGGGTTTCTCTATCCCCTTTTCTTGGGACAAGAAAACCTTTCATCCATAAAGTGACAAACCGATTGTCCGGTGAAAGATGATAAACTTTCCTCTTTCCCTCATTAACAACAAACAACGTTTTTTCAGCACTTTCTCTATTAAACGTACCAACTTCCTCTGGTAGTTGGTGAGATGGACAGAATGCATCGCCTTCTATAGAAACATTCAGAAAATGTGCCGCTTGTTTCACAGACATAGATAACTTTCTATCGTACACAGCGAAGTTTATAGTCATATCTTTGTCGAAAGAAACGGTTTTGTAAAACTGACAAACTTCATCAAAAAGAACTGGATCTTGAATATCAGGCTTTTCCACACAGAGATGTTCCCATCCTTGAAACAAAATAATCCTCTTGATTGTAGAATCGTACATATCGAAAAATTCTCGGGATACTAACCTTTCTCTGTGAAAGTCTTTCTCTGTAAAAGTCTTTGAAGACATTTCGGCAGGAGTATTAGCAGAAGATTGAGACATAAAGATTCTGCCGATGAGAAGATCGTACGATGGTTTATAGCTGGTGGAGCAGAGCTTCGCCTCAAATCCTGAAACTTCAATGTGGGTTTGGGGAGGGGAGGGGGGTATTTATAGGCGATAAAGAGATGACCGTTGATATTCTACGGTCAAGATTAGATAATACCAGATCAATGGTTAGGATTAAAACAAAGAAAATAAAATAAAAAAAAACCTGTCGGAGAACATAAGGTGATTGCTGGTTTTGGTATGAATCAAATGTAAACACAATCGTAAGAAAAAAAACATGATGCCGATGGAAAACAAAGTCATTACTATGATCGGACCGTACGATGGAAAATAGTTGTTACCATTAACCGACAGTACGATGGAAAACAATCTCAATACTATCATCGGTCGATACAAAAACTATTGAATGATACGATGGAAAAGAATTTGAATACTATCATCGGTCGATTAAAAAAAACTATTGAATGGTACGATGGAAAAGAATTTGAATACTATCATCGGTCGATTCAAAAAACTATTGAATGGTACGATGGAAAAGAATTTGAATACTATCATCGGTCGATTCAAAATTTTTGAACGATACGATGGAAAAGAATTTGAAAACGATAAACAGAAAAACTGAAATGGTCAATACGATAAACAGGAAAACTTAAAATGAAACGATAAATCTGTCAATACGATAAACAGAAAGAAACATATATAAAGAGAGTAAATATTTAAAGATCAGAAACATAAAGACATAAAGAAATGTCCTCCCCCTATCTACGAGGAGTTTCTTACTATTAGGAGAGATGTAAAACAGGAAGTAGATATGAATGATTATTTTAATGTAATCATTCCTAGCTTCTGTTTTATAAATTCAAATCTATCGGAAGGTAAAGGTTTTGTAAAAATATCAGCAAGTTGTTCTTGCGTTCCGATGAATTGTAAAACAATATCTCCTTTTTGTGTGTGATCCCTAAGAAAGTGATGCCTAACATCTATGTGTTTTGCACGAGAGTGATGTGCTGGGTTTTTACTAAGAGCTATGGCACTTGTATTATCACACAGAATTTGAGTTTTGGAAAAACTCAAACCATAGTTAGTGAGTGTGTGCTGCATCCACAAAACTTGAGCACAACAACTTCCAGCTGCTACATATTCAGCTTCAGCAGTGGAGAGTGCTACTGAGTGTTGTTTCTTGCAAGACCAAGAAACCAAAGAATCTCCTAAGAAATGACATGTTCCAGATGTACTTTTTCTATCCATTCTACAACCACCAAAGTCAGCATCTGAAAAACTTTTTAAAACAAAATCATTTCCAGAAGAGTAGAAAAGTCCTAAATCCATAGTGTCTTTTAAATACCGAAAGATTCTCTTTACGGCTTTTAAGTGAGACTCTTTTGGATTAGATTGATATCTTGCACATAAGCATACAGAAAACATCAAGTCGGGTCGACTAGCTGTCAAGTATAGCAAACTCCCTATCATACCTCTAAAAATTGTTTGATCTACTGGTTTCCCAGGTTCATCAAGATCAAGAGTATTTGAGGTACCAATTGGGGTGCTAATACTTTTAGTTTTGTCAAATCCATACTTTTTGAGTAAGTCTTTAATATACTTATGTTGAGATATATAAGTTCCTTCTGGTTTTTGAGATATTTGAAAACCTAGAAAGAATGTTAACTCACCCATCATACTCATTTCAAACTCAGATTTCATTAAATTTGCAAAAGAATCGGTTAAAGATTTCTGAGTTGATCCAAATATGATGTCATCAACATAGATTTGGACAACCAAAACATTTTTGTTTTCCATTTTGATAAAAAGAGTTGGATCAGCTGTACCTTTTCTATAATTGTTTTGTAAAAGAAATCTTGTATGTCTATCATACCATGCTCTAGGGGCTTGTTTAAGACCATATAGAGCCTTGGTAAGTTTAAAGACATGATCAGGATGTTTTGGGTCTTGAAAACCAGGAGGTTGTTCGACAAAAACTTCTTCTTGAACAAAACCATTTAAAAAAGCACATTTGACATCCATTTGAAATAATTTGAAATTGAAATATGCTGCGAAGGCTAATAGAATACGAATAGATTCAAGTCTAGCTACTGTAGCATATGTTTCTTCATAGTCTATTCCCTCTTGTTGATTATAGCCTTTAGCAACAAGTCTTGCTTTATTTCTTACAATGATTCCATTTTCATCACACTTGTTTCTGAAAACCCATTTTACACCAATTACAGTTGTTTCTTTAGGTCTTTCAACTAAAGTCCAGACTTGATTCCTTTCAAATTCATTTAGTTCATCCTGCATTGCTTTGATCCAATCATCATCACCTAAGGCCTCACTTGGACTTTTAGGTTCAAATTGGGAAAGAAAAGCAAGATGTTCTATTTCATTTCTTAAGGAATTTCTGGTCCTTACAGGTTGATTTATATCACCAATGATGTTATCACTGGGATGATTCCTAAGAAACAATTGATTTGGGTTTTGTAAAACCTGTTCATCAACATATGGTAGAAAATATTCTGTGGTAAATGTTTCGGGAACACTTTCTTGAACATTTTCCTTATCAGAATGTTCTTCTAACAAAGGTTGATAAACATCTTTAGAAAACACATCTGAGGATGTAGGATTGGGTTGGTTGAAAACAAAAGGGTTAGTTTCATAAATTTTACATGTACTGTTTCTTCAACAGTACAAGTGTTTTTATTGAAAACTCTATAAGCCTTAGAGGTTGTGGAATAGCCTAGAAAGATTCCATCATCAGATTTTGGTGCAAATTTGTGTAAATTATCTTTTGTATTCAAAATGAATACTTTGCATCCAAAAACTTTGAAGTAAGAAACTTTAGGTTTTCGGCCAGTCCATATCTTGTAAGGAGTTTTATTAAGAAATGGTCTAGTTAAAACACGATTTATAGTATAACAGGCAGTACTTACAGCTTCAGCCCAAAAGTGCTTAGCAATTGAGTATTTACTCAACATGGTTCGAGTCATTTCCTGAAGAATACGATTTCTTCTTTCAACAACACCATTTTGCTGAGGAGTTCTTGGTGCTGAGAAATTGTGAGTAATACCTTTCTTACTACAAAAAGTTTCAAAATCTGAGTTTTGAAATTCACCACCATGATCACTATGAATAGTTATCAATGGTAGGTTTTTCTCATTTTTAACTTGGGCTCTAAAAGTTTTGAAATACGAAAAGGCTTCAGATTTCTTTGTGAGAAAGTAGACCCATGTAAATCTAGTAAATTCATCAACTAAAACAAATACATAGTATTTGCCTCCAATGCTTCCAGATTGTGAAGGACCAAACAGATCCATATGCACAAGCTGTAATGCATTAGAAGTTGAAACTTCATTAATTGGTTTAAAGCTAGTTTTATGTTGCTTGCCAAATTGACAAGGATCACAGACTTTTGAAGAATCATATCTAAGATCTGGTAGCCCTTTTACAAGCCCTTTCTTTGAGAGTTTTCTTAGGTTTCTCAAATTACAGTGTCCTAATCTCCTATGCCATAGCCACGATTGATCTTCTATTACACTTAAACAAGGTAAGTTTTGGTTCCTAAGGTCTTCTATGTTAATAGTGTAAACATTCTCTTGCCTATGGGCAGATAGAATGAATTCATCCTTGGAATTGTGAACTAGACACTTATCATTTCTAAAATTCACAAGGTAACCTTCATCACATAATTGACTTATGCTGATGAGATTGTGCCTAAGACCTTTTACAAATAAAACATTTGAAATAAGAACTTTTCCAAGAAAAACGATATTACCTATACCAACAATCTTTCCTTGAGCATTATCTCCGAAGGTAACTTTTCCACCTTTTGTTTTGATAACCTTTTCAAAGAAATCTTTGTTTCCAGTCATATTTCGAGAGCAACCACTATCCATGTACCAAATGTTCTTATTGATACACTTCTCGTTTTCCTGAAAAAGAAACAATTAGATTTTCGGAATCCAAACTTGTTTAGATCCAGAAGGGTTAGATAAAAGAATTTTAGGAATCCACATTTGTTTTGCAAAATGAGCTTTATGAAATCCTAAGGATTGAGTTTTGTTAAGAGAACAATCTCTTCTCCAATGTCCACCACATTGACACTTGGAACAGAAAATGGTTTTTTGAGGAACAAAATAGTTATTACTAAAAACAGGTTTGGAATAAGTATAACCAAGACCAGAACGATTTCTCAAAGGTCTTATTTGAGAGTACATCCTATCAAAGTTTTCTTTTCCATGAGTAATGTTTGACAAACACTTTTTCAAGGATAAAATCTATGACATTAGTTTTAAAACCAAATTCTTGTTTTCTAAAACATTTGAATTAGAACTAGAGTTAGACTCTTTCTTTGAAATAGCAGTTTCAAGATCCTTAGAAAGTTCATCTTTTTCAGATTTGACTTTCTCAAGAGTTTTTAAAATACTTTCAAAATCAGAAGTTTTCCCATCAAGATCTTTAGAAAGATCTGATACTTCTTTAGTCAAAATAGAAATTCTAGATTTTTCTTTTTCAAATCTCTTTTTGAGTTTAGAATTTTCATTTTCAAGTAACTTAGCAAATCTAGAGACTTCTTCAAAAGAAGGTAAAGTATCATCTTCTGATGATGAGGGTTCATCATTTGAAGATTCATAATATTTATTATCAACATAATTTGCATTTAAAGAGACATTTGTAATAGCTTCAGCATTATGTACCTTAGCCATGAGACAATGATCTTCAATTGGTAGTCTGGATAGAAGTCCAATATTCCTTTGTCCTGACATCTCATATTCTGAAGAATCATCTGAGGAATCACTACCACTTGCACTCCATGTATCATTTGCTTTCAAGACATTCTTTGTCTTATAAAACCTTTTCTTGTTTCTTTCAGAGTGTTTCTCTTTTCTATCTTTCCTCTTCAGTAAAGGACAATCAGGCCTTATATGTCCTGCTTTCTTGCATTCATAACAAGTTACCTCTGAATCTTTCCTATCTTTCCTGTCTTTCTTTTTGAATCTATATTGAAAATCTTTCTTTCCCACAATCTTGTTCATCCTCCGAGCAAGATTAGCTAACTCATTGTCTGAAAGATTACAATCACTTGAATCAGATACAACAACTTTCTTGGATTTAGACCTTGTAACCCTTTCAGGTGTTTTAGCTTTAGATGCAAAAGCTACACTTCCATTCCCATTCTTCTTCTTATTGAAATCAGCATCTCTTTTCATTCTTGTCTCATGCTGTAGAAGAGTTCCAAAGAGTTCATCAAGAGTAATCTGGGAAACTTTTCTATTTTCATCAATAGCTGTTCTTTTTGACTCCCATTCATTTGGCATAATATCTATAATCTTATCAAGAAGAGATTCATCATCAAGACCTTTTTCTCCCATAGATTGTAAGCTGTTGACAATTGTCATAAACCTTTGTTGCACTTTACATACTGGCTCTCCATAAGGAAAAACAAATCCATGATACTCTGCTCGAAGCATTGCTCTGCTTGTTTCTATAACTTTGGATGTACCAAAATGAGTGACTTCTAATTTCTTCCAAATACAGTTAGCTTCTTCACATGAAGCTATCTGACTATATATATTCCTGGTCATAGAGCATAATAAAGTATTGCGTACCTTGTAATTCAGTTGATATTCTTGCTTCTCTTGATTGGTGAAAGTACTAACTTCTTTGTCAGGAATTTTGTAACCCCCAGTAAGCATAATAAAATTGTCTACACCAGTATTGATGACGAAAGTCTTCATGCGATCTCTCCAATACTCATAATCATTCCCATCAAAGATTGGTGGTCTAGAAGGATTCAGATTATCTATTGATCCGATATTCATTCCTGCCATCTAATATAACAAAAACAACTTTTCCACTCCACACGTTAGTGTAGTAAGTATTTAAGAAAGTAATAAGAAATAAAACTAGTAATAAAAGTCAGTGGAAAACCTCCTCTGATACCAATTGTTGGATCGAATAGTCGATATAAAAGTCTATTAGATGGAACAATACAAGAGGGGGGGTGAATTGTAGGTTTAAAAAAACTTTGAGTTTTAGTAACAAAGAGATTAGTTTAAATGAACTTTAAACTAATACAAATACAAACACCCACAATTGTATTGAATGTAAAAGGTATGATGTATTGTAATACTATTGTAAAGCAAAACAATTGTATTCAAGGTGAACACAATAATCAGAGTAATACAAATGTGAATGATTCTACCTTAAAGCGTATAGAACCAATTAATATAAAATGTAATAGAATGATTGTAATTGAAACAATTACAATTGAATATGTAAAGAAGAAAGGAAACAATACAAATCCCTTTCTAATACAACAGCGGAAATGTAAAAGTAATACAATTCTTTTAACCCAAAAAGAAGGGTTATCCTTTCACCTAGGATAAGAGGTCTGTCTCACCAACACCTTGGTGAGCCCTCGATACGATGATCGGCACGTCTGTCTGCCAATCCCCGGCAGCCCTCGATACGATGATCAGCGCGTCTATCTGCCTATCCCCGGCAGCCCTCGATTTTGCAGGTAATCGGCACCTCTGTCTTTCAATTACTTGAAAGCCCTCGATACGACGATCGGACGCACAAAGCTGATGAGAGAAGTCACAGTGTCTCTCTCTAGAATCTTCGTAGTTCACAGAGTCTCTTTCGTTCTCTTCGTTCATCAGTGTCTTCTCAGCTTCAAATGACCTCCTATTTATAGGCCTCGGGTTCCAACGGTCATATTGCCTCCAACGGTCATATTGAAACAGAAAGAACGACATCGTTTTGATTAGTATATAACTAACTCAACGACATCGTTTTGTTAGGATAAAAGATATATAGAAATGTAAAACATGAGTACGATTCATATGCATAGAGAGTTTTTGACAAAGTACCAAAACAAATAATGATCATCTGAATAGCAAAGTCAGTATGATACGATTGACAGCGTCAGTACGATACGATTGACAGAGTCAGTACGATACGTTTGACAGAGTCAGTACGATACGTTTTGGTCGGTACGATCAACATCGTACGATACGATAATCATGATAAAAGACAATTTGTTATTTACAAACATATGATAGAATACATTTGAGATTTCCAAAACATGACATAGAATATATTTGTGATTTCCAAAACATGATGTAAAAGCCAAAAGAAGACTTTTGACTTAACAAAATTAACATACATTCATTACCCACCCAAAATTTTTCACACTGGTGCTTTTTCAGTGTATAGGGACATTGGAAATGAAAATTTATAAAACACAGTTAATAGTACATCATGTTTCCTACGTTATTGGTGGAGTTGGATCATAGTGCATATGGAGCTCTGGGGATTGTTTGGTTATCATTGAGTATTAATAGTTTGTTCTTCAACTGTGTTGTTTTTTATAGTCTTCCAATGTGTTTCATTTCAGTTTTTTTTAATATAAATGAATTGTTAAGTTTTCTTTCATTTTTTATCATACATCATGTAGTAGTTTATTAAATATTGAATCCTCAATTAGTTATTTTACTTTCAAAAGGATAATCATCCCCCAATTACAAATGAAGTCCTTGGATTTTATTTACATGTTATAGTTCCATGGGTGTATATATTGAGGGAATGTGACGTCTCACTATCCTCTCATGGAAATAAGGTGGGTGGGATATTAAAATCATTGTACTAGTCATGTAAAAATGATGTGTTAGAAAAATCATTGTCGAGGTTCTTAGTTAGACACTTTTGCGCTAAATCCTCTTGAAATATGGACTAATTTTTTTCATAGAAAAATAACAAAACCACAATTTGGTGGACAAGTTAAAAGGTTCATGTATCTTTTAGTATTAGTACACGCTTATGTCTGTAGACCATTTCTAGTAGAATCTAGAGGCAGATATTCATACTTGAAAACTATTATTAAAATATTTAGTAGATATGGCTATGTTTACTTAATTATGTATAAGTCCATTCCATTTGAGAAATTCATGGAAATAAATAATGATTTAGAAAATCAACAACGAAAAAATAAATATTATATGATCATATCGAGGTGGTGATTCTCATTACCAAGAGTTCAATGAATTTTTTCATGATTTTTGTATTCTATCTCATCTATGTCGACAATATACAAAACAGGGGAATGGTATTAGAGATAGGAATAACTATACCATGTTATAAATGGAATATTTATTGACTATTCATGAATATATTTCAATATCCTTTTGGGAGTATTCATTAAAAACCTAAAAATACAGATTAATTGGTCCAAATAATGATAAAACGGAATACCCTTCTATTTATTTAGGGGGTAGAAACATATTTTTCGGCACACATGAGTGTGGGGTTACAAAGATATTTTTAATGCCTTATTAGGAATCAGACAAGCACCTTAGAGAAAAAAGTGTATCTTTTTAGGATATCCCAAGAAAAAAATTGGACAATAACTATAAAATCATTCAAAAAAGATGGTTAATATTCCAAGACATGTTGTACTTCTTGATAGTTAACCTATCATAAAACATTATAGTGGGAGAAACATTGGAATTTTTGATGTTGATGATCTATATTCACAAGAGTTAGATTAGGAATTGGTTCCAGAGGTCCCCATGGAAGAAATATTTTCTGAAGTACAAGTACTATGTAAAAGAACAAGAGAGGTAAGAGAACTAGAGGGATATGGTTTTCTAGTATTCAAAGATGGTGACTCATTATTGGTAGACAATAATGAATCTCTCTCTTAAATGGATGTTGTAGATATCTCATAATATGCAAGATAGAAAGAATCCATGAATTCTAAAATTGATGCCATGTATTAAAACCAGATTTGGGTTCTGGTAAATGTGCTTGCTGATGTAAATTACTTTGGGTAATTATGGGTATTTAAGAAAAAACTAAGCCTAGAGGTATTGTAAATACCTATAAATCATGTCTAGTGGCTAAAAGGGTTTAAACAGAATCATGGAATTGACTATGATTAAAAAACTTCAACAGATTCCATGACTAAATCCGTCATAATTATACAAGATATAGAAGCATTCCATGAGTATGAGAATTTTCATATAGATGAAAAAACTGAAATCTTTATTGGGAATCATAAGAAAGATTTATAAATGACTTTATATAATTGTATGTGATGATATGTGATTCCATGAATATATTTAAACTAAAGAGACCCATTTATGGATTGAAGCAAGTAACCAGGTCAATGAAAATTACAATTAATAAGGGTATAAATGAATTTGGATTCTATATGAATGAATACTTGTTTTTTTTAATAGGTGTAGTGGAAATGTAGTCATTATAATAGTGGTATTTGATGATGACATATTAGTTATTGGAAATGGAATACCATTTATATAGACTGTTAAGGACGTATTAGATAAATATATCTCCCTAAAAGATATTGGTGAAGTAGTAGACATTATAAGGATCAAGATTAATCATGATAGATACAAGAGGGTATTTTGATAATGTTAAAGTACATATATTGTCCAAATATTAATTATTTTAGTATAGAATAATTTTAGAGGGGATTGGTTCTAGTGTCACATGTTTTAAATAATTATTAGAAAATTTATCATAAAACACAAGAGGATAATACAAGAATTAGTAATATCCCAGACAATTCATTGATAGGATCAATCATGTATCCCATGATAGGTATTATACATGATGTTTACAATCCATTGTGCATGGTCGAAATATATCAAGCTGGTCAAATAAAACAAAATTGGTATACTATAAAGGATATACAACTGTACCTAAGAAGATTTATGGATATATTCCATGTGTGTGGATGATATGAGGAGATTGTTATTAGTGTTTATAATGATTCTTGTTTTTAGATAGATCAGAACAAGCTGATATCACAATAAGGATATTCTTGATGTCACAAAAGAAGAGTTGTTTGCTGGTAGAGTTTAAATTGTCATGTTTTTATGATTATAAAGAGGATTCCAAGTATATAGTGTATTCTGATGTAGCCAATGAAGCCATTTGGATACCAAACATTTTCCACGATATTGGTGTGATACATATAATTAATGACCCAATCACAATGAATTGTGATAATACAATACCAATGTTTCTTGCAAAAGAGACAAGGTCACACCAAAAGATGAATTATATACTTGGAAAGTATCAGGTCAAGAGAGATTTATATCAGAGGATTGAATTAACAATGAGAAGATTACCCAAGGGAGAGAAAACATATTACCCCTTTACTAAAGGCATATCCTAGTAGAGTCATGATTATCATGTAAGAACTAGTGGACTAATGGTTATTAGTTGTTGGCTCTAGTACAAGTCTGAGTGTGTCCGGGTTAGTTCCCAATAACCAACATTTTTGTACATTATGATAATCTTTATTCATGTTTTTTATAATTAATATACTTCTAATCACATCATGATTGTTATTCTGCATAACATTGTATGAAATAATGTCCCACTAGTAGATGTAATGCTAAAAGGTCATATTAGTTCCCCACTATGATGATAATCTACAATTTCATGGATTCTACACATAAATATATGTTATATAGCTAGATAATATCATTTTAACGACACACATGATATATTTTATCAGTAGTGGAGACTAATCGGACATTGAGGCACTATCTCGTGGTGTACAACATTAGTAATATCTAATAGGATATTACGAGAACAAGACCCACATGTAAAAAAATACACATTTATACGTTTCATTGGAAATTAACATATTTGAACATTAGTATTGATCATTGGTCATTAATATTATTATTAATGATTATTATGAGTCATTCACATTTAGGTATAAAATAAAACCCTAAAGACAAATGTTTGGGTGGAGGTAGGATACATTGGGAATGTCACGATTAATTGTGAATTAATGAAAAATATGAGAATGAATTTTTCCATTCCATTCGTTAATGGATGTTGATATATTTTGACATTTTACAGATATAATATAGCCTAATTAAACCATTGTCCACAGTTTTCAATAGGAATGTTCAATTTCAGGTATTTTAATGAAAGAGAGATCGAGAAAATAGAACAACGACACTTGAATGCAACCTACATTATTTGAGATATCGTGATAAAGGGACTATATTAAACAACACACATTTGTATGAGGAGACATGTTATTGTTGAATTTACTTCATTATAAATTGGTATATTTTCATGTTTCAAGACACTAAATGTAGACAATGTTTCTTAGCCCAATTCTATTATGATAGAGGCCTAGAGGGCCACACATTAAGTGTATCCAGAAGATTAGTTACATAATATATTATTAATTATTAATTAAAAGATTGAATAAATATTTTTCCGGGTTTGGTTTAATAATTATTCATATATTCCTAATCAGATATATTCCTTCAACTTTTTTTCAAGTGAATATAATTTTAGGAGTTTATTTAATTAATGTTTATTTTTGATTTATTTTATATAATATTTATTTATTAACCCAAGAATAAAGAAGTGGTATTTATTTAATAAATAAATAGTTAAAAATCAAGCCCTGATAAATATTATGTAGGAATTGTAGACTGATACTAATACTTCGATGAGAAATAATAAATATGTAATATTATTTTCCTAATTATTAATTAATTTAATTGACACGTTATGATAATTTTAAAAAATAATATAATAATTATTATTTTACTTGGGGTTAAAAAGGGATTAAATAAATAATAAAATAAACGTGATAAATTATTTTATTTTGACCCCAGTGATATATAAAACCCATTATATAATTTTCTCATAGATATTATACATTTGATCTGGTTTTTGACATCAAATTTGGAGATTTCTCTAAATCCTGATAGAGGTCCCTTCTCCAAGGATGATCCTATGAATAGAGAGAGATCAACTCCTCCTCACTCTATCATGTCAAGAGTGATCCAGTTAATGACTTTGGAAGCGACTCTCTAGGTGATCAAAGGTGGATGACACAATCGATAGGATATGTCATGCTAGCACAAAGAGATTACTAGAACAATGATTGATGATTTTTGGAACACAAGTGGATCACAACTAGATGAATATATTATTTGATTCCTTCAACTCAATTATTGAACAACATAGTTTCATTGTGAGGTCTAGTTAAGAAGAAACAATTATAACCATGTAATTATATAATTAATTAATTTAATTATAACAAATATTTGATGATCCTCTCTATAGTTTTGATATTATATCTCTTGTATGTTTTATTTAATTCAAGTTCGTATATCATGAAATTATTAATTGTGTAAATCTCACATTTATCATAAATCATGACAAAAAATTTATTGGTCTTGACCCATCACTCATTACTATAGTGAAAAGAACCTATAGATCCAATTCTAAGAGTGCTAGTGTGTTGAAAAATTATAATATTTATTCAACTCTAAAAATATTTTTTGTGATTAATGAAATATTTTGAGAGTAATATATATTTACTAATATTTTATTATTAGTATATAAGTCACACCTTTATCAATAATTATAATGACTTCATATCAATTATGTAATGATTATCTCTCAAAACCCCATGTAATGAGTAAAATGATTTTTTTTAACATACCATAAATTGAATGGAGGTATAATATATAAAAATATCGTTCAATGTAATAACAAACCCCAAAAAATTAATTTATGCATCAGTATGAATAAAAAAACCTTCTCCATTTCTAGTAAGTGTCATCCTTGGTAGACTAACCAAACTTATTTTTGGATCCATAAAATCTTCTTCACATTAAATTATACCAATGTAAAAATCCCAATTATGAGTAAACATGGGTTTTATGGAGTATTAATTCCCAAAGAAACAATATTATCAATCAAATATAAGAAAAAAACCTATTTTAGTCAAAGTAGTTGATTTTTTCCAATGTTAAATATGTTTTGTAATTGAAGGATCAAACGACATACCCTCAAATGGGATTATATGAACCAAAAATGAAACTTATTATAACAAAAATTAATAATTTAAAATTATTCATATAAAATATTCTTTCACACAGTAATTTGTAAAATCCTTAACATATCATCATTCTCTTCTAATCAACTCTAGTATTAGAAAATTTCTAAAAATTGTACCATAAATTGATCAAGCTAATCTGTGAAGATTATTTTTACTAAATGAATAAATATAATTTGGTCATTAGAATGATAAAATAGAATTTTTATTGATTCATCGTGTCCATACCAAGAAAAAAACCCATTATTGGTTATTTCATCCCTTTGACCATCGACTAATAGTATCTAAGCCATAGATCATTCTTGGATAAATAGTCATCTCAAAATCATTAGTAAAAAAATTTAAATATAGTTTATAGGATAATTATTCGTGACCATGATCTATTTTTTTGTTAATGATGATATTTGTAGAGTCTCATCTATTCATCATTCTTATTCAAAAATGTTATAGTTTTTTCATATGTTGTTGAACATGTCTAGTGTTATGAATTACATTGATTCTCCTCGAGTGGGTTATTGAATTCCAGAAAATCTATCCTTAAAATTATAAATATAGTCTCTAAAATAGTTTAAGAATATATCATGAGTTATTTTGGAAAATATAATTCTCAACATAGAATAAAACAAGGAAAATATTCTATAAAAACCAATAATCTCCCACCAAAATGAATAAATTAAATTTTTTCTTTATCTCAAATAATGTGAGACAAATAACCCCGTTGAATAGGATAGAGAACCATGAAAATAATTTAATATACCTTATAAATTTATATTTACCATAAAAATGATACAAAAGAATATATGTTTTTTTTCAAAATATCACGCATTACCTCCCTTCCTCAGTAATTTATATTGGATCTATATAAAGAAGTCTAATACATGCCCAAATCACATCTAATTCAAGTATAGGCTGAATAAAATGATTTTAAGGAATTGGTTTTCTAAAAACATCAATTTCAGTTGATTCATAGACTTGAGATACATTTTAGTTCATATTATTTACCACCTCAACTTTATAATCATACCATCAATGACATACTAAAATAAAAAAATGGATAGAGTGACCACCATGAATCTTTATTCACATTTATTAATCATGAAAAATCATTATAGGATATCTAAATCTAAACACATTCATTAAAATATTTGGAAAAATATGTATAACCTAGGTCATGCATTGTAAATATATAATAAAATATTTCACAATGGATCCTAAGGAGAATTTGAATTATCCTCATAATATCCCCATGAAGGTTCAAAATAGGATTGCTGATTCACCATGAAAAATAATGATTCTCAAGATATAGTCAACAAATCTTTTATAGTATATAACATCAATATGAATTTCATCCAAAAAACAACCACATAGAGAATACAAAATGTTATTTTTTATCATGGAATCCATAGTCATTTATTTACTTTAACATAAGATCTTCTTTAATAAATTGTCTTATCATACGTGTTTCTCTAAAAATTTATTCATCTTAGTTTCCAAATATTATAAAACATTTCCTCTTATACCAACAATAAGGATATATAATTATTATATATAAATATGACCATATTTTACAAAAATATTAATGAAAATTAATAATCATACACACAAGTGGGACATATTGGTTCTGTTTTATTAGAATCATTGATACATATGCAACTGGTACATTAAACATTTATTCAATCTCTAATTTATTTCATCACAAATAGATCCCTTATTTTTCATAAAATACAATAAAACATTCTATATTAACATATGTAAGGGAAACAAGATAAATTGGTGAAAATAGTTTATTAGTAGTTTTATGGATATACAAACATGAGATAATCATTAGAAAATCCTACCAATCAATTAATATTTTTTTTAAAAGGTTGGGACCGAAGCCTCATTTTTTTATTATTAAATCAAAGAAAAGTCCTCTTTTAACTGGGTAGAGGGTAACTCATTACATAGCCCGAAGGCCCAGTGGGCTTGTAGCCCATTACATAGCCCGTAGGCCCAAATTCTAAGGCCAATTCACATTATGTGAATAGTAACCTACTACTACAGTACCGCATAGTATCTACGCCGCTATAGTTCCCTACTGCTGCTACAGTGCCCTGTCACCGCTACAGTACCCACTGATGAACAGTGACGCCGCTGCTACAATACTACTACAGTACCTGTGCCCCATGGGTTTTGAACCCCCATATTCCATGTAGTATTACGGGGTGCTTACCACTAAGCCAATCCCCAACTAACAATCAATTCATATATCATAATCTAGAAACGTGTTTTAAATTTTAATCAATTTAATGACACAAGACATAAGATTTCATAATCTTTAATAATCAATGTCGAGTAATGAAAGAAAATCATAAACATAATACATAAGTATATGAAATTCCAATAAGTATAGAAAATAAATTATTTACTTATGGACTATGTCTATGACTATAAGAGTGTAATGGGTTCACTATTCATTCTATCATATCATTGGTCATTGTTCACACCACAAATTATCATTTTAGACAAAGTACCTCATTAAACTATGTACATTATTTATTCCAGTTTTTATTATCTCGTGGGATATAAATACTTACCAAATCCATTTGTGGGATATAATGTATAAATGTGATTGTGTTTTACAATGTAAACACCCACCATTACATAATAATGGAACCACCCTTCACATAATGATTTCCATACATATATCATCTACAAGATCATAAAACATTCATCATATAATACCCCATGGGAAGGTATTGCATTAATAAATATTTCATATTAAAAATGATGAAAATATATAGAAAAATAATAAATATGGTAACATTGGATCGTATTCCCATAAAATCATATGTAATATAAAAGGATATTTTTATGTATGAAAATTCCATCAATGGACCACTAGATAATTTAGTGGTGAAAATTTCATTTTTTAGTTAAAAATTTTTATTTACAAAAAATAATTCAAAAAGTTAATGAAAATGTTTTCTATAAAATTAATAATGGAAACTATGAATGTCTAAATTAAATAAAATAGTATTCCTCGGGATGGGGAATTTTTTTCATTTGATTTATGTTAAAACACAAATTCGGTTCATAATTTTCTTAAAAAGTAAAAATAATTTTTATGGGAAAATAAAAATATGGTTATATTTGAATTATGTTGAAAATTTTAAAATATAGTTTAAAATTAAATTAATTAATATCTATAGAATATAAAAAATAGTCATCAAAGCATTTTAATGATCAATTTGGACACAGATGATAATTTTCATTACCATATTGAAAATCATGGTATGTTCTAATTAAAACATTATTTCATTATATTGAGTACATAGAGAGAGTAAAATTATAGGAAACCAGTAAATGTCCCAAAATTACTATAATTGGATAATTTGATTAATATTTTGGAGAGACATATCATAAAAATTCATCATCATAAAATTTAATCATAAATATTCTAAGTAAAAATGATATTGTACCATGAAACCCATACCTAAAATCCATATTAATTTATATGTCCTATAGATTCCCATATAATAAAAATAAATTTATTAAAATTAAATACCATAAATATATTAAAAATTCTAAAACAATATTTTTATATAAAATAGATTATCTCTTGATCATTAATAATCATTCATTATCAGCATCATTTTTGGTATTTTCTGTAACAATTTTTTTAATGTTTCGGTTCAGTGATTATTGTCCTTGAACATTGATCATGGATTCATAAGATGAATAATTTAAATCAAGATAAAACCAAAAAATATAATTATAAAATATATAAACATATTCAAATAACATGGTGATGAAAACTGAATTACATCACTATATGGAGATGGTAGACTATATATATGTAAAAGTGATGTTTTAAACATTTTCACCGAAGAAATGATATTAAATTAATTTATAATTTAAAATTATATAAACATTAATATATCATAAATTTCATAAATTTATATTATATAAATCATTATTATAGTCAATATAAAACCGAAATGAAATATAATTACATCGCTTTTGGATGCGGTAGTCAAAATGTACACCTCAGAAACATTATCATTTTACAACAGATCAGAATGTAAGATGATAAATAAAATAACATCGTTATAGTATAATATATATTATTATAATATTATATATAACAATTAAATTTATCATAATAACTAACCATGAATTCTGGTGGTGGAAACATTGTTTTATCGCTACGCAAAGGTGGTAGTTCATACCAATGCTTGGGCGAAACATTCATCTCTCATAATAACGAACCATAAATGATGGTGGCGGAAAGTATTTCTTATATCTTTATATCAATGATATTGAATTTTTCATGATTCATATGGATATAAAATGATTTGTGGATGTATAAAAGACTTAATATTTAAATAACATGTTAAAGATTGATATCTATTTCTTTATAGACCCCCTTGGGATTGCACCTTTCGTAAATAAGGAATAGTGTTTGGAGATGAAAATAATATATAGGATGGAGGTAAAAATTATAGGATGTCTTTATTGTTGTTATTTGATAATATATAATTCTTTAATTGAGGGAATAAGGGATTAGAAGAGATGTAATTTTTTATGTTTAGGGGGATTATAATGGAAACTTCTTAAAATATTTCAATGATTTGAAATGAATATTTATGTGATGTTGAATAAAATGGATAAAAATAAAAAACTAATATATGAAAATGATTAAATACCTTAAAAATTATGATTTTTATTCATTTGGGTTCCAATACTACAATTATCTCATGGTTTATGCCTCAGTATACCTGTTTTAACATTAATCATGGTAATATAATTTTTACTTTTTTATTATTCGTTAAGACAAAAAATAATGAAAACCTTATTTAATTATATTAATTATGTTATATAAAAATTGGGAATTTTTTTTTATGATTCATTTTCAACAAAAGTTATAATTATTAAAATAATGAAATCATCTCACGATGAATAACCATTTTTGAAAATTTATTTTTAATGTACAATGCTTATAATAAGTCTATTAATTTATAAAAAAATGTGTTTTTAAGAAAAATATTTAATTAAAAAGAAAAATAATAAGGATTATTTACATTTAATTAGATATATTATTTATAATTTAGCAAGTATTATGTTGTATTAATATAAAATTCAATAAATAATGGAAAATCTTCAAATAAATCAATTAATTTTTTTTAAATCATTATTTATCAATATTCTCTAAAATAAATATTTAATTAGAAAATTCATAAAAAAATTTCCCATTTATAATATAGAAATGAATATTTAAAAATCATATTAATCCATCTAAATAATATTTTTAAAACAAAGTCTAATTTAATTTTAATGTTCTCATTAAAAAAGATGATGAAAATCATTTCATATAAAAACTAGTATTAAAAATCATAAAATGAATTTATTGAATATTTTGTGCTTATTTAAATTTATTTAGTAAAAAAAATCTTTGTTAAAAAAATTTATAATAATTTATATAAAATGTTTATTAAAGATTATACATTCTAATTTTACATCTAATATATAATATTTTATTATATCAATAATCTAATAGACCCATTTTTGCATGTATTAAAAGTTATTGAATACATAAATATTATTTTTTAAATAAATACATAAGGAATCCTTGGGTTATCATTTCGTCATGGTTGTGTCCCATATAATGGATTAGATAATATTTCTTTATAAGTGAATATTTTTAGTTGAGTTTGATATTTTTTGGCTATTCTATATCATGGTTTATTGTAATGATGTGGTTGTGGCCATTTCTCAATTTTTAGTTTGGTATGGTCTTTTGATGGGATATATATCAAAAAATGGAAGGAAAGTATGCATATGGTACCAATCAGGATGAAAAATTACATTTAATGGTTTTTTCTATGTCATGGTTTTATCATAATTTAATTAAATAATTAAAAAATAATTATAGTTTTTTATAGAATCATTATGGATACATCATTATCACTGTTAAAAAATTTAGATCAAAATATATATATTATTGATGTTGATTGTTAAGGAACCAAAATTTTTGTACCATCCTAGTACTATTTTCTATTATTGTAAATCCTCTCATTTAATCATGCTTTCATTGGTTCTTGTTTAAGGTTCATTTATATGATCATTTGGAAGTTTTAAATGTTTCTGGGATGGGCCTGGTTGGTGCATGGTATTCCCAATCTGTGGTCCCTCTTAGTAGAAACTATGAAAACCGAGATAAGTAGGGTTTTCACATTTATTGTATAGTTTTTCAAACACTTCACCTACTTAGTTAAAAAATGATCCAATAAAAATGGTTTCAGGATTAGGTTACATGGTATGTCTTACAGTACCACTCTTCTCAAATAACTATGTGTATGGGAAATAGTTAATATTGAAATTGTTTTCTAAATGGTGAAAACAACATTTCAGGATTTAGAATGATCAGAAATGACCTAATACACTTTGTTCTTCTATATAGGCTCTCTTTTGGTGATTATTACCCTCCAAACCCCTATATATGTAATTAGAATCTAAAAAATGATGGTCGATCTCTTCCGAGCAGGATTCATCTCATCGTTCACTTTATATCTATATCTCCCCTTTCCTCCTAAGGGTTTTATTTATGATTTTGTTGTTTAAAATTCTAGTCCCAAATGTTTTAGATCTTGAAACTAGGTTTGATTATCAGATCCATTTTTCTAAGGATCTTTATTGGAGTCTCCCAATTAGGTATTTGGGTTTCAGGATCTTGTGTTCCTAAGGTAAGTGGTTCCATTATGAAGATCAATTCTGATTGACCCTAAATTTCATTATCTAAAATAAAATAGTTATTTTAAATTCCATTACAATAAATTTGTTTTTTTACAAACTTGATTCCATTTAATTTTTGGTTTCATATTTGATTTGGAATTTTCTATTAAAATAACACCATTCAATTGAGTTGGGTATATATTGTGAAATTTGATGAAAATTGTTTAAATTAATTTATGGAATTTACTTGTTGAAATTAAAATATGAAATTTAATTGAGGAAATTTATTTTCATATTATATTTTAGATAATTCAAAAAAATTGGTTTTTATATAAAACTATTAGTCTAATCTTATAAAAGGCATGATTTGATTAAAAATATATGTATTGGTTTTTAAATAGAAATTGGAATATTAACGTAGATAATGGGATGAATTTTATTTTTTGAAGTCTTAAAATAGATTTTCCATCACTGAATATTGTTTAATAATAAATAATCCTAGGAAGATATCATGTTATTAGGGCCAAAAATGTAGGGACGGTAATTCCGGAGAAAACAAATTGATGCTTTACAGCTCTAACATAAACTTTTATGAATATTTTATTCCATAGTTGAATGAAAATGGATCATAATTGTCCAATTCAAAAGGGACATGTGAACACATTTATTTTTATCATCAAATAAGTGTGTGAGGATCCCATAATATAGAAATATCATACCCTTTCTCAGATTAACATTTTGGTAAATTTTTATATTTGAAATATATGTCATTTTTTGTAAACTGTTGTATCATACCTTCTAAAATTATATAAACACTTTTATAATTTTTTTTATTAAAACCATTTTTGAAATTTACTTCAATCCATTTAATTATAAATCATGATTTATTTTAATCATGATTTTTTAATTCCAATATTGTTTATTTAAAATAGTAATCATTATTTGGTTAATTGAATGTTGAAATCTTATTATGGAATCCTTGGTGAGATCATACTAACCCTACAACACCTATGAAACTGGCTGTTTGTAGATTATATCCATCCATGTTTGATCAAGGGAAACATGTTACAAGGTGGTGGTTCCTATTACGGATGATTTGATTTGGTGTTCCTATGTTCATTGAGATATGGATTATCTTTTTTTTGCTGAGAAATTTCAATATTTATGCATGTTTGACTTATTTTAAATTTCTAGTTGTGGAAATTTTATAATATTTATAAAACATTTATTTTAATTAATTCCATTGTGTTTGTGGAAAATTTACTTCCACCTTCACATTTTTTTATTTCCAGTTCATATTCTTTAAATCCGGGGTATTGGGAACACCCTTCGATCTATGTAAGGACCTGATTAGTTATCAACATTCTAGGCTACCTAGGCTTGTTCATGACATCATGGTATCAAAGAAAATGAATTAAACATATTTTCTTGCTATCATTATGTAGTTTTGTATTCTTAATGGCACTATTGAGGTAGCTTTGATCGATATACTAGCCATATCTCACAAGAATGAGCCTCATGTCACCAAGGGAGCTTTGGAAAATTATACTTAAGCTTTAGTTATATATTATCCATACACTTGGTTTGGATATGATCAAATTGAATTATTTTGTTATCAACATATATAATTAATTTATATTGTATCACTTTTTGATTGTTAATATTATATCACCAATGTTATATAATTATGTTGTGTAGTATCATGCCTCTGAGAATTCATGTTAATTGGATCTAGGATGAATTTTTTGATGAACCATAATGAGATAATCATATCATGGACCTGAGTCATATTGACATGATTGTGTATATAGTCTAGGATATGGGACTTATACCACCTCAAGTTCTTGTTTAGGCCCTATTGGTGGAACATCAAATGGTTGTTTTATAGAATACTTCTTAAGTGTTAGTTCCCCATAATCCTATAGTTATCAACGGATCAAATGACCCTCAAGTTTCTAATGAATTATTGAGATTAACCGTGAGTTTTTCTTGGGATCTTGAAGAAACCTAACGAATTTAAGGTGATGTTCACCACCTTCAAACAAGAGGGACCAATAAAGAGATAGTGAGAAATGATGGTGATGGAGATGAATCATCGGGGATTATAGAGGAATGACATAAATAATATTTTCACTGAGTAGTTCTATATATAGTAACTTATTGTTTCTATTTCTATTGAGTTTTTCAAACATGAATAGGCTGACAGAGCCATGAATGAATATGTGAACCATTATGTTGATATTGTGCAGTTTTTACCTGAGATTATATCGAATGAAAAGATAATTATAGGATTTTTCATTTTGGGTCTGCATCATAATATTTGTTCTCAGTTTTTCTTTTTGAATATGAAATCTTCAGTTGTTGTGATGGATTGAGTGTTTTTGGTGGAATTGGACATAGTTGGTAAGTCAAGATTTATGGGAGACTCTTTTTCTCAAAGTGGAAATGTGAATTACTTTAATTGAAAGAGGATTCATAGTGACTCTCATAGTGTATATCTACAGTAGGGATCTTATTGAATCATGAAATTCATTCCAGAGGGCATTTGATTTTTTAAATGTGTGAAAATGTTAGGGCTTTCAAAGATTGTCTGGAATGAGGTACCCAAGGTATGTAGTTCAAAAAAATACTCGGGTCACTTACAAAAGATATGATATGACTATTCTACTCAGAATAGTGGCATGGGATCAGGATGTCATTCTATGAAAATGCTAAAATCATATGTTTCAATGATAGATGGGTTCCATTCATAGAAATTCAGATTGAATATTCTTCATATACTGGATGAGTGTCTATAGGACGTAGATATATGTCCAATAACTATAATCGGTATAATAACTATAGAGTCATCATTAATGACTTCTTTTTTGGAGTTGTTCATCGAAATCATTTATTTAAACCCATATTTTGAGTCTTCTTAATTTCTCCATGAGGATTTTGTCTTATGTGAAGGATAATACTACACCACATGGAATGATGAGAGATAAAGATATCTATAGTCTTTCTATGGACGCTTTATCAAATATTAATCATTCATGGAATTTTATGGTTCTCAACTTGAAATAAAATTACATAAAATTTGGAATGGATTGGATCATTTTTAATAAATCTTGGATAGTTTCTCATCATTGTTGGGTAAAGTTTACTAAATCCAAGGGGGGTTGTCCTATCATTCAATGAGAATGAAACCAAATGTCTAGTATAGCCAGAACTTCGTATCCATAGATGGGTAATGTAATATCTATGTTTTGTTTTGATCTTGATAAAGAATATTTGAGTGGTGATATCCGTCATGTTTCCATTATTTTTTTTCATATTATTTCCTTATAAATTATTTGCTTTTTTATATGTAAGTGATACAAAGTTTCTAATTTACTTGGTTCTTGGTACTCACCCAATGTCTATTCATTATTCCCATGTAGAACCAGTTTAAATGAAGGAGTTGAACAATCTATTTTATGAACTTATTTAGAATTTATTTATATGACCAAGTGTGTCACCTAGGGTGGTTACAATTATATTTTCTAATAAATATAATGGGGCAAATCATCTTTTTTCTGATTACAGAATGGGGTGATGTGGTTCTCAAAGATTGATGTTTGATATTGTTACCATCAATTGAGAAGAAAACAATTTTACATTATAAAACCACCTTTTATAGAATGTGTGATGGTTATGAGTACCTTGTAATTACTTTTGGTCTAATATATTCTCCTACAATAATTATTGATTTTATAGGCATTATTTCAAATAAGTATCTTGATAACATTGTGGATTTCACCATTAATATCATTGTATTTACTATATGCATGAGTAGGATCTTGTGTGTCTGCTAATAGAAGTACAATAATTTTGGAGGAATCACCGACTTCAGGAAGAACCATCCAAATGTGATTTCTATATTTTAGAGGTGATGTTCTTGGGAATCTTGGTATCAGTACATGGCACTTATGTTGATGATAAAAATATTAAAGCTATTATTACATGGGATCAGTAATGTAATATATTTTATATTTAAGGAATCTTATTTTATATAGATATTATGTCGATTTCAGAAAGGAAAAATAAAAAATGACTCTTTGAGTAATGATCTATCTTTTAAGGGAGAAATTTTTTCTTCGGATGAAAAATATCAGAATTCTTTGGTTGAGCTGAAATGTTTGTTGTCAAATGCGATGTTGTTGACTCTTCTAGAGGTCGGGAAGTGATATTTTTTCTCCTATGATGCATCAGGTTTAGGTTCGGACTATGATATAATGAAGGATGATCATTCCATTTATTATGAGTCCCATATTATTTTAGAACATAATAATAATTACACAACCCCTTACATTGAACATGAAATTGTGAAACATGTGCTTAAGATATGGAAACATAACCTGTACGGACAAAGGTTTACATTGTTTTACGACCATAACATACTGAATTACATATTCTCTCTAATTGATTTGATTTGATTCTAAAAGTTTTGGGTGTAATTCCTTCAATTAGTCAAATTTCCATTTCATATACCCAAGGGAATGGAAATGATGTTTTGGATTCATTGAGGACAAATATTCTAGCCCATGCCATGATAAATTTATTTGAAGAGTGGAAGTTAATGAATATTTTTGCATAGTTCATAATATGAGGTCTAGAATCATGGGAACCGGTTTACATGAATAGTCTCTAGTCATCATCATCCCATATCAAGATAGTTTATCATTAAAAATATCTTAATGATGAGTTATGATTCATTAGAGACTCACATTATAGTGGGGAGACCTCAGTTGGTTGGTTTTTCAGTAAAGAGGGAATTCTATGCTGTCAAAATTATTTTTATTCTGTTAGCATGAAATAAGTATTTGATGTGTTATTTTCCTAACTCTCCAAGGGTAATTCACCTAGGATCCATGAATTTTATCTATTCCATGTGGCGATGAATACAATGGCCATGTATGAGATGAGGCAATGTGGAATTTGTCTCATAATGTTATATGTTTTAACTAGTTATGGATGAGTACCAATAACCATCATGTTTTCTTCAGCCACATCTACTAAATACTTGTATATGGGGTCAGATCATTACACAATTGTTTGTTGGGTTTTTCATACAGAAAGAATAAAGAATGTGATATGGGTTTTTATTGACATATTGACTAAATTTTCTCACAATATACCCATTTTTTTGAGAACCAATGTTGGGGAGTTTGGAAATATCTATGTGAAAGATGTCCCATAGTTTCTTGGATTTATATATAATATTTATTATTATAGGGATCTTGGTTAACTTCTATCATTTATGGAGGCCATCAAGAGGAACATGGATCTCAGACCTCTTTGAGTAAATCATACCATCCAATGTCAACTTGCTAGAAAGAATGATCGATAGAGATTCTTGTGGATATGTTTTGTGATGGTGTTTTCAAATTTGGTAGAGCTTGAGATGACCATTTAAGACTGGTTGGGTTTTCATATAACAAAAACTAACATTCTATGAATAGAATGAATCCTTTTGAGTCCTTGAATGGTCATCCTTGTAAATATACAATATGATGGTCAAATATCGGTGAAAGTTCCTTCTTTGGACCATGAATAGGAAAATATAAATCATTAATGATTATCTTGATTAATCATTGAATGCTTATGTAATAGTGTTGGTATCATCCTTATGTGGATCATCATCCCAGATTAATGGAATAGTCATTTAGTGACCAAGTTTTCATGAATCATTCACCCCAATTGGTTTATCGATGTCTTGGGAGGAACGTTAAAATTTCTCCACATTTTGTGGGACCATTTGAGGTTATTTAGAATTTTGGAAATAAAGTCTTATCATTTAGCACCTCCATCACATCTAACACTAATAAATAATGTGTTTCTATTATCTCAACTATGAAACCATATTTTATATCCATCTAATGATCAGATCTACTATGATCATGAATTCAAGCATGATTTATTGGTGACATAATATCCAATAAGGATAGATTATTTGGAAGCTATGGTACATAATGTGAGGATGAATCCTTTCCATTGAGTGTTATTTCAGCATAGTTTTTATTCTCCAGAGATGTGGGTGAGGGAGGCACTGATTATATTGTAGTGTCCTCATCTATTTTATATAGAACCTTAATAGAAGGATTTTGAGGAACAAAATGTTTCCATAGATTGTAGGATGTTACATCTAGTTAATTTTTTCTAAGTATTCGTAAACCCCATTTTTGATCATGCATTGTTTTGGTCTCATTTAGTGGTGTTTTAGGTGAAATTTTTTAAATTTTGAAAATTTTTGGGTTGTTCACTATGTGTATATAGATTTTCCATACCATTCACACAATTAGTTGAAACCATGAAATTATAGATAGTGGTGGTTTTTAAATCTATAAAAAAATACAATTTGAATTCCCACATTATAAAAACCATGAACCTGGATAAAAACGGCATACAGTTAGGTTGCATGGTTTTTATAACCTTGCAAATCAGTCTGCCTAACCATGCTTAATATATCAATTTAAAAAACATGAACCCCTCAATTTTGGTTACTAATGGACCAAGCATGACCAATTATGATTCGTAATCTATGAAGGCTCTAGAGAGGTGATTTTAGCCTTGAAAATCCCTTTAGGAATTAAATTTATATTAGGAAAACAACATTTATTCTCTTCTTAGTTGGTTTTTTCTTCCTGTTCTCATTATCCCACCCCCTATTAATCCCTCTTTAGGAATTTATTGATCTCCATGTTTTTTGAGGATCTAATATCCACTATTTTCAATCATGAGTCTAGTTTTGTTTTGATATCCTTTTTCCAATGTTTTACCTTATATTTTCCTAATTAGGTTTTTAGGTTTTAATATCATGTAGTCATGAGTTAGGTGGTCCTATCATAATAGACAATTTTTATTAACAATAAATTTCTTGAATTTAATTCAATGGTTTTATTTAAATTTAATTTCAATAAATTGGTTTATTAAAAACCCAATAACATTAAATATGGGTTTTTGAAATTATATTGGGCAAGTATTTTTTATGAAAACCCCCCAATTCCATTAAATTGGGAATTTAATATGATTTATGATAGTAAATTTTATAATTGAATAGTATAATTTATTTGATGAAAATAAATTTTTCAATTGTTTTTATGATATAGATTTCAATTTTTTATTTGATAAAATGGATAAAAATGGTTTAGATATAAATAAATAAAGATTATATTGAAATATTCATTATTTGATTAAAAAATGTTGTATTGGTTTTTACATGGAAATTGGAATATTAAAATGTAGTACATTATGAATTATATTATAAGTTGTCTTAAATATAATTTCCCATCCTTGATTATTGTTTAATAATAATAAATAATAGTTATTTAGTGGTTTATTATGGAATAACAAGCTAGTATGTGAATTACATAGAAATAGATTAATTCATTACTACTATAATATAATTTATTTTAAAAAATTGTATTCCACGGTAGTATTTTGATGAGTCATCTATGAATGGTTTGAATAGTATATGAAAAAACATATCCTTCTCATTTTGATCAAGGAAAAAGTGATTCTTAGAAGTTATTCTTGTTTCCAATCTTTGGGTTTTCTATTACTAAGTCTATTGGGATGTGGGTTTTTCCCCATTTTCTGGTATATTGGGTTGTTTATGCCTATTTGAATTTGGGTGGAATTATCCATATAGTGTTTTTCTTTTATGCATAATTACTTTAATTTCATTTCATCTCTTGTGTTTTTGGAAATTACATTCTCACTTTTATATTGTATGTTGCAAGGTACTAGTAGTCGACTGGGGGGGATCTCGATCACCCTTCAGAATATTTCTTGACAGGCTCTCTTATAGGGTTACTAGGGAACCTGAGATGGTTCCAAAAAGTTTGGAGATTGGAAGATACTGAGTCCAACTATTACATCATTTAGGCTCTACTTTTCACAACCCGTCCTCGTGGCCCATGTCGTGACTACCCCAAGTCCACCTTCCATAGGCCAGGGGTTAGCAACTAGCACTAAAGACATAAATCTGGAAAAAAAGGGAAGGCATTGGCTTTATAAATGTAAAAAAGCACAACAGAGTACACAACAAAAGGAAGAATAATGTAATACTGAATACAAATTTCAGTGCTGAAAAGTAAATGGGCTAGTATACAAACCCAACTGAAAGGTACAGTACAACTAAAAAGCCAGTACAGAAATCCCACATGAAGGATGTGTACAGATGGCCTCCTAAGCACCTCAAGTCCGTCCGTTCGCTCTGCGTGTGTCTTGACAAGTGATCCACATCAGGGTACCATCTAGCTCTACATTTTTGTACATCGATCAGTGCTATCTGTCGTCTGCATCCAACACAACGTAATGCGGGCAATGCATGTGCAGGGGTGAGTACATGATACTCAGTATGGACCCTGAGACCCCCAAAAGTCTCCCTGAATCCATGAAGGATAAACCAAATAAGAGAGATAAAAACATAAATTAAAAAACATCCCTACATAGGTATATGCCCATACATATACCTATGCTATCAACCATAGTATGGTTCGAACTCTCAATCCAAAGTACAACCCAGACCACATAGGAACGTAAGCCAATAAAATCAATGATAATGTTTGAAAGTCAAGTCTATTCTCACACAGGTATACATCATTCAAATAGCGATAGAGATGATCAGATGTAGCCACTGATTCATAAAAGATATTGGACCCACACATGATACAAGATGAGTTAAGCTGTCGGACCCACAAAGGATACAAGACGATCTAAGCTGTCAGACCCACATAGGATACAAGACCAGCTACTCTACCAGACCCACATATGATAAAAGTACAGAGGTCAAACTGTCGGACCCACACACATACAAGAACATTAGTCACCGCAGTCGAACCCACAGATGATTCTAGTACGGTAGTAAACGCTTTCAAACCCACAAAGGATCCCAGTACAGTATTCATCGTAGTCGAACCCACGGAGGATTCCAGTAGAGTACTTGACGCAGTCGCAGCCAACTATTCAGTTCCTGCCCACAGCATGCTCAATTCTGGGAGGGTCCGCTCCGCGAGCCAAGGGGTCAATACATCAACTAGCATGAAGTCCATAGTTGATGTATCCCGATGTTCCGTCTCATCAAAAGGAACCAAACGCAATAGATGGCGCATCATTCAGACGCACAGTCTGTGAGTTATTGGGTTTACCGTTCTAGGGGAATGGTTGGAATTATTCTCGTTCTATACCCATCCATTTTCCAAAGCTACCCAAAACTCACATAGAGCATCGCAAAAGGACTTCATTGTGTCAAGGGTCCCGATGCCGAAGACGGTGCATCAATCGGACGCAGGGTTGTGACGTTATCCGCATTTAAGCAAAATAGACCTGGCCCGTCAAACCCTGTGGGCTGGCGAGTCAGCATGTCCTGGCTCATCAGATCCGACCGGGCTATGTGTTCATCCCGGAATGATGGGGCGCTTCCTGTCCTAGTAGGGCCCATCCTGGCCTGGTGGCACGCAGCTCGGCCCAGTTGGCGCCGCCCGGCCCAACGACTGGCCGAGCGGATCCGGGGGAGTGGCCCCCGGTATTCCGAAATGGCGGCGTCGAGTGGCACTGCCCCTCTAGTCCGGCCAGCCGAAGCCGTATGGTCTCTTACGGTGTGAACGGCCCGCACAATGGGTTGCCTTCATCTCGCAAGACATCTATGGGTGCCACGACCTCCTTCAACCCGGCCAACTGGCTGCTGACCAGTTCGCCACCGAAGTGGACCGCGAGCCACGGTCTTCCCGCATCGCGGGGTGATGGAGGTGTCGCGGTCCTCCAGCCCAGCTGGCTATGGCCGGCCTCTTCGTCCAGTAGACGGCCCGCTAATGCGGGCCACTCCTCCTCCAAGAGGCACCTGTGTTTCCCATGGATTGCCAACTCAGCCGGCTATGGTCAGCCAATTCAACAGCCCAAGCGGCCCATGGTTTCGGGCTGCGGTTTTCCTCCAACCAGCCGACGCTCGGCCGCCATTTGTATCACCACCTCCGATCGTCATCGACAAAACATACAAGAATTTTCGGAGGTTCTTCGGGTCGTGTTTGTTCGGCATGCGCCCTCCGTGTTAGGTGATATCAAAAGGCCATAGACAATCCCTTGCATTCCTCAATGAAAAGGGCGTAATTTTATTAAACTAAAATTATACAAACCCCCTACCTTCATTCCGATACTCACTTATCAGTGTCGCGGGAAGAGGAATTGAAGATGGCATCGATTCGTTGACATCGAGATGCGTCTGGGGAGGAAGCGTAGTTGACATTCCTCGCGGGCGGATTTTTCTTCCTTGACGTGAAGGAAGAAGAATGAATAACATTATGGTCATGGGGCATGAGAGTTCTTCGTTGGGGAGAGTAAATGTTCTTCGTGGGAAGAAGGCCCTCTCCTAAATCTCCAAAAGGTCCACCCACAAAATATTTTCCAAGAAAAAATTAAAAAAAATACTCCCCAATTTTAATAGAATTGTCATG